>OU744797.1:19504741-20704741 GCA_916614155.1 Mesoligia furuncula
CTTTCCATACACAACTTCATCCCCCTTTTTAACCCTTCGGGGGTAGAATTGTCAAAAACGCTGAGACACGTATAAATTAATTTCAATCCGCAGCCTAAACACAAAATTTGAAGATTCTAACTTCAAAACTGACGGACTTTCATATAAACTTCCATCTCCTATTTCACCCCTTTAGGGGTAGAATTCCCAAAAATCCTTTCTTAGTGGATACTTACTCTATACAAAGAATACACCCTCCAAGTTTCATGTCTCTAGGACCAGCGGTTTGGGCTGTGTGTTGATATATCAACAATCAGTCAGTTAGATTACATTATTAAAAACAAAATTTCATCCCCCTTTTCACCCTCTTAAGGGTTGAAATTCTAACAACACCGTTGTTTTAGCTTCCAACCATAAGCCTAGATAATAAATTTAGTGATTTTTACTTCGAAAACTAAGGACTTTCCATACACAACTTCATCCCCCTTTTTAACCCTTCGGGGGTAGAATTGTCAAAAACGCTGAGACACGTATAAATTAGTTTTCAATCCGCAGCCTAAACACAAAATTTGAAGATTCTAACTTCAAAACTGACGGACTTTCATATAAACTTCCATCTCCTATTTCACCCCTTTAGGGGTAGAATTCCAAAAATCCTTTCTTAGTGGATACTTACTCTATACAAAGAATACACCCTCCAAGTTTCATGTCTCTAGGACCAGCGGTTTGGGCTGTGTGTTGATATATCAACAATCAGTCAGTTAGATTACATTATTAAAAACAAAATTTCATCCCCCTTTTCGCCCTCTTAAGGGTTGAAATTCTAACAACACCGTTGTTTTAGCTTCCAACCATAAGCCTAGATAATAATTTAGTGATTTTTACTTCGAAAACTAAGGACTTTCCATACACAACTTCATCCCCCTTTTTAACCCTTCGGGGGTAGAATTGTCAAAAACGCTGAGACACGTATAAATTAATTTTCAATCCGCAGCCTAACCACAAAATTTGAAGATTCTAACTTCAAAACTGACGGACTTTCATATAAACTTCCATCTCCTATTTCACCCCTTTAGGGGTAGAATTCCCAAAAATCCTTTCTTAGTGGATACTTACTCTATACAAAGAATACACCCTCCAAGTTTCATGTCTCTAGGACCAGCGGTTTGGGCTGTGTGTTGATATATCAACAATCAGTCAGTTAGATTACATTATTAAAAACAAAATTTCATCCCCCTTTTCACCCTCTTAAGGGTTGAAATTCTAACAACACCGTTGTTTTAGCTTCCAACCATAAGCCTAGATAATAAATTTAGTGATTTTTACTTCGAAAACTAAGGACTTTCCATACACAACTTCATCCCCCTTTTTAACCCTTCGGGGGTAGAATTGTCAAAAACGCTGAGACACGTATAAATTAATTTTCAATCCGCAGCCTAAACACAAAATTTGAAGATTCTAACTTCAAAACTGACGGACTTTCATATAAACTTCCATCCCCTATTTCACCCCTTTAGGGGTAGAATTCCCAAAAATCCTTTCTCAGTGGATACTTACTCTATACAAAGAATACACCCTCCAAGTTTCATGTCTCTAGGACCAGCGGTTTGGGCTGTGTGTTGATATATCAACAATCAGTCAGTTAGATTACATTATTAAAAACAAAATTTCTTCCCCCTTTTCACCCTCTTAAGGCTTGAAATTCTAACAACACCGTGTTTTAGCTTCCAACCATAAGCCTAGATAATAAATTTAGTGATTTTTACTTCGAAAACTAAGGACTTTCATACACAACTTCATCCCCCTTTTTAACCCTTCGGGGGTAGAATTGTCAAAAACGCTGAGACACGTATAAATTAATTTTCAATCCGCAGCCTAAACACAAAATTTGAAGATTCTAACTTCAAAACTGACGGACTTTCATATAAACTTCCATCTCCTATTTCACCCCTTTAGGGGTAGAATTCCCAAAAATCCTTTCTTAGTGGATACTTACTCTATACAAAGAATACACCCTCCAAGTTTCATGTCTCTAGGACCAGCGGTTTGGGCTGTGTGTTGATATATCAACAATCAGTCAGTTAGATTACATTATTAAAAACAAAATTTCATCCCCCTTTTCACCCTCTTAAGGGTTGAAATTCTAACAACACCGTTGTTTTAGCTTCCAACCATAAGCCTAGATAATAAATTTAGTGATTTTTACTTCGAAAACTAAGGACTTTCCATACACAACTTCATCCCCCTTTTTAACCCTTCGGGGGTAGAATTGTCAAAAACGCTGAGACACGTATAAATTAATTTTCAATCCGCAGCCTAAACACAAAATTTGAAGATTCTAACTTCAAAACTGACGGACTTTCATATAAACTTCCATCCCCTATTTCACCCCTTTAGGGGTAGAATTCCCAAAAATCCTTTCTCAGTGGATACTTACTCTATACAAAGAATACACCCTCCAAGTTTCATGTCTCTAGGACCAGCGGTTTGGGCTGTGTGTTGATATATCAACAATCAGTCAGTTAGATTACATTATTAAAAACAAAATTTCTTCCCCCTTTTCACCCTCTTAAGGCTTGAAATTCTAACAACACCGTTGTTTTAGCTTCCAACCATAAGCCTAGATAATAAATTTAGTGATTTTTACTTCGAAAACTAAGGACTTTCCATACACAACTTCATCCCCCTTTTTAACCCTTCGGGGGTAGAATTGTCAAAAACGCTGAGACACGTATAAATTAGTTTTCAATCCGCAGCCTAAACACAAAATTTGAAGATTCTAACTTCAAAACTGACGGACTTTCATATAAACTTCCATCTCCTATTTCACCCCTTTAGGGGTAGAATTCCCAAAAATCCTTTCTTAGTGGATACTTACTCTATACAAAGAATACACCCTCCAAGTTTCATGTCTCTAGGACCAGCGGTTTGGGCTGTGTGTTGATATATCAACAATCAGTCAGTTAGATTACATTATTAAAAACAAAATTTCATCCCCCTTTTCACCCTCTTAAGAATTGAAATTCTAACAACACCGTTGTTTTAGCTTCCAACCATAAGCCTAGATAATAAATTTAGTGATTTTTACTTCGAAAACTAAGGACTTTCCATACACAACTTCATCCCCCTTTTTAACCCTTCGGGGGTAGAATTGTCAAAAACGCTGAGACACGTATAAATTAATTTTCAATCCGCAGCCTAAACACAAAATTTGAAGATTCTAACTTCAAAACTGACGGACTTTCATATAAACTTCCATCCCCTATTTCACCCCTTTAGGGGTAGAATTCCCAAAAATCCTTTCTTAGTGGATACTTACTCTATACAAAAAATACACCCTCCAAGTTTCATGTCTCTAGGACCAGCGGTTTGGGCTGTGTGTTGATATATCAACAATCAGTCAGTTAGATTACATTATTAAAAACAAAATTTCATCCCCCTTTTCGCCCTCTTAAGGGTTGAAATTCTAACAACACCGTTGTTTTAGCTTCCAACCATAAGCCTAGATAATAAATTTAGTGATTTTTACTTCGAAAACTAAGGACTTTCCATACACAACTTCATCCCCCTTTTTAACCCTTCGGGGGTAGAATTGTCAAAAACGCTGAGACACGTATAAATTAATTTTCAATCCGCAGCCTAACCACAAAATTTGAAGATTCTAACTTCAAAACTGACGGACTTTCATATAAACTTCCATCTCCTATTTCACCCCTTTAGGGGTAGAATTCCCAAAAATCCTTTCTTAGTGGATACTTTCTCTATACAAAGAATACACCCTCCAAGTTTCATGTCTCTAGGACCAGCGGTTTGGGCTGTGTGTTGATATATCAACAATCAGTCAGTTAGATTACATTATTAAAAACAAAATTTCATCCCCCTTTTCACCCTCTTAAGGGTTGAAATTCTAACAACACCGTTGTTTTAGCTTCCAACCATAAGCCTAGATAATAAATTTAGTGATTTTTACTTCGAAAACTAAGGACTTTCCATACACAACTTCATCCCCCTTTTTAACCCTTCGGGGGTAGAATTGTCAAAAACGCTGAGACACGTATAAATTAATTTTCAATCCGCAGCCTAAACACAAAATTTGAAGATTCTAACTTCAAAACTGACGGACTTTCATATAAACTTCCATCCCCTATTTCACCCCTTTAGGGGTAGAATTCCCAAAAATCCTTTCTCAGTGGATACTTACTCTATACAAAGAATACACCCTCCAAGTTTCATGTTTCTAGGACCAGCGGTTTGGGCTGTGTGTTGATATATCAACAATCAGTCAGTTAGATTACATTATTAAAAACAAAATTTCTTCCCCCTTTTCACCCTCTTAAGGCTTGAAATTCTAACAACACCGTTGTTTTAGCTTCCCACCATAAGCCTAGATAGTAAATTTAGTGATATTTACTTCGAAAACTAAGGACTTTCCATACACAACTTCATCCCCCTTTTTAACCCTTCGGGGGTAGAATTGTCAAAAACGCTGAGACACGTATAAATTAATTTTCAATCCGCAGCCTAAACACAAAATTTGAAGATTCTAACTTCAAAACTGACGGACTTTCATATAAACTTCCATCCCCTATTTCACCCCTTTAGGGGTAGAATTCCCAAAAATCCTTTCTTAGTGGATACTTACTCTATACAAAGAATACACCCTCCAAGTTTCATGTCTCTAGGACCAGCGGTTTGGGCTGTGTGTTGATATATCAACAATCAGTCAGTTTACCATTTTATATATATAGATTAGCTATTGCCCGCAACATCGTCTGCGATCCAGGATGCAAAGTAACCTATGTCTTTATCCAAGAAGTTTCTAATATAATTCAATTATGATTCGAAAGACACGTGGTGCCATCTATTATCATAATAACGTTATTGTTCTTTTCCTCAGGAACAGCACTTTTTTATGAGATGAAAGGTACCCTATGTCCGTTTCTGTACACCTGACAACGTACATGCAAAATTTCAGGATGATCGGTTCAGTGGTTTAGGCCTGAAAAGGTAACAAACAAACAAACTTATACTTTCGCATTTATAATTTTAGTTAGGTATTCACATTTGTTGTCAATCAAATTAATTCTCCGGATATTTGAGCGAGATATAATTTCATTAATCAAAGCATTTACTTGATCCTTTTAATTTGATCCTTTAATAGCTATTGTGTACTATAAGATTTCTCATCAAGTTAATTCAATTACAACCCTTTTCAATTAAATTCAATGATATTAAACGACATGGCTAGCTAATTATGTGCGCGTTAATGTTCGTGGATTAGTGACAAACAGACGTGAATCTATTATAATTATGTTTATGGTTTCAACCATTGTTTATTCTTTAAAACAACGATTTTGTATGAGATGCGTACGCATCCGTTCAGCCGTGGAAAGCTCAACGGACTCCATACAGAATCGTTGTTTTGTATGGATAAAAGCTGAACAGAGCTGATTATGTGTGAGTTACACCATAATTTTACACCATAATTTTGCCGACATTCGTAAGCAACATTGATTACATAATCAGATTATATTTATATACCTAATTAAACAAGTAGACTTTTTGGTGAATAGTGAGCTTGTTGAACTAATAAGAAGCTCTTGAGAACTTAACTCCAGCTGGCACAGTTGTGTAGATATAATCAGATTAAATAAAAACAGGTCAGTAGGTAATGATAGTTCAGGCAACTTAATATAAAAACAAATAGACTATTTATTTTTGAATTCCAATTAAAGTATTTTAAGCAGATCAATGTTGCATCTGCCGAAATTACACGAGAGGAATAGTTTAGTGAAAGTTATAAAGCCTTCGTCAACATAATAGTTCTGACTCGAGCAACATAGTAAGAATGTAAATACTCTGAAATCTTTCCGAAACATTCATTTAGGAAAGGTCTAATGGATGATTTCCACTAAACGGCTCGCTCGCATCGCATCAGAAAGGGTTTTACAATCTTTAAACGATATTAAATCGTGTACACAGTATTTAAAGTCTATATTACCAAGTCATGCACAGCAGCTTGACCGCGGTAGGTACGCGATACGCGATCGTAGCCGAAAGTATTCTGCGACGCGCAATCGGCTCCGTTCGTATGTCGTCGTATCCTTTCGGCTGTCGTCCAAATTTTTCTTTTCCTATTCTGTGTTTTATGATTATTTTCTTCTTCTTCTAATGGAATAGCCAACAATACCTTTTTTTTTTTTTTGACGTGGAGAAATGCTCATGCATTCTGCACTACCACGGGGAGATAGTGCAGTTATGTGGGACTCTAACCCACTAAAACTCCACAGTGTCCTCCTCTGCCGCTTACGGCGGGAACACGGGCACGCGTTAACACTCATCCGTGAACCCGCCGCGGCTGTCCGTTACCGGACCCTCCTCTGGGGAAGCCAACAATACCTTTTTTTTTTTTTTTTTTTTTTTTTTTTTTTTTTAACGTGGAGAAATGCTCATGCATTCTGCACTACCACGGGGAGGTAGTGCAGGTATGTGGGACTCTAACCCACTAAAACTCCACGGTGTCCTCCTCTGCCGCTTACGGCGGGAACACGGGCACGCGTTAGCACTCATCCGTGAACCCGCCGCGGCTGTCCGTTACCGGACCCTCCTCTGGGGAGTATTCCCCATCACCGGCGCACCAGAACACATAGCACGCCGTGACCACCCCAGGGACCAAACCAGCACATTGGCGCCAGACGACCCCGTGTCTGGACACCCTTAGTCCCCCTTCGACGGGTCAGATCATTGGCCCCGCCGCCTGCCAATTTTCGGCCGCAGAGGATAGGGAGAGCGGCCAACGTCATACCGACACTCCTCCTCCCCTGCGGCCCCACCGCGTCCGCCATCAAACGGTGGCGACCCCGTTAAGGCCGCGGAAGGTAGGGAGAGCGGCGCACCGCAATACCGGCACTCCTCTCCCGCCGCGACCTCCAACCCTCAGCCGCGATGCCTCCCAAACGACATCGCGGCCCGCCTCAGTTGCGATGTCGCCGAAGCGGCACCGCAACCTACTTGTTGGCCGCTACGTCGTCGGCTTACAGGCAAAAGCCCTGACGAGCGGCCCCTCCTCGGGTTCCTCTTCGCTTCACCGTGGGTGTCCAAGCCACGGCTACTGAGCCCCCCCGCCTCGACAATGCGGGAACCCACCGGGGGGGAAGCCAACAATACCTACGTCAACTTCAACCATTTTCAAAAATTAGAACACGTCAACACGGTAGGAATGAAACTATTTGACTAATAGGCACAGAAACGGATACGTTCGCAAGTGACGACGGTATGGAGCCGATCGTATGCGTCGACATGCTGCCGGACGTGATCGCCTGTCGCCGCATCCGTTCGTATCCATTCCGATCCGATGCGATGCGAGCCGTTTGGTGGAAATCATCCTTTATTCATTCAAGATTCAACACTTGGCATGTTTATCTACCCACGCTCCCCCTGTGCGGTCAAGCGCATGTTTAACACATTGAAGGACACACGAGACACAATAGAAGTTTTATTGTTATTACGTCGAGGGGCGTTAAGTGTCCCGGAAAGCGTTAATTTCCAGCTAATTGTGTAAAAGTTGCGGGTAGTCGTAATATGTGGGATCTGAGTCATGGTCGATGAGATTCTGTGCTCGGGTCGCAGGTTTAGTTTTAGGTTCTGTCTATTCTTTTTGCTAATTGGTTGGGGCCATTATGGAATATTTATTGTATTTTGTTAAATGAATATCTATTATCTATGAATTTACTTCAATCATAACGTAGGTATGTTTTTACGAAATATTTTGCGTTGCATCCAATTTGCTTGATGAAATAAAAAAAACTGTGTATGCTATGAAAATAATTTAATTCACTATAGATCAAACCGAATTGAAGATATGAGTACAAATTGGATTTCATACTAATATTCAATCCAATATAAACATCCAAGTTTAGATTCCCTCTTCAAAAATTTGAATTCCGTCCTTTGAAATAAAGAGAACAAATCTCTCTAATTCACATGACAGAATTCCAAGTACTTCCAGACTGTGTGAGCTGATAATACGATTACCGTACAATATGCAAGAGAACCCGACGATGTGTGACGTCACATAGCAGTATACTGAAATGCTGCATTTACAAGTATCAATATCTTTATGGAGACCGCGTATCGGCAAGCTTAGTGTGGGACGCCCCCCAGCTAGATAGACGGACGACCTGCAGAAGGTGGCTGGGGTAGACTGGATGCGGAAGGCGGAGTTGCGGTGCAGTCTGGGGGAGGCCTATGACCAGCAGTGGACTGCGATAGGCTGAGTTCAATATTATTATGGGGACAGGGTCAGTATTACACAATTTTGAGTACCTTCTACTTAAACCTTTATTATTTTTTTATAATGTTGTTGACCGCTTCGAGGCGAAGATTTACATTAGCATTTTATTGCATTCATTGGCAGAAAATAATATTGAGTAGCCGTAGTCAACGGTTATTTCATTTTAGGGCTAATTTTTCAAACTACAGATAATTTTTATTCATGGAATAAAATTGACGTGTGCCAGTTTTTGTAACGAAAAACTGTCAAATATTCAAAATTATTCCTCCGATAAAATTATCTGGCGTTGGAAAAATCAGCCCTTACTATTATAAAGTGATGAATAGAATTTGTGTTAATTTAAAGAAAATATAAGATTAAGAGAGGAAACTTATATACAGCATTTTGCTGAAAGCTGCTAGCCTTATGCGACGATCGAAAGTGATAGCACGTCACTATGTGCCGTATCAAATGACTCGATATCCTATAATTGCTTTCCTATGATCGACATCGGCTCTGCCTCGCTGACGCCGGCCGGCGTCAGCGAATTGCTTTGCGGCCTCGACAGGGCATTGGGCCCAGGCAGAGCCGACGCCTCCCGGGCCAAGACGTATTAGACCTACTCGAACCACTTCTGCAGGGCAGCCGGTCTTCCGAGCAATTGCTTCCTGCACATCTCGTCCAGTTATGGAGTCGTCAAGGCCGCATATGCGCATTTCAGTGCACTTTGTGAGTCTAGTGACCTTGACGTCTTCATCGAAAATTCCTCGTAGCTTCTCTGCGATAAGGTCCGCTCCTCTGGTGCCCTCAGTTCCTTGAAACTCCAGCAGACGCACCCCCGTCGCTGCCTATGGAACCTGATATCGGTGATACCGAGGTCTGCCAGGTTCACGCTTTCCTTGGCCCTCGACATCACCGCCGCGTAGGTCAGCCCCCTCTGCACTGCTTCAGGCTGCAGTGTCAAAACTACTGCAGCCGACCTCGGTGCGCGGAGCTTACGCTTCCCCACTTGGCCAGAACCACATCCAGTCCCAGCTCCCATAGCAGATGCCAGTGTTTGGCGCCAGAGGCGTTTTCTTTTTCTTCCCCTTCTTCTTTTTCCCTTTGACAGCGGTCTGCCTACCCTCATTGGCAGTTGTCGACAGCGTAGCGTCGGGTTCCTGCGTGGTTGCCACATATCTACTATGCGGTGGGGCGCTCCGCTGCGTCTCAGCCGCTTGGAACACTGCTTGGGATGCTGCCTGGGATGCTTCCCGAGAGGCCATAGAGGGTTTCTTTTTTGACCATCTGCGGGTATTAGTATTGGCAGCATTCCCTCAGCATTTCCGATGTCTGCCGCTAAAGGTTATTCTTTGCCGGCAGGAGGCGATCCTCAATCCCAGCGAACCGGGCGTCCATCATTTTCCCGATTTGGGAAACAGCAGCTCGCAATAAAATATCTGACGAGGGACTTTCCATGATCGATGAGCACACAGACTCTGGCTGCAGCTGCGTTAGTTGCAGCAGTTGCCTTCGCATGTAGAGAACTTCTTTTCGAAGAACCTCCATTTCTTTACGGAGGGCTCCAGCCTCTTTCCGCAGCTGGTCGTTTTCCAGCTGCAGCCTCCGAGTCTCTTTTGAGGAACTTCTACTAGCGAGTCCCTCTATCGCTACTCTGACGCGCTCTGCAGCTTCTTTAATGGCCCGTTGGCACGTACCCTTCATATTTTTGGATTTCCGTGTGGTGTCCAAAACCACCTGGATATCCTGAAAGGCCGTTTTCTGCAGGGCCTCCGCTGAGCCAGCAGAGCTCTCTCCAGTTGCAGAGGAAGGAGTGATTTGGGCGCTGACTTGCACATCCATTCCCTCCTCTTCACTCGCTTCGGTGCACGTTTGGCACGGCGGCGGCACGCTCTGACTGTCCGACTCGCTTTCTTCGTTGCATGGAGCACTGGAGCCATGTGGCGTGCCAGGTCGAGTAAACCGACCTTTCCTATCACGTGGGGTACCTCCCCCTCGAGCAGTCGTCGCCTTTAAAGGTATTTTCGAAGGCGGCAACAGCTCCCCCGCTGCTGCATCCCGTTGCCTTTTATGAACGTCACGCCTCCGACAAAATTAGGTACCTGCTCCAAGTCATGGATTTTGTGTTCATTCGTCGTTAATTTATTTACCTTAATTACCCTGATCTCTGCTGGGTGAACTGGACGCCTGTGTCTCAGTGACGTCCCAGAGCTGATTCAATAAATAAGTAATTAATTCAATAATTAATTCAGAGCTATTTCGGAGCCGGAGCGCGTAATCAGAGAGGCTTTAAAGGTAACTCGGTGTGTGACGCAAACATTACGCGGTACTAAGGACGTTCATTATATCAACATGTGGGAGATACGCAATAAACCTAACGCCTAACATATTATAGTGCGTTGCTGAGTGTGCATGGTTGCGGTAATTGATTATTGTTCTGTAGATAAATGGTTGCCTAGCTTTTTAGAGATGGCAGTTTTACCACGTTCACGTTTAACGTACCTACTTTCAATATATATAGTAGGAATTTCATTCTAAGGCACAGTTAATTTATAAGTTCATCAAAGTGGTATTTAATGGTAGGCTGGAATAAATAATTTAATATTTAGAGTTGTATTCAGTGAATTTTATTAAGGTACTTCCTTTTATTACGAACCAACGCTGCCTCTGGGTTCTAAAAGCATTTTCAAGTGTTAATTAAATCGTTATTCGTAAAGTGTTTGGTAAAATAATACATAAGCTTAAGTCAACAATATTTTAACATTGCAATATAAATATATCAATATCTCTGTAACTGCAATTTCCATGCAGGTTATAATAAATTCCTTGACCAGATTTGGCCTCATAAAAAAAACTTTCTGACACTCATCTACTGCAGTGTCCATAGCACGCTTTCATGTTATACAAAACTCGGAGACACCCTCATTAAAATAAATAAATAAAAATAAAAATAAAAAAGCCTTTTATTTCCTACTAATTTACATTGTTTTGAGTTACTTAGCTAATTTAATTAATTTACTTCACCAAACTAGTTTTATCTTTGTTTGTTTTTCTTATTACTAATTTATAATACGCTTATCTAGTTTGGTTCCATTTACTGCTTTCTTATTAACTATTTTAACATAACATAATTATATAACCTAACTTAATTTAGTTTGATGGAGCAGTATCTGTAGGAACCCCATATTGGGTGAAGGCCTCCTCCAAAGATGCCCATTTGTCTCTGTCCTGTGCGATCGGTTTCCAGTTTGGGCCTGCTGTCCTTGCAATATCTTCTTCCCAACGTGTCAACGGTCTTCCTCTTCTCCTTTTACCTGAAGGACCCTTCCAAAATGTCACTTTTATGGTCCATCTCTGATCTTTAAGCCTCGCGACATGCCCTGCCCACTTCCACTTGAGTTTTTGTGCATAATTCAATGCATTTGTTACTTTGGTTATTGACCTTATTTTTGTGTGCCGTATTTTATGTAATTTATTTATTTTAAGCATGCTGCGCTCTAGTCCTCGTTGACAGGTTGTAATTTTATTTTTCAGTTTTGAGGTGAATTTCCACGTCTGGCATCCGTACGTCAAGCATGGTAGGAGACTGGAGTTCATAACTTTCGTTTTGATGGATATCGGGAGGTTACTTTTAAAGATTTCCTTTAAACTCCAGTATTTGTTCCATGTTTGTTGTACTCTTCTTTCGACTTCAAGTTCGTTATTTTTTTTGTCAAAACTAATTTGTTTTCCCAGATAGATGTATTTATCTGTGTATTTTAGTGGCTCTCCATTAATTGTTATTAAACTTCTTCCCCTGTTTGTCATTGCCATAGTTTTAGTGAGATTCATTTGCAATCCTACCTTGACATTAGCTAGATGTAAATTTTCGATCATGAGCTGTAGTTGGGAGCTGGACTCTGACAACAATACTAGGTCGTCTGCGAATCTCAAGTGGCTTAAGTAGTCGCCCTTTATACACAGTCCTACCTTGCTCCAATCTAATTTGCTGATTATAGTCTCTAGGATGGCTATGAATATTTTTGGGGATAACGGGTCACCCTGCCTTACGCCTCTTTCTATAGGAAAACTTGATCCGAGAGTTTCTAGCTTAATTCTACCCTTGTTGTTGTTATATACGCTTTTGATGGCCTTTATATATATGTCTTCTACTCCCTGCTGTTTTAAGCTTTCCCATATACTTATGTGTGTTACCATATCGAAAGCTTTTTGATAGTCGATAAACGCTAAGTATAGCGGTCTTTGTTGTTCTTGGTACTTTTCTATAATTAATTCAAGTGTGTGGATATGGTCAACTGTAGAAAATCCTTTTCTGAAGCCTGCTTGCTCTACCGGTTGTTTTGCTTCCAATGTACTACTGATTCTTTTGTTTATAATGGCGGAGAAGAATTTGTAGAGGGTCGGTAACAAGCTTATCGGTCTGTAGTTGCCAATATCCTTCGGATCGCCCTTTTTGTAGAGAAGTATGATATTTGATTCAGACCATTGCCAGGGTGTTTCAGAATTTTGCAGTATTAAGTTAAATAGTTTCGCTAATGGTTCGGCTAATGTTGTGTGTGCTATTTTCAGTAATTCATTTGTGATGTTGTCGGAGCCAGGGCTCTTTTCTAATTTCAAATTCTTAATTGCTTCTATAATTTCGATTTCGTCGACTAGTTTAATTGTTTTTTCATTGACGCTTTCATTTATAGTATTTGAGATGTTAGTCTTTTGGGCCTTATCGCTGTACAATTTCCTATAGAAGTCAGTTGCCACATTAATAATGTCAGTTCGTTTGCACACACCCTCATTAACCTCACCTTAATGATTCCACGCCATCACGCCATCCGCATGGCTCGTTAGCGATATAAAACGATCTTTTTATTTGAAAAAGAAATCCAGTCCCCAAAATAAGACGACTCGCGAGGCAATGAGTGCGAAAAATTGGTATAAGAAAATTAAGTATTGATGAGTGAATTGAAGCTTAAGTGCCCATTATAGATGAGTTGCGAGCGTAACAGTAAAAAAATAAAAACTTTTTTACAAAAAAACAACCGACTTCCAAAAACACTATAAAGTGAAAAATAACTTTAATTTCGGAAGTCGGTGTCTTTGGATTTGTATTTTCGTTTTCGAAATTAAAGTTATTTTTTAAGGCTGGTTTTAGAGTCGCGCTGACCGCAAGCTGACCGTCGGCGCTGACAGCTTGAAACGTATGAACTTCTAGGAAGCGTTTTAGAATGACGCGTAGCTATCAGCGCGTGCGTTTCATACGTTTCGGCTGTCAGCGCCGACGGTCAGCGTGCGGTCAGCGCGACTCTAAAATCAGCCTTAAAGTTTTTAGGAAAAGTAACGCCTCGAACTTAAGAGATCTCCATGATACAATCAACGAGAACCTAGAAGCATTAAAAAGTCAAAACGTCAACATTTCAACTTGGGATCCAATTTTGACAAGAATACTCAGTAGATTATGGGACTCGGAAACCGATGAAAAATACGAACAACAATTAAAAGAGCCTAATAAACTACAAGAATTTTCGGCAATGATGCAATTCTTAGAAAAAAGGTTTAAGTGTCTTGAAACCTCAAGCTCATTGAGGGAAGAATCTTTTGTTCATAGAATGCGCCATGAGTCATCGAAATCGACAGCCAAACAAGTGGATAAACATGTAATATGCTGGTTTTGCCAAAGTCACGAACATAGCATTTACCAATGTGCTAGTTTTAAAACGCTATCAGTGCAAGATCGCAATAAGGTCGTAAACGAAAAACAGATGTGCAAAAATTGCTTAAGTCATGAAACGTCGATAAAATGTCACAGCAACAAAAGTTGTGGATACTGTGGGAAAAGAGGTCATCATTCCTATTTACACCAGAGCAACAATCATATTACTACAAGACACACAAAAAGTGAGTCAAAAAAGGATGACTTCTCTACCCCATCTACAAGTAAATCCACGACAAAAACTGTATCTAATATGTCTACTATTAACAAAACCAATATACCAAAAACCACACTACTGGCGACGGCCTTAATAAAAACCCACTCGTCAGATGGAGCATCGCAGTTACTAAGGGTTCTTTGTGATCATGGCTCAGAGGCATCATTTTGCACAGAAGAGGTTGCCCAGATATTGTCATACCCCCGTATAAAGATACATACCGAAGTAATCGGGATTGCTGACGAAAAACCTAAGACTTCGAAGAACTCTATCAATGTCGTGCTACAGCCAAGATTTCCGAGTGAATATAGGTTACCAGTCACACTTATAATACTACCAAAATTAACTGGCTGTTTACCAGAGAAAGATTTATCAGAACTAGAAGCAGATTGTTTACAAAACAAACTGTTTGCCGATCCTACGTACTACAGAAGAGGACCGATAGATATAATATTGGGGGCTCAAGAATATGGTAGCTTGCTGCTTAACGGGTTACACAAGATGCAAGACGGAATAATCGCTCAAAATAGCGAATTTGGGTGGATTTTATCAGGTATTTGCGGCACTACTACTAATACTAATACAGTTATTAGTATGATGACACGTACTACGGAAGTTCAACAGCTGAACAAGTTTTGGGAATTAGAAGAAATTCCTGAAAAATACCAATTATCCAACGAGGATCAGGCTTGTGAAAACTATTACCAAAACACTACTAGACGAAATCCAGATGGAACATACACAGTGAAACTCCCATTCAAGAATCGTAACGTAGATTACGGGAATTCACGCAAAAAAGCTATTGCAAGACTTTTACAATTAGAACGGAAGTTCGACAAAGATGAAAACTTACGGAAAAAATACCAAGACTTCCTCAATGAATATTTGGAAATGGGCCATATGAGGAAAGTTACTAGGACTGATTATTACCAAGGTAAATACTATATACCACATCAACCAGTAATCAGGGAAGACTCACTAACGACTAAGCTACGAGTAGTTTTTGATGCGTCAAGCAAATCAAGTCCTAACATAAGTCTGAACGATAATATGTTTACGGGGCCAAGATTACAGCAAGATTTAGCAGTCATACTGTTACGTTGGCGTAAACACAAAATAGCATTCATGGCTGACATCGAAAAAATGTACCGATACATACGTGTTAACGAACAAGACTTCACATATCAACGAATAGTATGGAGGAAATCTCCGAAACATATGATCGACGAATACGAATTAACAACTGTAACGTATGGAACTGCAGCAGCCCCGCATCTAGCGATTAAGACTCTGCAACAACTTGCTTTTGATGAGAAAGAAAACTACCCAATAGCCAGCCAAAGAGCTCTCCAGGACTTCTATGTGGACGATATTTTGTCAGGTGATACTGATGTTGAGTCAGCACTAATACTACAAGGAAACTTGATAAAGATGCTACGAAAAGGCGGGTTCAATTTGCGGAAATGGTCGTCTAATAATACTCAATTGTTAGAAAATATACCTAATGAAAACAAAGACGACCAAGTGATGAAAATACCGTTAGATGAAACTAGAAAATCCTTAGGGGTACTATGGTCGCCATTGGAGGATAGTTTCTGTTTTCAAATTACTATTAATCCAAATGAAAAACCAACAAAACGTTTTATTTTGTCGGAAATCGCTAAAATATTTGATCCTCTGGGATGGCTAGCACCTGTTGTCATAAATATGAAACTCATGATTCAGGAACTTTGGACAAATGGCACAGAGTGGGATCAGCCCGTAGAGGAAACTATTAAAACAAGATGGATTGAATTACAAGAACAACTAAAAACAATTGAGAAGATTTCCGTCCCAAGATGGTGTAATTTTTCAAGCGATTCGAGAGTCGAGATGCATGGGTTCAGTGATGCTTCAGAAAAAGCCTACGGTGCAGTGATATACTGTCGGATACAAAGTAATAATACATTTAATGTAACTCTATTACAAGCTAAATCAAAGGTAGCGCCGAAAAAGCATAAAACTACGTTACCAAAATTAGAGTTATGTGCTGCATTATTACTAACCCAACTGATGGAGAAAGTTATTACTGGAATGGAAATGCAAATCGCAAACATTTATTGCTGGACTGACTCAATGATTACTCTCGGCTGGATCAAAGGTGAAGCTGAGCGATGGAAGACGTTCGTAGCTAACAGGGTATCCGAAATACAAAGAATAATACCACAAGCAAAATGGAATTATGTAAACACATTACAAAATCCAGCTGACCTAATCACACGAGGGATCGCGCCAAATAAATTACAAAACTTAACACTGTGGTGGAAGGGGCCAGAGTGGTTAAAAACTGATAACATTCCTAGTACAAAAACCATTCCAGAGATATGTGAGGAGATTAAACGATGTTATCATATAACTATTATACCGAAGAACGAAATCTGGATAAGGTTCTCAAGCTTCCAGAGGATGATACGAGTGTTATCATATTGCTATAGGTTCGTAAATAAACAAGGATACAAAAAACCATTAAGTTGTATGGAAATAAATTTAACGACTAGAAAAGTCCTCTTTTTAGTACAACAAGAAGTATTTCCTGAGGAGTACAGAACCATTAAAACCGGACAAAAATTAAAAAAAGGAAACAGGTTAATATGCCTTGATCCGTTCATTGATAATGAAGGATTACTACGAGTAGGAGGAAGACTTCAAAACTCTAGTCTACCATATGATCAAAAACACCCAATTCTGTTAGCTCATGACCATTATGTAACATTAATCATAGTTCGTGATGCACATTTAACCACATTACATGGGGGTAATAATATGACCTTAGCATATATACGACAGAAATATTGGATACTTGGAGGAAAGCGAACAGTGAAAAATAGCATTAGAAAATGTGTAAAGTGTACTAGGTACAGATCAATCACCGCCTCACAAAAAATGGGCTCATTACCGAAACCAAGAGTGACGGAATCGTACCCATTCAGTCACACAGGCGTGGATTATGCTGGACCAATATCAGTGAGAACAATGAAAGGTAGGGGTCATAAATCTTACAAAGGCTACATTGCGATATTTGGTTGCTAACAGAAACGTTCATAGCCGCACTACGAAGGTTTATGGCACGCAGAGGTCCAGTATCACACATGTATAGTGACAACGCAACAAATTTTGTAGGCACTGCCAATTATTTGTATAAAGAAATGTTAGACATAACCCAGTCTGACGACTTTCAAAACACGTTGACCAACATTGGAACACAATGGCACTTCATTCCCCCATCATCTCCCCACTTCGGAGGAATTTGGGAAGCAGGAGTAAAATCTATGAAACACCATTTGCGTAGAGTGATAGGAGAGCAGAAACTCACTTATGAAGAGATGAGCACGTTTTTACAACAAACTGAAGCATGTTTAAACTCGAGACCATTATGTGCACTGAGTGAAGATATAAACGACAATATAGTGTTAACACCAAGTCATTTCCTAATAGGAAGAGAAGCAGTAGGGATACCAGACCCGCTATCGGAAACTAATACAGATAACATAAACAGATGGAAACAGATCCAAAAAATGAAAAGGGATTTCTGGAAAACCTGGACTAAAGATTATTTACACCAACTACAACAGAGGTACAAATGGAAAACTACTCAAGGAAACTTGTCAGTTGGAACTCTAGTAATTATAAAAGATGAAAAAGTTTCACCCAGTAAGTGGCCACTTGCAAAGATAAAGGAAATACATACGGGGAACGACCACTTATCGCGAGTAGTGACACTTCAAAAATCATCAGGAACAACTCAAAAACGATCAATCCACACATTAATACCATTGCCAATTGAAACAAATATGTGTAGTAGTAGTAGTAGTAATGAGACCATGGAAACAATACAAACAAATACCGCTACAATCCTAAGAAATAACAAAACTAACCAAGCCAAACGATGTAATAAAGTATCCAAATGGTTCACATTGCTTTTCATCATTTTACAAATATTGGGGTCAGCAAAATCGACTATTACGACATATTCTGTAAAAACGGTACCACCAGGACTTTATGTAGAACAAATAGGAACAGCAAGCATTGACAGAGGACTATTTAGGATAGAAATAAATTATGAAAAACAACACCTAGAGCAAGAATTTGTCAAAATGAAAACAGTGACGTCACAATATAGTCAACTATGTAAAAATGCAGAAAAAATAACAGATTCCACAATTTGCAAGCAATTGCACCACCATTTGTTAGAAGAAGAGGCAAAATTTGAGCGGATTAAAGAATATTTAACAGAAGTAAACCAAACTAGGAAGAAAAGGGGCATATTGGGACAGTTACTAACATCTATCTTTGGAGTAAATGATGAGGCATACCGAGATATAGAGTCATTAAATTTAAATCAAAAAAGATTAATTGAAGCTGCCAACCATCAAACCAAATTTATGATATCAACAATCTCACAAGTCAACAAAACTGAAGAAAGAATAAACCAGAAACTTATAGGATTTCAAACTAAACTTAACCAAGTTATAGATTACATGGAGAGTTACAACCATTGGTTTATTACGGTCGACCACAACAGTATAAACATACATATTATGCAGACTTACCAATTAGCATATAATTACATGGAAGAAATCATGGATTACTTTAACGGATTAGTAGAAATATACTTAACCAAGGCAACAGTATATAGTGTATTAACACCAAAGAACGTCAGTGACCTGATATCATCAGCAAACCAAAAATTACCTTCAAATTTAAGAATCGTTCAACAACAGTTACTGGACACTAAGATATCTGAAAACAATACTCATATAAAAGTATACTGCTATTTTCCTATACAAGAGATAACTAAATATACGTTAATGTATATCACACCAGTCCCAATGATAAATTCAGATAAGTCTGCCCAAAGTCTAGAAGTATCTAAAACTTACATAGGGTTAGATTACAACAACGAACTATACTTTGACTTGAACTATGAGGAATTCAAACGTTGTTTAGAATGGACTAACCACTTCATATGCTTTCCTGGGGCCGTGAAAAACATGCAATTAAATGAAAATTGCATTGTAAACCAACTGTTCAAAAACCAGACACATACGAAATGTCCTACCAAAACATTTTATTTATCCAATACAATAATATGGAAACGACTTCACATGCCAAACACTTGGTTATTCATTGTAAGAGATCGGGTTACGACTTCAATAATTTGTGATGGACAAAGAGAAGAATTTGAGCTTCAAAATGTTGGTGTAATACGAATCGCAGATAACTGCGTAATTAAAACAATTAATAACATATTAACTGCCAAAAGAATTATTTCAGTACCGATTGTAACATCATACTCAAAACAAATAGATTTTCCCATAAATACGCACATGGTGATTAAACCCATGCTAAATTTCATATTATGAAAGAAATTATTAAATGTAACTTTACCCAGGATACAACTTTATTAATTTTTATGGGTAATAGGGGAAATCTAAACAAAGGAGAACTGCTCCAGTATCATAGAACTTTATGCAACCTTAGTTTAAGAAAAGTTGTGTTGTTTACATTTCCTTATAGTAACAGTTTGCCACAGGAAGAAAATAGCTTAAGATTTGAATTGAATATGACATTACATAACTTGACATTTAATAATAACATGTTCCATTTAGTTGATATTAACAATTATGTTAGTAATAATTTTTATTTGACAAAAGATAGATATAACAATGTTATGTACTATCTTTCTGACTATTATAAAAGACAGATAGCTGTGTCGCTATCTTATTTTTTTTCTATTACAGCCAAAAATTTGGCTAAACAACTTGCTTCTTTTGAGCAATGCAACAATATTATAAATACTTCTGCCAATAATTTGGTCACTATTAATGACATTGTTAATAATTTAAATTAGAAATTAAGACAATAGAGGCAACCTCTAGCTATAATAGTAAAAATAACTCAAAAAAAAAGTTAAACTCAGTAAATAGTATCAACCTAGTGCATCAAAATATTCAAGGATTTATGAACAAAGATTTAGAAGTAGAATTATTTATGAATTTTAATAGTATTGACATTCTTTGTATAACAGAACATTGGCTGAAAAGCCACCAGTTCTTGTTCAATTTTAATAATCACCAGGTTGGTAGTTCGTTTAGCAGAATAAATGCTATACACGGTGGCTCATTAATTTTAGTAAGTAACCAGCTCAAATTTAAAGATCGTAAAGATATTGTGAGCCTATCTGTTGAGCGTACAGTTGAAATTGCCTGTATAGAATTGGAGCACTCTATTGTATTAAGCGTGTATAGACCCCCTTCAGGATTGTATGACTGCTTTGAAAAAGTAATGGATGAAGTGTTACACAGGATTTGTAACTCAAACAAGTCCGTTATCATTTGTGGTGATTTTAATGTCAATTTATTAGAAAACTCAGGTTCTTGTAGTAAAATTTTAAGTCTGTTTCAGTCCTACAATCTTCTAAACCTATTTTTGGAGCCAACAAGAATAACCCCTACTAGTGCCACATGCCTAGATAATATTTATACAGACATTATACCAAGCCACAAAGAAATTATAACTTTACTAGATTCTGATCATTGCGGGCAAAGGATAACTATTCAAAACCTAAACAAAAAAGTGGCTAAAAAGGATATCACTGTTAACCCCAAAACTGCAAGTCGCTTGGAGGCTTTTAAAGGTAAACTCATTAATAAACTACCAGTTTTATCTAATCATGCTGATCCTAATCAACTTTATGATAATTTTTTTAATGTATACTGTAAACAATTTGATTCCACCTTTATTCCCAAGACTATCTCAGTTAATAGCAATGCATCGTTCAGTGATTGGGCTACCATTGGTATTCATAAAAGTAGAACACGGCTTTATGAATTGTACAATGAAAGGACTTATATTAACACTGATGAATTTAATTTGTATGTTAGAAATTATTCAAAATTATTTAAAAAAGTTTGTTATATGGCCAAGTCACGCTATTTGGGTTCAAAGATTAAAAACAGCAGTAATGTAATTAAAACGACTTGGAATATTATTAATAGTGAAACGGGAAGATCTAGTAACCGAAATACTGACTACAGCCTGTCTATTAATGACAACATAATAAAATCAGACTCACAAGTCGCCGAGGCATTTGAAAATTTCTTTTCAGATATTCCCGTTTCAACTACTAAATCACTAAACTCATCACCTTCTGTTGCTGAGTCTTTGCTTAAGGACAATGTTAATGGTTGCGATTCGGAATTTAATTTTGAATATATTACCTGTAGAGATATAATTAAAACCTTTCACACTTTAAATGTAAAAAAGACTGCAGATCTGTGGGGTAATTCTGTAGAAGTAGCTAAGTCTATTATTGACATTGTGGCACCTACTCTAGCTCTTATCTTTAATAGTTGTATTGACAATGGGGAGTTTCCTGACCTTATGAAAAATAGTAAAATAATACCTTTGTTTAAATCAGGTAGTACATCAGACCCCACAAATTATAGACCTATTTCTGTACTACCTACCTTTAGTAAAATTTTTGAGAAATTAATTTTAGACCAAATGCAAAGATTTTTTAATAAACATAAATTATTACATAGCAAACAGTTCGGTTTTACAAGGGGTTGTTCAACTACTGATGCCGGTGTTGAACTTTTAGGACATATTTATAATGCATGGGAAGATAAATGCGATGCCTTGGGCATCTTTTGTGATTTGTCCAAGGCATTCGATTGCGTTCTTCACGAAACGTTAATCAGGAAACTCCGCCACTACGGGATCCGAAACACTGCTCTGGATCTTCTTACTTCATACTTGAGTAAAAGGATTCAGAGCGTTGACGTTAATGGAAAAAGATCACCCGGATCTATAGTAACAATGGGAGTCCCACAGGGCTCAATTCTTGGTCCTTTCTTGTTTCTTATTTATATTAATGACTTGCCGTACCTCATAAAGGATAATCATGATATAGTGTTGTTTGCAGATGACACTTCTCTTTTGTTTAAACTTAAACGTCAGCAGTTGGTTACTGACGATGTAAATAGCGCGATCTCGAAAGTAGTCCACTGGTTCAATGTTAATAATTTGCTTTTAAACGAGAAAAAAACCAAATGCATTAAGTTTACGCTACCCCACGTTAGGCAGGTGAAAACTAATGTGTTGATAAAGGGCGAGGAATTGAATCCTGAAGACAACACAGTATTCTTGGGCATAACTTTGGATGCTAAGCTTCAGTGGGGTCCACATATAGATAAATTGTCAAAAAAGCTAAGTTCCGCAGCATATGCTGTTAGAAAAATTCGTAATTTAACTGATATAGAGACTGCCCGTTTAGTGTACTTTAGCTATTTTCATAGTGTAATGTCGTACGGTATTCTATTGTGGGGAAATGCCGCCGATATTCAGACTATCTTTGTTTTACAGAAGCGAGCTGTTCGATCAATTTATAAATTAAGTCCGAGACACTCTCTCAGAGACAAATTTAAAGAGATTAATGTAATGACTGTGCCTTCTCAGTATATTTATGAAAATCTTTTATATGCCCATAAAAACATAAAATTGTTTAAAAAATACAGTGATATCCATAATATAAATACTAGAAATAAACACAAATTTGTTGTACCTACAACAAGGCTCAAAAAAATAGGTGGCTCGTTCAGATGCCAATGTATACGCTTTTATAATAAGCTACCAAGCCACGTTCAAGATCTAAGCCTCAATAAATTCAAATCATTCATTAAACGTAAGTTGTGCCAGAAAGCCTTTTATACCGTTAAAGATTATATTGAGGACAAAAAGGCTTGGGATTGAGCTGCTTCAAATTTCTGCATTTTGAATGACTTTTTTTTTTTTATATACACATTGACATTAATGATTTTTTTTTTATAAACAATGACATTTACTTACTTTGTAAAGTATTATATATATAAATTTTTTTTTTTACATTGTGATTTGTGAATGTGAAGACGATGTGGGTCATTTTATTAATTTTTTATGTTTTATTTTTCTCTCTGTTCTATTACTTGTTTTTTTTTTTTTTTCTTTCTCTCATGGTCTGGCAGTTTGAGTAATTTATGTGGCCTACCCAAATGTCCTTTCTTTGGTATTGTTCGTCGAATCGTTGAGCTCCTTAAGTCTTGAGTTGAGCTGCACGATTTCTGACAAATGCGTGCACTGACTGGACAGGTCCTCTCAATCTGTGTGGTTCTTTCCTCAAAAGACCATCTCAGACATCGATCTACATGGTCTTCATATAACCTGACCAAGATTATGTCTGGACTTTAAAAGAGACTGTGACCTCTGAGTTTGTTTCGGCCTTTCTTCTCAGAGTAGTCAGATAGGAAACGCCGACCTCATCTAGTTTAAAAAAAACATGATTGACGTGTAAAAGTGTTTGTACAAACCTACTTACAAAAATAAAATCATTTATCATTTATCATTAAACATTACCAAAGAAGAAGTAATTGATAACTCAAAAGAGATCTTTCAGCATTTAATTAATAAAGAAAATGTCTTACAAACCGAATTAGATAGTACTGTCTGGAGTCAAATTAGTTCTCACACATACTTAACAACTGCAATATCTTGTATAATCATGTTCTTAATATTTGTATTTTTAGCTTGCTACGGTCCAGCCATACTGAGATGGATTAGAGTCACAGTGCAACACAAGACCAGAAGAACAAGTATCGAGACAGCTAACAAACCAGCAAAAGAACCAACCTCGCTCGCTGCCAACAAGACATCTACCCAGAGAACAACTGGCCAACCAACTACCACAACGGAACCGATGTACCTACAGTTTACCACATCAACACGAGTCAATTGAGTTATACCAACTGGAGCTGGAGCTGGAGGACTGGGGTCCTGAGAGGCGCCAGAATGTTCAACCATGAACCATGAAAGTTCCACGCGCCAGCATCACAGCAGCGTCAGCATCAAAGCAACAGTTATTCCACAAACAGGCACACCGTCAGCGCTAAGAAGTGACCTACTGAGATCTTCGCTTCATCGGCTCAATACACACACAACACACATACAAATAGGTATCAATGTGTATTGAGCACTAAAATTGTATATAATTAAGTTAACTATTGTAATAAATTAGTCATCAAGCTGGAGTCGAGTTTGATTCACCTACCATAACTCCTCTCACTGTGGCCAAGACACCTTTAGCCATCATCGGTCCTATGAGTCTGTGGGATCGGCAGTGAGAAAACCATTTCCTGTGTACATTGCACGACGTACACAAACCCCTATTCCTACCCAAATTCCGTCTGTTTCCGTAGGTCTCCTGGGAACAGACATCCCTCACGTAAAACCAGCGTAACTCACGTTTGGTGTGGTTTGTATGATAGGGTAGGGCGTTAGGGTAACTAGGGTGCTAGGCAGTTGCTGTAGGGCTAGGTTTGTATTCAGTAGGGTTTTGGTAATCATAGGTACCAGGCTCCACTGTGTCAAACTTAGCCACACTGTACGCAATTGGGATAACGGCCGTACTAAGCTGTGAAGCCCAGTGTGTACAATAGTGTTTTTGGAAGTCGGTTGTTTTTTTGTAAAAATGTTTTTATTTTTCACTTTTTAGCGGGTCAGTTTGTAATTTATCTAAGTTATAATAGCCTTATGTCAACTGCTTATCACCTTTTACAAAATATTGCTTTTCTCGATGCAGGGACGTTAATTGTTGAGGAGGTCTCCTAGTAAGAACCAGGAGAACTGGAGCTGATTGAGAAGTCACCATCAGCTCCACTTCACCATACGCATTGTAATGAGCATAAATTGCTTAGCAGCTGTATTAAAATAATCGAATCGCAACCCGTGAAATATTTGTCATTGAGTAGTTCCGATGGCCATTTGTGGTCTTCGTCATCAGCTCCACTTTACCCAATCATAATTTCCGAAAGCAAATGCTAAAGTTACTTTAATAATAGACTTAGGCAAGAAAATTTTTGCTAAGGGCCAAGTTTATGTTACGCTTAGTCGTGTAAAGACGCTAGATGGCATTGTATTATGCGACTTGGAACCTACCAAATTGTTAAATAGACCACATGACGAAAAGGCATTGCGTGAAATGTAACGATTGAGGCTTTTATAAATCATCATCAGCCTATTGCAGTTCACTGCTGGACGTAGACCTCCCCAAGTTTGCACCAACGTTCACGGTCCTCCTCTTCTCTCATCCAGCCACTACCGGCAACCTTTGTTAGAATAATTATACAGAAGAAAAACTCGCAAAAATATTTCACTTTAAGAAGTATTTATTAGTTTTTAGACTAGATGCTGATAATCCTGGCTGCAGCATCAGGCCAGACTTATGTCAACATTGCATTGAACTTAAAATTTAGTCCTGTTTAAAATGAGCCCAAACACGACTACGGTGCTGTAATTTCAAGGTTTGTACTTTTTCTGATGCTCCTGGCTTCAGCATCAGGTCTCTATGTACTTCGGTGTTCCTCATTAACAGTACGTTTATCCACACATCGAGCCCTTTTCAATAAGCCTAAACACGATATATCTGCTGTTAGTAGTCGAGGAGTAAGGTACTCAGCAGACTATCCTGACTGCAGCATCAGGTCATAACTTGATGATCATAAGACCAAATGTGGCAAATGCCCTATCAAACATCAAAACAATTTACTAAAACAGTCCTTGCCTGTTCGAGTAACTTCTTATTGTTAAGGAGTTGTACCTTCCATCATCAGCCCAGCTACCTGAGATAGTGACAACCATACGCAAATATACAAGATACTTCATAAAATATGCGAAAAACAATAAGTGAGCCTATAAAATTTGAGGGTTGCCCTCGATTTCTATAAGATCCCATCATCAGATCCTAACTTGGTGACAATGGGACCACCTCAGAACTATCTACTTTCGAATAAAAAAATAATTTTGAAAATCCGTCGACAATTGGCGGAGTATTCGATGAACAAGCATACAAAAAAAAAAAAAAAAAACATACAAACATCCGAACATAGTACCTCCTCCTTTTTGTGAAGTCGGTAAAAATGATTCACGACGCTTCTTGATATCAACTGAATATTGTGCAAGTTACCCTGTCTCCTTTTGAGTCGGTAGATAGGTTATAAATCTTTGCGACTTACCTATGTGCTCTTGAGATTAGGTTTTACTTTCACATAACGCTACTGTAATATGTTCCGAGTGAATAGCTATATAAAATATTCGTAGATATTAAAAAAAAGACAATTCTTTCCACACAAGGTAGTTTTTTTTTCCTTTTGTGTGACATATAAAAGACTTAATGCAGCAACCCTACAGATGGATGCTTATTGTGGTATATTCCGTCGAGAGACGTCATCCGCCACACTCACAATTTGAGCTATATTTTGTTCATCTGGGTAACGTCACGTTAGAATTTAAAATAAGCTGATTCTTTTCCTTTAGAGACTTAGAAATTAAGAGGACAAAAATGTTCTACCAGGAAAAGCCAATGCCAGGAATCCTATGGCGTTATAAGTGTATTTCGAGGGTATTTCCACATGTCCAGGTGCAGAAGGGTCTCCATTGTGGACGAGTTTCATTACGTGAACGCGTTCCAAACGGTGTTTTATTGAAAGTTTCGACGGATTCAGAGATTAGAGAATAATTTATGGTACAAGGGATAACTGTTTCGTATGAACAACAGATAAAAATCAAGCCATTTATTCAAACTAGGCTGAGAATCAGTACATTCGAACGTCAAAATTACAAAAGACAGTCCCCCAAAACGCCCGCCCTTCACTACTTCCTAGTGCTTTCGATGGGGAGAAGAAGTGGCGCAACAAACTCCCCAGCAGCACAGCTGTCTGTTCAGTTAGAAAATACTTGATTGTATACAATACTAGATACGCAAAGTAATTAACTTAACAGGACACAGACCATTAAATTAATTTTTTAGCTAGCCACGCGAATATACCAACAAATACAATACAATCTATACGTATACAAGCAAAAAAATCAAAATTAAAAATATATATAAAAAAAAACTTACTACCTAAATAAAAGCCTCCAGGTCGTATAAAGGGCGTGACAGGTTACATATTTATGTAATGCTGGGTTCTGTTCACATAGCTGTCCATACCACCATAGGACCATCGAAGTAAAATAAATAAACAAGTTATTACTAATAACAACAATAAAACCATGATCATCAAGACGACCAGTCACCACAAGCAGCACCCGTTCACGAGCATGACGCACATAGATCAGTCAATGGGTAAATATTGCACAAATAATATCTACAATACGTTTCAAAAGTTTGTTTTAAGGGTTTATAGGCCTTACCAACAATCGAGTTCTGAAATAACTTACTGATTTAATTTGCTCATCATCTCGATTTATGTTTAAGAAAAATGGGCTCCCCAAGCAATTTTGTTTATCTGTGAAGTAGACCATAAAGCTATTTAACGTCTTAGGGCTGATTTTTCAGTGGTCAGATAACTTTTATCTAAGGAATAAATATTGCGGTTTGACAGTTTTTGTGTAGAAAATATCTGTAACCGTAACGTTGCACGTAACTGTAACCGCTATTGTTACCAAAAATATAGTGTATGCGTGGTTCGCGAGCCTACAACGAGCGCTACATGAGCGACTCGCAGCGAGCCGACGATTTTCGGTTTTTGTTGCGAATCAAAGGGCGCTCGCAGTGCGCTCGTGGACGTCAAGAGGGAAGGTTGTTGCAAGCCGCTGCGAACCATCAAATATTATTCTTTAACTTAACATCACAGGTTTTTAACTAACTGATTCTTCGATTTCGGTACTATATAATAATATAATCATTGTTATAAAAAATATAATTTTAGAGAGATAAAAATACAAAATACGTAACATCAGTAAAATTATACTGTGGGAGACTGGTGCCTAAACTAGACGTGAGATCTGTATTTCAGGTCACCAGGTCTCCAGCCCTTGGGTAGTGCTTACATTTTAATGTTAATGTACTTTGAGTAATCAGTGCGGTAAGAATTTAGAAAAGATATAGACAAAAATAAAGAGAAAAGAAAATTTGCTGCAGTCATCATTGCTTGGTGTTAGTATGTTTAGTAGGTATTTGTTGTATGATTGTGTATTTGTATAATGAGTAAGGTATGTGTGAGGATAGTGTGTGTGGGGGGGGGGGGGGGATATAATATTTTAGATTGGCTATTTTGGGACGAGTAGTTTTTCTGTTTCTTCATAATTTAACTCCTGCAGCCAGCTACTAAGTATAGTTTTGCATTTGGTTTTGGAGAGGCTATAAATTGGGAGTATCCTATTTATTTTATTATAAAGAAAGCAGCCAAGATAACAAAAGAATCGACGGGAGGAAGCAGTCGAGAGCCGAATGTGGTGGCGGTCTATGGGATCGAATCGTCTAGTTCTGTGGGAGAGTGAGTGGTTGAAGGTGGTGAGGCCATGCTGTTTCATAACCGTTTGCAACATGAACAGCTGACGAACAGTCAGCACGTTTGCTTCCTTATATAAACCGTTGGATATCGGAAAGGTCTGAATAAAGATACTTTCAGGATGGCTCTCTGCGCTCGTTCAAGCTCTAACATAGTATTTTTTGGAGCACCACCCCAGGACGTTATGCAGTATGTTAGTAGGGACTGGGCGAGAGCCAAGTACACCGATTTCCTTAGCTTCTCGTCCGCCACGTGTCGTAGGGTCTTAAAAACGAATATAAGTTTACGTAGCCTACTGCTAAGAGTATTGATATGCTTTTTGAAGCTTAAGGTACTGTCTATTATTACCCCTAGGTACTTTGCACTGTCTGTTTTCTGAATGCGGGCAGTGCAGGTGCAGTTATTAATGTTTTGTTTGGAGCAAGTGTGGGCTACTATGGAATACGATGAGTTCATGTGTGTGGTTGACGCATTATTTTTCAGAAAGAAGGGCACGTATACGGTTGTTTCCGCGTTTAGAGTGAGGACGTTATCACGCAACCACTCCGTCACGACTTTGAAACCCGACTGTGCTTGCATGTATACATCGTGCCATGTTCTAGCGCTGAAGAGAAGGGCAGTATCGTCGGCGAAAGTTATAATTTTGCCTTTGGGAAGAGTGAGCATACCCAGCTCGTTAATGTAATGACTATAACTTTATTATATACAAGCAGCGCCCCGCGGTCCCCTGGTCGATCCCCTGGGAATATCGGGATAAAAAGTATCCTATGTGTTAATCAGAACCGGTCGAAGTGGAAGTGCTTGGGGAGGCCTATGTCCAGCAGTGGACGTCTTTCGGCTGGAATGATGATGTGTTAATCCTGGTTATAAACTAATTGTGTGCCAAATTCCATCCACATCCGTTCAGTAGTTTGTGCGAGAAGAAGTAACATACATACAAACACACTCATAAACTTTCGCCTTTATAATTTAAGTGTGATAAGTGTGATTCTTGGAATAATAATAATACTATAAATAAATGGGGAAGTAGGTACCTACCTATATCTTCTAAGTCATCGACGTTGATTTAACCAACATGTTGCTCTTATCGGCTTGTTATCAATCAGCGAACTTCCCAAAACTCTAATTATAGCTCGTCTTTTAACTATAATTTATTTTAACAAACCCCTGTTGCGTTACATCTTTTTATTGACTTGTAGGTATTTCTTTTCTTATCTATGAAAACTATGATTGTGCCTTAGTTGGTATAAATAATGTTATAGAGGTAAACCAGTGCGGTACTGAAAATCTGACGAAGTGCCACAAAACCGGTACAAAGTAGTTCATTTACAGTGTTACGATTTCAGCACGTAATTTGCGGTTTTATGAGGGGTTTTGTGTCTTTTACGTAACAGGCTATTAACACAGATTCATGACGTGGTTCACTCTAGAGAATTGAAAGTTAAGTTAATAGTAAATTTAATGATATCCAAGGACGAGATATTTATTATAAAGGTACCTTAATGGATAAAGGCATGAATAACTAGGTACATAATTTTAATGCTCTCAACAGCCTATATTACAAATTCAATTCGCTTTATAACACACCAAATGAGCCTGTCATATACAATTATGAGGTAACACATAAACTGTAGGATGACTTCACAGTTAGGTGGCTCACCCCCACATTTACATATTCGAGTGAATATATCTTTGTTCATATCTTGTAGAGTGGAATGAGAGTTAATTCCACTCTACAAGGTATGAACAAAGACGCGTGAATGTGTTATATATGTGAGAACTCTTACGTGAGAACTTAGAAAATCCTTGTGATTTTACAGAAAAGTTCCTTGCGAAGAAAAAAACGAAATGAGCTTGAATATTCCTTTGATACTTTGAAATCTTGTAGCATTCTCGTGCGAAGATTTGTAAATTCAAATAATTTCCGTTTATATATTTCTTGTTCCATCTATCCTTCGTTCACCTCAAATTAAACTGATAAGTGACGTGTCTGACGTCACAGGATGAACGGATCACTTTCCGCTAAGTACGCAGCGACTCGGGGTGTCTACATAATTTATCACACCTTGCGTGCGGATGATATTTTTGTGGATGGTTAACTATGTAAATACCTATGTCACCTACAGTTTCTGACAGTAAAGGCATAGTAGGAAATTTGCTATTTTCTGTTCTACTTATGTTGTACCCATCTGTTATAAGAGGCTGGCTTGCACTTCTTGAGCAATGTTATCGTCATACTTTAATAGAATACAAAAAAAAAACAATTAGAACATATCGCATGAATCTAATCTTAATATATTATTAAGCTAATAAATAAATCATTTTTGCTATTCAATCAATATTTTATAACTTTTGCAAACATCAACAAAAAACCGCCGCTGTTACTGAACTGCTACTGTTAAAAAACAAAGTTCTCCAGTAATAACAATATTTTAGGAATATTAATAGAGTTTATGGTCACAATGAATTCTGATCTCGTTAATAAAAAGCGGCAGGCGGCGTAATTTCTATTGAATTCTGTCAGCCTATTTTTGTACATTTCGCCTCGTGCCTAGAAATCACGAAGAGTAAGAAAATTATTTATAGGTACCTACTTACCTACTTATTATGGTGGCGCAATTTCCTTGTAATATCATCTTGGTAGAATTTATTTAAGGGTTAACAATCAAATACTTGGAAATAAATGTCATTTTGTAATAAATAATAACGTTGTGTATGTATAATGTTGTTATGTTGGTAATACTAGCAGCACCCAGCGGTTTCACCCGCATAATTTTCGATTCCGAGCAAATATCGGGACAAAAAATATCCTGTGTTAATCCTAATTATAAACTATCTGTGTGCCAAATTTTATCCTAATACGTGCAGTAGTTTTTGCGTGAATGAGTAACAAACCTCCATCCATCCATCCATCCTCACAAATTTTCCCGTTTATAATATTACTAGCTGCGCCCCGCAGTTTCACCCGTATAAGTTTCGATCCCGTAGGAATATCAGGATATCAAAGCCTATATGTTAATGCAGGGTGTCAGCTACTTCCACACAAAATTTTATCAAAATTGGTCCAGCAGTTTGAGCGTGAAGAAGTAACAAATATATAAACACACACACACACCCCCACACTCACAAACTTTCGCCTTTATAATATTAGTGTGATATTATTAGTATGAGTAGAATAGTAGCATAAGGTAAATTCATAGTCGTATTAAGTCTACCTTATGTGAAACGTGTACATGAATTGAAAATGAATGAATCGATTCAATTTTGACATTTTTATCTAACATATAGCTAACAAATAATCTTATTTCATCACAAAACTAATCGTACATTGTTACACAATGTAGTTTTGTACTTTTCCACTTAGAAATCCCTTGTTTGTTTTCCGATGTCAACATAAAATCGACTTATCTGATTAACCACTCAGCAACTTTTACAATGGGAGAGCTACATAACTTGTGTCTAGATCCCGATATTATTATAGAGATTTTCCAACAAAATACGGAAAGTCTATAATATAAATAGTCATAAATAACGAATCTTGTGTGACTTTATCAATTTCTCTTTATTCTTATACCAATATTACTCCAATAGTTTAGTTTCTTATAGGTTGTGGTTCTATTCACTGCGTACTTTATCTTCAATCGATATTTGTAAATCATAAGTTCTGCATGATGTAATGTAGGTATTATATATTTGCGGATACCCTCATCTTTATGTACGAGAGTGTTAGTGACGTGCGTGAGAGGAGACGACCCGAAGCAAAGCAGTATTTGTCGCGTAGTGCGAACCAAAGCCCCTAACATAACAGATTGAAAACATATTATAATCTATACATATAATAAATCTGTAGAAGGGTCAATTCTGTACATTGAAAATATTGAAAAAATAAATAGCGGGGGGTGTTGCTGGATCGATACCAAACCCAAATATGTGATTAAAAAAATTTTTGTCTGTCTGTCTGTCTGTCTGTCTGTCTGTCTGTATATGCAGGCATCACGTGAAAACTAACGGTTCGATTTCGATGAAACTTGGTATAATTATACCTTATTATCCTGGGCATAAAATAGGATACTTTTTATCCTGGAAAAATACGTAGAAAAAAAAATCTTATTTTTCGGTTTTATTCATAGACGTTGTTCTGTAGAACCGCGAACACACGTTGCATTACCCGTAGTGGATAATTTTCCATTTCAATTTAAGAGAATACAGTTTCCTGTAGCTTTGTGTTACGCCATGACAATAAATAAGGTTCAAGGTCAGACCCTAGGAGTTGCTGGCGTAGATCTTACCGCGAGTTGTTTTTCACACGGGCAACTTTACGTAGCTCTTTCCCATGTGAGCAGTCCAAGAAATCTTCATGTTCATATTCCGGACGAGCTCACTAACAATGTTGTGTATGCTGAAGCTCTCAATTAACTTTCTGTCGCATTGTCACGATCACTTTTTTATTATTGCAAACTTTTCGTCATTGTCAGTAATTTACTGCTACATGCTACTTATCAAGGTCGGAATTACTATGAAAAAAATACTTACTACAGTACGCGAGCTCAACAGCAGTAGCTCAATAGAGGGATCTCCTTAATTATTATAGGCTTAGCCGTATTTGGGTCCAATAGATATTTATAAGATGTCATTGTCAGAGTTACTCAAAATGGAGAAATAAACCATCCACGCGAAGACCGACATCCGCGCGGACGGAGTCGCGGGCGGAAGCTAGTTTTACATAAAAATATATTTTATTTGTGTTTTTTAAAGTTAATATAATAGATTAGATTTATAATGATTACGAATTCTATTTATTATTCATTCTTATTCATGCTCTAAAAATATTGCACTCTCCAACCCGTTCCAGCTTTTTTCCACAATTTCCTGCAAGTTTAATGGAGACACCTTATTAGTTGCGACCTATAGTGAATTTTTGCGGTAAAGGTTTATCTTCTACTCAGTTACAATTTGGAGCTGCATCAAATTCGAGTTATCCATTCTAATTCATTTGTCGATAGGAGTTTGGCTTTCTGAGAATTTTATTCTGCTATTTATTGCAAAAGAATAATTTCTATAATAGCAAATATATAATCTTAAGACTTCAAAAACAAAGCTGTTAAATATTCTATTGCAGCTTATATATGCAATACTCTCGAGAAAACATCGGAAGCACCACTATTAAATTATTCAGACCACTATACACGTCCGCAGTAGAATTAACAAACTCCAGTTTTATTTTAACTACTTCCTGAACACAGCTTCAATAAAAACAAAACTTCTTTAACGCGGATGGTCCTAATAAAAATACGTCTTACCCCCCAAACAGATTTTCAGTTCCATTTACTTGAGCAGTCCGAGTTTATTCAGGTAACATCGCTGAAGCAAATGTGCTCAAGTTTCAGCATCAAACTGCTACTGTATGCGTCTATTAGATCTCCGAGACTTTTTTAGATTATTGATAAAATAAAAAAGCAAGAACACCTACAATCTCGAAGGACAGGTTTATGAGGCAGACCTTCATAAACCTGTCCTTCGAGATTGTAGTTGTTCTTTTGTGTGGTTTCCTTAACCATTTAACCGCTTGGCTAAATATCAATTGCCGTGCCCCTAGCGCGCGGCTACAAATCGATAAAATATCATCATCATCTGCCTAGCCTTTTCCCCACCATGTTGGGGTCGGCTTCCAGTCAAACCGGATGCAGCTGAATACCTAAGTCGATAAATGATACTTACAATAAATAAGGAGGAGCAATCGTTGAATAGAACGAAAAAATCATGCATGTTCTCTGTCGCAGAAATACGACACAAGCGGTAGGGGCACGTACCAGTATTTTACGTAAAATACTGGTAATTCAGTTTATTTCTTTTGTACTTACGCAACAGGACAAGGAGAAAAGTGTAATCAACATAAACAAGACAAGATTTCATTTGGCCAGAATCTTTGCCGTTCTAAGAAATTATAAAACAAAAACCAGCCAAGTGCGTGTCGGGCCACGCACAGTGTAGGGTTCCGTAGTAGCCCGTTATCACAATATAGTACGTTTCTGTTGTTCTTTATTCTGATTATAATGAATATATATGTAATGATAAAGGTATAGGAGTTAATGGTTATAATAACAAAAATCGACTATAAATTTGAATACTTTGCAAGAAAATCTTAACACCGCGATTTACAAAAGTGACGTCACCGCACAACGCCATCTATTATTGAATAGCGATACTAAACACAACAAAATATTGATTTTCGAAGATAATTATTTAAACAGATTACACATTAACGGGGGGGGGGGGGGGACGCCCTACTGAAACAAAAATTTGCACTTTAAAGTTTAATATTTCGTAAATGGAGCATTAAGTCGAAAAATAATTTCAGCAACCCCAAAGTAATTTTAGAAGACCTATTCAACGATATCCCACACGATGGGGTACATCACGAAAAAAATATTCATCTCCACTTCACATATAGGGGAGCTACCCTAAAAAAAAATATTTTCCAAAATTTTATTTTACCACTTTGTTGACGTAATTGATATACACACTCCTACAAAATTACAGCTTTCTAGTACTAACGGTCTCTTAGCAAAACATTGGACAGACAGACAGACAGAAGGACATGACGAAACTATAAGGGTTCCTTGTAGGAACTACGGAACCCTAAAAACGACATTGTCAGCCGTTTACCTATTACGGAGGCAAGAGCCACACATAACAATCTAAACATCTTCATCATACGACTGATATTATTAAAATTCCTTAAATGTGTTCTCGGAACACGGCTTCGTGGAACTGGAATCAATTTCTCCGGCTGCCATATTAGTTGAAAATATTTCACGTTCACCGCAGCGCAATAGTCACCACAAAGCTGCAATATATCACAAAGGTATTTCAGTAGCTGCGCAACAACTGACTGTGTTCAAACTACAGGTACCAATTCAGAAAAGGATTGAAATAAATCTATAGCCATGTGATTTTTTAATATTTACACGCTTGGCCTGACGTTAGGTATTTTTTTCTTAAATAAAATAACGTAACTTATAAAAACAATATAAACTGACATAACCTTTAAAAAAAGGGAACCACTTTCAGTTCAAGCCTCTCAAGAAATTTTAAAGTTATGAAGGAAAACTCGCATAAAACTTGTGCTGTTACGTTTTTAGCCAATCTAATGTCGTTCCACAGTCCTATAAACTTCGTCACGTAGCCAAATTCATTCGATAGGAACATTCCTTTGTCTAATCTTGTACCTACGTTTGGTCTCATTTAAAAATGTATGCCGTGAAAAGTCGAACCCTAAACAAAATGTTTAACTTATCTTCTAAGAGCGATGTCAAGGTTCTATAAGTTGGAAGTTAAAAGGAGTTTAGGCATACATAATGAGGCGGACATTTATCACAAAGTCGACAGTTAAAGTAACGAAATGGACTTCTAATAAATTACGTCATTTTAGTCTCTGTCCTTTTCTTTTCCCATTACTTTTTTGACAAAAGTAATGATTCTTGGCTTTTAATTGGAGACGTTCAGTAACTTGCAATTCCAAATAGACTTATTAGAGCTGGTTCAAATAGATTCCAATGAACGATTGATCAGGAGTGATCGAACAATGTCATTAATATTTAGTTTTAAGACTAAGATAATTCTGAATGAGTTTTGATCTTACCGTAATAATAATTTTACATTAGGGACCTAATCTTTACAGCAGAGTCTCTTGTTCTATGGTGATGAAGTGCCTGCTCAGTATCACGCGCACGATCGCGTGCACGTGTAGGAGCGCGAAAGGGAGCTCCTATGGACTACAAACCTGTGGCGGCCAGTTGAATGTTCCCGTGGGCACGATAACAACACCAAACTTCCCCAACCCTTTCCCCGTCCTGATTATGGATAATAGAACAATGGATTCTAAATGGTACTATTAAGATATACTGTACTCACTACGAGTGCGTTGACGTTCACTGAGTACATGTACTATGACAGGTCTTACAAGTTGGGCGAGAGGAGAGCGCTCACCGGCACCGACGAGAATATCACCAGGGTCAAGTGGTGTCAGGTACGTTTCCTTGTATCAAGTTGATCTTATATAAATTTATTTGGGTACATTCCCGAATCAATGAACAGAATGGATTACTATTTGACCATAGGGAGCAGTATTGCATTGCGTGTCGGCTTAGAATATAATTATATTTAGAAACGGCAGCTCCTACGATGTTTCAAAAGCACATGTTCCATGTTTGCTAGTACAACCCAGCGCTTACTTTAAATTTAAAGCATGTAAATTATCATTAAATGTTACGTTAATTTAAAATACTTTTAACATTTCTTGCAAGTACGTGTTCCGGGACATAATGCTTAAAAACTTCACGCGAAGAGGAAGTACAGGTACGTGACACAAATACCCCTAGTTTTTAATATGACGGAGAAAATTGTGCTTGTTCCTGCCTTGAGCAGCTCACTCACACACGAAGGAGGCTAATAGTGTGCCACATTACTGTAATTATTCAACGTAACCAAGTTGTCGTCGACTGTACTGCAGCTGTGTTGAGAAAATAATGTTGTTGACTTTTTATACGCTAAGAGCTAACACGATGCTTGTATTCGAGTTTTTTTTTTCCTTGTAACAATAATAATACGAGCTAATTATTTTACGACCAGTTTTTATTTTCACTGGTAATAAAAAAAACTTGTATGCTTGTTACCTATCGGCATTATTGCATTATTCAAATAAGTAGGCATCAATTAAACTTCTAAACATTTTTATTTGTGTCATTCAAAAGTGATATTTTTAAACGTTTTTATGAGCAGCGTAGCGTTTATTTTATGGTGAGCCTCGGTTCCTCAGTCGCTAACAGGAGGCCGTTAGACCGATCAACAAAGTTAATAATTTCTCTTTCACTATGTTGTTCTCACAAAGGCTCGCTTGTTACAAACAAAGCAATGAATATGTGAAGTTTTCGAACAGGTTGTACGAAGGCGATCAGCCAAGCGGTTGGCGTCTACCGATATATTGTTGCAATATTATGAGGAAGTAACGTGATTGTTAGGCAAGTTTTACAAACATATTATAATTTATCTCTTTTAAATTAGTCCTTATAAGCCGGTAACTTTTTAAGGGATAAACCGTTTTAAATCTAGACATATTCCATGTAACAAAACTAGGAAAAATGAAAGAAAATCATGTATGACTAGTGAGGTAAAGCAGAAATCAAAATTATGTTTATTCTAAGAGCTTATTTAAATTTAATCCAGTAATTCGAAGTTAAAGTAAACATACATTTTAATAACATAATAACACATTTTTTCACATAGATTTTTTTTTTAAGAATATTTTTCATGTGCAGACTAAATTAAATTTCGAATAAGAAACATCGCTCCCACTTGTAACTTAGGTATGTCGATGCAATGAAACAAAGTTAATTATTGTTGCTACATTGTTGTGTTGCACATTTTGTGATCATTTTTCATTTAAAGTTTCTGGTGATAATATTTTCCAGTTAATCCGAGACAAAAGAAAAGAAAGAAAGGAAATACGTTTATTTGCGGTAAACATGACACAATAAAGAACATAAACAAAAAAAAATAAGAAAGGGTTGGGGGAAACATGCGTCACATTCACGCAAAACGTCGACCTTTGACCTATAAAACACCATAAAAAATAAAAAAGTGAAGCTGACTGAAATAAAAGAGTGAAGAGTATTTATTTAATCGTTCCATTTAGCTGTGCCGAGCGTTAGAGGACGAAATGGAAAATTTGCGCGCACATAACATTTTACATCCACACTCGTCGACTATTTTTACACTGGAATATTCTATGTGCGCTGAATAGGATCGAATTTTTTATTTTAACTGAGTATCGTCAGAGTGAATTCGAAAAAGACCTTTTTGGTGTGTGGAAAACTGAATACGAGCCACACATGGATTGTTTAATTGAAAATATCGTAATTCAGATTTTAAAGTGTTTCCAATTTAACTTTAGCTAAGTTATTATACTATTTGAGTAACTAAAACAATTTCCGTAAAAATCTTATTCAATTTCCTACTAAAGACGTTTAATATTAACATTTAAGCGCGCCTGCCGACCTATGTGAGTGACAGTTGAATATCCCTTTTAACCTTTGACCACCGTTATGAGGGATATTTAATTGTCATACAAATAGATTGGCAGGCCATTTAACTTACTCATAACGTGTCTATCACACATATAACACACTAGATTGCCATAACATGACGTCAACATTCAATTATTTATGGAAAAAATTGAGCCTTAATTTATTTATTAGAATACCGAAATAAAACATTCGGCCCTTTGTACACGGCACGGTTTCTTTACGGCGTATAAGCCGCGCCGTAGAAAAAGAAACGTGTCCGTCATCAAGTGAACACTGACGAACGTACTTGCACACCGCGAATAAACCGGCATGAATTGCGTGTGTACAAAGCGCCTTAGATACTCGCGCATTTTCCATGAAAATTGTAATCCTGCTGTCGGTCGGTGGAACTGACAATTGAATACCAAACGAAACGTGTGGCAGGTTCACAGCTACGCTTCAGCAACGCTAGCTAAAAATAAAAATAGCATCACCTTGTAAAATTTCTGATCATTGAAATGATCGCCATTTCAGATTGATTTATTGAATAAACTGCCAGTATCCTGCGTAACCGTCGTTTTTATAAATCAAGTAGGTACTTGACAAAATAATTTTATCGAAAAAAATAATTTTATATTTAAAATATATCACCAAGCAGACTAATTTATGTATCTAAACCCGATTTACTCTAAAATTTATGTTCTGAACCATATTTTACTTGAAAAGGGTTCCAATTTAAACATTCCTGCTACCGTGAAAACCATTTAAATGACCTCATCGCTTACAAAGCCCGCACTGGTACATAATGAAGCAGCTAGACAGATATAAGTCTGTGTAATTCTTATCACTCTTGTGTTCTGGTCATGTTTTAGCTATGTTCCTGGGATAGCTATACTCACGCGGCCTCTTATTGCTGCAAATATTATAAGTAGAGTCCGACCGAAAACGGTTTTTTAGCAATTGTTCTTTTAATGTTGGATAGGTTTCTTTTTGGTAAAAGTAAAAGAAATGAAGTGTCAATCTTTTAATCATATCACACCAAAACTTTGAACTTTTCTCTAAAACATTTTTTTCTGCATTTTCTTAGTTATTGTGCATATGCACATGTTGGATTGTGGATGTCCTCTGAATACATGAACTGGAAGTATTGATTTGTCAGCATATTTTTTTTGCGGCCCCAGCCGTCATCTAAATTCAGTCGGACTCTTAATAAAAGTACCCTCTTACGAGTACATTTCATTTTGATCCTTACCTTTCTTCAAAAATACGGATACATTCTAACCAAAAGTTGACGCTTTATAATTGGAAATGCACTTCCAAACTTTGAAGTCTGTGGAGAGACGTACGACGTAAAACATTCGTTGTTGGAGTGTGTCCGGTCGGTCAGTCAGCTAGACAACTTTTGATTGGGAGTTCAAAGGTTCTGGACGTCGGACTTTAAGCCTGCTTGATGCAAAGCTGTTACACATCACAGACTGCACGGCGTCGACGATTAGCAAATGTTAGCATACCTAGTGCTTACAGGAACAGTTACTGACTGCGTATCATCTTTGGGTTCCTACTTCGAAATTTTGGAATATTGAGTGCGGAGAATACATTAACCGTACATAATCATATTATATATCATTTCACAGAAAATAGAATCAAGGTCCAATTGTGCCGAGCTTTAATATACAAACCGCTAGTAATTTGATAAATTAGCATAATGATGAGGCTTTTATGTGGCACACGAAGCATAACAGTGCATTTAGTTAATAATTTCAACGTAAGCGATTTCTTAGTGTGTTTGTGTACGTTATTCATTTCTGCATTTATTGGATACCGTATGGATACAATTCCTTATGTAAGAGAGTTAACTTATATGTGGTTTATAAATGCCTAATATTTGGTATTTTTTTTTAAATGGAACGAATTTTGTTGTTTTTTTTTATAGCAGATAATGTTGAAGTACTTGTTTGTATCAGACTATTGCAATGCAAAATAACGATTGATAATATCAGCATTGATTCCGTTTAGGGTGATTGGTTTGCAATGCAGAGGAAGCTCATTGTAAACGATTTGTACGCAGTCAGAATCCACGGGCTACGAACCTCTATGATATGCTACGAGCCGCTACGCCATGTCTTGCTACGAACGACTACGTCAATAGTCGCTAGTACGATTCTAAATTCTAAGAGCCAGTTAAAGTGCTCGTAAAAATGTTAATTTGAGATAGATTTGTTTGCTAACTTAGTAAAGCTATTTAAATGTGGAAAATATAATTATAGCTTCGTTTATGACAGGTTTAAGAAGATTTATACAATGAAAAGGCATCTCTCCATAAAACAAAATTAATACATAACAAATTGATGCAATCCTCGATATTTTCAATAATGTTTGTGAATATTTTCTAAATTTCTCATCGTCAATTTCATTTCCGTTGTCCCTCGGTTTTTGTATTAATCAATTCAGTTCAGACTAACAGTTGGTTGTTATTAAAGTAGCTTGCAGTTCGTATTCAGTTAAATACCCGTTGTATATTATTGTTTCCTTAACAAATCATTTAAATGGAACAACATTATCAATGAAGTTAATTTATAGTGAGGTTTTTGTTTTTTTTTTTTAATTTTTTTGTTAGATTTTTTTTTTGGAACATAGCAGTAGATACAAACCTAAAACACGTACATAACTACTAACCTCAATTATACTAAAAACGGATAAACCCTAAAAGGAATTGAGCTAAAGTTAAATATCCCTATAAAATTTAAAATCTTATTTTCATCAGTAAGAAACATATTGCTGTAACACCAGTTTCCAGTGTCAGTCGAGTCAAATAATGTGGTTGTAGATGTAGTTTTGTGCTGCAGGCTCCGTAGAATATGGTCGACATAATTTATTTTCCATTGTGAATTTTGATCGTAAATACAAGAAATAAATGTAAGATGATGAAAGAAGAATATTGTAACTTTAATATCCTACAACTGGCATGACATACTGCAATACAAATGAAACCATTAATTTATACACATCCATGTGCCACATGTATGTTGTTTCTATTGAGTTTCATAAACAACGTCACGATAGGGATATTGAACGTGCCTCGAAAATACACATTTAATATTCGTTTGACAAGACCTATTTGAATGGATTTCATTTTGCGATTGAGCTGTGTTCGAAATCTGTGAAATGACAATGCAGTAAACATTGACTAGCCATAAGTCAAAGTTTACTATATTTTCCTATGTATGTTTTCACAAATTCTCAGTTATGTGCCACAAAGTGAAAGTATTAAGTAAGTAGTAATCATTGAGCAAATATATAAATTTCCTGAAAGTAGTAAAAAAGTAGTTAAGGCCCTCTTGTAGTGCGGTGTGTAGGTATAATAACATTTCCTCACTCCCCGCATAATACGTATCGGGGCATCTCTCTCTCTCAGGCACTGGCCGACAGGTGTGAGCGCTTGAACTGCTCAATATTGTCTAATTTTTGTTCTTACAAAAGTGAGTAACCACTTATATAAAAATCTTCCTTACCCAGCGCTAGAAAATATTAAAACCTATCTTTTGATATATTACTTAGATAGTTTCGTAATATATTTTTTTACTAAGAAATACGTTCAAAATATCGATTTAGTGTCATATTTGCGATTTTTTTTTTATCGAGCCAACTATAAGTATTACGTTTCCCTCTTTAGTCAGCGCTTGACCGTATGTACAATTTTGTTAAAATGATTTTTATTTTACGCAAAATTTGCAATAATTGGAAATAAATAGCTTCAAAAAACTTAAAAATACTACAACCTCGCCTTAATAGTCCAAAACAATTTTTCAAGAAGGGTTGCCTAACCTAACTTTGTGCATACTCGGCCTTTGATCCGGCCACACAGTCTTCAGTGGTCTGAAAACATTCTGTGGTGTTCTGAGGAATATTTTCGTGACCTTTTACTTACTTTGATGGAATTTTGTTAGCAACAAGCTGGCAATTTTCGAATTATTTTGGGCCTACAGTCTAATTAAAGTAAAATTCTAATTTATTGCGGGCCACGAAGACCTTGGTCGGCTAATGCTTTAATAATTAATTAGTTCACGAGATAAATTAACTAAAAGACCCATGTTCATTTTACTTTTACAAAATAGAACCTAACCTTATTACCACAAAACAGTGTTTATCAGTTGTTAAGGCTAAACACCTTTTAAACACGACATATTTATATGGACTTTGACGTAACACTGACATTAGACACACGTTGAACAAGTGTTTAAGTTTTTGTGGCTAGACCCTAAATTTCCACAGCAACATCATGAATTTTAAATGAGAATCCGAACAGAAAAATAAACGAAACGATCTCAGAAAATGGTTTTAACGCCGCAATATTTTGATTATACCAAGTGGTAATCGAAGTGCTCTCAAGCAATACAAAGCCATAGCTTGTTTTCCCTTTCTCTTCCCAACACTACCACATAATACCGCCCCTGACTGCCCAAGTAATAACCCAATTACTGCGCTCTTTTCTTTTACCCCGATTTAAAAATCGACTCTCGTATTCAGTAGATAATCGTTTGTGACTCAAGCCCTGTTTTCATCTAGTCTAGTGTGCTCGATGTTACTGTTTGACATTCAGATTTGAGACTGCGTGCCCTAATCCGTTTGTCTGTCACCTCAACACTTGACACAAATACCTTACTACGACAAAACAGTGTTTATCAGTTGTTTAGGCTAAACACCTTTTAAACACGACATATTTATATGGAATTTGACGTAACACTGACATTAGACATACGTTGAACAAGTGTTTAAGTTTTTGTGGTTAGGCCCCTACTGTTTAGATTGTGAGCTTCTGAACATGAACATGCACTTTCATGTTTGCTGAAGGTAACGTTGAAAGAGGCAGGTTTTGAAAGCCGATGCGATCTTTACCTACTCGTACCTAACAAATTCCTGCCATAACTTATTTTTAATCTTTTTATGACAGCATAAGACAACTGTCACCCACAAATATTTGATAGTTCTAAGAGATGTAAATATACATTAAACATGTGCGATTTTTTATTGCAGACGTCTAAACTTTTGACACGCTGGGAGCCTGGCAATTTCAAACTTTATTAGACTCATAATTAATCAAAATGTGTGTTTATAGATAAAATTAACTGTAACGATCTTCATAAATAAACGTAATATGTAGAAGGTCCAACTATAAATAAAGGATACACCACACAGTATCCGTGTCACAGCAAAGATATAGCGTATTATGTTAAAGTACCGACTACAATAATGTTATCTCGCGGTAGGTCTGTTCAGTTTATTGCTATAATTTATTCAGGCGGGCTGGATAATATTCTGAGCCCGTTTATGGTCGCTGTTATAATACCCAGGGACGCTTTCTTCAAAAGCGATTAACTTACAGTGACTGTTTAGATTTCCAACTTTGAAAAAAAAAAAATGGTTGACTGTTCGACTGTAGTTTGAGCTACTTCGGATTTAGCCCTGTATCGTAATCGTAACCCTGTATAAACAGTTTAAAACACCAAAGGAAACTCACCAAACTCACCAAAGGAAACTGGCCACAGGCTGTTACATTAATCGCACCCGTTTCTTCTAAGTTAACCAAAACCAAAAAGTGTAAAAGATAAGCGAATCCACACTAATATTATAAATGTGTCTGTCTGTCTGTTACCTCTTCACGCTTAAACCGCTGAACCGATTTGGATGAAATTTGGTATAGAGATAGTTTGAGTCCCGAAAAGGACATAGGATAGTTTTTGTCCCCATATTCTCACGGGATCGAAACTTATGTGGGTGAAACCGCGGGGCACTGCTAGTTAGCTAAAAAAGACCAAAACCAAGCGTTCTATTTAGAATTTACACAAAAATTTCGGTTCCAAATAGAACAATTTCCATCAATTTAGGTCGAGCTCCGAACTTGCTTTGGTTTTATGATGATGTTCCACTGTGGAGCAGTACCTCGTGATAAATGCCTTGTCTGGTGTGGTAATTAGACTGTTCATATTTAGAGTTAGTTGAGGGTACTAAACTAAACACAGTTTGGTAGCTCGTCTACACGTGTGTCTGTACGGTGCACTTAACTAACTATGCACAACGCTACCTCTGTAACGAAGCGCCTTTCTCGTGTGAACATGTTAAGTGTGCAAATTAATGGATGAATTCCTTGTGAACTTCACTAAGGCTATTAGCTCATATTAGTTCTTCAAAGAAAATAATTAAATATCTAGATCGTAAGCGTTCCTTAGTTTCTGCCTATCCCCGTAGTAAGAAGACGTGAGTTTATGTATGTACAGATGCTAGCACCTCAAGTTACTACAATCTGTCAAATTTCTTTAATAGATTTTCAACTTTATCGCTAAACTTAAAGGTTCAAAGTTGATTGGGAAAAAATTTACAGTTTCGGATAGCTTGATGTGCTGGTGTCTGTACTAGCTGTTGCCAGCGACTTCGTCTGCCTTCCAGGATGCAAAGTAGCCTATGTTCTTCTCTAGGTTAGTATATACCTATATACTAACCTAGAGAACAACATGACTATTAGACTATGTATGTATGTATGTGTATGATATACCTATATCATACACATACATACATACATAGTCTCTAACCATATGACATTTCAACCAAATCCATACAGCAGTTTTAGCATGAAAGCGTATACGAACATACATCAAATCAAATATTTTCTCTTCATAATATTAGTTTAGACTAGCTGTGCCCGCGACTTCGTCCGCGTGGAATAGTGACTTTTCGGGCAGCATATTTTAAATTACATATACCGTCTACAGACCGGGCATTTGCTGTCCGAACCCTCTGAGAACTCAGGCGAATTTCAGTGAAAGTCTCAGACTCTAGTGCTTGAGCTTCACGATCGGCAGTGAGACGTATTTCCCGTTCGTCCTGTGTCTCCTGGGATCGAGCATTTATTGTCCGTACTCTCTGGGAGCTCAGGCGGGTTTCCCTGACAGCAAAAGTCTCAGACTCACGCGATAGCACGTGAGCTTCGCGATCGACAGATAAACGTGCCTTTCGTTGTTCCCCGTTATCCCTATTTCGAGTTGTCATCATTCAAGAACGATTTGAACTCAGTCGAGATTCTCGCTGAGTCGAAGTTTCTGCAGCACGAAACCTAGCCTAGTGCAGAGAGCCTTTTGCCTCACGACCTTCCTCAGATTCCTGTGATCGAACTAATCTCATCCTTTTAGCATTTCTGCTACATTGGGAGAGATTGGATCTTCTTCGAGGCATTCTTACAATAAAATAGTACTTACTACTTAACACACAGTTATTTAGTAAACACGTACTATCGTAAACAATTAAATTATAAATACTTACAGATTATTATACAGTCTGAAATTATCACAGTTTAAGTAATAAGTGTTAAGACGTGTAAACCAAACGTCATTATCATCATCATTTCAGCCGATAGACGTCCACTGCTGGACATAGGCCTCCCCCAATTTTGGGGGGGTTTGCCATCGCCACGCTTGGCAGGCGGGTTGGCGATCGCAGTATGGTATGGTGGTGGAATGCATAGAGAACGCTGCTGCCCATTCTCCGGTGAGACCCTTAGTCGCCTTTTACGACACCCACGGGAAGTAAGGGGTGGTGCTATTCTTCTACACAGACAAACGTACTAACTTTATAAAACAAAAGAATTGCTAGAAAAAATAATTACTAACCTAAGCTAATGAACTTATACTTAATAAAGAAAATCAAGAAAAGAAATGCCTAACCTATACCAAATACTTATAATATTTATATACAAACCCTAAATACAAATTAAGATAAGTATACCGAAAATCAGGGAAAGAAATGCCTAACCAATAATAAATGCTTACAATATTTATTTACAAAACCCTAAATAAAAATTAAGATAAGTAAATACCCAAAAATCAAGGAAAGAACCGCCTAACCTATACCAAATACTTACAAAATTTAAAAAAAAAATAAGAAAAAGAACCTAACCTACAAACCCTAAAATATAAATAAATGAAATATGCAAACAGTCAGTATTCAAGTGAATCGCAATAATCGAATCCAACTATTCGCCTATACTCTCCAGGATACGTGCGTTCGCTACGAATAACTGAATCCTTATGGCAGCGGCGCGTTTTCTTTTGAAATGGTCATCTCGCAGTTCAACCTGAGGGGTTGTCGACTGCTTAACCTGGCTTTCCTGTGGATGCCTCAATAAATTAAGGCCTCCAGCCAGGGCATAATACACAACTTAACTACACAATATAAACTTAAAAACTAAGCGACTACACGCTAAGGGCACCCCCTGTGGGGTACGGACCTCAGCTTAGGGCGTCGCTGGGAGAGGGCAGCAAGGGACAGGCTGGATCGGAATTATGGCAGCGGCGCGGCTCTCAGCGCGCTTTATACAAGGTGTAACGGAAAGGGGGTATCAACCCTGAAGGAGGTGAATGTGCTCATGAAACTGAACAAATTTCCCCAAAGAACATAGGTCGAAATATGAAAAAAATTTTGGACCTCCCATAGTAATAGTAAATCATTGATGTGTTATTACTATGGGAGGTCCAAATTTTTTTTTTCATCTTCATTCACCTCCTTCAGGGTTGATACCCCCTTTCCGTTACACCTTGTATATATAGCCAAGGACGCGCAGGCGCGAGGCGTTTACGTACTCTGATAAATACCTCTGACCTTAACAAATGTTCGCCGTGATTCTTTAAATTGACATAACTTTTTTATTTATGAACCGATTGACATGACATAAACACTAAATGTTAAGTGAAGCCTACTACAATATATTAGTGAAAACCGCATCTAAATCGAATAAGCCGTTTCTGATATTAGCGTGCACAAACACAGCAGACAAACAGACAAACAGACAAACCGACAAACAGACAAACAGACAAAAAAAAATTTAATTACAATTTCGGGTTCGGCATCGATATAATAACCACCCCTGCTACTTTTTTTTAATATATTTCCATTGTACAGATACCACTTTTCTACAATTTTATTATATGTATAGATATATCTAAGTCGTTTACTTCCTACCGCTTCTAAATATTCATCTCCTATTTATTAACATGTCAACAAATTGTCCGTTGTAGGCGTCATAATTATAACAATTCATCAAAATGTGAGTTTCACTTTCATTGCCCTAAAGTGTCGACTTCGAGGACACGTCCAGAATAAATGTGGAATTTATTCAAGAGGAAGCCACTGCTGCAACTAAGTTTGGCAATTTATTACTCAAATACGAGCAATGTACATGGTCCCGGTATTTGTGTACTTATTATAAAATACTAGGTGCGCCTCACGGTTTCACCCGCATAAGTTTCGATCCGATGTCCTTTCCCGGGACTAAAAATATGTCTATACCTACCAAATTTCATCTAAATCGATTCAGCGGTTTAATTATGAAGAGGTAACAGACAGATTGACAAACTTTCGCTTTAATAATATTAGTATGGATACTAGCTTTGCCCTAGATTCTATCCGGCAGTACCGTTTGTGACTGGCATCGTATAAAAGGACACAGCTACTATCGCGACATAATTTATAACAAATAATAAATAAACATAAACTAATACAAATAGGTCAAACTTTAAATTAAAGTTCGTAAAACATTTATTACCAATCAAACGGTCCGTATTTAGTTTTTCAGTTTTTATTTGTTTTCTGTCTCGTATATTGTTATCTGACATCCATTTGGGCAGTACGATGTTCTCGAACGACCGCCGCAAGCTTTATTTCCTGACACGGAAATTGAATCCAGAGAAAAGTAACTTTGGTATAAGAAAACGAACCTTCAATGTTATCAACATTCAATGTTCCGTCTTATGACTATAGAAATAAAGGTGATGTAAGCAAATGTACATAAAGCGAGAGGCGAAACATGAGTTGGTGAAATAATCCAAACTGTATCCATCACGTCTATCGCCAGTTCGGTTTTATTGCGAACCTTGACAAATTGTTTAAACAGGTTTTTATTTATTGCGGATCAGCCTTTATGTTTATTTTTAAAAAAGCATTTATTGTGTTTACCTATTCTGACTTAAGGGGATAGCAAATTAATATATGTAATTACTAGCTTCTGCCCGCGACTTCGTCCGCGTGAAATTCGAACTTTCCTCTTATAATTTCGAAAATGTATGTTTATGATTTTCATCATTTATTTAGTTCAAAATAAGTATTCGGGCCAATTTTTTAGTTTATAGCTCAAAGGGATCAGATTTTTCAAATAAACTGTATCCCAGCTTTTTACCCCCCAGGAGAGTAATTTTGAAAAATCGTTTGGGATGTCCGTCTGTCCGTCTGTCCGTCTGTCCGTCTGTCTGTCTGTCTGTCACCAGGCTGTATCTCAAGAACCGCAATAGCTAGACAGTTGAAATTTTCACAGATGATGTATTTCTGTTGCCGCTATAACAACAAATACTAAAAACAAAATAAAATAAATATTTAAGGGGGGCTCCCATACAACAAACGCGATTTTTTTGCCCTTTTTTGCTAGATATCAAAAATGGCAACAGGTAGGCACTTGAAATATTCACAAAATACTCAGTTGTATTTTAACTTTAATAATAAATAATAAAATTAAAATAAAATAAATATTTAAGGGGGGCTCCCATACAACAAACATGTTTTTTTCGGCGTTTTTGCCTTGGTACGTGGTACGGAACCCTTCGTGTGCGAGTCCGACTCGTACTTGGCCAGTTTTTAATGATTAGCAACTTCTGTTGTACCCAATTGTAATTTCCATAATATATATACGCAACACCGTAGCTCGTAGGGTTGTGGTTCGTTCATTATGGTAACAATAGCGTACGACGTCGTCGTCAAAGTGACACACATTATGCGTGTGTGCGCGTGTGCTGCGACCGTGAGCACAGCTTTACACGGTAACATGTTGCCGCTAGGCCCACAGTGATTCAGTGTAGATAGATATTTCCATTGTATCCTAGGAAGACAAGCGTGTGGCGAGCTATTCACAGAGATCACAGAAATAATGTAAAGTAGAAATGGGTTGGGCAAATAATGGAGTCTAGCAGAAAATATTGGCTACCAATATAATTTCAGTAGTTAGCCAACCTTCAATTTCTCTTGTTTGTGTTGCCTTATCATTATCACAAACGATTTGTGGAATGCATTTACAAAAAAAAAAAAATACTTTGTTGCTTTTGTTCAGTATTAAAAAAAAAGAAACATCCGGATTGAGAACCTCCTCTTTTTTAAAAGTCGGTTAAAAATAACAATCGCCACAATCACGATATTCTAGGAAAATAGAAGGAAAATTACTGATTCATTTCCCGTACATTAGGTACTGAAAAAAAAATTCTGTACAGTAGAATACAAATTCGTTTATTTGGTCAAGTGAAAAGCTTTTCAGGGACAAAATAATTTGTACAAACTCTTGCTTCTGGAGGGAAATTCGATAATTAGAGTTATACGAGTATAATATGTATATGTTGACTTGATTGATTTCATTTAAATGTCTTAGGGCTGATTTTTCAATCGACAGATAATTTTTATTCCTGGAATGAAATTGACATCTGACAGTTTTTGTATGAAAGAATTGTCAAAACTTCAATATATTCCTCCGACAAAATTATCTGGCGTTGGAAAAATCAGCCCTTATTAGAATAATCGAATAATCGACATGGCATCCCATAAACTTTCCTTAATCATATCTGACTTAAGTACCCAACTCTTTCGACTTTTTGCTAACTATTATATCTATCTAATCGAATATCAACGTTCTTGAAATCAAAGCTAACTAGGAGGTTGTACAATCAATGTAGGTCAGAACTGGATCGAACAGTTAACTTTGCCACAAATTTAATCGACTGACGACAAACCGCACTCAATTTATGCGATATTGTCGTGTGGGGTTGTCAAAGAGGGACAGATTTATAGAAAACCTTAGACTATAAATTACATGAAATGGTATATACCTTCTCAGTGATATTCTAGTTTAATAAATATTTCATGTACGTAGGTAAGATCTCTAAATATAAAAGGGTCAAAAGGGCAAAAAGCTGTTTCCATACTATTACGAAACAATGCTTCGCACGTCTGCATTAGAAAAAAACTATTAGTTTAGGTTTTGCAAAAGAAAAATCTGCTTCGTTTCTATTGCGGTTTTACTCGGTTAAACCGTATTTTATTATACCCGGTTTTTTGCCCTATTCTGTTTTCTTGGAACATTTCCACTGAACGGAAAACGAGAATAAAATTTTGCTCCAAATAAAAATTTAAAACGATTTTTATGCTGAAACATGTAGGTTAAAATACACTGAACTGAACAACTGAAAAAAAATATAGTTTGTTGTTTTCATATGTTTGTTATAAACATATGAAAACAACAAACTTTCTTTTTTTATAACAAAAAAAGTAGATTACACACAAAGCAGACTTCCGCAATCCCTTGGGATAAGATTTAATCAATTTAGTAGACAACTTTCCCACGGTTAAACCAAAAACAATGGTCACTAAGAAGCTGTATAAAATGAAGGAGAGTTCAGCGACTATCAAGTTCCATTGGTTTTATTAAAAGTATCACCAACGCCCCAAGCAATAAATACGATATTGCTAAGACATAACTATACAATAATCGTTATTTTGAATAAAGCAATCGACGACATCAATAAGAAAACAGTTCGAACAATAACGACGCGGTTGCCTGCGCTGCGTGTCGCGGGTTCGATTCCTGCACGCAGCAAATATTTTTGTATGTCCTACAAGTAGTTGTTCCGGGTCTGGCTGTTTGTGTATGTGAGTTTAAATGTTTGCAAACGCACCCACAATACAGGAGAAATTCCTAGTTTGGAAAAAAAAAAAAAACTGGCGATTATGCCACATGTCTCGGTGCCCACATTGTATTGTATGCACAGACGCCACATCAAGTAACTACAATCTGTAAAATTTCTTTAATAATTTTTCAACTTTATCGCTAAAGCATAAGGTTCAAAGTTGATTGGGAAAATTTTACAGTTTTGGGTAGCTTGATGTGCTGGCGTCTGTACTTTTTTCAGATACTGAATACTTTTCGCAATAAGATGTCAACAAAAATTTTTTTTCGTTGTCAAGAAAATGGTTGTCCACTACATTTTTAACCGACTTCCAAAAAGGAGGAGCTTCTCAATTCGGATGTTTCTATTATTTTTTTATGTATATTCGGGCATACCTCCGTCATATGTAGACGGATTTGCAAAATTCTATTTTGTTCCAAAGAGGTTTGTTCGGAAATGGTCCCATTTAAATTTCTCAAAAATCTGATGATGAGTTTCGGAGACAGACAACGGAACTCTTCAATAAATGCCAGCAAATCAACCGCGATTGCTACTATCGCATTTTGTATGCATTGTTTACGCAATCACACAACATAAAAATGTCTGTACCTTTAAAGGGGTAGGCAGATGTGTTCAACAACTTCCTGTCATAATATTCGTATAGCAAGTAATGTTGTATGAATTTGTGTTGGGAAGATAGGAACAACTAAAAAAGTTGTTTGTATAAATTTTCAAAGCCTACAAACTTTTTCGTGTTACATTGCCATTTGGTAAATAAAAGTAGAGGAACTGTTGACGCCTGTATTGAAAATAGACAGGGGGTGTAGTTGGTAAACCTTTGTGAAATTATCCACAAAATTGTACTGACAAAACAAGATGGCGGGGAGTTAGTTCCAATTTTGGCCACGCGCCAAAATAACCTTATAGGTAGAGTTGTAGTCGAAGACGCTGTTATAGAGATTTAGCATTGCGGTTTCTACCAAGTGACAATATAAGTTAGCCCAAGTTACAGAGATTTATCGAAGAGTTCACTTAGTCATAACCGATTCTGTTGCAATGCTTAAATTTATGGCATCCACTTTGATTTTGGTCTGTACTGAAACATTAAATAACGCCGAACTTAACTATGGACTCGGATACCACTACACTTTGTTTCGCGGGTGGGGACTTGTCGCTAGTTTAATTGAGATTATCCAATCGTTAAACTATTGAAATCAGAGGCCAGTCAGTAGTTTTCGTTAAAGTGGGATCAGCAAAATTCGACAAAAAAAATTGTAAATCCCACAGAACTACAATTTCAAACTCAACGAACCAGAGTAAAACTTAACACTTACAGGTTTATTTGGTGAAATATGAAGAGATACGTAAGTTTTTTAAATTGCAAACTGTCATAAATGTGTTGTGTGCTTACAAATGTCAACGATCCAAAGGTACTGCAAGTACTATTCATTACTCTGACGTTTATTTGATAACATTCATCAACAGCATCGCAGCGTCAAGGCTATCTGTTTAAGAGATGTCATCAGAGAAGAAGGCAAAGAAGACGGAGAATGCGTGAATTTATGTATGTGTATGTTTATGTGTTATTGGAGTAATCGATTATAAAGCTGTCCAAACAGCACAGCAACCTTCAAAGCAAGCCTTCAAGTCAACTTTCAAAGCAAGATTGAACAGGCATCTTCTGGGCACGCTCGCACTCGTATCATCGTAGACCTCATGCATTGTTTTCCATCAGGCGACATTGAGGACAAGAGGATCCCATTTCGCAATAAATTAATCAAGCAGCAATATTGGCTACTGGCACTCTATTCAAAGATCTTATCCACCACAATGATGTATTCTTTCTATGTAGGTACTAAGTAGGTGCTTAGCGCAACATTATGCATTTTGACTTCTTCATAGCTCAGTTAATTCAAAAGAATCTACAGATGGTTTATTTTACTTTCCACACAATACAGAACGTCTGTTCGTAACGGCTTTGAGTAGCTCAGAACAATTTCTTAAACAGTTTGCAATAAAAGACGTAAAGAGAAAACTTTTAGCGGATAAAGCCACCGGCTGACAGTACCCTTGTATGTGCAGTCCAGTTTAACGAGCTGCAGAATGTTTGGAGCGAGACACTGATGAAATTCACCGACGAAGTTTACTAATGTATAATTTCCGCATTACAAGCATTTGCCTAAATCATTAATACAGTGCTAATTTTCTGATTTTGCTAACATTTATGCTTGGCGCAAATAAAGAGCGGCGCTGAATTTATACTAGCGTAACTACTCATGTTTTATGCTGAACTTAATCAGATTAACTAAAAGCTTTCAGGAATGAATATCGTGGAAACATAATATGGCGGACTGCTGTTATTATTTTATCAATCAAATCTATATCCAGCGAACCCACACACCTGATTACACGTGAGGTGCCCTCACTCTATTTCTCTTCACATAAATTACCTGTAATATTACTGAAGGTGTAATAGTGAGATGACTCGTGTAACGTATTGCGGCACTTATCCCACGTATTTGAAAATGTTGAATTGCTATGCTGTATAACGTGGCGCGCGCTGAGTGCGCACCGACACTACTAACGGTTGAGTACACTGAACTGATGAGCTTAAGAAATTGAGACACGTGTACTGTTTTCTAATACTGACGAACTTTTGAACAAAAGTAACAATATTACTTCAAGAACCCTTTTTGGATTTCTACAATTTCTCTGGCGAAATAGCTTATAAAATCGGTGACGTATTGATTGTCCTTACAATGTTACGTTACGTTAAGTAAGTGTACTTACATTGTTTTACCTTGTGAATATTTTATTTGAAAGAACATTATTAATACCTATTTGAGTTATAATTAGGTCGACACCAATAATGCTATGCGTCTTACACAATATTCTACAGGTATTTGCCCAAACAAGAACAGGATATTATATGGTCAACATACTGAGCATGAAAGCTTCGATTAAAAATGAGAATTTCGTTGAATTTATGTTGCCAGTCTAGTGAGTCTTACGATTTGGAATTAGATCATCAATAACGCTTCTTGAAGTGCCAAGCAGCGTTATTGATGATCTTATTCGAAATAGTTCGGGTTCTTCAAATCTCCTTTGCCAACGTTGAAATACCTACTTGACATCTTCAGGTAACCAATCTGCCTAAATCAGAATTTTATTTGATTCTTTGAAAAACAATTTTTGTGTTTCCGATTCTGAAGTTTGCAAGTCAATGATTATTAAAACGCTTAGGAAAGGTTCGAGATAGGGCTCGAAGCTTATCTAGCGCTGTTTGGTTTTGTATTGAAATCGTTACAGGTATATTTCTGGCATAAAGAGATCAATTACTTCACTAAAAAGATCACAATAAGTTCCTACTGTAGGCAGTCCTAGGTATTGTTCCCTTCGAAACGGGCCCAGATGATATACCAGTAGAAGTATGGAAGTGTTTAAAAGAAGATGGATGTATGTGGCTGACTTTATTCTTCAATAAGTTGTTGCATGAAGGAGGGATCCCACAAGAATGGTGCAATAGTTCGCTAGTGCCCATCTTCAAGAATAAAGGTGATGTACAGGAATGCAACCACTATCGAGGGATAAAGCTCATGTCACATAGTATGAAGGTATGGGAGAAGGTAATAGAGAAAAGATTGCGAGAGGAGAGTGAGATTACCCCAAACCAGTTTGGGTTTATGCCAGGTCGAGGAACAATGGACGCCACTTTTGCACTCCGCCAATAGGCTATTTGACTACTATTGGAATTTAGTTGTATATTATTTGTTATTGCATTGTATGCAAACTATTTTAATATTTCCAGGAGATCTGTCGTATATACGGAGAAAATCAATGTTAAAGTTTGAATCAAAAAATTACGCGCCAAAACGCAATTTTTGCTATGGCGCCTGGTTGCTCTGACAGATGACGTCACACATAAGTAAACAACAAACTGCTGAAATAGTTTTTAAATTTATTGCATAAATAATGGTTTATAAATATTGTGTTGTACCAAAATGTACAAGTACATCGTTATAGACTCCGGAAAAACTATTTATACCTGTTCCAATAGATCCTGAGAGACGAAAAAAGTGGTTGAGTCTAGCTCGTCGAAACCCTGGAAGCCTTGGGCCTAATTCTAGTGTTTATATATGTGATCATTTTAAACTAAGTAATATTTATTTTGTTTAAAAATAATTATTAAAATAAAAAGCTTTTACTAGAGAAGCAAGCACACGCTAACATACCTATACATAACCTCTAAGATAACAATACAATCTGGCCATTGACATAAAGCTGTTTACAATATGTCTAATGTATTTATTTCAGGGAAACTTCAATCTGTGCTTCGCCTTTATATAAACTAGTGTGTTCTTTTTTAATTAATCCAACCATAAGCGCATCTACTTTGGGTAAGTTACTGCTGTGAGCTTGCACAAAATTTCTCTCCATTTTATGCACAGAACTTTAAATAAACTAAACTGTAATAGGACGGAAGGGAAATAACGTCAATAACACGTAGATCGCACGATAAATATAAAGAAAAACAGAAAGCACGCACCGAAACTAATTTTTACTTCTGTGTGACGTCATCAGAGTTGCAACCAATCACGGAGCGTTTTCAAACACGTGATCGAACTACAAAAAAATCTGAATTTTAAATTCGTTTTATATACAGAAAATGACCGTATTTTATTCAGAACATCAATAAGATATGCTTTTTACATTACATTTTATTAGGATGACAGCAAATTGTTACATATTTTAAACATAGTCAAAATGCCTATTGTGCGACAAGTACAGGCGTGCACACAAGAACTTGCACATGGTGTTCATTGATCTGGAGAAAGCGTATGACAGAGTACCTCGGAATGTGCTGTGGTGGGCCTTGAAAGAGAAGGTTTGCCCGGGAAGTATGTAGAGTTAATTCGTGCTATGTACAGTCAATCTCGTACCTACGTGCGGTCGACTGCCGGCATTACCGACGAGTTCAGTGTGTCTGTAGGCTTGCACCAGGGATTGGCTTTAAGTCCATACCTCTTCCTGTTGATTATGCACGCTTTTACGTCGGAAATCCAGGAGGAGGCACCCTGGTGCATGTTGTTTGCCGATGACATTGTCCTTGTCGGTGAAGATGGACCTGAGATCCAGAGCAGATTGGAGAAATGGCAACAGAAGCTGGAGAATGTTGGCTTGAAAATCAGCAGAACCGAAACCGAATATATGTTCTGCGATTTCAGTGGTCTCTCCAGTTCTGGAGCTATAGCACTTGATGGTGCACTTCTCCCAGTCTGTTCCGACTTTCGGTATCTCGGTTCACTCGTGCAAAGCGATGGCGAAGTAGATCGGACGGTTAAGCACAGAATTAACACTGGATGGATGAAATGGCGGCAGGTCACGGGAACAATCTACGACTCCCGCATTCCCCTTAAACTTAAGGGGAAGATATATAAAACGATTATTAGACCTGCTGTCTTGTATGGATCAGAATGTGGGGCCACAAAAGGGATGAATGAAAGGCAATTGCATGCAGCAGAGATGAGAATGCTAAGAGGGATGTGTGGTGTTACACGAATGGATAGAATAAGAAATGAGTACATAAGAGGAAGTTTGAAAGTGGCACCAGTAACTGAAAAGTTGCGTGGGAATCGGTTGTCATGGTATGGGCATGTGTTACGTAGAAATGAGGAAAATGTCGTGAGGAGAGTTTTGAGTATGGATGTCGATGGCTATAAGAGTAGGGGAAGACCAAAGAAACGATGGATGGAATGTGTGAATGATGATATGTTTAGAAAGGGGGTGACTACCGAGATGACGACTAATAGAGAAGTATGGAAGAAAAAGACATGTTGCGCCGACCCCAAATAAATTGGGATAAGGGCAGGAGAATGATGACATTAGTTGAAATTAAAAACGCTTTGTAATGGCCACATTTTGCACCTGTTGCCTTCCTTTAGTTTCAACAATTCTGGCAAAGTATCGATTAATAATCTCTTACAGGAAAAGGCACGAGAATAATATAATGTTACTATGTTATAATTTAGCAACATGAAAAGCAATAATTTCGTCACATCTTTATGAATGGACAATTTGCCGTACGATTGAATAAGTGTTTTCAAAGTTACCTATACCACAATAACTGATGTTTGACGGATTTCTTATTATGAAACAATATTTTCATTTCATTTTATTTAAAAAAGCGAACATTATTAGAAGGTCAATGACTTTTTAGAGCAGCAACTAAATATTTCCTTTTAATAATTTAGACGATTCACGTTCTACGTTATCCCAAAAAAATGTAATAAAATAGCGCATCATGCCTATTTTTCCGGAAGGATTAGGCGGAGGTGATGTGCCTACCAGTACACCCAGATTAAAATTTTGTCAGATAATTAGGTCTAGGTTCCAAGTACAGACGCCAGCACTTCAAGCTACCTGAAACTGCCAAATTTTCCCAATCAACCTTGAACCTAATGCTTTAGCGATAAAGTTGAAAATCTAATAAAGAAATTTGACAGACTGTAGCTTGATGTGCTGGCATCTGTACCTATACCTAAAATGAAACCTGATAAATAAACTAAAAAATAAATTAACTTCGCAAGGGAGTGAATATTATAGATGAGGAACCAGGGAGTCCTTCCGGTAAGTTGTGTCTTCTTAAAATCTATGCACGTGAAGGGAGCAGAATTATAGACAGTGAGGTGTTAACCAGTGACGCGAATTGCATATTATGTATTATTATACATAATATATGCAACTCGCGTCACTGGTTATGAATAGACAATCTAGACGATTTTCAGTAGGGATATAAAACTGCTTTCCTGAATTACTTAATCTTTTAATTCAGGAAAGCAGTTTTATATCCCTGCTGAAAATCGCTTACAAACGGAATTAGTTATTAGCTCGATGGAACGTTCTGTAGCAAATGGGTTTATAAAGCAGTAAAAGTTTTTCTTCTTTGTATAACTTTGGAGTCTACATGGGTTTCTTTATGAACCTTCTTATTCTGACGATCTAGGAATATATATTTTTTGAGTTAAATTGATTTACAGCCTTTAAAAACCTATTTATTTTGTAATATTCACTTAAAACCACGTGAGTGTTTTAAACATTCTTAAAATAATAAGTAAATTAAACTACTCTCCGAGAGGCCCTTGCTAAAACATACCGATAGGTACATGAAGAAAACACTTTATTTCTGAAGCAGGAGGTTTAAGCGAATGAAGATATTGCTTTGCAAAATGAACTTGTTGTTGCATAGTGCATGTCTTGAGACTTGAGAGTTTTATCCGGACTTTTAAACCAATAGTGCTCTGAGAATATCAAACGACTCAGCTCACGAACGGGCGACGAGAGGAAGGAAATGTTCGCTGGCTTGTAAAAATCTGGTTGTTTTAAAATGTTTTTGGAATCTTTTTTTTAAATATCGTTTTTGATATCACATTTAATAATAAAAGAAGTTCAATTGTGTATAAATCAATATTTCTAGGAAGCTGTTACTTTTTCGTAGCGTTGTTTTGTTGTTGCTCATATAGCGGCCGCATACGTGAAGCACGCCGTAGCAATTACAGTTCAGAACATAAATGTAAGTTCTAATTTACTACATAATTGAGTACTACTTAATTGAGTGCGCTGGCAACACCGGCACTATTTACATCGCTCGCTATTTAAAATTTGCAATTTATTATAATATTTAGCCAATTATGATAAAAAAACTGAAAAACTGTGACGAATAAGTGATATAACTAAGTGACATTATTGGTAACAATTAGTGACGACAAGTGATGTAAGAAAACAAAGAATAAATTTTTTGTGACCTTATTAGTGTACGTGTTATAACTCTCAAACAATTTATCAAAGTTAATATATAATAGAAACATTGTGACAAAAATTAACAACATTATTGGAGAAATAGTGTATCGAAAGTGCCATTTCAATTACATCGAGCAAGTTAATTGCATATTGGAAAACCGTTTGATAAAATATTTTTATAAAAATTGTACTTTGAACCCGACACCTAGCTCTAAGTGGTGAGTAGAGGCACTACAAAACAGTACTACCATCTGATTATAGTCAATTATACCACAGACAGCTAAATAGTTTGATTATACTGACAACTACCGCCATTCTGGCCCCAAGCGGTAAGTAGACGAACTAAAAACAGTGCTACCAACCACACCATAGACAAACTGGTCACGAGTAATACCAGATAAAAAATTTATATCCAGACAACTACCGCCATTGCGACCACAAGTGGTGAATAGTGAAACTAAAAATAGTGTTACCAACGAAAATAATTATGGATGACAACATAACTTATCGTAATGCTCGATTATGCAGATCGAGTTCGTTGTGTAATATGACTGCGGATAATTCTGCTCTGTTCGACACAACAATGATAAGTCTTCCAAATACTTCTATAATAAATACCAGTCAAACTATTGAACTACAAGAAAAAGTTAAGCAATTATCCGAAGATTTACAAAGTGCCCATCAGGAAATAGATAATTTGAATTCTGAAAACTTAAGGCTAAAATCAGATTTACAAAGATATATAAAAATTGTAAATGCATACAAAGAAATAAACACTACCGACACAAAAAACTTGACGCCTCTTTCCGCACGAAAACGGAAATCCCGACAAAATCAAGTAACGCCTACAGCGAAAAATAAGCAATCTGTTGCAACAACACAGGAAATGACAGAAAACAAACAAACAGGAGAAAATAAGACTAAACCTGCAGAAATGATTGAAGATACACTGGAAAGTAGCAGGAATCCAGAAATAGAATTAGACTCAACCTCTGCTACAAAAATAATCGAAAAGTCTAATAAAAAAATTACTAAAAATAATTCGTATGTTAGTAAGAAGGAGAACCACCAACGAGTACATTTAGTATCAAGAAAAGACAAGCAAAGAAAAAGAAAACTGTGTGTACTTACCACCTGCAACTACTCTTGCCCTGTGGAAATAATAGAAGATACTTTCGGCGAACACTTCGAGTTCTGTCATTATGTTACACCCAATTGCAGAATGAAGGAAGTATTAGCAAATATTGCGAAAAAGGTTCAAGATTTTAGTATGGACGACTATTGTATAGTGAGTATTGGAGAAAGGGAATTTAAAGATTCGGCAGACCCAATCGAACTTGTTAAACTAATTAGAGAATCCTTAAAACCAACAACTCATACTAATGTAATCATATGTGTTCCAACTTACGTAAGAGGAGCACTTATTTATAATTATCGCGTAGAAATCTTTAATAATTTATTATATATGGACATACTAAATTATAATTATGCGTATTTTTTTGACACGAATCGTGACCTATCATTGGAAATGTTTTCATATTATACAGGGCAACTTAATAGACTTGGCATAAAGTGTATATTTAAAAGTATTTTTAGTCGCATACTCATTGACATTAAGAATTACCCACTGAATTACGATGACAAAATTTTACCAATATCAAGGGAGAAGGAAGCACATAGTAGCAACACTTTTTTTCGTACCAGTATCTAACAAAACACAAAGATCTCAAAAACAAAAACTTACTTTATTCCATCAAAATATAGCCGGAATACTGAATAAATTAGATTTCTTTGAAATAGCCATTGCTGAGTTGACGAAAGAGATGGGGGGCATAGACTTTATATGTCTTAGTGAAACTTTCATACAATCTGGACATGAAAGTAATCTAAAACTTGCAAACTATAAATTAGCTGCAATTTACTCAAGATCTACCAAAAAACGGGGTGGTTCGTGTATATTGGTGAAAGAAGGCTTATCCTACATTCCACTACCAATAACTAATGAAGTCAGTAATGATTTTTGTTTTGAATGCTGTGGAATAGAGGTTCCGAGTAATAAATTAATATTAGTCTGTATTTACAGAACTCCTGACTCTGATATACAGATATTTTTAAGAAAATTAGAATTGTTGTTACTCAGATTAACCCGTACGAGTAGAAATCGTGTAATAATATGTGGAGACTGGAATGTGGACTTACTAAAGGATACTAAACAAACAAGGGATTTAATATCAATCTTAGACAACTTTAACTTACTGTCACATATAAAAGTGCCCACAAGGAAAAATAGCTCCCTTGATCAAATAGCCAGTAATATCTCGATCAGAGATATTAAAAGCAGTATACATCATCTAGCCCTCTCAGATCATGATACTGGGCAGTCATTAGTTTTCTTTCTTGACAAACCTAATGACCCAACAGAGATTAAACAATTTTTCTATGAAGTGAAAAGAGATTACAACAAAGACAACATAAAAAAAATTATTGACTGTATATCGGCTTTAAGTTTTTATGAAGTATATGAGGAAACAGACTGTGATAATGCTTTTAATATATTTCATGACTTATTTATTCTATTTTACAAATTATGCTTCCCAGAAATAATAACTAAAAAATTTAAGAAACCAATAAAAAATAAATGGATCAGTAAAGGTATAAAATTATCATGCATAAAAAAGAGAACCTTATATTATAACTACCAATATAACGCTCTCAGTAAATCAAATCATAAAAGAATATACCTAACCTATTCTAAAATACTAAAAAAATGCATATCACACTCACAGTTGATTAATAACAAAAATTATATTAATAATTCTAAAAATAAATGTAAGGCAACGTGGTCTATTATAAAAAATAATTTAAGTAATGACGGAAACTGTAAGAAGGACATCAAGGAATTAATAATAAACAATGAAATAATTTCTGATCCTAATGACATATGCAATAAATTCAATAACTATTTTATAGAACTGACCCAAAAAAACCCTAGCAATAATAATGACGCAAATAAGAACATTGACATTTCTATTAACCCAAACAGTATTTTTTTGACACCGGTAGTAGAACAGGACATATTAAAAATTTTTACCTCTTTGAATGATACTAAAGCAACAGGATATGATGAGATTACTACAAAAATAATAAAATTAAGCAAAAATATCATTGCGTTGCCTTTAGCTTATATAATTAATCTATCATTTGAAACGGGAATATTCCCAACTAGATTAAAGCAATCAATAGTTAAACCGGTATTCAAAAAAGGTAATATCACGGATGTGGGCAATTATAGGCCCATTACATTAATACCTATCATATCAAAGATTTTTGAAAAAGCAATGTATGAAAAATTAATCATTTTCTTAAAAAAAAACAATATACTTACAGATAATCAGTTCGGTTTTAGGAAAAATAGTTCAACCTCACTTGCTTGCTTTTCCCTAGTTAAACTTATAACCGAAGCTCTAAATAACAGAATGTCTGTACAATCAATATTTTTAGATATGAGCAAGGCATTTGACTTTGTCCCACACAATCGCTTACTTTACAAAATGGAGAAGTACGGCATAAGAGGCAATGCACATAACTGGTTTAAAAGTTATTTGTCATGTAGACAGCAAAAGACAGTAATCTCAAAAATTGACAACAATGTGAAAAGAGAATATTGTTCAGAAGTTAAAATTAATAGTTGCGGTGTTCCACAGGGGAGCGTATTAGGGCCTCCATTATTTATTATATATATTAATGATCTTTGCATGTACCTAAAACAAGATTGTACACTATTTGCGGATGACACTACTCTGACCATAAAATCTTTGAATAGAAATGACTTAGAAATTGACACAAACAACGAACTATTTTGCGCTATAAAATGGCTGGAATGTAATAATTTACAGGTTAACATTGAAAAACAAAGTTAGTACAGTTTCAAACCAATAATTCCTCGATAAAACCTGCCAACATACAATACTCTAATACAATATTAGAACCAGTACCATCAACTTTATTCTTAGGAATCGTTATCGATGAAAAATTGAATTGGAAAGAGCACGTGAAGAGAGTCTGTACAAGATTGGACAAATTTGTGTTTGCTCTTCGAAAACTCAGACGCATAGCTAATACAGAAACAGCTCTTAACGCATATCACGGATATGTCTCATCAGTGCTTCGTTATGGACTAGTGATATGGGGTAACTCAGTAGACGTAAACAGAGCCTTCCTTGCACAAAAAAAAATGTGTAAGAGCGGTTTATGGAGCGGGATATTTGGAACATTGCCAACCCTTATTTAAATCGCTAAAAAATCTTCCACTTCCTTGTTTATACATTTTTGAAGTCTGTTTGTTTGTAAAGAAATATTCTCACTTATTCCCATTACATGAGCACGTTTCCAAAAGAGTACAGAACAGAAATCCAAACGAATTACTGGTACCTAGACAGAGACTACATTTATACAGCAGGAATTCCTATTGCATGGCAACCAAAATTTTTAATAAACTACCTGCACGCATTAGAGTGTTGCCTACTAATAAATTTAAGAAATTAATTTTCGTTTGGCTTTTGGATAACTGTTTCTTTTCAGTTAATGAATTTTTAAATCAAAAATATTGACTTTGTATAATTAGTAGATCCTTGTATTGACATTGTATTAGTAATAAATATTGACATTGTAATAGTAACAAATATTGACATTGTATTAGTAATAAATATTGACATTATATTAGTAACTAGCTTCCGCCCGCGACTCCGTCCGCGCGGATGTCGGTCTTCGCGTGGATGGTTTATTTCTCCATTTTGAGTAACTCTGACAATGACATCTTATAAATATCTATTGAACCCAAATACGGCTAAGCCTATAGTAATTAAGGATATCCCTCTATTGAGCTACTGCTGTTGAGCTCGCGTTCTGTAGTAAATATTTTTTTCATAGTAATTCCGACCTTGATAAGTAGCATGTAGCAGTAAATTACTGACAGTGACGAAAAGTTTGCAATAATAAAAAAGTGATCGTGACAATGCGACAGAAAGTTAATTGAGAGCTTCAGCATACACAACATTGTTAGTGAGCTCGTCCGGAATATGAACATGAAGATTTCTTGGACTGCTCACACGGGAAAGAGCTACGTAAAGTTGCCCGTGTGAAAAACAACTCGCGGTAAGATCTACGCCAGCAACTCCTAGGGTCTGACCTTAAGCCTTATTTATTGTCATGGCGTAACACAAAGCTACAGGAAACTGTATTCTCTTAAATTGAAATGGAAAATTATCCACTGCGGGTAATGCAACGTGTGTTCGCGGTTCTACAGAACAACGTCTATGAATAAAACTGAAATATAAGATTTTTTTTTCTACGTATTTTTCCAGAATAAAAAGTATCCCATTTTATGCCCAGGATAATAAGGTATAATTATACCAAGTTTCATCGAAATCGAACCGTTAGTTTTCACGTGATGCCTGCATATACAGACAGACAGACAGACAGACAGACAGACAGACAGACAGACAAAAATTTTTTAAATCACATATTTGGGTTTGGTATCGATCCAGCAACACCCCCCGCTATTTATTTTTTCAATATTTTCAATGTACAGAATTGACCCTTCTACAGATTTATTATATGTATAGATAAATATTGACCTTGTATTAATAATAAATATGGATTGACATTTTCAGAATATTTTTTGACATTATCATAATACTGTTCGATGACTTTTTATTGCATATTGACATTATAATTATAAAATAGTTAACTTTGAATAACATTTAATTTTAATTATGTATGCATACAAATAATGTGCTCCATAAAGTACACATATTATTATTACTACTATTATTTATTTTTTTGTTTGTTTGTTGATTTTCAAATTTTATTCAATGTAGCATGATTTATAACTATGTGACGTTGTAAATTAGATACTCATTTAATATTTCTACACCAGCAATGGTAGTATATGTGATTCCGTCTAATATTAAGATCTTTATGTACCATGTACTCAGAAATAAACGATTCTATTCTATTCTATTCTAATTTAGAACATTAACACTAAGTCAGCACGTGCGCATAATAACTCGTCAGTCCGACCCGGTGGCGGGTCCCTTTAAACATGTAGCTATGCACTGTGTGTACTCCTCTGAGCTTCCACTGTTTTAGTATTATGTTATGATGTGATACATAACACTAATATTATAGAGACGAAAGTTTGTGAGTGTGTGTGTGAGGGTGTGTTTATATGTTTGTTACTTCTTCACGCTCAAACGGCGAGACCAATTTTGATAAAATTTTGTATTGAGGTAGCTGATACCCTAGAGTAACATATAGGCTACTTTTTATTCCAATATTCCCACGGGATTGACACCGCGGGGCGCAGCTAGTATCTAAATAATTAAGGAGAATTGGGAGGCCAATTCTCCTCTCTGAGCCTTACCTACTTGGCCTGAATAAATCGAGAAGGCAACTAAATTCAAATCACTATGCCACAAACATTCGAAAACACCGCTAAAAGTCAAGTAAATGTAAAATTGAGGTAAATTTGTGTAAAAAAAAAAACAATGTGGAAATAAGGACGGGTTCGGCCCGACCTTATTTCATCATGTTTTTTTTTCTTGTCTAAGTACTTGTATAGTAATATCTGTCTGAAGCCAAAGAGACAATAAAACTCAGACCTTTGCACCCGCGAAACCGTCTACCCATAAAACTAACGACGAAGCCAAAGTTTAACTAAAGTTAAACTTGTAATAACATTTGCCACGTAAATGATATTTGTGTGAATTTTGTTCTAGAATGCGGTATAGAAAAATTTGCAGAAGTTTGTAAGGAAGGAACAGCTTGTTACCCAAAGGACACAGATTCCTATTACATTGTTAAATTCGTTTTGTAACTTCTATGTCATCATCATCATCATTTCAGCCGAAAGACTACTGCTGCTACTGCTGGACCTGCTATGTAACAGAATCTACAAGTTCGAATCTCAAATCGTTTATTGCAATCCATAATGTACAATTACAGGTGGTAAAAAATAATAGAAACAATTGTAGACCCTGTCGGGCACAGCAAATTTTTAAATAGGTAGAGAGAGGAAGAGCGCTTTATTAATTGTCCTTGCTACTAAGTTACAATTATTTTATATCTTATTATTACCTATGAAATTATATTCATTCACTTATTGTATTAATATTTTATATGCAGGTCTATCTATCTGTGTAAGTTATTATGTTGTAAGTTTACAGTATCAGCACGATTTGAAACAAGACTGGAGGTAGTGAAGAAACCATAAACCCGGTACGAGTGTTTACTATGAAATTAAACAACAGAACAGTATGTTCCGGTGATAAAATTAATTTATCAGTTTACATGTTTAAAGGGGTTAAACTGGTTAAACACAATATTAGAAGATGAAATACAAAATTTTAACATAATATGGTAATTGACTAAATACTGTTGGTGTATCTCGTGGTGATCTGTATTATCTACTCGTGTGTATGTGTCAGTGCGGTGCCAGCGGGCGGCGCGCACGGGGTGAGGGTGCGCGTGCGGCGCGAGGCGGCCGCACTGACATGCGCAGATACAACGTGCGTCTGCACACCGATACGCTGCAGTTCTAAATGCAACCTATGCTTAGTGATTATATTCCATGACTCGGTGTGAGCTCAAGAATCTAATAACGCTGTCGAGTCAATAGGGGCGGCCTTTATAGGTTCTAGAGCTCACACAAAACATATTTCTTATGCAACTTAAGAAAGCGTTAGATTTCATTTATTAAACGACTCGTCAGCGATAACAGCTTCTTGTGATTAATCTTTTACCTTAAACCTAAATCATGTGAACCATTTACCTACGAACCCTCAACGAATAACAATATCATCAATTAACACTTAACGCAGCATTCATGAGCACTTCAGAATATTAGAGAAAACTCAGCTTGATTAATTTCCAATTATCCAACTGCATGAAAAAAATGGCTTGAGCTTGAACGTGAAATGACTTGTGTTTTATTTAACTACGATAAATTGGAATAATTTGTGTATCTACTTCATCATACATGGGCTTAGGGCAATTAAATGCTCGGTTCGAGTAATCCGGAGTCGACCCACCGAAAATTTGGGGCAGCCGCACGCGGAACACATGGGATCAACGGGCGACCCACCATGTTGTATATTTTGCTTCGCTAACAGTCAATCTACTAAATACAAATTCATTAATGGCAGATAATGAGCAGTCTAAGCCTGGGTCTGGAAGAATTAAATTTTGCACAGGCGTTTTAAAAAGTAATTCCTTATGTGGGTTAAATAGCGGATGAAAATTTGTAGGTGTTGAAGTTTGTCATTCTATGTATGTGAACGAAATGCGAGATGTGTGTAATATTACTATTTGCAGACTCTGTTTCTGGACCATCGTGTATCGTTCAGAAAGAGGACATCGTCCAGAAGGAGGGGTTGGAGTACATAACGACATGTATGGCGTATAGATCTCCGAACATCGCCTGCACGTGGTACAAAGATGGAATCAAGGCAAACTTCAATGGAACAACAAGGTAAGTGAATTAGACTTTGAGTGTGTGCAATTTTCCCGTAATTTAAAGTTTAAACTTCAGTCATTGTGTATAGAAATACTAACATTCACCGACTGGACTTAACGGGCGCGCTTAACGCGCGCTTGGCGTGGCATCAAGACCGACAAGTCAATGAGTCCCGGCACCAAACGAGCGCCCATCCAATTGCCACGCTGCGACTGCTATTTTAACCTCACCGATTAATTGGCCAACACGCTCGCTTCTTGATGGCTTTAATTCGCTTAGACTTTATATAAAAACGAGCTCATACGGCAGAAGAGAAACTTTTAAAACTTAATTTTAAACACTCTTATTTTTCGTTATAATTGCAAAAAAAAATAACACGACATAAATAAAACACATTTCGTAATTAGTAGCTGGTAGAAACCAGCATTGCCATTAGAAGAGCATTCTATTTTCAGAGACGCGTGTGGTGTCAGAAGACGCACTCGGTCGTCGCATGTCAGTGTTACGTGCATATCAGAAACGCAGAGTTCCGAAATTGGCAAGTGGTCCTGTGCAACAAACGATGTTGGCAGGAGACGATGTAGAGCTCTGAGGCTGACGTTGCTGAGATCGCCCGATATACGACTCGTGCCTTCCACGATCACTGTCAGTAAGGTGAATCGATCTAGACCTGTGGTAATATCTGTTGGTGCAATACAAACTTTTACAAAATAACACTAAATATTCTCAAGTTGTTATAGTAACAAGTGGTAGTTAACAGTTGATAATATAAATACATGTGTCAGGGCGACAATGTGAGTATAACATGTCTGGCGGGAGCGGGACGGCTGCACGGCGTGCTCGGGTTTGGTTGGACGAGGGTGAGGACGAATCACCCCCCATTTAAGTTATCTTCCCTTTCGGCTTGCTTTTTGTAAATGTTTAGCGGTTTTTACTTATTTAAAAGCAGCAGCACATGAAGTTATTTTTTCGTATGGCGTTACAGTGCGAGGATAAATAAATAATAAGCTGTAATTACATTGTTTTAGTGTACATAAAGCAAGCTCGCGAGGTGAAGTGCTCCTCGTCTCATGTGTCGCCCGCTAACACCTACTGGCAAGCGCCGACGTTAGAGAACCCGAACATCATGTATGGGTATACTTAGGTACTGTGTACTGTTACGGTCTGTGTGGTGCCGGACTTAAATAATAGCACTACCCCTTACTTCCCGTGGGTGTCGTAAAAGGCGACTAAAGGTCGTACCGGAGAATGGGCAGCAGCGTTCTCTATGTATTCCACCATCATATCATACTGCGATCGCCAACTCGCCTGTCAAGCGAGACGATTATGGCAGACCCAAAATTGGGGGAGGCCTAGTGGACGTCTATCGGCTGAAACGACGACGTCGACGATACTTAGGTACTTACAGCTTCATCAACTAGGTACCCCAGCACAAGACACGCTAGTTCAAATCCGACATAGCTATAAAACAGCTTTTTGTATTTCTACAAAGATATTTCATAATAGGTATATCGACAATCAACGATACAGATGGGACTCTTGTCCCAAATACACGACACACGCAGACACATACAGACAAATAACACATGACAAATAATGGTCATTGCCTCCAATATTTTGGAAAGTCCTATCCAAAAAATGATTTTCAAGATTTTATTACAAAATTTTGTAGGCGCGATTTTAATGTATAACCATGCCAAATTACAGCTTTTTACTACCAATGGTTTCTGAGTTAAACCGTGGTCAGACACAGATTGAAGGACTTAAATTGGCGAAACTGTAACTATTGCTTGTTTTTCTACGGAACCCTACAAATGGAGAAAATATTTTTCCTTTTGTTTGTATTTATTTTTGTAACAACAAAGGTCGTCAATGATTTGCACAACGTTGTAGCGATTGACGCGCTCCGGTAAAGTTGAAAGGAAATAATGACGTGCAAATATAATGAATTGTCTGTTGTGTTCGTTAGTTACTTACCTATATGTTTTCTTACAGTTTTTGGATTGATGTTTACCTGAATAATAGGTATGTCGAATGTTTATTATCTTATTGTGGTGTGTGGGCAATCACTGTCTTTAATTATGAGGCTTTAACTGTACGGACGGTCGGCATAATTGCCCAGGGGCAACCCCATTTAATTATTTTAAGAATATAAATCCCAGTGCACGATTTATATTGTAGTTTTTAATAGAAGTAGACCAGAAGGCCAATTCCCATATTTAAAAACGTTTAAAATCTAGTCTCAATCTCGACAATCTCTCAGCGACAATCAATATCAAAAATTGTCTCTTCTCGCACGGTTGTCAGTTCCCAACTTACAAGTCGGTCCTTTGGGGACTCCGCATACAACCGGGAACGCATTAATTTGGTAACAGCCACCGGTCAGCGCATACCCGTCCATGGAGAGAAGAAAATGGAATTGACGCTAGGCAACAGAATCTACCTGCATAATGTCATCGTGGCTGATAATAATGGACGATTGCATCCTGGGCCTTGACGGGCCGTGATATTGTTCTATCTAATTTTTAATGCATGGTCAGAGTTATCGCAAGATGGTGCATGTCATGACGTTATCTATGATGATTCACGGGACATTGTTCATACCATTGAGATAGGAAAAACATGGAGAGGCCGCGTTATTCTATACATACATTTGCTTATACAAATATGAGTGAAATATGATTCAGAATACGAAATATCGTTTTGTCTCGTTCTTTCTAATAAGGTAATCGTATTTGATAAGAGAGACAACAATATTTTAAGTTGTTGCTTATTTTGGCAACATTTTGACGTGACGTAGTACAGTTGTAGGTAAGGTGCCGTAGCAGCCATCTTTTGCGACAAGTTTCGTGGCAGTTTTGCTGTCAAATGGTTGTTTACTTTTTGTATTATTGAGATTTGCGAGAAAATTACAAAGATTTTACCTTTTAAAACTGCATGCAAATGTTGGAAAACAACAATTCAACATGTCTGTGTGTTGTATTGTGAAGTGTGGTGCAAGAAAGAATGAAAATAAACCTCTAATGTCTTTGCACAGGTTAGTAGCCGGTTTTCATGCAATAATACATTTAATAATACACATTCGATGATACATGTACGAGCATCGCCACATGAAATGTATTGTTTTAGTATTTAGCTTAACAAGCATTTGCTTATTCGCCGATTACTTGTTTACATTCGCTGAATAAGCTATTGCGCCCACTACAAGTAACCTACTTTATGTATTATATATTTTAATGTTTTTCTTAATAAATCGAACAATCAGTAACGGACACAAAACAGTGATTTTATTTCCTGTATACATCCCGTGTGATTCGTGTCCACCAACAGTCTACATACTACATCTCCGTGTACGGACATACTGCCCGTACATTTTGGTCCTTCGAGCCGGATCACCATTCCTGGAACAAACAGTCCTGCAAGCCTCACAGGTACGAAGTGTTTCTATTTACAGGCGCACAATATCGTACGTAGAGATTCCTTCGGACGCTGAGATCGCTACAGGGTACATCAACATTTGGTGAGTCGGAAGCTATTAGCACCTACATCTTAACAACAACTCAACAGTGAAGTAAACAGGGTTAGTTTCCATCAACAAACCACATACAACTATGGACGCTAAACAACAAGAACTTCTCAAGCGGCAGGAGATCATCGCAGAGGGCATCCGGAAGATTGGTGTCAACTTCGGAAAGGATGGCTCTGACCGCAAGAACGCAACTTATATCAAGGTGAGACTGGATAACCTTCAGGCTCACTGGAATGAGTTTGAGATGAACCATGGCGTACTACAGAGCGCCACCGACCTGACCGACGGATATTACGCTACAAAAGCGTACGAAAGGGTCAAGGCGGAATACGCAAGCATACGACATAAGCTGCAGACATGGCCTACCTACACTGCGGAACCCGCGAGCAACCAAGGTGAGGATAGCAAGAGCACTGGAGTCCTTTCGAGATCAGACGAGCTCAAAGCTCAGCAAGCTACCAACTTCAGGGCCTTCTCCCGTTTCACCCGTAACTTATGCACGGCAGACACCATCGAGAAATGGGACATACAAGATAAGCTCAAGATCCTCGAATCTCGATGGAAGGTGATCGACGAAGTGCACTGGCAGCTTGACAACATCCTCGTCGGCAGCGACGTAAATTACGAGCTTGAGTTCTCGAAGTACGAGGAAACGTACGAGTCCACGAAGCGGGATCTTAACCGCAAACTCAGCCTCGCTGTTCAACAACGCGACAGTGCGCCAAGGATCGAAATACCCGTATTCTCCGGTAACTACACACAGTGGCCCACATTCCTCGATCTATACATGGCGGCAATTCACAACAACCCTTCCTTCTCTAAGGGGCAGAAGATGCAACACCTGAAAGGAAAACTAAAAGGGGAGGCTGAGCGTCTCGTGCAGCATCTAGCCATCTCCGAAAATAACTACGACTCCTGCTGGGAAATCCTCCACCATAGGTACAACAACTTGCAGTTGCTCTTCACTAAGCAAATGCAAGCCTTGATGAGTCAACATATGATACAACACCAAAACGCTTACGAGTTGAAACGCCTACACGATACTAGTCTCGAGGCCGTGCACGCGTTGCGTAACTTGGGCATAGACACGACAACATGGGACCCAATTCTGGTGCACATCCTGACAGGAAAACTGGACACTCAGACCTACTCTGACTACATGGAGGCGAGGAAGAATCCAAGAGGGCTTCCCGACTTCACAGAGTTCATCCAGTTCATCAAAGGCAAGTTTACGGCGCTGGAATCAGTGGTGAAGAAAACAAGCAAACCAAACAAACAAACAGATGCCACTGATGCCTCTCCGAACAAAGAGAGCGCGAAGACAGCAGGACAAAGGGATGCGTTCAACAGATACAGACGCTACCCCAAGGCAAACCATACAAGCTCCGACAGAAATTGTCCTGTTTGTAAAACAAGCCACATCTTGCTCTACTGTAAAGAGTTTCAAGAAATGACGCCAGACAAGAAAATGAGGACAATTGAGCAATTGGACATCTGCAAGAACTGCATGTACTCGCACAACGGAAAGAAATGCAATTCGCATAAAAGATGCAAAGTATGCAATGGCACACACCACACCACACTACATGACGTAACACGTGATACTACGTCAGCGACACAGTCGTCAAGTCAACTGACCTACAATGCAACTAACAACGATTCGCAGCGAAAAGCTAATCACGTAACAGGGAATTTTAACGAAGTTCTACTAGCAACAGTACAGCTCAAAGTAAAGGCCGCAGATGGAACTTACACCGTACTAAGATGTCTTCTAGACCAAGGCTCCCAACTGAACCTCATAACGGAATCTGCTGTGCAACGACTTGGCCTTCCGCGGCGAAATCATAACTCAACGGTGTCGGGAATAGGAGCCTCTGCCAGCCAGAGCAACGGAACCGTTCAGCTGGACTGTGAATCCCTCTATGGAGACTATCAGTTTTCAACACCAGCACTAGTGATGCCAAAACTACTCAACAATCTACCGAATTACTCCTTCGAGAAACAAGATTGGCCTCACATAGAAAATATTAACCTGGCCGACCCACATTTCAACTTATCAAGACCGATTGATATTTTACTTGATGCTGGAGTATATGGCGACATAGTCATGAGCAGCATCATTCGAGGAAACATATACGCACCGATAGCACAACAAACCAAGCTCGGCTGGGTATTAGTAGGAAACACAAATACGTTTAACTGTCATGTGGTAAACACTAACGATATCTCTCGCTTTTGGGAAATTGAAGAGATAACATCAGACGATAAGTCTACGAGCGTCGAGGACGAGTACTGCGAGAGGCTTTATACTGACACAACAAAAAGGCTAGAAGATGGGCGATATGAAGTTAGAATCCCCATGAAGACCAACTTCGAACAAAACTTGGGACGGTCGAAGCTTCAAGCAGTCGCGCAATTCAAACAGCTGGAAAAACGCTTAGCACGAGATGAAACCCTCGCTTCAAGTTACAAGGCTTTTATCGAAGAATACATAACCCTAGAGCATATGAAAAAATGCATAGCGCCGGACACTCCGAGCTGTTTCCTTCCCCATCACGGAGTCATGAGACCTGACTCAACAACAACAAAACTCCGAGTGGTTTTCAATGCATCAGCCACCACTAGCACAGGTCACAGTCTAAACCAATTGATGGAATGCGGGCCGAACCTGCAACAAGACTTACAAGCTATGATTTTACGATGGAGGGCGTTTGAATACGTGTACACAGCTGATATTGAGAAATTCTACCGACAAATACGTATTCAAGACAAAGACCAACACTTGCAGAAAATAGTGTGGAGGGATTCAGTTACAGAGCCATTACAAGAGTTACAATTGACTACAGTGACATATGGCACCAAATCCGCACCATATCTGGCAATGCGAACCATAAAACAATTGATCAAGGATGACGGCGCGCTGTACCCATTGGCGGCGGCTATTCTCTCCAATCAACTGTACATGGACGACTTACTAGGCGGATGTCACGACCTAACAACAGCACAGAAAGCTCAAGGGGAACTTATAACAATGCTGAAAGGCGGTGGATTCAACTTACGAAAGTGGGCAAGCAACAAGACATGCTTACTCGAAGGCTTGCCTGATGAATTGATAAACCAAAAAATGTTTGATTTCAAGGACGCCGAAACAAATAAAACGCTAGGTATCACTTGGAACCCGCACACGGATCAGTTTACATACAAACAAACAGCACTCAGCAACAAACGTGACGTCAACACAAAACGCACGCTGGTCACCTACTGGCAAGCGCCGACGTTAGAGAACCCGAACATCATGTATGGGTATACTTAGGTACTGTGTACTGTTACGGTCTGTGTGGTGCCGGACTTAAATAATAGCACTACCCCTTACTTCCCGTGGGTGTCGTAAAAGGCGACTAAAGGTCGTACCGGAGAATGGGCAGCAGCGTTCTCTATGTATTCCACCATCATATCATACTGCGATCGCCAACTCGCCTGTCAAGCGAGACGATTATGGCAGACCCAAAATTGGGGGAGGCCTAGTGGACGTCTATCGGCTGAAACGACGACGTCGACGATACTTAGGTACTTACAGCTTCATCAACTAGGTACCCCAGCACAAGACACGCTAGTTCAAATCCGACATAGCTATAAAACAGCTTTTTGTATTTCTACAAAGATATTTCATAATAGGTATATCGACAATCAACGATACAGATGGGACTCTTGTCCCAAATACACGACACACGCAGACACATACAGACAAATAACACATGACAAATAATGGTCATTGCCTCCAATATTTTGGAAAGTCCTATCCAAAAAATGATTTTCAAGATTTTATTACAAAATTTTGTAGGCGCGATTTTAATGTATAACCATGCCAAATTACAGCTTTTTACTACCAATGGTTTCTGAGTTAAACCGTGGTCAGACACAGATTGAAGGACTTAAATTGGCGAAACTGTAACTATTGCTTGTTTTTCTACGGAACCCTACAAATGGAGAAAATATTTTTCCTTTTGTTTGTATTTATTTTTGTAACAACAAAGGTCGTCAATGATTTGCACAACGTTGTAGCGATTGACGCGCTCCGGTAAAGTTGAAAGGAAATAATGACGTGCAAATATAATGAATTGTCTGTTGTGTTCGTTAGTTACTTACCTATATGTTTTCTTACAGTTTTTGGATTGATGTTTACCTGAATAATAGGTATGTCGAATGTTTATTATCTTATTGTGGTGTGTGGGCAATCACTGTCTTTAATTATGAGGCTTTAACTGTACGGACGGTCGGCATAATTGCCCAGGGGCAACCCCATTTAATTATTTTAAGAATATAAATCCCAGTGCACGATTTATATTGTAGTTTTTAATAGAAGTAGACCAGAAGGCCAATTCCCATATTTAAAAACGTTTAAAATCTAGTCTCAATCTCGACAATCTCTCAGCGACAATCAATATCAAAAATTGTCTCTTCTCGCACGGTTGTCAGTTCCCAACTTACAAGTCGGTCCTTTGGGGACTCCGCATACAACCGGGAACGCATTAATTTGGTAACAGCCACCGGTCAGCGCATACCCGTCCATGGAGAGAAGAAAATGGAATTGACGCTAGGCAACAGAATCTACCTGCATAATGTCATCGTGGCTGATAATAATGGACGATTGCATCCTGGGCCTTGACTTTATGAGGAAGAATTGTTGCGAGATTGACGTCAAGCAAGGTGTTTTGAAATGTGGACAAGAGGAACTTTTCGTGGAAGGGGCGTTACCTGGGAATGTGTACAGCCTCCGAGACGATTGTGCCGGTTAGTTTTCCTCGGAATCTTGAGCAAACTCATCGTTGTGTACTCGTGGAAAGGGTAGACAATGACCTTCCATGGAAAGTGGCACGGACTTTGGTCAGAGCCACTGACATCTCAGGGGTACGTGTGCTGAACCTTTGTGATCAGGAACAGATAATAGAAAAAGGCACACTTGTTGGTACTTGCGAGGAAGTGGATTGGTTGCGTCGATGCCAACATCTATCGACTGGGACCCCCAGCAAGGATGCACAAACAAAGGTGACCACACTTTTAGAAGACTGCCGCAGCGCTTTGTCCCAAAATGAAATGGTCAAGGCGAAGAAGATGTTATTCAAGTTCGCCGATGTTTTCTCGTCAAACGAGGCTGACATCAGGAAGACCGGCTTAGTTCAACACAAAATAAACACAGGAGAAGAATTGCCTATCCGTCAGCGGCCAAGGAGATTGCCGGTAGCACGTGAAAAAGAAGTTGAAACCATGATTGAGGGAATGGTGAAGGATGGTGTTATTGAACCTTCATCTAGTCCATGGTGTTCACCTGTAGTGCTGGTAAGAAAGAAGGACGGCAGCATGCGGTTTTGTGTTGACTATCGTCGTCTGAACGACGTTACAAAGAAGGACAGCTATCCTTTTCCAAGAATTGATGACACGCTGGACATGCTTACTGGAGTAAAGTGGTTTAGCACGCTGGACCTGAAAAGTGGCTACTGGCAAGTCGAAATTGATCCTAAGGACAAGGAGAAAACTGCATTCTCGACAGGAAAGGGTCTGTGGCAATTTAAAGTTATGCCGTTTGGATTGTGCAATGCTCCGGCAACGTTTGAAAGGTTGATGGAACTTGTACTTACCGGACTAATTGGCGATGCCTGCTTGGTCTACTTGGATGACATCATCATCGTAGGCCGTACGTTTGAAGAACATCTTCAAAACCTAGAACGCGTACTCATGAAGATCCAGAGTGCCAACCTCAAGTTAAGTCCGAAGAAGTGTTCACTATTCAAACGACAAGTTAGCTTTTTGGGATATGTAGTGTCTGAAGAAGGTATCCGTACCGATCCAGAGAAAATCACCGCTGTCAAGGATTGGCCAGTTCCAAAAGACAAGACGCAGGTCAGAGCATTTCTGGGTTTGTGCTCCTATTATCGGCGATTTGTCAAGAACTTTGCAGATATAGCCAAACCCCTGCATAAGCTGACGGAGGAGAAGCGACATTTCTGCTGGGATGAAAGTTGCGACATTGCATTCCAGGAGCTAAAGGACCGTCTGTGCAAAACACCTATTTTGGGGTACCCTGATGCGGGCAAGGAATTTATAGTTGACACAGACGCAAGTGACATAGGACTTGGCGGTGTGTTGTCTCAGCGGAACGGCGATCAAGAGGTTGTGGTAGCATACTTCAGCAAGTCATTGTCGAAACCTGAAAGGAACTATTGTGTTACGAGACGGGAACTGCTTGCCGTTGTAAAGTCATTGCAGCACTTTAGCAAATATCTTCTGGGGCGGAAATTCCACCTACGAACTGCCCATGCTCCACTTAAATGGCTATTGCAGTTCAAAAATCCAGAAGGACAAGTTGCAAGATGGATTGAACTACTGCAGGAATACGACTTCGAGGTCGAACATCGCAGCGGGAAATCTCATGGCAACGCAGATGCATTGTCAAGAAGACCTTGTCCTGAAAACTGCAAGCATTGTACTAGGCAAGAAAGTAAAGAAGTCGTACCTGTGAGGATGCTCAAGACAGACCTCAGCAACGAGTGGAAGGAAAGCCTACAACGTGCACAGCAGGAAGATTCGGACATCAAGCCGATTCTGGAGTGGATGAAGGCCAGAGCTCCTAAGCCCAGGTGGAGCGACGTCTCAGCAATGAGTTCGACCACAAAAAGCTATTGGGCCCAATGGGACAGTTTGGTGATTCAGGATGGAGTCCTGTGCCGTAAATGGGAAAACGCTCGGGGAGACAGCTGTCATTTGCAAATGGTTGTCCCTAAAGCTCAAGTACCGAATGTTCTACAGCTGTACCATAACGGTTGTTCAGGAGGTCATCTGGGAGTAAAACGGACTCTACTGAAGATACGAGAACGGTTTTACTGGGTCCACTGTCGGGCCGATGTCGAGGACTGGTGTCGCAAATGTACAAGTTGTGCAGCTGTAAAGGGACCTCAGACTCGTAGTAGAGGTGCATTGAAATTGTACAATGTTGGTGCACCATGGGAGAGGATAGCCCTTGACGTTGCGGGGCCGTTTCCGGAAAGTGATAGTGGTAACAAGTATTTCATGGTTGTGATGGATTACTTCACTAAGTGGCCGGAAGTCTTTGCCATTCCAAACCAAGGAGCTTCAACAGTTGCAGATAAACTGGTTCATGAAGTCTTCTGCCGTTTTGGAGTACCCTTGGAGATTCACAGCGATCAGGGAAGGAATTTTGAGTCCCAAATATTTCAGGAAACTTGCCGAGTAATGGGTACTCACAAAACGAGAACAACTTCTTACCACCCACAATCGGATGGAATGGTGGAACGATTTAATCAGACACTGTAGAGGTACCTAGCCAAAGTTGTGGAAAATCGGCAACGAGAGTGGGACAAGCACATACAACCGTTTTTGTTGTCATATCGAAGCGCTGTTCACGAAAGTACATCGGTGACACCAGCTTTCGCAAACTTTGGAAGAGAATTACGGCTGCCTGCAGACCTGATCACCGGAATACCACCTGATGCCCCACGCAGTATAACCGATTATGCGAGTGACTCGCGGAACAAAATGAATGACATTTATGAGCACGTCAGACAATCGGGCCAGCAAATGTCTGAAAAGATGAAAACCCGTTATGACCGTAAAATGAACAATAAAGGGTTCGACGAAGGTTCACTAGTGTGGTTGCACAATCCAGTCCGCAGCAAAGGGAAATCTCCTAAGCTTCAAGCTAAATGGGACGGACCGTACCGGATTGTGACAAAGATCAATGACGTAACCTACCGGATACAGAAAGGTGCAAGAGGTACTCCTAAGATCGTCCACGTGGATCGACTGGCGCGTTATTATGGGGCCGATAATGCTCGGGACGAACATGTCTTAGGAGGGGGCAGTGTTGCGCGCCACAATTAATGTCTAGTACATGGCGACAGTAGTTACCACTAGCGCCATCTAGTATCGAGTAGCGGAACTAGTAGTCAAGACCCTTCTAGAAATTTCGATGCGAGAACTTTCTAGAACATTCCCGAACTTTCGAATCTGGTCGATCGAGGCCTGTATGTACTCGAACATTCTAGATGTTTCTACAATGGAAGTTCTAGAACTCTCTTTGGCGCTATATAAGGCCGAGACGCGCCACGACCGACACAGTTTGGATAAAGCGATCGAAGTGAAAGCATTGAAGCGATATTCAAGTGCGACTTAAAGCGATCAGTAGTGCAATTGTGTTTTGTAATTAGTGTTGTTTGAGTTGTAATTAGTGTTGATTATTAAAGTGTCATTTTTTTTGTTTATTAAATCGGCAGTTTTTATTGTCACGAACCCGAAGCTCGTAACATTATTGTTGTTATTTGCTAGTTTGATTCCCAATAAATACTTCTTAAAGTTTCGCGAAGAATGCTAGTTCTTAAAATAACTTCAAACCCAAACTTTTTACAGCAAACTTAAATTATTTTAAACTACGTAAGTATAAATAGTGCAGTTTTAAACTTGTAAATTGTGTTTGAGGGTTTCTCAAAGTTTGTTGCAGAGCGGTACTTGAAGGCAATATCATTTATCTGAGCTCACGTCGCCGAACCAAACACTTGCGACCGAGTCGAGAGATTCAAGAACAACTGGATGAAAACGTTATAAAAAGCAAAACTGAACTGAATCAATTTATTTGTTATGACCTTATCTTAGAACTATTAGATACATAATTATTTTTTCTAACAAACGGTTTTCACAGTGTTGTGTGGACATGGATTAAATTGATTAAAAGGTAATACGGGCTGGTGTTCGCAACTCCACGTCAATGAACGTATTTTGCGTACGTTTTTATTTCTCTTATTTTATTAATAATGCAGGTTGTTGTGAACAATGAAAGTGACAAGTTAAATAATAAAAATTAAAGGGTTTGTGTGTGATGCGTATGTGTACGTATGTGTGATACCTGGGGACTGACGTCACGGATGTCAATCAGTCATAAGCTCTCTGTTTACTTCTCGCAAAATAAATAAAATTACAAGTTTGGTTAGCAAAAGTTTATTGTGGAAATACGTGTTTAAGTGCAACTTACAAGTGACAATAATTTTCCCGTGTTTATGTACTGTGCTAGTTAAAATAAACTTTAAAAACATTTTATTGATCCCCAATAATATTAAAAGTACCTGACACCCGAAGGAAAATAAAGTGTTTTTGTTCGTGAACGGGACACTAACTGTGACCAAACTTTAGTGTGTGCGCACCTCTACTCTGATACTGTTGCTCAGCCTATAGTGTCTATCCGTACCATACACACCGTGAAAACCGCCATAAACGTGTTTCTCAAAACAGCGCCATCTGTTGCCTTATCGGTGTACTACTACGTCGTGATCGATAACACAAATTGTCAACAACAAGTTTAGCATGGCTAAGTGCGGTGGCTGTGGCAAGTTTCTGTCATCGACAGAGGCCGCAAATTGCTTCAAATGTAGGTCTTGGTACCATCGAGCGTGCGTTGGTATACAGCATACCGGCCCTTTAACGACCCCTTGGCACTGTCCTGAGTGTAATAAAAACCTGGTGAGGGACAATCAGGCTGAAACGCCGGTAAGGGCGCGTACGCCAGCGCCAGCTGCACACGAGGAAAGCCTCGTTAACCTCATGGACACCAGCCCCATAAACAGCACAGCCCTAGACACCACACAGGAGCTCAACCTGGACATCCTCAGGGCTGAGTTGGGCATTTTCAGGGAGGAATTCCTGAAAACGGTACGAAAGGAATTCCAGCTGCTCCGTGATGATCTGTCCGAGCTAAGATCCTCTCTAAACGCAACGAACGATAGAATGAGTAATCTGGAGGAGAGAGTGGCTGTGTTAGAAACAAAACACACTCAGCCCCAAGCATCGTCGGAGGTAAATCATCTGATCGCACAACTAAGGAGCGATATTAATGACCGAGATCAGGAGCTGCTCGCTAATGATATCCAGATCTCCAACATACCCGAAACCAGTGGTGAAAATCCAATTCACACGGCTATGTTAATTGCGTCAAAAATTGGCGTCAAAATCAAAGCGCGCGACATAGTGAGCGCCGAACGTGTCGGTGGTAGGCGCATCAATGCGACGCAGGCGACGGCGCCGGTGGAGACCCGCCCCCGCTTCCTCGTCGTGCGCCTCGCGCGCCGCGACTTGCGTGACGAGCTGCTGGAGGGTGCACGAGTGCGACGCGGCATTACTACTGCAGACCTGGATTTGCCGGGCCCTGCGACGCGCTTTTATGTGAACGAGCGCCTTACGAAGGTGAATCGGGAGTTGTTTCGGAGCGCTCGTGAAGCCGGGAGTCGCCTCGGTTGGCAATTCGTATGGGCAAAACGAGGCCGCATTCTCGCCCGGTACAAACCCGGAGATGCCACTTGCCAGATCCGCTGCGAGGCTGACTTACAGCGCACTTTCGGACCGGCACTCGGAAACGGCGGCAATATCGTACTTTAATAATACCTATTCGTTTGTTTGTTTTTGGTTTGTTCAACCGATTATTTATCTAGTTTGTATTGTGTTTGTATTTTTTTTGTTTGTCATACTTTCTTGTACTGTCACGCTGATTCTTAAAGTAAGTTTTTTTGTAGTAAGTGTCAACATTTCAAAAATATTAACTTTATGTTGCTACTATCGGCTATTTATATTGGTAGGTGTATGTCTCGCGGTAGTCGCGGCGCGCCTCACTCAATTGTACGTAAACCAGTTTTATTACACTGCACATATTATGTATCTACACCTATTTATTACCAAACTACCTTTTAATTTTACCAAACCATTACTCGGATGCCGCAGCTTGCGTTTGTTTCATTTTCGTTTAATTATATTCATTATTTACATATTTACAATTGAATTAAAACTATTACTATTATTTGAAATTAGAATTGAAACCACTGAATGTGCACTAATATTCTTAAATGATGGAATTATTTTATATTATTATAATGATGACTAAAGGAGAAAAGTTTCTAAAAGTTGGTCTTCTTAATGCTGGTTCATTGGGTACAGGCACCTAATTGCGTAACGCACTATCAGTAGCAATGAGTTTCATTTTGACAGTTCAGCAACATTCATTGCGTTATTTACGTTGTTGAGCAGACACATTTTTCGAACATATGAAGCAATGGATCTGCAATATCCTTCAAAATGATTCAGATTGAGATCTATAGTGCGTTACGCAATTAGGGTGCAGGTCATGATAACTTGATTGGTGCACTCGACAGGCATTGTTTTGACGTTATGGCTATCAACGAAACTTGGTTGCGACCGGGCGAGGAGGGGCGCGCTCCGGTGGTGCCGGGCTACCGTCTGCGTCACACGCCGCGGCCAGCGAGTGTGCGCTCGGGTCGTGGTGGGGGCGTCGGTTTTTATCTGCGGCGGGGTTTGAGCGCGCGTACATGGACTGGTGCGATCGATCCAAGGTTCGAATCGGTCGAACAAATGTGGTTAACGATCTCAATGAACGGCAAAAAAATTGCTATAGGTACAGCCTACCGACCACCATGGCATGACCTGGTACTTTTCCTAGATGCCCTAACGGATTCCATTAGTTCACTGGGAAATTGCGACCACTACATTTTACTTGGCGACTTCAATGTTAACCTGCTAGACACGAATGGGATAAAAACTAAGAATGTTAATGAATTTTTGAATTCCCTCAGTCTTTCACAATTGGTCACAACTCCTACCCACTTTACATCATCCAGTGAAACCCTCATCGATCTCTTGTGTACTGACCTAACAGCAAGAAATACAACAGTAGTACCTTTCGGTTCAGTCAACGGCCATTCGATTGTAGCTAGTGAATTTCACATTAAACGTGACAAGTTCAAACCATACACGGTAAAATTTCGGCCTCTCAAAAATGTGTGCGTTGAAAGCTTTAATTTGGACTTGTCATCTTTAGACCTTGGAATGATTTCGTCGCTTGACAACGTTAATGAGATGGTGCATGTATTTAACACCCATATAATTTCCTTGTTTGATGTTCACGCACCGATCAAGACGTGTACTGTAAAGGAAAAGTCGTATCCGTGGATTACAGACACAATCAAAGTTATGATGCGTTTACGTGACGATGCACTTAGTAGTTATAGGAAAACGAAAGCTGATTCCAAAAAAATATATTACAAAGACCTAAAACACTTAGTGATTAGTTCGTTGTACAACGAAAAAGTTGCGTACTTTAAGCACAACATAAATAATAAAATAAAAAACCCAAAATTATTATGGAAAAATTTAAAAGCCACCTTGTCGCCCTATAAGCCCAGACAAGACCTACCGTCGCACTTTACAGATCCTGACGTAATTAATAACAACTTTTTAATTGTCCCCGGTAACCCCGTGGCAAGCACATCACTCATAAACTACTATGAAAATCATAGACATGGTGAAGAAATTTTCGCACTCAGTCCAGTGGAAGAGAACGACATCTCCCGCATTATCTCTAACCTAAAAAGTAACGCTGAAGGTTACGACAATATTACCCTGGATATGATTAACATGACCCTGCCGCATACGTTGACTGTAGTAACGGACATAATAAACTGCTCCATAGTGACGTCTACATTTCCCGAGCTATGGAAAATTGCCTCCGTTAGGCCCTTGCCAAAAAATTCTAATCCATCCACTTTAAAAGACCTACGCCCTATAAGTATATTACCATGTCTATCCAAAGTATTAGAAAAAGTCGTTAGCCGCCAATTAACATTTTTTTTGGAACATAATAACGTTTTACCTGATTTACAATCTGGTTTCAGAAAGCAGCGCAGTACATCTACTGCTTTACTGGATGTTACTGATAATATATTGTCTGCCCAAGATAGAGGAATGTGTTCATTGCTGGTTTTACTCGATTTTTCCCGTGCATTTGACGCAATAAATATACCGCTATTACTATCCAAGTTAAATTATTATGGTTTCGACGCCAGCGCTGTGCAATGGTTCCGCAGCTATCTAACTAATAGGGAGCAACTTGTTGACTTGCGTTTGGGTGACGGCACTACCCTTAGATCGACGCGTATTTCTGTAGACAGAGGAGTCCCGCAGGGCTCCATATTGGGCCCGATTCTCTTTATTTTGTACTGTGCGGATATTGTAAAGTGCCTCCAGAGATGCAAGTACCATATATACGCCGACGATGTCCAACTTTATATATCTTTTAGACCAGACGAGTATAATAGTGCCATTAAGGACCTTAACGATGATCTTCAAAGAATCGCCGCCTGGTCAGAGAAGAACTGCCTGTCGTTAAATCCAATAAAAACGAAATATATGGTATTTGGCACAAGACAGCAGTTGGCTCGACTACCTGTGACATTCGACTTGAGACTTATGGGTGAACCAATCGAGCGAGTGTATGAGGCGCGGAATTTAGGTGTCATTATGGATAAAGACCTACGTTTTGAGAAACACGTAGCAGACTCTGTTAGAAACTGTTTTTATCGCTTAAAGGTTTTATACAATATGAGGCCTTATTTATCCGAAAAACTACGGGAACAGCTAGTGGAAACCCTGGTTCTGTCCAGGTTGAACTACGCTGACACGGTTTACGGCCCGCGCCTATTAGCTCGTACAGACCGCCTCATCCAAAGGGTACAAAACGCTTGTGCTCGGTTTTGTTATAATATTCCTCGCAGAAGCCATGTAACTCCTTTTCTAAACAGGCACCGTATACTGAAGATGAAGTCCAGACGCAAACTACACTTGGCTTGCCTTCTGTTCGGTGTTGTTAAATATCAAAAACCGGACTACCTTTACAACAAGCTAAGTTGGGTTGCGAGTAGACGGGAATGCGGGAGAAGGCAATGCTCACAACAACTCTCGACTCAGTCTCAGGGTACGGCTGCTTTTAGAGGCAGCTTTCGTTATGCGGCTTCCAAAGTATGGAATAACTTGCCACCGCCAATTAGAGTAATTAACTCAATATATGTTTTCAAACGACGCTTACGGCAGTACCTCATAGAAGCGCAAAGGGAGCTAGATATGGTCACAGTAAATGTCTCAATTATATGATGTATGAGTACCCACTTGAGTATGCGTCAGTGTTTCTGTCGGTGAATGTCGCGATGACATTACAGTGCACGGATTAGTAATAAATTATTATTATGATAATGCGTTGAAGCATGGAAGTCAGGCATCGTTTAAATTAAAACAGGTTCATGTTCTGACTCGTTTCGTTAATTTCTTTATTTGTTTAAGAAGGTCTATCATGCTGCCATCTCACTTATTTATGTATCAGTATTTTATTTATTTACTAGCTGCCGCCCGCGGCTTCGCACACAAGGTATGTCGATTAAAACTATCCTATATCCTTCCCCGGGATGCAATATATCTCTCTGCCAAATTTTATCGAAATCCGTTCAGTGATTTAGGCGTGAAAATGTAACATACAGACAGACAGTCAGAGTTACTTTCGAATTTATACTATTAGTATGGATTATGCTTACACGATGAAGAGTTCAACCAGTTCTGAGAGAGTTCTAGACGTATTTTCGTCCATGTGTTCAGTGTTTCCCCCGCCGTCAGTACCTAATATAATTTTCATACAGAGAAGGACCGAGCACTGATCAAGTTTGCTTACTCCGTGTTTTCTACCGTAAAATTCTCTGCTTTTCTGTTTAAGATATCTACCTTCTACAAATGTAGTTATATTGTTTTGGGAATATATTGGTAGTAAGGTCATACGTCGTAAAAACACGTGCATGGAATACCAATAGGATGATGAAAATGTTATACGTTGCCGCGTTAGTACGAATTTACTAAAACGTAACGACCATGTCTTACAATGAAAATTGTATACAAATAGGTAATAGGTATCCTGATAATATATTTTCTCTTATTTTCATACTTAGTAGCTGTAGGGCCTAACGTTCGACAAGGACGTTTCTAGAACACTTAGATGTTACTAACGGACTCAGGACAGGCTACTTGGCATATTAATTTTTTTGTACTACAAAGCCTTTTCACTGAAGTATTTCAGAGGCGTAAAATGTGGCTTATTTCTGCTGCTTTACTTTAAAGAAAACCCAGTCTCGACAATATTCAAATAAATGTACCTAGAACAACATACAGGTAACCCTATGTGAAATCAAAGCATACCGAAATCAACGAAACACTTACTTGCTTTACTTTAAACTTGAAACATTATTGACAGCGTATGACGGTTTAGTAGGTTCAATTCTCCGATACGGTGTTATTTTTTGGGGACAATCAACTGCTGGAGAGACCATATTCAGGATGCAAAAGTGTTGCATTAGGTCTATGTGCGGTCTACAAACCATAGACAGTTGTATGCCTTACTTCAAATCATTAAAACTCTTAAATGTTCCGGCATTATCTATACATATTAGAAACTGCACTTTTTGTAAAAAGAAACCCGCATTTATTAATTAAACTAGCTTCCGCCCGCGACTCCGTCCGCGCGGATGTCGGTCTTTGCGTGGATGGTTTATTTCTCCATTTTGAGTAACTCTGACAATGACATCTTATAAATATCTATTGGACCCAAATACGGCTAAGCCTATAATAATTAAGGAGATCCCTCTATTGAGCTACTGCTGTTGAGCTCGCGTTCTGTAGTAAGTATTTTTTTCATAGTAATTCCGACCTTGATAAGTAGCATGTAGCAGTAAATTACTGACAATGACGAAAAGTTTGCAATAATAAAAAAGTGATCGTGACAATGCGACAGAAAGTTAATTGAGAGCTTCAGCATACACAACATTGTTAGTGAGCTCGTCCGGAATATGAACATGAAGATTTCTTGGACTGCTCACATGGGAAAGAGCTACGTAAAGTTGCCCGTGTGAAAAACAACTCGCGGTAAGATCTACGCCAGCAACTCCTAGGGTCTGACCTTGAGCCTTATTTATTGTCATGGCGTAACACAAAGCTACAGGAAACTGTATTCTCTTAAATTGAAATGGAAAATTATCCACTGCGGGTAATGCAACGCGTGTTCGCGGTTCTACAGAACAACGTCTATGAATAAAACCGAAAAATAAGATATTTTTTTTCCACGTATTTTTCCAGGATAAAAAGTATCCTATTTTATGCCCAGGATAATAAGGTATAATTATACCAAGTTTCATCGAAATCGAACCGTTAGTTTTCACGTGATGCCTGCATATACAGACAGACAGACAGACAGACAGACAGACAGACAGACAAAAATTTTTTTAATCACATATTTGGGTTTGGTATCGATCCAGCAACACCCCCCGCTATTTATTTTTTCAATATTTTCAATGTACAGAATTGACCCTTCTACAGATTTATTATATGTATAGATTTTTTTGCAATGTTACTCAATATTGTTTATATGTGACACAAATTTATTTTTATCCATTTATTTAATTATGCATATACATGTCACGTTACAGTATAAAACTGATTTACATCCGTCACCTCACACATCAGGTCCAGTTGAAAACCAGCGTCAGGCACTAGTTGTCTGGCATTTTTTGCTGAACTGGGCCTTTTTGGCGCAGCCGTGAGGCACACATTCCTGCTAATTTCTTACATCGGACTTTGCACTTTTGATTTTTATCTGTTTTTTATTTCTGTTTTTATCTGATGTACGATTATTACCTATCTGGTGTATTGTGTGTCTTTTAATCTGTGCTAAATAAATGTATTTTCTTTCTTTCTTTCTTTCTTTCTATACCTATGTATGTGTAGGTACTTGTATCTGTTGAATACTAGTGTCGTGTCGTTTTGGTATTTAGTTGATTTAAGTTATGATTATGTTGCTTGAGTGGGGTAATCTTATTCAATAATGATTTCTGGCGTCTCTTTGTGCGATAAAAAGGCAAGCCATTGTATTGAGATTTTATCCAAGAAATGCAGATATTGTACAGGTCTTTGAACACATTTCAAACCTAGTAATTATCAATCAGGTTTAATAACGTTAATTAGGATTCAAAATACACATAATGATGGTCGCAAAATTGCAGGCAATCGATTTATTCCAACTCGTGGAACAGAGTGGTTCAGTAGAGTATATAAAAACTGGCCAAGTGCGAGTCGGACTCGCACACGAAGGGTTCCGTACCACAAGGCAAAAACGCCGAAAAAAACATGTTTGTTGTATGGGAGCCCCCCTTAAATATTTATTTTATTATTTATTATTAAAGTTAAAATACAACTGAGTATTTTGTGAATATTTAAAGTGCCTACCTGTTGCCATTTTTGATATCGAGCAAAAAAGGGCAAAAAAATCGGGTTTTTTGTATGGGAGCCCCCCTTAAGTATTTATTTTATTTTGTTTTTAGTATTTGTTGTTATAGCGGCAACAGAAATACATAATTTGTGAAAATTTCAACTGTCTAGCTATCGCGGTTCTTGAGATACAGCCTGGTGACAGACAGACGGACAGACGGACAGACAGCGAAGTCTTAGTAATAGGGCCCCGTTTTTACCCTTTGGGTACGGAACCCTAAAAAATAAAGTGAGGATTACTTTTATGACAACTTCACACTTTTTCCTCTGAACACAATCCTTTAGTATGTATGAGCATTTTACGAGTATACCTTCTGATTGACTGCTGGTCGTGTATCGAGAGAGTCCATACGTTTATGTTGTAACGTTTGTAAGTTTCCTCCGAAGTTTACTTTTATTTTGGTGATATATGTAGGTACATTTACGCTTTACCGTGCCATTGTTATGTTATTGCCAGAAATGTACGGTGATGTGAATCGATGTAGAAATGATAATCCTCTTCAGGGGTCACTACAGCTAGTAGGTATATTTAGCTTGATCAAATCAAGGTTTTACAGCTAATACCTTGATAAATTCATTATGATAAATATCTCGTCAGTACCTATGTTGCACCTATGTTGTTTGCAGTAAACTGCTGCATTACATAACAAAAGTTTCAACGCACACCGCAGGCGAGCCACGCGCGGGAAGTTAATAGTATCCAAATCCATTACATATGGTTTGAAAAGTTCAACAACCTGTATTTGGGTATTCCTTTTACAATTCAGATGTTTTCAAATCCACGCAAGTACAGCCTACTTGCGTGGATTTGAGAACATCTGAATTTAGTTAACACTAGCTGCGCCCCGCGGTTTCACCCGCGTAAATGTCGATCCCGTGGAAATATCGGGATAAAAGTAGCCCATATTTTAATCCAGGGTGTCAGCTACCATACAAAATTTTATCAAAATTGGTTTATCTAGCCGTTTGAGCGTGAAGAAGTTATGAATGAATGAATGAATGAATGATATATTTATTTGCAAGAATATAGGTAGCTAACATAAGTTCTTAAGATCTCTGGGTTTCACTATATTCGGCATTTCAGCCGTGCAAATATTTAGATTTTACATCTTGGTTAAACTTATAGCATGCAGTACGCACACATTTAGTAATTAGCAATAACATAAAAATACTAATAATAATTTCATCATTTAAATTTGGATTACAATGCAATTAATAAAATTAAATTATACAATTATATTCCTTTATAATAATAATTTATATTAATAATAGCGATTAATAATAATGATGTCATGTCAATGAAAATTGCAAGAGTAATGATAATGTTTCAATATTATTTAAGTAATGTAAATATGTAGATCAGATGTAGTAATTATAATAATTAAGTTTTACATTTTACATTCAAAATATTCATTGATGGAATAAAAACATCTCTCACACAACCAGTTATATAGCTTTCTATTAAATTCTAAATCTGTAGCACTTCTTAATTCTTCGGCCAGGTGCTTATATATTTTCACCGCCATGGTATAACAATATTTGTTGCATACTTTTAGTCTATTACTATTTATTTAGTTACAAACATGTCTGTGTGGTGCCGGACTTAAAGAATACCACCACCCCTTACTTCCCGTGGGTGTCGTAAAAGGCGACTAAGGATCGTAGGTACCGGAGAATGGGCAGCAGCGTTCTCTATGTATTCCACCACCATACCATACTGCGATCGCCAACCCGCCTGCCAAGCGTGGCGATTATGGCAAACCCTCCCAAAATTGGGGGAGGCCTATGTCCAGCAGTGGACGTCTATCGGCTGAAACGACGAGTTACAAACATATATTAAAAACACACACTCACAAACTTTCGCCTTTAAAATATTAGTGTGATTACACTTTATGATTTCTAAACGAGTTAGCCGAAACCTGTTTCAGTGAATTTATAATTTATCGATCGTTCTGTTAAAAATATTTTCCGAACTGAAACTAATTAAATATTTTAACCGGATTTGTATCGTCAAAGGTTTACTCACTCCAATGATTTGAAGTTGTTAATTCCTTTTGACGTTTCATTTCGTCTAATTTATGAGTTAAATCCTGTCATAGCACATTGTCTACAGTTATATCTGTATCCATTATTATGAAATGACTTTTTGTGGCTGCTGCGGAGCATACTAGCTCCTATATCATAAACAAGTTAGGATACTTTTGGGAAAAATGGGAAGAAAATTGTGAGGCTCACCGTCATTTATTCGACCATGAGAAGCTCTAAGCGTTATATACGATAATGTATTAAATGAAGGACCTTGTTTAAGCTTTTCTTGTTTGCGACAAGGACAAAGAAACAAAAAAAGGAAATTATTAATATGAACATATTATGATGCATTTCGTTACGGAAAACTTGTTTGCTTTATAAATCGCAGAAAATTCATTGCGCGCACCGCGACAATAAAATCGATGGATTGTTCAATCTCAATGGATTTCGTACAAGTTTCTTGTCTTGCCGAAGAATTTATCAATATTGGATTCATCACAGTCGCGCCAGAATGAGAAAAATCACTATTTTAAAATTGCAGCGACATTTTTCTGATTTACGCTGCCATATAAACTCATAATTATGTTGCATTTCTGCGTCAAAATAATCGCGCGATAAATAGTCATTCTGCGCACTCGCTCTAATACCTCATTTACATCGAAAGGATTCTTGTCTGTCTGACACAACTTATACAAACAAACTGTAAAGCTGAATTAGTACCAAGCAAATGTTTACTTAATATCAAATAATTCAAGAATAAACTTAAAAGCTGGCATAATTTTGGCAAAGAATATAAAAGCAAACAGAAATCATGACATAAATAACAAAATAAAAATGTGACAGCCAAAGCAACGAGGGGAGACGTCGAGGTGGCAAATAATAAAGATATTTTTCATTTAAAGGTGTCGCGACGAATTTGCTAAAAAACTGGCCAAGTGCGAGTCGGACTCGCACACGAAGGGTTCCGTACCACAAGGCAAAAACGCCGAAAAAAACATGTTTGTTGTATGGGAGCCCCCCTTAAATATTTATTTTATTTTAATTTTATTATTTATTATTAAAGTTAAAATACAACTGAGTATTTTGTGAATATTCCAAGTGCCTACCTGTTGCCATTTTTGATATCGAGCAAAAAAGGGCAAAATAATCGCGTTTGTTGTATGGGAGCCCCCCTTAAATATTTATTTTATTTTGTTTTTAGTATTTGTTGTTATAGCGGCAACAGAAATACATCATGTGTGAAAATTTCAACTGTCTAGCTATCGCGGTTCTTGAGATACAGCCTGGTGACAGACAGACAGACAGACGGACAGACAGCGAAGTCTTAGTAATAGGGTCCCGTTTTTACCCTTTGGGTACGGAACCCTAAAAACAAATGAAAAAAAATTTAACGAACAGTTAAATGGTAATTTGAACACAAAGCCACAAATTGTTGATTTGATTCGATTTCCAGAGGTGGAAATATTCTGTTTCAGATTTTGTTGCAGCTGCAGTATTATTTAATAACACACTTAAAGCAGTATGGTACCCAGAAAAATAAAGTAATCTAATAGAATGAAATAAAACAACGCGTTTACTCCTGCAGTTTGCCTGTAGAAAGAAGTAATTGATTGAGAAAATGTTAACACAGAAGGTTTTCTTCTTAGCTTTTATTGAAACGCTGGCAGAAAAACAACCTTTTTTTCTCGTAAGTACCTAAAAGTAATTAAATCATGGAGATTCAGGATATTGCCGGACTCAATAGAAACATTAACTTACTTAAACTTTTTGCACATAGCTGTTATTCATAGCATAAGATAAATATACTGGATACGTTATGAAAACAAATGAATAAATGTAAACACAACGAACCACAACTGTCTACAAAATATTAATAACTCTTGGCCTATTGCCTGGAAACATTCGTGTATATAAAACACCGGCAAATAGAAAGATGAAATAACTTTTCAACTCGTATTTTTGCTACATTCGTACCGAAATTCCGCGTCAGGTCATACTTACTTAGGTTCCAGTCTGTTGCTAAAGTTATAATTTGACATAAGTAATGAATCAGCAACTGTTCAAAGGCTACATATTCAGTGGCTTATAAAAGTGTACTGAAATAAAAGTATCGTGCTAAAAATAGTTTGCTTTATTTTATAACATCCATAATGGCTCCAACTTTAAAACAATGTTATTAATTAAAACTAAAGCCATCCAGTTTTATATCATTTTCAGAAAAGTAGTTAGTTAAAAACATGCTGCAGGCATTCATAATGACGCCGGTCTGCAGTTTCATTTCAACGAATCATAAATTGTTGCTGAAAAATAATTTCCGTACCTCAAGTAAAACGCGAAGTTTTCTTTTCATTTTGATGGTATTACACGAAATGTGTTAAATATAACCGAATATAGAAATTGCTCAGAGCACGCACAGGAAGGGTTTCGTAGTTGGATGAATATTAACGAAGGTTTTTATCGCCCGCAAAAGGTTTGTATTTCAGAGTATTTTTCGAAAGAACTATGAAAATATAGTTATTTCTGCGTTGGTAACCGAAAATATCACAAAAAAGCAGTTGACTTTAATGGCAAGTACACTCAGAAATATAATAATATTTTTAATTATGGCATCCAACAGTACTCCACAAGATTATGTGCCGCTCGATCTCTCTCCCTACCTTGCAAATCAAAGTACAAAGTTATACTAGTAGGACATGTAGTTTTCACCATAAACAATTCAACAGTAGGTAAGTATGCTACGGATCTTTTTCTTTGGGTGGTAAATTATCAAATAACTTCTCCCGCTCTACGTGTCAGACTTTTACTGACTAAAACCCACCCGTGTTCTTTCAGTTCCCTGTGTCAGGGGCCACGGTATCTCTTTCGAACAACACGTGACCCTGGCAGGCATCGGCCCTAGCGGGCCCGTCTCTCTTTGAGGCGCGCGTTGAACACAACGCGCCGTCGACCTGGGCCTGGTCCTTACCGGCGACCTGCCCATTGCTCGCTCGGCTGCCGATTCCCGTCGCCCAGGCTCCTCGCTCCTGCGGCGACTGGGGGCGTGAGGGCGCAAAGATTGCCTCTCCCTCACGCACTCCGCCTCCTCCTTCGCGAGCATCACTGGCTTGCCAAGCACTCTCGCTCCGTACCATGGCCTGGACCAGGGCCGGACGCGAGAGATCACCGCCACCGATCGCCGCCGTAAGGACGCGGCGGTGCTCTGCCCAAGCTGGGCAGACCTCCACCGTATGCTCCACCGTGTCCTCCGGGCGATGCACACAATGTTGACACCCGGGCGTTTCCGCCTGCCTTATCCAGAACAGAAACCTCCCGAAGCAGCCATGCCCGGTGAGGACCTGCGTTAAGCGGAAGGTGAGTACGCCGTGGTGCCTCTCCAGCCAGTCGTCAAAGAGGGGACTTATCGCCGCAATTGTGGCGTTACCAATGGTACGGATCTTCAAAACCCTTTTGGTGAAGTTATTGTACATAAGCCTTTTAATAATTACTAGCTGTGCCCGCGACTTCGTCCGCGTGGAATAGTGACTTTTCGGGCAGCATATTTTGAATTACATATACCGTCTACAGACTGGGCATTTGCTGTCCGAACCCTCTGAGAACTCAGACGAATTTCCCTATCAGTGAAAGTCTCAGACTCACGCGATAGTGCTTGAGCTTCACGATCGGCAGTGAGACGTATTTCTCGTTCTTCCTGTGTTTCCTGAGACCGAGCATTTGCTGTCCGAACCCTCTGAGAACTCAGGCGAATTTCCCTATCAGGGAAAGTCTCAGACTCACGCGATAGTGCTTGAGCTTCACGATCGGCAGTGAGACGTATTTCTCGTTCTTCCTGTGTTTCCTGAGACCGAGCATTTGCTGTCCGAACCCTCTGAGAACTCAGACGAATTCCCCTATCAGTGAAAGTCTCAGACTCACGCGATAGTGCATGAGCTTCACTATCAGCAGTGAGACGTATTTCCCGTTCGTCCTGTGTCTCCTGGGATCGAGCATTTGTTGTCCGTACTCTCTGGGAGCTCAGGCGGGTTTCCTTGTCAGCAAAAGTCTCAGACTCACGCGATAGCGCGTGAGCTTCGCGATCGAGAGATAAACGTGCCTTTCGTTGTTCCCCGGGCCGTTTTCCCTATTTCGAGTTGTCATCATTCGAGAAGGATTTGAACTCAGTCGAGATTTTCGCTGAGTCGAAGTTTCTGTAGCACGAAGCCTAGCCTGATGTTCCCGAGTTGCAGAGAGCCTTGCCTCACGACCTTCCTCAGATTCCTGTGATTGAACCAATCTCATCCTTTTAGCATTTCTGCTACACTGGGAGAGGTTGGTTCTTCTTCGAGGCATTCTTACAATAAAATAGTACTTACCACTCAACACACAGTTATTTAATAAACACGTACTATCGTAAACAATTAAATTATAAATATTTACAGATTATTATACAGTCTAAAATTATCACAGTTTAAGTAATAAGTGTTAAGACGTGTAAACCAAACGTAGGTACTAACTTTATAAAACAAAAGAATTGCTAGAAAAATTAATTACTAACCTGAGCTAATGAACTTATACTTAATAAAGAAAATCAAGAAAAGAAATGCCTAACCTATACCAAATACTTATAATATTTATATACAAACCCTAAATACAAATTAAGATGAGTAAATACCCAAAAATCAAGGAAAGAACCGCCTAACCTATACCAAATACTTACAATATTTATTTACAAAATTTTAAAGAAAATTAAGAAAAAGAACCTAACTTACAAACCTTAAAATATTAATAAATGAAATATGCAAACAGTCAGTATTCAAGTGAATCGCAATAATCGAATCCGCCTATACTCTCCAGGATACGTGCGTTCGCTACGAATAACTGAATCCTTATGGCAGCGGCGCTTTTTTTTTTTTTTTGAAATGGTCGTCTCATAGTTCAACCTGAGGGGTTATCGACTGCTTAACCGGGCTTTCCTGTGGATGCCTCAATAAATTAAGGCCTCCAGCCAGGGCATAATACACTTATAAACTTAACTACACAATATAAACTTAAAAACTAAGCGACTACACGCTAAGGGCACCCCCTGTGGGGTACGGACCTCGGCTTAGGGCGTCGCTGGGAGAGGGCAGCAAGGGACAGGCTGGATCGGAATTATGGCAGCGGCGTGGCTCTCAGCGCGCTTTATATAGCCACGGACGCGCAGGTGCGAGGCGTGAACGTACTCTGATAGAATACCTTAACAAATGTTCGCCGTGATTCTTTAAATTGACATAACTTTTTTATTTATGAACCGATTGACATGAGATAAACACTAAATGTTAAGTGAAGCTTATTACAATATATTAGTCGAAAACCGCATCCAAATCGAATAAGCCGTTTCTGATATTAGCGTGCACAAAGACACAGACAAACAGACAAAAAAAAATTAATTACAATTTCGGGTTCGGCATCGATTTAATAACAACCCCTGCTACTTTTTTTTCATATATTTCCATTGTACAGACACCACTTTTCTACAATTTTATTATATGTATAGAATAGATATAGAAGAAGAAGAAGATAGATAGATAAAATATGCAAACAGTCAGTATTCAAGTGAATCGCAATAATCGAATCCGCCTATACTCTCCAGGATACGTGCGTTCGCTACGAATAACTGAATCCTTATGGCAGCGGCGCGTTTTTTTTTTTTTTGAAATGGTCGTCTCATAGTTAAACCTGAGGGGTTATCGACTGCTTAACCGGGCTTTCCTGTGGATGCCTCAATAAATTAAGGCCTCCAGCCAGGGCATAATACACTTATAAACTTAACTACACAATATAAACTTAAAAACTAAGCGACTACACGCTAAGGGCACCCCCTGTGGGGTACGGACCTCGGCTTAGGGCGTCGCTGGGAGAGGGCAGCAAGGGACAGGCTGGATCGGAATTATGGCAGCGGCGTGGCTCTCAGCGGGCTTTATATAGCCACGGACGCGCAGGTGCGAGGCGTGAACGTACTCTGATAGAATACTTTAACAAATGTTCGCCGTGATTCTTTAAATTGACATAACTTTTTTATTTATGAACCGATTGACATAAAATAAACACTAAATGTTAAGTGAAGCTTATTACAATATATTAGTGAAAACCGCATCCAAATCGAATAAGCCGTTTCTGATATTAGCGTGCACAAAGACACAGACAAACAGACAAAAAAAAATTAATTACAATTTCGGGTTCGGCATCGATTTAATAACAACCCCTGCTACTTTTTTTTCATATATTTCCATTGTACAGACACCACTTTTCTACAATTTTATTATATGTATAGATAAGTTGAGGATCTTTACTTGAGTCGGTTTTTCAAGAATATACTGCACAACTTTTTAACCTTTTCGCCGCCAACGTACACAAAACGCAATGCCTCGCCGAGCGCCAAGCTATAAATGTATAACTAAATATACAGTAAACAGTAGTGATGGGGATACCGTCATATCGATGAATAAGATTTGTACGCGTAAAGTTAAGATTTAAAGTTGATTTTACGAATATAAATAAAAACTGATGAAATATTTCCAGATTTGTTTTATTTCACAGTATCCTTAATAAGAAAAAACAGTATAAATTATGAGTATCAAAGAAACTAATACATAACTGAATTAGAACTATAAGGAATGGGGTACATCTCTATTTGTTTCATGATCTCATTCTTTAACTTCATATCAAGTTATTGGCACTGAGGGCACGTTGAATTCGATTCTGATCAGGGATGGGGTCTATGGTCTTTCATTCTTCTATTTTTGTTTATTCCTGTGTTTTTTTAATAACTTCAGTCAACGTTTTTTACCGTAGGTATCTAAGTGGCAGAATTTTTAATTGTTTTATACGAATTGCAATTAGGTTTACTTTTTTTTCTTTGAAAAGAATTTCTAAAAAAGTTAAAATTACAATGCTTTCATACACTGTATTTACCTTAATAGTGTATAGAGTACAAAAACAGTACCTAAATCTACTGTAATTACAGTGCATCTGGAGATACAGGGCTCACCGAACATTTTACACACTTATTGAATTCCTACTCTTTGATGAATAAACATTATTATTATCATCCAGTTAGACATATGTAAGTACCTCAGAATTATATTCTGGTTCAATAATATCCACAAAATACTCCGAGTCCGATTCCACACCTTGCAAAATTTTAAGAAGTTCGTCCCAATCAAGTTCTTCACTCATTTTTCTATTTGTTATCAAGTGAAAGAAAGAAAGATGCGTGCGCGCGATTCCGATTTTGTGCTGCACTATGCCAAAGTGACCTGACGGCCGCACGCCTATGACGTCACTGACCAACTTCTATAGTAGTTCGTGGCACTCGGTGGCGCACAGGGGCATAGACGACCAATTGTTTTGTAGAGATGGGAAAATAACTATCGACAAGAATTGGTAACAACTTTATAATTACGTATCGGCATCTACGATGAAGGTCGAAATTCATCTACTATCCTTTGTAATGAAGTAGATAACTAAGTTCATATTTTATTGACCTCAAATTGTTTTCGATATTCGTAACTTTCTGTATTTATAAATATTTCAATGGTGAAATCAACCTTTCACGGCACATCACTGGCCAACTTGATATGAAGTGATTGGCGTTCTGAGGAAAGTAACAAAATTCGGAGTTTCTGTTTTTGCCGATTTTAGGACAAACTAGGGCTTATTTTGTGTAGAAAAATAAAAAACAGGGTAGTAGACAGTGCTATCTTACATAATAAAATGAAACAAAGCTTTTAATCACAATAAATTTATTTTAATAAGATAGTTAAAATGAACAACTTCTATAGAAGTTGTGGCGCTGGTGGCACGAAAATCCCGAACTTCTATAGAAGTGCTTGGCGGTGAAAAGGTTAAGCGTGATTCGTGTAATGTAGAATTCCAAATTACAGAATATTAATACCAAGAGTTAAACTGTGAACAGACAGACAGATGGACATGGCGAAACTATGGGTTTCAAGTATATTCTGGTTACTATTTGCTACTCTGACGTTAATAAGTAGAATAAACAAATATGTAACTAAGTAGGCGGTCGCGCATAAAAGAACATAGGGGAAGGTTGCTATGATTGGACCACTTAACTTCCGTACGACATATCTTTTTTAGTTTTTGCGATAAAATAAAACTGCTTTTTGGTTTTGTTTCCAATCAAATTTATTAATATAATATGGCACTCACAGCTAATTTAAACTGACAGTTTGTGAGAAAATTGACGTTAAACATTTCTTTGGTCGTTGCCTTGTTTGGACCATGGTCGCTTTGATTGGACCACTGAGTTGCTATCAATGGACTTAGAAAATTTTTGGCAGTGGTCCATTCAAGGCGATTAACAAAACTCAATAATAAAAATAAAAAATATGAAATCCTTCATCAAAAAGAATAATTAAAAATACCTATCCTTAACGTAAAAAGCTTATACTGGGTTGAGCAGCAAATGAGTTTTTTTTTAATTGGTCATTGTACTCATAATTATATACAACTTTTACTATGGGACCAACCAACTCTAAAATCGGGAAAAAAATTAACTGCTTCATACATTTTGTCGAGTTTTGTGAAGGTAATGTATGAAGCAGTTGATTATTTTTCCCGATTTTAGGGTTGGTCCCATAGTAAAAGTGGTGCATAATTATGAGTACAATGACTCCTTTAAAAAGCCTATCTGTTGTTTCAACGATAGATAATTTTACGAATGAGTATGAGATCAAATTTGACACATAATGAGATCAACTTTTACACGTATGCTAACTATTAATTATTATAAAATCACATTTTAAATTAAACACAATATTACAACAAAAATAACAACACTTATTTTCATTGAGGACATAAATACTTCTTAATAGTTTTCTTAACGCAGGCACAATCTAAATGAACCCAGGCTTTACACATCATACATTGAATCATGTCTTCAACTGCACACAGTAGGCAGATTTTGCAAAACCATTTTTCGATATTTACTGATTTGGCATCTTTGCTTGTTGATGGCTCTGGCTCATCAGTTATTTTATTTTTAGAAAATGCAGTTTCTTTTGCAGTAAATTTCGGCTTTTTCGGTTTTGAAGGCCTTACAATAGCTTGTTCTAAAGTGGTTTTATAAGGCGTCGACGTCAGTTCCAAGCTACTTTGTGCTTTTTTACTCCTTTGTCTTAACTCTTGTGCTACTTTTTTAGCTCCAGGAGATATTTGGTTTATTGTGAATTCGAAATTGCGTGCCTTTGATTCAGCTGTACTACAATCAATATTCTGTGATACCGCTAAGGTTTCAATCTGAGATTCAGCAGTCATAGCTTCATTTTGACATGTAATTGGCTCCGTCACTTCTAGATTCTCTTCTAGTAAAGAAATATTCAAAGATAGTGGATCTATATCATCCTGTAAGTCTAATACAATTGGTGGTGAAATCTCATCGTTTTCTTTTTCAGGTACAATGAATTCGTAGTCAGCAAATGCATCTTTATTAAGAGGACAAATTCCAGTCTTTGCAAAGCCACTCGTAGCAGTTCCAACAGATGCAGCTCGGGAATATGCTTTTCCGAATAGCATTGAAACTTGAAACATTGTCACAGTTCTTCCAAGATTTTGGCGCAACCATTTTTCTGTTTCATCTATATAGTAAAGGCTCAACGGCTTGAAGAAGGAGACATCCAGCGGTTGCATTTTATGTGTTGTATGTGCTGGAAATGAAAGCAAAACGACGCCGTGTTGCTTGGCATATGTAATAGCTTTTAAATTTTTTGTATGGCTAGCATGACCATCTAACAGAAGTAATACTTTTTTTTCAGGTGTCGGCTTCACAGACTCAATAAAGTGTTGTAACCACAAATAAAATATGTCTTTGTTAATATATCCACTCTCTGGATTAAAAGCAAATAGTGTACCAGGTGGAGCTCCATCCCTGAGTTCGTCTTTTGCTCTCTTGCGCTTAAATATTATAAGCGGTGGTATAAAATTACCAGCAGCATTAGCACAACATACGGCTGTAGTATTTGTACCGCGTTCTCCACTAGTAATAGCTCCAACTTGCCGCTTACCTTTTAATGCCAGTATTTTTCTTGTTTTCCTCTGGACAGTTGACAAGCCCGTCTCATCAACGTTGAGGATACGCTGCGCTTCTGTTATGTTGTATTTTTCGCATACTGCCTCTAATTTATTGAAGAAATCGGTTACAGCAGGTTTGTTAAATCCAGTAGCCCGGCTCATTGAAGTTGCTCTTGGTTGTCTCAAACTTAATTGTGGATGCCGCTTCATGAACGCATAGTACCAATTTTTACCTGCAATTCTTTTCTCTTTGTTAAATCGATTTTTGATATTGTTCTTTTCTACCAGTTCAAATGCCAGCTGCTGAATATCGAAAGGCGTTACACCATACAAACTACTTTCCATCTCAAGGATGTGTTGACATAATTCGGTTTCCAATTCTGATGGAAGATCACCTTCAGATCCTACTATTTGAACATGTTCCTTAGCCTTTTGATTCACACCATCCAATCTTCGTTTTAGTGTGGCTTTAGGCACTCCATACATCCTACTTGCCTCATTCAAACCTGCTTTATTTTTACGCACTGATTCGATGGCTAGGTTCATGCTTACTTCATTCCACGCATAATATTTTCGTTTTGTAGCCATTCTGAAACAATTTATCACGTTAACATACACGTGTAATTATTATCACATAAATAAACGTTATTATTATTATTGACACGGGACCATCAAAATCAAATAGTTTTTGTAAAAATGTAACATTTAAATCATAAACAGACAGTTCTTATCATTGGACCAGTCCAATGATAGGGCCACGTTAGTGGTCCGATGATAGCAACAGGGTCCTAACGTAAAAATAGGGTTATAAAAAAACAACCACTATCTTCAGTCAAGAATAATTATTTCCAACGTAAATACAAGTAAACATTCTACAAATTCAAATATGTACTATTAATCAAATCATAGTATTATGTTACTTACATCAACTTTTCGTAGTCGTATTTTTTATATCCGGAGCGCCGCGATCATATTTACACACGTCACTCACTGGCGGCTGCAGCGCGGGTACTGAGGTTGCGGGGGGCCACTCTTACCACCCAAGACATGCTTTGTAACGTACCTACGCGTCTCTGGAGTTGTGATTTTACGAAATATTTAAGTGGTCCAATGAAAGAAGCGGTCCAATGATCGCAACCTTCCCCTAATTTACATATTCTCATTTCAGTCAAAATTCACAGGAATAGTGTTTACTTTGAAATATATTATGAAATTCAAAACTTTGCCTCTTTTCCTCTAGTCTTATAATACGCTTGTGCTTAATAGAGACGAGGAATGCTGACGCGTTCATATAATATACCTACATTTGCGGATGCCCCGTCTCCATAATTATGTAAATGAATTAAATAACTTAGCATTTTTCTTTTACGATTTTTTTGGGTACCTATGTAACATTTTCATTCTCCTTTTTGCTTCCGGGAAGATAAAAAATTCGGAATTTCAAACTTTTGATTATGAAGTTTAGAATATTTATAACACGAATAAGAATTTATATTTATTATTATGTCGAGTTGAAATAGAGTAAAGGGGGGTTACGACTGATATTATATGCAAGCTCCGTGACCGTGTTTTATTTATGTGCCATCCTGTATCAGATTGAAAGCAAACATTTTATATCTAAATACACAGTTCAAACAACTAAACATTAAATAAGTAATGCAAAGCCCATTATTATTAAGTCAACAGTGTATTCATCTTTTAGATCACAAAGACTGCATAAAAATGAGTTATTGTCAAAGTCATAAAACAAACTTGCGAATATGAAATTAAATACCTAAAAGGTTCAGAATTGGTAACAATAACACTTTTATATTCAAGGAATCTAAATGACTAATATGACTGTCAAATTCAGATTTTATTTTATTGCCGAAAATTTCAAGCAACTTCTTGACATTACTCTCTATTATTAAACCGTATTGTCCTTATACTTAGGCGACACAAAACTATCTGTTTGAGACAAAACGAACAACACGGTCCTAGGTGAAATTGTTATTAGCCTTTGTTTTTTATGCAAAGTTACCTACCCAGAAACAAGATCTATTCCAAGCCGAGTGAGTTACTTTCTGAGGTTCAACAAAAAGAACTGTTTTGCGATGATGTGTTAAAAAAAAAAATTTGTTTCAAAAATAGTCTTAATAATATTTCATAATGGCTCAAAATTGCATGGCGTAATTTTTACCTTACGGATTTTTTTTTTTTTTCCTCCGTGCATATGGGCTCTATTACTTCAAAGACGATACAAAATCTATTAGGTCTAAATCTATTAGATTAGGCATCGTACAAAATGAAAAGCTTGCCTAAGTGCATTTTCAACCCGGGTGTCACCATTGCCAGGATCGCCCAGAGGACACGGTGGAGCACACGGTGGAGGTCTGCCCCGCTTGGGCGGAGCACCACCGTATCCTCACAGAGGCGATCGGCAGCGGCGGCGAACTCTCGCGTCCGGCCCTGGTGCAAGCCATGGTCCGGAGCGAGAGGGTGTGGGAGGCAGTCACCTCCTTCTGCGAAGCAGTGATACTAGCGAAGGAGGTGGCGGGATGGATGAGGGAGAGAGCCTCCCATCCCAGCCGCCGCGGGAGATGCTCCGGGCGTCGGAAGCCGCGTGACGACTCCCGGCCACCGTAGGCGCGGGCCTGCGGGCGGAGAGTAATGGGTAGCTCACCGTCCGATCAGGACCAGGCCCGTGCCGGACGGCGCGCACGTGTTCCACGCGCGCCTCAAAGAGATGTCAGCATCATTTGAAGGGGCCCGTTAGTACCGAAGCCTGCTGGGTTAGCGGGATTGTCTGAAAGGTTTACCGCAACCCGGGAAGATAAAGGGCTAAGGAAGGAACACGGGTGGGTTTTAGTCAGTAAGAGTCCGACACTCCCTTCCGCTCCATCCAGAGCGGGAGGGGTAATTTGATGATGTCCCACCCAAAAAAAAAACTACAATCTGTCAAATTTCATTAATAGATTTTCAACTTTATAGCTAAAGCTTAAAGTTCAAAGCTAATTGGGAAAATTTGACAGTTTCGGGTAGCTTGATGTGCTGGCGTCTGTACCCGAAGGTCGTGTAGAGCACGAGACTTGTGAATTTTTCTACCAATAAAACGTATTCAGGAAAAAACTTCCTATGTAAGAACATATAATCAATACATCTCGCAGTTCAACAAATACTTAGGCCCCGAAGAAACTGAAGAAATCTGAAAAAGATTATTAAAGTAATAACGTAATTTTTGTTCATAACGTTCGATAATATCAAAAACCATAACCGGTGCCGCAGTTTTAGTGGAATCAATTGTTATCAGTGTCGGTCAGCTCTCAGCGCGCGCCGCGTGCTAGCACTATACATCATACCTTGTCTATTGAAAGGAAGCGCAGGATACCGGAATACATTACGCGGGTCATCGCACAATTACATCGTCAGTCATATTATTATTTTCAGGCGATTTGCGTGATTGGAAACAGAGTGACGTCAGGTCACGTGTAATAAGATGAGTTTTATTAATTTTCGTGCGCACAATACATCGTCGGTCACATTATTAGTTCCAGGTAATTTCCGTGACGGTAAAATAGTGACGTCAGGTCACGTGTAATAATAGCATTATTCATTTTTGAGAAAATTCATAAGGTGTATGAATGGGGTTTCTGCCAATTGTGTGTCCGCGATAATAATTCCAAAAAAGCTATTAGTTCAGCTGATTTAGTTCAGCATCAAATTCAAGTTAGTAGTTACGCTTGTATAATTTCGGCGCCGCGAGCATAATGCAAAACCCAGCAAATTAGCATTTCTCCAGTGACATTAGTCAAATGCAAGTAATGCAGAAGGTAGGTATACAGGTGTTCAAACAAAATTAGTAAGTAAACTCAGTGAGTACTTTTGTCACATTGTTTCGCTTCAATCACTCTAAAGCAAGTTAGTCCGTGTGCACATACGAGGGTGTTATCAGCAGTCAGAAAACTACATACCTACTGTTAAATTAACTGAGCCATGAAAAAAGTAAAATCATTGTTGGGAATAAATCTTTGAACAATCAGGCCGCAGCTAATATTGCTGCTTGATTCATTAAAATGTACTCTATGTCTTAAGAATAAAGCTCAGGTTACGACAGAAGTGAACTCTGTTGGGAGCTGAACAATCGATTGCTCTGATGAAATTGAAAGGGTAGGCTTTACACCGCTGCATTAGTGATGAATGTTATCGAACAACCGCCTGTAGAGCAATACTTATTACTAATAGTATTTATTGCATAGTACCTACGTGTCAGATTAGATCGTTTATATTGTAGTTTGAAATTTAAGAAAGTTAAGAATGACTCCAATTTCATCAACAAAACTTGTAAGTTCTAAGTTTTATTTTGATTCAGTAAGATTTAAATGGAAGTTTAGCAACATTTACTGTTGAATGTTGATAAAATAGAAGCAAATAAATGGCCTCTGATTACTATAGTTTAACGATTGGGTAACCTTCATTAAAGTCGTAACAGGACGTCCCCTGTGAAGGAAAATGAGGGATTGCTGAGAACTACTTTAGTAAGTAAGGCAAGTAAATGCTATAAATTCAAGGGTTGCAATAGAATCGGTTATGTCCAAGTTAACTCTCCGATAAGTCTTGCCGCCAGAACTTGGACGTCTTACATTCTCATTTGGCACAGAAACCTCGATGCTAAAACTCTTTAATAGCGTCGTCAACATCTGTCGTGACGACGTATAATTTGTGCCGATGACAATGTCTGGGACATTCTGAAATAATCGCTAGTTATGTTTTATTGTTTGTATTTTTCTTAAGTAGATTCACTAAGGGGATAAAGCGGGCGTTATAATTATTATCAAACGAATGATTATACAATCCTTCGTTACTTTCGGTATTCATGGTCATCTTTACCTTACTTTCCGTGCTTGTGAGGTAACAAAAATCAATTCAAGTTTCAAATTAATAGCTCGTGAACATTGATTTCACTGTTTTCCTGGTTAGTTAATTCACTTGTTCGAACGGAGCTTTAAAAATAAAAATAGCCAAGTACGCAAACGTTCTCAAAAATCAAAATCTTTAATAGAATCCTTTGTCATGAAACCCACACATGCCACATCTCCCTCCTTTAACACACAACCTACACATTAATAGCCGTACTTCATTATAGGTTCATAATGTTGTCACACATAAATAAAGGATTTTGTACACGAAGTTACAGTAGAATACTGACTCCTAAGTCACAGGGTCCCCCCCAGTTTTCACTATTTATGCAACCTTTGTTTCCCAAAGTTTAATGTTCCATGTGTATTGTATAAGCTTTGTATATTAAGGTAAACTTTTTTTTTTTTTAATTTCTATTTTCTACAATGAAACACTGTGAGTCCAGCGGCAACACGTTATCATTACAGCGTCGTAACCATTTGCAACTTGTGGATTGTGTCTATTCATTCGAGAAATACAGTTGTTAATGGTCGTGGTGTACTGCTGATGCTACGATGCAATACAGTGTGTGTACATAACATAGCTCAGTTCTTTTGTTACTGTAACGAACGACCCGCGATGATCACTGTAGGCGAGAACTGCAGGGTAATGACGTAGAAACGTGGTCGTACGAAAATATATATATATTTTTTGAATTCTCTTACATTTTTCTGCGTATTGCAGTGGCCAGAAACTGTTTTGTTTTTTTTGTTAAATACGTCATTACCCTGCAGTTCTCGCCTACAGTGATCATCGCGCGCATATATATATATTTAACAGCTTTTGCTCGCGGATTCGCTCACATGGGTGTCAGAAAATATCTTACGGAAACATACTTACTCTATTGGTTTACGCGGCCCACGTCAGTAAAGCTGGCATGATCTTTCCGACACCTTCAGTGATCATTGTTAGGGCCACACGAGCGCGATTCAATATGCGCATCGCTCCCTCTAAAAAAAACATTGGAATTAAATGCTTCTCTTTTGAGGGAGCGAAGCGTACGCCACGCGCGCGCGAAAAAAATCGCGCTCGTGTGTACGCGCCCTTATAATTCAATCAATTTATTCAAAACCTTAATGAATTATGCACAGCTACACCTTCCTCATGAATCACTCCGCCTGTTAGAGTAAACCCTAAAAAAATCCGTCCAGCAGTTTTTGAGTTTATCTCGTTCAGATAGACAGATAGACAAATGCGGCGGGAGGACTTTCTTTTTATAATATGTAGTGATGTCGACAATAACAAACAAATTCTATTTAATGTCAACATATAGGTACCGTTAAAACTTCCAATACCGTAAGCTTGTTATCTAACTTTTGCTAACTTACCTCACGTAGCCACTACTGCGTTAGAACTAATAATTGCTTTAATACAAGTTAGTACACTTGCGGCCGATAAACTGACTATACCCCTAATATTGGCGTTGTACCCCTAATGTTGGCAGTTTAGCAGGAAGCCACTGTTTATTAGTTTCACATATTATGTTGCCTTAGAAACTTACACCTCGCCAAATAGGTATATGGTATTTGCTTAACTTAACGTTCCTACATTATGTGTTGGATTGGATAGTTTTCTAGAAAACCGGGCAAGAGCGAGTCGGACTCGCGCACCGAGGGTTCCGTACCACAAGGCAAAAACGCCGAAAAAAACATGTTTGTTGTATGGGAGCCCCCCTTAAATATTTATTTTATTTTATTATTTATTATTAAAGTTAAATTACAAATGAGTATTTTGTGAATATTTCAAGTGCCTACCTGTTGCCATTTTTGATATCGAGCAAAAAAGGGCAAAAAAATCGCGTTTGTTGTATGGGAGCCCCCCTTAAATATTTATTTTACTTTGTTTTTAGTATTTGTTGTTATAGCGGCAACAGAAATACATCATGTGTGAAAATTTCAACTGTCTAGCTATCGCGGTTCTTGAGATACAGCCTGGTGACAGACAGACAGACAGACGGACAGACGGACAGACGGACAGACGGACAGACGGACAGACGGACAGACAGCGAAGTCTTAGTAATAGGGTCCCGTTTTTAACCTTTGGGTACGGAACCCTAAAAAATGACTCAATTAAATTGGTTTTTTCGCAAGCTACAATGTTTTCAGGTTTCACACATGATTGCCGGGATTTTTTTTTTATATTTTGATGTTTTTCGTTTCTACTGCATTAAATCATTTTTTTAACCGACTTCTAAAAAAGGAGGAGGTTCTCAATTCGGATGTTTGTATTTTTTTTTTTTTTTATGTTTGTTCGCGTATAACTCCGTCGCTTGCCAACCGATTTGAAAAATTCTTTTTTTGTTGGAAAGGGTATGCTTCCCAAATGGTCCCATGAAAATTTTATCGAAATCGGACAAGCGGTTTTTGAAAAATCAACAAAAACCTAAAAATTTATCTACATTAACGATCTTTTCATATTTCATAACTCCGTCATTTACGAACCGATTTGGAAAATACTTTTTTGAGCTTTTGCTCTCGAAAATCATCATTTGGTAAAGTGGAGCTGATGATAAAGACCACAGATGGCTATCGGAACTACTCAATGACAAATATTTCACGGGTTGCGATTCTATTACTTTAATATGGTTGCTAAGCAATTTATGCTCGTTACAATGCATATGGTGAAATGGAGCTGATGGTGACTTCTCAAACAGCTCCAGTTCTCCTGGCTCTTATTAGGGGAACTCCTCAACAATTAACGTCCCGGCATCGGGTAAAGCAATATTTTGTAAGGTGATGAGCAGTTGACATTAGGCTATTGTAACTTAGATAAATTACAAACTGACCCACTAAAAAGTGAAAAATAAAAACTTTTTTTCAAAAAAAAAACAACCGACTTCCAAAAAACACTATAAAGTGAAAAATAACTTTAATTTCGGAAGTCGGTGGCAAAAAACTAAAATACAAATCCAAAGACACCGACTTCCGAAATTAAAGTTATTTTTCACTTTATAGTGTTTTTTGGAAGTCGGTTGTTTTTTTTTTGAAAAAAAGTTTTTTTAAAAGAACAGAATGAATCTCCATTAAATTACCTATACAATAGTATATAAATTAAGTAGGTTCTGTGTACTAGCAGGAGTACCTATAACAATAGAAACAGTTGCGGAAAGGAGGCAAAAAAACTTTTCGATCGTAAAGCACTCTCTAATGCTTCGCTTGCTATTATTGAGTCGTGCAAAATGAGGCATGTATTCCCCGAAGGGTTAGGCAGAGGTGTACCTATATAATATCTATATCTGCCTATGGTTTTTATACGATGAAATGAGCATTATGAGTCGTGCACTTTTGGATTTTCCAAGTTGTTTGTTACATAATGTTATAAATACTTGTCTTTCTACTTGCTTTCACATATCTTCTTTTGCTTTTGAAACCTTTTAATAAACTTGATTTCACACCATCATTTTGTTTCTACATTTTCTTTCATCGCTAGATTAGCGAGATTATTAATTGTCAACATATGTTCACACGCTTGCTCCGGCGCCCCGAGGGAGTCGACTGAGTGGAAAGGTTGGCGATGCGTCACATACTAGATAATGACAGTTTATGGTCCATTACATTCTGAAGTTTCTGTTTGCACACACATCTGTAGTTATGTGCAGATGTTATCTTTGTGGTTTTCGCAGAAAATTGTGAATTTATTTACGTTTTGTTTTGATAGTTTTTATTAACAGAAATTAACATGATGACGCTTGGATAATTATTCCAATCATTTTGTTCTTGTATAAATGTAAATGTTATTCTTGTTAAACTTTTAAATGGCAGAAGAGTAACAGGTGAAAGTGAATGATCGACATTCACTTTCACCTGTTACTATCAAAAGATGGGAATTTGATAATGGATCCAATATTGGGGAGTACGATTGTCACACAGCATGATGCATTTGCATTAAGACTGTCAAGTGAATAGGCACTCGGGTATTCCATTATTGTGTGATAAACGCGGCGCTAAACGCAGTTTTCATTCGTCTAACATTGTCATAAAAATACGATGACGACCAGACGATACTTTTTCAGTGAAACTAGATTTTTACTGGATTTTACAAATTCTTATCTTAAAATCGTGGTGCGACATCTGTTTCACGTCCTACATCACGTGAAGTCACACTTGTAATGTCGACTGAAACGCTTCAATTAGCCGCTTATTATTTTTACATAATGCCTCGCTTTTCGTTTATTACTATTCCTTTTTCTGTCAATTTATTTTGGTAGCTGAAGCTGAAACATTGAAGACAAGAGAAACATGTTTAAGTTTATCGTGTCTTCAATGTGAACATTTTCGTTAAAGACCCGAGTTACAGAGAACAGCTGTATTTATCTAAAAGGAGATAAAGATAAACATATTACGAGCTGAAATTTAGCACTAGCTACTATTTAGAATACCGACCACAATATATTTCATATTTTGCTATGGAGTGTTGTCTGAAATGTCAAGAAGATTTTGTATTTCTATTCATACACGAAGTAATATTCTAAAGTTGTGGGTATCTACTTAATGTAATGGTAATAAAATATGTAAATTGTAGAGAGCAAGGGTGCGCTACTAAATTATTTTGTTTACTTGACTTTTCTTAGAAAATCTGATTATCTCAGCAGAAGTCCGAAACCGCTACGTTGTTTTCCGACTTCTGTTTTTTTGTATGATTCTACTATTGATAAATATTCTTTTGTTAATGAACTCCCATCTACAATTAGGTAGAGATAAACAATTTTTAATAAGTTAGATACTTAATATAAATGAATTGAAAGCGGAGTTGCGTGAGCTTTACTTTATAAAGTTCAGCTGAAGTTAAAGCTGTAAACTGTCACTGGAGTTAAACAAATGAACCCTGTTTTCTGTTTATTTTGTTTTTTTTAACACTGAAAGCTGTATAAGAAAATAGTTTTATATTTATACTTTACTTTCGAATAAAATAAAAAAACTTAAATATAATACAAAAATATTTTAAACTAATTATAAATAATATTTCTAATAACGCTTTCCACATTTTTGTCCACGTAGGTTGAACAAATTAAAATAAAATTCTGAACCAAATATTTGATAACATTTTAAGACCTTAATCAAACTTCTCTCATCAAGTAATAAAAAAATTTAGTTTTTTTTCTTGAACGGTAATGGGGACCTAAATCAGTGGAATGTTTCCTTAAACATTGCTGAAATAATAACATATTTTTTCAAACAATTAAAGAATACGTACCTACTTAATTTCCTATTCAGTCTCAATCTATTCACATTAATCACGCGAAAAAACCCTACCCCTATTCAATCTAATCACACAATGGCAAACTGTCAGGTTTATACCACAAACTAGCTTCTGCCCGCGATTTCGTCCGCGTGAAATTTCACCCACTGCGGTGCTGTTTGTGTAAAAATATTTCGAGAATTTGCTTTTTTTTTACTTAGGTTTAACTACAGTTATTAAGGTTACGACCAATTATAAGTAGGTACGTTAAAGTATTGTAGACATCATACGACGTTCAACATTACATGCATTTACCTTTTACAAGCAAACAAATAGTTATACAGTATATTATAATACCAGTGCATTGTGCAGTCAATTCGATACAACAAACGTGTGTCGATGCTGTCTAAGGAATGACGAAGTTTGCTGCTAACGGAGCGGAATGAAATTTTAGAATTGTGGATACATCATTGAGAAGGCGTTTTTAGGGTTCCGTACCCAAAGGGGAAAAAACGGGACCCTATTACTAAGAATCCACTGTCCGTCTGTCCGTCTGTCACCAGGCTGTATCTCAGGAACCGTGATAGCTAGACAGGTGAATTTTTCACAGATGATGTATTTCTGTTGCCACTATAACAATAAATACTAAAAACAGAATAAAATAAATATTTCAGGGGACTCCCAGACAGCAAACGTGTTTTTTCGGCGTTTTTGACTTGTGGTACGGAACCCTTTGTGTGCGAGTCCAACTCGCACTTGGCCAGTTTTTTAAATCTTGATCGATATGATTATTAATTAGTCATGGGTAAAATGGCAAAAAATTAATAGGTTACGATTCACGCTAGGTCAAATTAAATTCTTGGTATAGAATGTATTGAAATTCAAACAATTAAAGATATTTACTTAAAATTGTTAAAAAAGTGTTTCGATCACTCAATTACAAAAAAAAGCAGGTATTTATCGTTCTGTGTGGCCCCTTTACACTTCATATATTTCATTGCTCTGAAGGCAAGGAGTGGGCGGCGGAGGCAGTGACTCGTGAGATATTATTGCACATCACTGACCGCCACAGATTGCTATGTAATGCTGAGTATTCGCTTCGGAGTAATCCCGGTGAAGGAATCCATCTTAAATTCATGGAACACGTCTTGGTTATTCAGAAAGGAGCGTACAGTTAAAAATGTGATTAAGTAATGGAAGTAATTTTGGGTAAACACGAGAAAATTTCTCGTGAATACACTTAAAAAAGATAATGTTGTCGTTCAAAACATCTTCTTCTTCATCGTCCTTTCACGACGACTGACTTTTTTTACCTAGTATTAGTGCAGGTATATATATATGTCGGCGCGTGAAGCCGTTGGCGCTGTTTGTTTTCGAAGTTTCGAGCTGTCAGAATACGATGACCGATGTCACTCGGTTTTGACGTTTAAGTTGGTTTAAGCAATAGAGCTTAGTTCGGAAATCGCCTCATTCGGATACGAAGCGAATCGCTTGAGTGAGCTCGCGACTGGGCTGGCAACACTGGTTTTGGAGGGAACTGAGAAAAGTCAGATTACAGAACGACAAAAATGAGACACACATGCTTCCCCGGAGTTTCCCGGGATGGGAGGAGTTTTATGATGGAAATTGGAAAAGAGGAGCAGTGAGAACTCCGCTAGAAGAGAGAGGTTCCTTGAGGGACAGTCAACGGAGGTCAATTTGGTTAGCCAGCCCGGTAACGATCTCGCTGCGTATCTGGATGTGTCGTGTACCTACAGTGTGTGATGATTAGCGAGTGTGATTCAATTGTTCGTGAACTATAATCTGATTTAAAGTGCAAACGGTTATTCTATTGCGCAATAGCCAACTCTACCCATAGTGCGCCCACGGTATTTAAAATATGGCTGATGATGACGAGACACACTATACCTTCTCCGTCATCAGAAGTGGGATTCGGGTTGGTTCAAGCGCAAAAATCAGAACGCTAGAAGTGACAGTAATTTGAACACAAAGTGTAAACATTCAAACACCTAAAACAATAATCGTGTGGATCTGTCCAAGTTCGACCCAGACAAAGCAGGTACGGATGCGCGATCATGCTGCATGTTGTTTTCGGCATAGGCTGTAATCTGTATGCAGAAATACCTTTGCCTAGTGACGCGCCTGCCGCGTAAACGTAACAGTAACAGCGCATGACACTGATTTGTTTTGCTAAAAAAATCACGCATACGAAGGACGTAGCGTGTAGCTACCAGTGACGCGGAGTGACCTTAATAATCGAGCCAAGCAGCCGTCAGCGAAGCCCTCCGTGTGCTGCAAGTGGGGGAAACCAGGGCATATCGTGGCCCGTTGCATGAGCCCAGCAGCCATTGGGATGGTAGACAACGTGCTGGAAGTAATGAAGGGCGAGTAGATGTCGTTTATCTGCCCTCAGGCACGTTAGAACATATTTAAAGGTGAGCTGTATTGTTAACCGACTTCAAAAAAGGAGGAGGTTTCTCAATTCGACCGTATACATGTTTTTTTTTTTTTTTTTTTTTATGTGTGTTCGCGGATAACTTCGTCGTTTATGAACCGATTTTGATTATTCTTTTTTTGTTGGAAAGGATATATGCCAAGGGTGGTCCCATGATAAGGAAACCAGGATCTGATGATGGCATCCCAGTGAAATCGAGGGGAACATCCGAAAATCGTAGGAGCGACTAGTGCGTTTGGTAACTTTTTCATTAAGTATTTTAAAGCACTACAATTTAATGAAGGCCTGGAGTCGATCTGATGATGGAGCCGAAAGACAGTCGAGGGGACTCCTCAACGATTTACAGCAGTTACTTTGTGTTTGGGCTTGATTAATTTGTATTGATGTGAACTTTACACCTAGATGGGTTGTGACTGTCATTAGGGGTCTGATGATGAAGACGAAGGACAGTTAAGGGAACTCCTCAACAGTTTACAGTAGCTATGTTCACCGATTACTCGAAGACGGCTAGACCGATTCCAAAAGTTATTTTTTTATTTGAAAGGGTATACTCTCGAGGTGGTTCCATTATCATCAACTTGGAATTTGATGAGAGGATCCCATGGAAATCGAGGGAAACCCTCAAATTTTATAGGCGAACGTATAGCGATTTGGGTATTTTTTAAAGTAACTTGAGCATTTGCTCTCGGAAATCATCATTTGATGAAGTGGAGCTGATGATGAAGACCACAGATGGCCATCGCAACTACTCAATGACAAATATTTCACGGGTTGCGATTAGATTACTTTAATATGGTTGCTAAGCAATTTATGCTCGTCACAATGCGTACGGTGAGTGATTGTTGATGAGTTCTCCTGGTTCTTACCGGGAGAACTCCTCAACCATTAATGTCCCAGCATCGGGAAAAGCAATATTTTGTAAAAGGTGATCAACAGTTGGCATTAGGCTATTGTAACTTAGATAAATTACAAACTGACCAACTAAAAAGTGAAAAATAAAAACATTTTTACAAAAAAAACAACCGACTTCCAAAAACAAACACTACAAATTGAAAAATAACTTTAATTTCGGAAGTCGGTGTCGATAAACGAAAATGCGGAACCAAAGACACCGACTTCCGAAATTAAAGTTATTTTTCAATTTGTAGTGTTTGTTTTTGGAAGTCGGTTGTTTTTTTTGTAAAAATGTTTTTTTGATTACGATTCTGTTGCTGAATGCTCGTTAGTAAAAGCGAGTTGTGCAGCCAAATTAAGTAGCAAACGAGTTAATAATGTTGTTGTGTTGATGGGTATTGGTCAAACGCGTGTATTCAGCACAGAACAAATCATAATTATGTAGCGTTGCGATTAGCGAGCAACAACTTGAGATTTTATTAATTTCTACCCAACATTTACTTGCAAAGTAATATTATGACAATACGTGAAATTTTGAACGTAGGATTTTCAATTAACATGCCTGCGATCGAGTTTTGTAACATTAAAGTTCTTGTGATAAATTCAGTTTCAAACGGTTAACAATAACAAGGTTCCATTTCATATGACAAAGGCAGCTATATCAAAATTTTGGGTTTGCAATTTCGTGTTATTATAAAACGAAGGGGAAAGCCAGATTATCAGACTAAGTTAGATCGGAAGTTCAGAGGTCCGTTTAAGGTAGTGGATGTTTTGACAAGTGATCGCTATAAGTTAAAAGCTTTAAATTCTAACCGTACTTACAATTTTAGTATGCTCACGATCGTCTTAGAAAGATGCCTCAATGTGAAGTTCCATCTGAACTGATTGTTGACATAGAATCCAATGCAGATAATAATAGTAAAAGCACTTCCGCTATTGTTTGAATATGACGCACACTAAAATGACTAACCTACCTACCCTTTCGTAATCAAACTGTACAGTCTGGTCGTAGTTGTAACTGCGATTCTATGAGTCGTTCAGGGTGCAATGTGCGGCTAGATGTATGGTGGCTGGGTCTGAATAAGACTACTGTTTGGGTCTGAATAAGACTACTGTTTGGGTCTGAATAAGACTACTGTTTGGGTCTCAATGAGACTACTGTTCGGGTCTATAAGACTACTGTTTGGGTCTGAATAAGACTACTGTTTGGGTCTCAATTAGACTACTGTTCGGGTCTATAAGACTATTGTTTGGGTCTGAATAAGACTACTGTTTGGGTCTCAATGAGACTACTGTTCGGGTCTATAAGACTATTGTTTGGGTCTGAATAAGACTACTGTTTGAGTCTCAATGATACTACTGTTTGGGTCTCAATGAGACTACTGTTCGGGTCTATAAGACTATTGTTTGGGTCTGAATGAGACTACTGTTTGGGTCTTAAAGAGACTACGCTGCCGAGCAGCCGGGTCGTATTAGTGTTGTGTGTTGTGTTTGGTTCACTTTACAATAATTGAAGTTTATTCTGATTATTTTTACTTGTGAGGTATCTTTCAAACTTTCTTTTTATTTTTACCATAACAATGTGGTCAGAATTGGCCGAGTGGAACATACACTGCTGTTGATTTTTTTTTGGTTACAGGTTAACACACAAGGACGTGTGCAAGCAGGATGGCAGTGTCGGACAGTGCTGTACTCTTTGGATCGCCTGTACGAATAATTGCTGATCAAGGATGGTGCTTTTCAAGCAAGGAGTTTCTCGACTTCTGCCAAATAAATAGTGGATTGCAACCGGCCAAAGACATCAGCTCAGAGAAAGCATCGACTCCGGTGACCTGTATCCTTTTTTGTTGGCGAGCTAGGTCATATCACCACAAGCTGAAGAAACCAACTGCGGTAATGGCCAAGTTAAGAAGCGAGTGCATGTCTGTGTTAGGTATAGCCCAATCTAGTTTACAATGCAATTTTTAAATATGCTCACGATAGATTATGAATGATGCCAGTAGGTCATGTACCAGCCGAAGTAGATGGTGATCACAGTGGTGATAAGCAAGCCTACATTATTGGAAGCACGCGAGTAGGGGTTCTCTATCGGCCGTAGTAAAAGGAGTGTAGTCACAGGGTGATGCACATAGATCCATGCGCTGGATGTGTGAGAGCAATGCGATTGCTGGTCGGCCAGGTAGCCGTGGCGTTAGAGTAGTTTACTCGTGTGTGGGTTTCCAGGTGTCTAAGGCTCTTAATGGGAAAGATTATTGTTGTAATGTGGATAATGATGGTACATGACTCTGGTTGATGATCCTTACTTTGATTAGATAATCAAAGTTTGTTTACATGGCTCTGGTCATTGATGTTTTTTTACTATGATTTATCAAGTACGCTCATGAGGCTAAGGCACATGCCAATGGATCAGAGTATTACTGCCGAATTTGAGAAAAGTCAAGTAATAGTCCTGTTGATGAAACAGAGCGTAAGCTGTGTGTGTGTTGTGTGGGGTTTTGTGAGAAACCACAAAGTCCGTGAGTGACTTGGCGATCCGTGGGGGATGCGCAATTGAATGGTTGAGTAGCTAGAGGTTACTTGATAGTATGAGACACGTGCACCTTAGTTGATTATTTAGTTTGTGATCTTGAGATTTGTTAATCAAATAATGAGTAATGCTCTGACCTCTGCAATTTTTCAGTTTGTTCGAATTTTCATTGTGTTTTTGCCTGTACCATATTTGGTCAGGTTGACCGAGCTCTGAGATACTTTGCGGGTGTGTTTGTTTACAGATTATCACACGAGGACGTGTGAGACGTCAGGACGGCCGTGTCGGCGCGTGAAGCCGTTGGCGCTGTTTGTTTTCGAAGTTTCGAGCTGTCAGAATGCGATGACCGATGTCACTCGGTTTTGACGTTTAAGTTGGTTTAAGCAATAGAGCTTAGTTCGGAAATCGCCTCATTCGGATACGAAGCGAATCGCTTGAGTGAGCTCGCGACTGGGCTGGCAACACTGGTTTTGGAGGGAACTGAGAAAAGTCAGATTACAGAACGACAAAAATGAGACACACATGCTTCCCCGGAGTTTCCCGGGATGGGAGGAGTTTTATGATGGAAATTGGAAAAGAGGAGCAGTGAGAACTCCGCTAGAAGAGAGAGGTTCCTTGAGGGACAGACAACGGAGGTCAATTTGGTTAGCCAGCCCGGTAACGATCTCGCTGCGTATCTGGATGTGTCGTGTACCTACAGTGTGTGATGATTAGCGAGTGTGATTCAATTGTTCGTGAACTATAATCTGGTTTAAAGTGCAAACGGTTATTCTATTGCGCAATAGCCAACTCTACCCATAGTGCGCCCACGGTATTTAAAATATGGCTGATGATGACGAGACACACTATACCTTCTCCGTCATATATATATATATATACATACCTGCACTAACCTTTTCCCAACTATGGGGTTCGCTTCCAGTCTAACCGGATGCAGCTGGATACCAGTATTTTACATGGAGCGACTGCCTATCTGACCTCCACAACCCAGTTACTGAGTAATACGACACCCCTTGATAAGACTGGTTGTCAGACTTTCGGGCTTATGACTAGGTAATAATGATAGCCGGGACCAACGGCTTAATGTGCTTTCCGAGGCCCGGAGGGGTTAGGGTATCTGAAGATGGTCGCCCATCCACAGACCAACCGCGGCAAGCGTAGTTTCCCTGATCGATCGACCTGTGTGGCTGTTATTATTTAGCCACGGGCCCCTCAAGGTTAAGGTCAAATTAAATTAGCTAGCGAAACTCTGGAGACATGATGGGTATCACGACGGTAAGTACGATAGCACTTATCGTAAATTCCCTCGTATTTACGAGAAATTTTGTGTTAACGTGGAACAATATTAGCTTTTTATTTTAGTTGAATACCTTCATAATAGGTATCTACGTGAAGGTACTTTGTTTATAAATTATTATATAGCAGGTGACAAAGTTATAACAATTAATACCGCTTTTGGAAAAGAATTACTGAGTAACTCCAGTATCCAACAATACAACATCAGCCTGTGCACTATCACAATAATTGCTTTATAAGTAAGCGAAAGGTCGATCTGCAACCAATAAGGCTGTTTTACCAATTTGTCAAAGTTCGTAATCAAACCGAAGTGGTGATAGACCTGATAGATACAGTTTGGATTATTTCACCAACTCATGTTTCATCTGTACGTTTGCTGACTTCACCTTTATGACTATAGACATAAGGCGGAACATCAAATGGTGATATTGATAAGAGTTCGAATTCTAAAAGCAAAGTTTTTTTTTCTGAATTAACTTTCTGAGTCAGGAAACAAAGCGTGTTTACGGCGGTTGCTCGAGGCCATCATACTGCCCACTAAATGGATGTCAAATGACAACAATCGAGACAGAAAACCAATAAAAATTTAAACAATAATCCCTCATTTAATTAATAATCAAAACAATTAAGTTATTTTATTTAGAGTTTGTCCTATTTTAAGACTAGGCATCAGACATGACGCGTTGGTCGCCGTGGCTTTCATCATGCGACGCAAGTAATAATTTTATTTATAGTTTAAGCATGAAAAGTATGGATACGTTTATCCGAATTCTGCGTGGACGAAATCGCAAGCGAAGTTAGTGTATTTTGTATAAATAAAATATAAATAATGACCATACGCGTAAGTATTTGAGCAATGAATTGCTAAGCTTAGTTACAGAACGCGTCCTAGATGGCGACACTTCAGGGCAATGAAAGTTAAACTCGCGTTTAGATTGATCGTTGTGACTCCTGCAGCGAACAAGTGTTGACTGTTTACTCTACCTAACCTTTATCCCCAGATGTTTTAGAAAAATAGAAGTGGTACTTACGATGGAAATTTATTTTTATTTGTTTACAAAATTAGCATGACTCGTGGAAAAGCCTCCATTTTCAGTGCAAATAATGCATACTTTACATTTTATCACAAAAAAAAAGAGGCTCCATTTTAGAGGTAGCGCTGCGTATAGTTACTTAAGTGCATCGTAAAGGCACCTGCCGACGAGCGACCAGGATGTATTAGTTAAGGACGCTAAATAACAATACACTTTTCTTTTTCATACATTCCAGTAATCTAATCACATACATGACGCGAGGAAAACCTCGTTTATTTCCGCTATTCAATCTGTTAATCACACAATGGCAAGCTGTCCAGTCAATTACCTACACCATAAATAAAGCGCGGTTGTGGCTTCCATGACGAGGGTATGTCATATCGCCGGTCCACCCACTATGGGCATGTAATTGGGTAATAGAGGGAAACATGGTAAACGGGTTAAGTCAAGTAGAAGAGATGAGGAGAATCCATTTGTAAAGTGCTCTGTATTATGCTGGTGTTTGTAATATTGAAAATAGTTAATAGCTTAGTGAGTAACTTCTTGCAAATACTATTTGCAGACTCGAAGCTCGCTGAATGTATCACCTGTAAGTACTTTAAACATATGTTATTATTCTAAGACTTCAATAAAAAATATTTTAGTCTGAATTTCAAACCTACATTTAATTAGCGTACGTATATTTTTTCATGTGATGTGAAGGTGCGGTTTATCCAAGTGCGGTTGAAATCAGTGCTCTGAGTGTAATATCTCGATTTATTTACAGTTTCGTTCACAATTGCGGCGACGATAAGATAAGATAAACAAAACATGATTTGTTGCTGATAGGGAATCTCGAAACCCTTGCATATTAAAAGGCAAAGGTACGTACCTATCCATAAAATTTATCTTTAATGGATTTTTTCGCTTTTGAAAAAGTTATTCAAATGAAACCTACGAACTGCAGTGTTTGTTTCTATCACTCTAACTAAAAGCTCCACTCGAAAACTTACTGAATATTTCGAAAGCTTTAAAATCGCTCCAAATATTTTCACAAATTTACGATTCCCAGTGCCGGATAAGGCACAATCTCTCGCCGCAGCCAATGTTTGAATAAACGCTATTTGGCAGCATTCAGTAAACATCACCGTTTACAACACGAGGCTTTAATCATGCAATATACAACTCTATTTGCTTCATAAACAGAGTTCAAACTAACATTTTACTTACGAGCCATCAGTCTACGAACCACACAAGTTTCGGATGCATCTGATTGCCAAGTCTGACCAAATCCACATTACATTTAGCAGATACTTTTTAACTTGACTTCTAAAACTAAAATGTTGTGCGATGTTCGCTGCAAATTCAGGTTACTCGAGCTGCTAGACTTAATGGTTGGTTAGGTGTTAGATGAAAATACTGACCTTGATATTACGATGACACGATGTTACCTACATAGATCAAAAAGCTCATCGTCATAATAGGTAGGTAGCTGTTTTGGTATAAATATTAAGGTCTTGTCAATCCAAGTTAAAGTAGAATAAGGAGAAAAGTAGTCATGACATTTTAAATCCACTGAAATCATTTCTGTCTAATTTACACAATATGGGAGTTCTCAAAAGAACCTTAACGCATATCTAAAATAAGAATCTGATTATTTTTAACGAAATCAAATGATTCACATTTAAATACCTAGTATTTACAGAAATAAAATACATTACCCAAAATGAAATGGGTCAAGCACGGCGTATCATTATTTCAAACGACACCTATTTATTTGCTTTTTTGTTTTCCCCTCGAATAGCTGTTTACAGTAAAGTTTAGTAAACAATCTTGTGAATGTTTAAGCAATATTATCAGTAGGAACAAGTTTAATCTTCGGCTGATCATTAGGAGTAACTGTAAAAAAAAAGAAAACTCCAATTTCCCTTAATATCCTGTTGTAAAATGACTGTTTTAAAGGAAACACTTCGTGTAATAGGCTCTTTTTTATCCACTTCAAAAAAAGCCCAAAAAGGACCGACATTCGGCGAATTTTTATTTTTTTCCGTCTCGCCTATTTACGTGATTTTTTTTTTCATTTTTTAGAGGCAGCTCGCTAAGATATCCAACTGAATAGTTAGTTTTTGATTTTGCTTCAATAATACGATTTTTCCCAGTGTATTTTTATAATGATTTTTTAATTAATAACCTCCTGTCACAAGTGTATACGAATTTGTATCGGATAGGTACCACAACAAAAAGTAAAATATTTAAACCATTTTTTATAAAAAAAAAAAACAAACGACTTCCCAAAAAACACTAAAAGTTAAAATTGGTTGTTGTATGTAATTATGTTAAATATTTATCGTAGGAAAATATCGACTACTTTCTTGCGATTAGTGTCTAGTTTTCAATTTTTTTTTGAAGAATAATATTCGTCTCCAAAGAGGTTCTATTAATATTTGTACGATCTTGCATATTGATAAAGAATAATTTCTTGCAGCCTATAAAATAAAATCTTATTTTATCGAAGTAACGAACAAAACCAAGAGATTGGATTTCTGTATTGCTGCAACATCAGCTTCCAGTTCCAGCCGAGTCAAATAATGTGGTTGCAGATGTAATGTTGTGCTGCAAGCTCCGCAAAATGTGGATGACATAATTTATTTTGCATAGTAAAATGTTGATTGTCGATGATATGAAAGAAACGTATTACGGATGGAATAAATATATCGCAAACTGCATGATTTTTTTCAATACAAATCAAATAATTTATCAATTTCATCTCCACCATTGTGCCGTATCATTTTGTTTGTATTGGGTTTACAAATGCTCGATTCTCGTTACGTATACCTCAAAATATAATGATAGAACAAACTAAAGGACGAGGTAGGGAAGGGCCAACTGGGGTGACCCGACCGGTTTCTTATGCGTTTCTCAGCACTTATTTGTCCCGTAATAAATAGCGAGAAATGCTCCGCTAATGCTATGAATTGAACGGGTGTGTAATGTTTGGTATAAAAACAGATAGTCTAATTTCATTTGACATACCTTTCATATGATACAATTTTCATATGCTATAAAAACCTTTAACCTAATTTCATATGATCTAATGTTATATTTGATATAATTTTCTTTTTCTCTAATTTCATTTAGTATAACGTTCATTTCATATAATTTTCATATTGTATAATGCTCCCTTTATATAATGTTCGTTTGACCTAACATTCATATTAACTAATTTTCTGCCTTCGCTCGCTCTTGCATTCTATGTCGACGGAGCCCCACTTCGCGAGGCCCCTATTCCTGTGTAAAGGGTTTAAAGTAACCTAACCATTTTTTTTTTTTTTTTTAACGTGGAGAAATGCTCATGCATTCTGCACTACCACGGGGAGGTAGTGCAGTTATGTGGGACTCTAACCCACTAAAACTCCACGGTGTCCTCCTCTGCCGCTTACGGCGGGAACACGGGCACGCGTTAGCACTCATCCGTGAACCCGCCGCGGCTGTCCGTTACCGGACCCTCCTCTGGGGAGTACTCCCCATCACCGGCGCACCAGAACACATAGCACGCCGTGACCACCCCAGGGACCAAACCAGCACATGGGCGCCAGACGACCCCGTGTCTGGGCACCCTTGGTCCCCCTGCGACGGGTCAGGACATTGGCCCCGCCGCCTGCCAATTTTCGGCCGCAGAGGATAGGGAGAGCGGCCAACGTCATACCGACACTCCTCCTCCCCTGCGGCCCCACCGCGTCCGCCATCAAACGGTGGCGACCCCGTCAAGGCCGCGGAAGGTAGGGAGAGCGGCGCACCGCAATACCGGCACTCCTCTCCCGCCGCGGCCTTCAACCCTCAGCCGCGATGCCTCCGTTACAACGACATCGCGGCCCGCCTCAGTTGCGATGTCGCCGAAGCGGCACCGCAACCTACTTGTTGGCCGCTACGTCGTCGGCTTACAGGCAAAAGCCCTGACGAGCGGCCCCTCCTCGGGTTCCTCTTCGCTTCACCGTGGGTGTCCAAGCCACGGCTACTGAGCCCCCCCGCCTCGACAATGCGGGAACCCACCGGGGGGGAAAGTAACCTAACCAAACCTAACCTCGGGGTGCTCTTTGCTCGCTCTTGCATTCTATGTCGACGAAGCTCCGATTCGCGGGGTATTTTAGTGTACAGGGTTTGGAACCACTGTACACCCGGCGCTTTTTGATAGTAGCTATTTTTTTTTGGATAGAATAGACCCTTTTTTGTGTAAATTTGAAAACCGCAAAGTTCGCAAAATCATAGTGGCTGAGAAAAAAAAACCCAATTTTTTTTTTTTTTTATCTACACAAATATGTGGTTAGGCGTAGTCGACGGAGCCCCGCTTCGCGGGGCCCCTATTTCTGTCTATAGGTTTTAAAGGAACCTAACACGAAGGGGATGACGAAGGCTAGTTCGGTCGCCTTGCTCGCTCACTCGAGCCCCCGTCATCCCCTTCGAACCTAACCTGTCTGAGTCGGGGTGCCCCAAGTCCCGAGCTCGCTTCGCTCGCTCTTGCATCCTAAGTTGTCATTACAAATGTGTTACTTTTGTAAATTATGTTGGTTTAGTGTGAAGTGTAATCGGAAACACAAAAATAATTTAAAACGACGAATGACAATTGTCAAACGTCCACGTCCCTCACTTACATTCGATTACGTTTCCTTACCTAGTTAAAAATGGATTAAAGTTAAAAAACTTACAGTATTCATAATAAAAACCACTAAAATTTACCGTCACTTTGTCTGAACTTAAAACGGAACGACCTAGAAGTGAAATTCGTACATTATCTATGGTAAAATGTCAATTTTATAATGTAAATATGTTGAAAATTCTGTAACTTTAAGATTTTTTTTTCTCAAAAACTATGCGTTTGCGTTTTTTTTGTCTGTAATTTGGTTGATTCTATGGTGCCAGGATTGCGCACAAAAGTGACAGGCGTTTAAAATCTAATCAATTTTTGCAAAAATAAAAGTAGACATTTCCTAATTATATTAAACGTTACTTATAGATTTTGAATATTATAGCAACTGTATATTATATTATGTAAATATTATTTCAAATGTTCATTATATAAACTGTTCATTATATCATATGAAATTAGGTAAAACAAAATTATGTCAATAATTCATTATATCATTTGATTGTTTTAATTAAAAAATATATATTAAATGAAATTAGGTCTTTTGATCGTTAGAACTTTTGTTATTATATCAAACGTTACACACCCGAATTGAACTCCGTATTATTATAATTGGACACTACTATTAGAAACACGTTTTGTATACTGATTATGAAATAGAAATAAAGCGACCGGTGTTAAAGGTCATTTTATTTGGGTATCAAACCCAAGACCTTGCGCGCGCTCTGCATGAGCAGGTGGTGTGATCAACGCGTCATCGGCAAGCTGAGGCGCGATGCGGCGACGGCATACCATGCGACGACTCGCGTCCACGGAAGTCACCGCGACGGACGATACCTACTCCTCGCTTAATATTTGAGTGTTTGTCCGGGGACTTATCGTTTTGTAAGATACCAAGATAGCATTATAATATCCTAAGCCTTATTTAATACAGTCCACTCTTTCATTCCACCTGCACCCCGTGCTTAATACCCACGTATAAAAGAGCTATCATCTATCTATACATATAATAAAATTGTAGAAAAGTGGTGTCTGTACAATGGAAATATATTTAAAAAAAGTAGCAGGGGTTGTTACTATATCGATGCCGAACCCGAAAATGTAATTAAATTTTTTTTTGTCTGTTTATCTGTTTGTCTGTTTGTCTGCTGTGTTTGTGCACGCTAATATCAGAAACGGCTTATTCGATTTAGATGCGGTTTTCACTAATATATTGTAGTAAGCTTCACTTAACATTTAGTGTTTATTTCATGTCAATCGGTTCATAAATAAAATGGTTATGTCAATTTAAAGAATCACGGCGAACATTTGTTAAGGTATTCTATCAGAGTACGTAAACTCCTCGCGCCTGCGCGTCCGTGGCTATATATACAAGGTGTAACGGAAAGGGGGTATCAACCCTGAAGGAGGTGAATGAAGATGAAAAAAAAAATTTGGACCTCCCATAGTAATAGCACATCAATGATTTACTATTAATAGGGGAGGTCCAAATTTTTTTTCATATTTCGACCTATGTTCTTTGGGGAAATTTGTTCAGTTTCATGAGCACATTCACCTCCTTCAGGGTTGATACCCCCTTTCCGTTACACCTTGTACCCTTAGCGTGTAGTCGATTAGTTTTTAAGTTTATATTGTGTAGTTAAGTTGTGTATTATGCCCTGGCTGGAGGCCTTAATTTATTGAGGCATCCACAGGAAAGCCAGGTTAAGCAGTCGACAACCCCTCAGGTTGAACTGCGAGATGACCATTTCAAAAGAAAACGCGCCGCTGCCATAAGGAAGGATTCAGTTATTCGTAGCGAACGCACGTATCCTGGAGAGTATAGGCGAATAGTTGGATTCGATTATTGCGATTCACTTGAATACTGACTGTTTGCATATTTCATTTATTTATATTTTAGGGTTTGTAGGTTAGGTTCTTTTTCTTAATTTTCTTTAAATTTTGTAAGTATTTGGTATAGGTTAGGCGGTTCTTTCCTTGATTATTGGGTATTTACTTATCTTAATTTTTATTTAGGGTTTTGTAAATAAATATTGTAAGCATTTATTATTGGTTAGGCATTTCTTTCCCTAATTTTCGGTATACTTATCTTAATTTGTATTTAGGGTTTGTATATAAATATTATAAGTATTTGGTATAGGTTAGGCATTTCTTTTCTTGATTTTCTTTATTAATTATAAGTTCATTAGCTTAGGTTAGTAATTATTTTTTCTAGCAATTCTTTTGTTTTATAAAGTTAGTACGTTTGTCTGTGTAGAAGAATAGCACCACCCCTTACTTCCCGTGGGTGTCGTAAAAGGCGACTAAGGGTCTCACCGGAGAATGGGCAGCAGCGTTCTCTATGCATTCCACCACCATACCATACTGCGATCGCCAACCCGCCTGCCAAGCGTGGCGATTATGGCAAACCCCCCCAAAATTGGGGGAGGCCTATGTCCAGCAGTGGACGTCTATCGGCTGAAATGATGATGATAATGACGTTTGGTTTACACGTCTTAACACTTATTACTTAAACTGTGATAATTTTAGACTGTATAATAATCTGTAAGTATTTATAATTTAATTGTTTACGATAGTACGTGTTTACTAAATAACTTTGTGTTAAGTAGTAAGTACTATTTTATTGTAAGAATGCCTCGAAGAAGATCCAACCTCTCCCAATGTAGCAGAAATGCTAAAAGGATGAGATTAGTTCGATCACAGGAATCTGAGGAAGGTCGTGAGGCAAAAGGCTCTCTGCACCAGGCTACGTTTCGTGCTGCAGAAACTTCGACTCAGCGAGAATCTCGACTGAGTTCAAATCGTTCTCGAATGATGACAACTCGAAATAGGGAAAACGGGGAACAACGAAAGGCACGTTTATCTGTCGATCGCGAAGCTCACGCGCTATCGCGTAAGTCTGAGACTTTTGCTGTCAGGAATCCGCCTGAGCTCCCAGAGAGTACGGACAACAAATGCTCGATTGCAGGAGACACAGGACGAACGGGAAATACGTCTCACTGCCGATCGTGAAGCTCATACACTATCGCGTGAGTCTGAGACTTTCACTGATAGGGAAATTCGTCTGAGTTCTCAGAGGGTTCGGACAGCAAATGTTCGGTCTCAGGAAACACAGGAAGAACGAGAAATACGTCTCACTGCCGATCGTGAAGCTCAAGCACTAGAGTCTGAGACTTTCATTGAAATTCGCCTGAGTTCTCAGAGGGTTCGGACAGCAAATGCCCGGTCTGTAGACGGTATATGTAATTCAAAATATGCTGCCCGAAAAGTCACTATTCCACGCGGACGAAGTCGCGGGCACAGCTAGTAATAAATAAAACGTAGCTGTTTGTTTAGGATGATGATGATGTGGAGATTTTAGATGAGGTAAGTAGAATAAATTATTTAACTCAAATAAAAGACCTCAATTATGTTGTACGTACACGTACAAAACTTCAAATTCAAATAATTAATTTACAAATAATATGGTTAAATAACATTACTTAGTAAGTTACTGGTTAGTTTTTTATCAATGAATTTCCACTATCCATCAAAATACGTAGTAAAAAGTCCCATCAAACTGAATAACATTGAGCAAAAATGATTGCTGGAAAACTACTTTTACTATTGGTGTGTAAAATCACTGTTTAGGGCAGCTCACAATGTAATACACGCAAAACACTGTGCTTAAGTGTGCATGCAACGGTAGGTAGGTACAGAGTTGTGGGGATAATTCAAGTTAAATAATATCATTTAAAACTTGTTTTCGGGAATAAAAAGATAAATGATAAATTATTTTTTTTTGTATGTAGGTTTGCACAAACACTTTTACACGTCAATCATATTTTTTAAAACAAGATAAGGTCGGCGTTTCCTATCTGACTAGAAAGGCCGAAACAAACTCATAGGTCACAGTCTCTTTTAAAGTTCAGACATAATCTTGGTCAGGTTATATGAAGACCATGTCTGAGATGGTCTTTTGAGGAAAGAACCACACAGATTTAGAGGACCTATCTGTCCAGTAAGTGCACGAGTTTGTCAGAAAACGTGCAGCTCAACTTTACTTATATAGTACTTTGACCTTCAATATCTCCGTAACCAGAAGGGTCCCACTTATAATCCAGTACAAAAAACGTCCTCTAGTAGTAGTGGTAGCAAAAGTACTTTGTCCAGCTGCTTTATTATGGACCGTTGCTGGCTTTGTAAGCGTTGAGGTCAATATTTGTTACCACGATAACAGAAATGTTAAGTTAATCAGTGGAACCCTTTATTGAGTAGAAATATGGAAGCTCAGAATATAAATTTCAGATTAAATGTGTGTAAATGCTGAAATTAGTCTGCTGGATGATAAAACACTAGTGGTATTTTCGTTTATTCTATTGCCCAAGTAGAATTTACTTGTCCTCATCCTGTGAATGACACTTGTTTGACAAACTTAAAACATTCATGGCTGAGAGGAGGACCTATTAGGTGTAACCTGGGATCTATACAGTATAATTTAATTTAATTTAAACTTTAATACATGAATATTAATGTGGAACTAATATTATTTCGGATTATCACACGAGTTACTTTACCACGAGTTTATTAAATTAACTACATAAATGTTTCATAAAACGAGCTAGTAGTAATAATGTGTGCGGTTTCAACCGCACACCTTATTTGGGGGGAGGGGGTATTATTAGGGAGTTATTATTAGGGGGGTCCTTCAAGGTATAATGTAATGTCACTCGGAACATTAATTTGAAATATAACTTTATGTAAGCGAATTCAATATTATGAATCACTTTTAATTTTATTAAACTTTCAGTAAAGTTATTGAAATGTAATAAATAATTTGAAAACAGTACACAGTGCTCATGAAGCGTAGCTGTGAATCAATCTCACGTGTCATTGGGTATTCAATTGTCAAATCCACCGACCGGCAGCAGAATTAAATATTTATGGAAAATGTGCGGGTAATTTTATTTTCCGGTATTTTAATTAAACAATATGCTTCATTTTTCCTTGACACAATTGAAATTTCACGTCACGTTTCGGTCGAGTGGTAAAGTTACGTGTGTGATAGACGTGTTGTTATGAGGGATATTCAACTGTCTGTCAAATGAATTGGCAGGACAGCTTGCTCTGAATTGTTAATGTTAAACGGCTCTAATGGATAAACACTTTTTCGTTACGAATATGTTTTTAGTAACCCAAATAATATACGATTTTACCTGTTTAAATAATTTAGCTAGATTTTAATTGAAAATACTTCTAAATCTGAAACTCTACAAAATCTTTACTGAATGCACTTATTCAATTGAAATAAAAATCACGATTCCATTTAGCGCCATATAATATTCCAGTAAAATTGTCGACGAGTGTGGCTGTAAAATGTTATGTGCGCACAAATTGTCCATTTCGTCCTCTAACGCTCGGCACAGCTAAATGGAACGATTGAATAGAGTACAAGTGGTGATTTATACTGTTAGCTTAGCTCCGTAGCAAATGGACTTTTAGTGTGACCTATGTTATTTATTATTCGATTTTAGGTTTGTATTGTAAGGGCACACCTATCAAATCGGAAAGGGATCGGCACCGTATCGCCTTTCGCCTCGCCGTCAAACAAGAGTCAACCTAACGTAAGCAGGTAACCAAATTAGATCAGAAGCTTCACTCGGCTACGGCTAGGCAATGCCGCGCTTACGGCTCATCGACCGCTGAATGATGGTGCAGCAGGTAGGCCGGAGGGGTGAGAGGGGCATGGTTGGACGAAAGGACGTAAGCTCGGGTACAGAGAGACGTAAGCGCGGGGAAGACGAGCCGTAAGCGCGGGGACGACAAGCCGCAAGCGCGGGGATGACAAGCCGTAAGCGCGGGGACGACGAGCCGTAACGCACCGCACCACGGTTTGTGAGCTTGTCCCGAGGTGAGGCGATTACGTTACGATTCCGATTAGTTTGCGTTGCAGTAGGGAGTTTACAAAGAATTCTGAACGGCTCAAGTTGATACGGTGCCGATCCCTTTCCGGTTTGATACGTGTGTACTTTTCAAAGGAAAAACGTTACAATCATACGAATCATACATAAGACATAGCAATACAAGATAAAGAACCCTTGTAGTTACATATTACACCAAAACGAATAATAAAAAGAAATGGCAAGACTTATATTATAAATCCCAAGCAGAGAAAAAAGGAACCTAACAAACATACGTACCTACCTATCATTAGGTACATCACACATGAAACTATTTAATTTCAGGAAACATTGTGCTTAGAAATAAAAGAACTTTACGGGTGAGAGGTCACAAGTCGCTCCAATCGGAAAATCTTTTTACCAGAGAAAAATAGGGTCACAAAATATGTTACACAACAACATAGCAACATTTAGTCAGAGTCCCTATTGACCTGAAATTTACAAAAACATCAAATCGAATCACATTACAATCTATTATGCATTGAATTCACCGGACATCTGCGCATTATTAGTATAAACAACAAATAAAATGTATGGAAATGCACATATGTATTTTATAACACAACTGGGTCAAATTCAAATAAACTTATGAATGAGATTTACAGTTTTGTAGTAAATTTTGTTAACTTATGGTAGTAAGTTACTATCAGGTGCATGATTCATTTTGCTGACATTTTCCTATTGTATAATGAGAACTCTACCACGCACACTTCAACCATTTCAAGTTTGATTCCACTTTTGTCCACCAACTGCTTCCCTTACGGTCCTACCTATTTCACCGGTCAACTGACAAATGATACGGCCGCTCAACCCCTGTCACCACAATACAACTAACTGAAACGGATAACTAAGTAATAACAAATCATCTCGTTTGGAGCTGAGAATCTAGAGGAAAAATCTTATCTACTTGTATTTCAGAGTTCCTAAAGGGTCCTTGTTTAATACAAAAGAAAGAAAGAAAGAAATCGCTTCAGGGATAGTATAATTGGGTTTCAGGATTTGGCTGTATCCTATTTCTTTAAGTGGAATATGATTTTTTTCAAATAAATATGAACGTAAGGCAATGTGTATTAGCGCATATTGCAGTAAAGTTTCCAATTGTTGAGTATATGTTTTACAGCTAAATCATAGCCTTCCTAACCATGAACTCTTTTATTATTTTCGTTATACTGAAAATTCCCAGACTCATGCAAAAGCCGGCGATAAATAAAATATTCAGCTGGTATTGCATAAACAATAGCGCGAGCGGTGAGATCAGTGCGAGTAAATGGAAGCCGATATTCAAAGCCGTGAACCAACAGAACAAAAAGCAGCTGAACCTGGATTATGTGTTCCACATCTGTGTTGTACTTGACTCTATTGTCACCAGGCTCTGTTTTCTGAGGTTTGTTTGACTTTTGGTGCCGGTAAAGCAAAGAGTCTTTATAACTTGCGTTGGCGTTTTATTTGTAGGGTTTACAATTTCATCTCTTAGTGTTAGGGTCAAATACCACAAAATAGGATATGAACGTGAGAGCAATAATACACCTGTGTACTTGCTTTAGTTTCAGTACGAAACTAAAAGTTTCTAAAGTATTTCAGGATTTTGATCAGCAGCTGTAGTGCGAGACAAAATCACGTGACACATAAAATTCATCAATGTCAATGTGTATATAAAAAATCCGGACATAATCTTTGAGGACCATGTAGATTAGTGTCTGAAATGATCTTTCGAGGAAAGAACCACACAGATTGAGTGGACGTGACCAGTCAGTGCACGCATTTGTCAGTAACCGTTCAGCTCAACTCAGAACTTAAGGAGCTCAACGATTGAACGAATACTTCATCATGTGCCTAGCCTTTTCTCAACTATGTTGGGGTCGGCTTCCAGTCTAACCGGATACAGCTGAATACTAGTACTTTATATGAAGCGACTGCCTATCTGACCTCCACAACCCAATCACTAGTTAATACGATACCCCTTGGTAAGACTGATTGTCAGACTCTTGGGCATCTGACGACCCGTAACGACTGTCAAAGATCCACAAATGTCAGCTGGGACCAAAGGCTTAATGTGGTTTCCAAGGCACGGAGAGGTCTAGATATGTAAAGACGGTCACCCATCCACGGACCAACCGCGGCAAGCGGAGCTTAACCTGATCAATCGACCCGTGCGGCTGTTATTTAGCTGTTAGCCACGAGCCTCTCCCATTGATACATTGTTATGGAACACAAATAGGGGGGGGACAATCGAATAAATTCTTGTCGATCTATGTTTGTATCATTTGAAGCTGACTACACATATGAAACGAGTTTTTTTAATCGTTTCCCCACATTTATTGCTCCTACTTGTTGCACATTCGCAAACATTCAATATCAACTTGATATCTGAAGGCCATAATATAAATAGTACTGTGAACACCAATTTCTGTGCTTGAAAAACCCACACACAATATCTTAGCATTATAAGTCCGGTCCATAAGTGTCCTTGAGTGTTTAGTAAATAATATCCGATCAGATCTATGAGTAATTACATTTCTTCTTACATATAACAGGCAAAAATTCAAGAAACATTATGAAAATCGCCCTTTGTTACGCACGAAGGCGGATTATGCTTTACTAAAGCACAAAGGAAAATCCGGCTTGAACATACTTATAAAATTAAGGAAACGATTCGTAACACTCATTGTTCGTATCACGTTGTTGCAATAAATATAACTGAGAAACTTATATTTATTACGTGAACGTTTGGTCCGAAATAAATTATTAATTTCGGACCAAACGGCCAACTTATGTTTTCTTTGGAAATAATATTTTAGGAACATTTGTTTTTTTATAGAATTTTATTGGGTAACGTATAGAATTTGCCATAAATCACATTCCAATGTTTGGTGTCAACAAGATTCCAAGTCAAACATGAAAAGTGAATTATCACCAAGTGAGCAAATAATCACAATACATTACACAAAGCATTCGTATCAATGAATTATGAGAGTCTCTGAGAGGCGATTACTATTCCGTCAAGTCTATGAAACCCGAAGTCCATTCTAGGTAAAAAAAAAAACTGAATATGCTAATAGAAAGCGTAGAAGAGGGGGCCCACAATAACCACGATTTTGCTATGAAAATTGTTATTGTAATTGCGGCGACAACAAAAAAGTGGCCTATCTTAGATTAGAATTCTATTCTATTGACGTCACCAATGGAAACCAATCATAATCTGCCTAGCCTTTTCCTAACTATGTTGGAGTCGGCTTCCAGTTTAACTGGGTGCAGCTGAATAGTAGTATTTTACCAATGGCAATCAATAGACCAATAAGAATTCTGACTGGCCTTTGAACAACCTGTGACACTGCACTATCAATTTACTGATATTGGTTCACAAGGACACTACCAAATTCAACCGTTTCTATCAATCTATTTTGTTATTTCCATGAGAGTAAAAACGAATTCGTTATATTGAACGCCATTAATCTAAACGATTTTATATTCGATTCGCATACCACGTTTGTCGTCCAGCTTGCATGCGACACACCGGGACATTCCCGCAGTCAATATTTGATTTGGCTTCAACCCGAGTGTGTCACGCGTCGATACTTTTCAATAGCGTTACGTACGGCTCGGTGAGCTCCCAGCCTCTCGCGGCCTATAGCGGAGCGGATTTCTGCTTCGTATATGTCTAAAAAACAAAAGGCTGTGGAAATGAATGAATATTTTTTGCGTAGAGTTAAGCTGTTATTAGTTTCTGTGTCGAGCTGGTAATTAATGAAAAAAAATGCAAGTACTTTTTCATTTAAGTGCAGTATGAAATTGTTAAGGCTTTTAAATTAAGTGCCAACGGTTCGCTTTTGTTATTTATATATTTTAAAGCTGATATACATACACTCGAAAGCAATAAATTAGGGTCATATAAAGACACCTGACAGCCTCGGAAACTAAGAACGCTAGCTTAATGAAATAAATTGTGTATAATAGACGATTAAATGTTCCTTAAATTAAAATAATACAACTTCTTAGTTACTGTAAAGTTATGCTCTATCAAAAATGACGAAATAAAAAAATAGGACTTTTGTAAATGGAACTATAAATTTCCTACACCTGTTTTTGCCTTTATTCTATTCTGTCATATAAGCAGCTGTCTGTATGTAAACAGCGTTCCTGATGTACAATTTTCATTATTGAAAATGTTATAATGTCGCTTACACCTGAAGAATGCACCAGAATTCTCACAATGCTGGAATTCGACCGGAGTCAGCACGCTGACTCCGGGCGAATTCCAGCATTGTGAGAATTCCTTGCTGTATCACGATACAGAAAGGACAGTTGGTGTGTCGCTGTCAACTGTACAACAAATTTTCCGACGTTACGAGGAAACCGGCTCTAACCTGCGCAGACCAGGAACAGTCAGGACCAGGTGTACCACAGTGCGAGTAGATCGATACTTTGTCAGCACAATGCTTCGGAACCGCTTTCTCACAAGAACTGCACTTATATATCAGTTCTGACGCCTCGGAGGAAGTAACCCAAGTGCATGGACTGTAAGATGACGACTTGCTGAAGCAAATTTAAAACCATTAAGACCTGCAAATGGCCTATTTTGGGGCGTGGGCATCGTATTTCGGGGTTATCATTATGCCCGGAACCTCTTAAATTGGAGTATTGAAGATTGGTCAAGAGTTATGCTCTCGGATGAATCAAGATTTATGCTCTTTATCAATAACGGAAGAAGAATAGTGTATAGAAGACCAGGAGAGTGATTCATGCAAGCAAGCATCGAAGAGAAATCCGTAGCAGAGATCCGTACTTGTATGGGCCGGAATGTCTGCAGAGAGTCGCACAAAGCTGGTGGTTATAGAAAACGGCACTATAACTAGCAAAAGATACGTGCAAGAAATTCTAAACGAATACGTTGGTCCATTTATGGTCAATTTGGAAAAGGATGCTATCTTTATGCATGACAATGCCCGGCCTCATACTGGTGAAATTAATTGGTGAATGACTACTTTCAAGAGATGAACATTGACTGTATGGAGTGGCCAGGATGCAGCCCGGATCGCAACCCAATGGAGCATGCTTGGGAGTGGGACGAGCTTGGACGATGTCCACCGAAATGATGAACACCGAAACCCTTCCCCGATCACTGAATGGTTGGGGAATATTCTCCATATTCCCCAACATCGTATTTATATAAGTATGAAACTTGTTGTACAGCATTCTAAACCGCATAACCGCAGTCATGACAGCACGTGGGGATCATACAAAATACTATAACTCTCGAGTATAGTTATTACATTTATTCATTAAATTAGTGTCTTAAGTGCAAACAGAAATCAAATAATAAAACTTAATAAAATAAAATTACACAGAAGCAAAAATAAAAAGTTGAAATCGAGTCTAATTCTGAAAGTATTTCTTTTGAACAGAAGTTCAAATAAAAATTGTGTTTGACATTGCTTTGAGGCACTGTTAAATATTAATTTGATTAAAATATGTTTTATTATTTTAATTTTTTTAAAATTTATTAAAAACAGAACTTATACTGACTATTTATATAAGTTTTTAAAGGCAATACAATATTTTCCTTTGTCTTTGATAAAATCAGACCTCCTACGTATGGAAAATTTAATAAAAATCATCCTCTGCCGTCGAGGGTTCACATCGGATCGTTCCTTCCTCTGTTCTCAGCCCACTCTGGTTTAACAGGAAATTTCTACTTATTACTTTACGCAACTCAGCTCTTTTATATCTTGTAATAGGTCTAGCTTCTTCAATGTGGATAACTATATAGGTAGTGATAGGTCCTCCTGGCATGGATGATCTTCAAATGGATCATCCTCACGGAATGCCTCGTTTTATTTTAACTACTTCCTGAACGCTTTAATAAAAAGAAAACTTCTATGATTGCGGATGGTCCCACTAAAAATAAGTTCTATACCTACTACAAATTAGTTTTCTGTTCCATTAACTTGAATAGTACGGGTTTATTCGGGTAACGTCGCTGAGACAAACGTGGTCAAGCTGCAGAAGCTTGACCAGACTGCCAAAAAATGCGTCTATATCTCAGGGACGGTTTCTAAATTTTGATAAAAAGTACATGAAACCTTAATAACGAAAGGGTCTACCTCGTAAACATTGGTAACTTCCTGTTTATGTTGTTTATATTAAAAAAGACCAGGCCAGAAAAAAGAAAAAAGTGTACCAAACGTAAATAACACATACGATATTTAATTTTGCCAAAAAGGATGCTGTTCCAGCAAACAACAGAAATGACATTGTCAGCCGATCACTACGGGCGGAGGCAAGATCCATCCATAACAGACTGAATATCTTCGTCCTACAACGGAAACGATCAAAATTCCTTCAATGTAACATCGGAACATGGCTTCGTAGATTCTGGAATCTAGAATTCTGGAATCAAATTCTACATCTGCCAATACTAGTTGAAAATATTTCACGTTCACCGCAGCGGTGAACGTCAAATAGCAAGCAAAGCTGTATTATATCACAGACGTGTCTCAGATACTGCGCACTTATATATTTCTTCCGCATATATGAACGTGTTCAAATTATAAGTACCTAATCATAAAGAGTGACACTGAAATAAAGCTGTAGCCAAATGGGTTTTTATTTTTGTTGAAAACAATATACTTAAAATTTGCATGCTTTTACAAAATAGTTCTAAGTGGCATTAAGTGTTTTAACCGACTTCTAAAAAAGAGGAGGTTCTCAATTCGGGTGTTTATATAAAAAAAAAACAGTTTGGTAACTTCCGGTACCTTATGTAAGCAACATAAGGTGCTAACTCTCAAAAGGGAACACTCAAACACACTCTCAGCGCGAGCCTCTACGAAATATTGTGAAAGAAATAATAAAGTTATGAAGGTAAGGAAAAACTCTCACTTGTGCTGTTACATTTTTGGCCAATCTAATATCGTACAGCGGACCGAGTGTACTCCAAACTTTGTCACGTTGCCAAATTAATTTGATACGAAATTGCTTTTCGCATGTACGATGGAGCTTACTTAAAAAGTTTATATTAAAAATAAGACGAACAGAAATCAACTTTATAACCTAATTTTTAAAATAGCGATGACGAGTATTAATGATTTGGATTGAAGTATTTTAAAAAGAAATAAGTCATACACAGACAGTTAACGTGAGGGGTCGAAACTCATTAAGTATTTTGACTGGGATAATTCATGAGTTTTGGTCTTACCGGTCTGAAACTTTGAAAATCCATAACAATAATAATTATAATATATTGATGATTCATTTCTCTTTTAAAGCTCGTGATGCGGCGTCTGCTCAGAACCACTGTCCTCAGCATCACGGCAGAGCTCGCGCACGCACAGCACCGCGCCATGGAGCACCAGGGACCACCTACCTACGGCGGTCACTTGATGGCTCCCATAGGTACGATAACGGTACCAAACTTCCCCAACCCTTTTGCCCAACCCGATAAAATGTGAATGGAACTAGATATCAACATACTGTGATTTCAACATGCTGCAATTTAATTATTCAACAGTACAGTACCAGTGCAATGGGTTGACGTTCACTAAGTACATGTACGAGTCTTAAAAGTTGGGCGAGAGGAGAGCCCTGACAGTCACCGACGAGAACATCACCGGAATCGAGTGGCTTCAGATATGATTAAATTTAACAAGATACGTACCTATGTATGTTTAGCATCCCTTGTTTGTGGACGAAGTCTGTTGATAGTTTCAGTCACAATTCTCAGAAATCGCCTCTATGAATCGGTAGAGCTTCAGGTCCCAAGCATTTGCATCATGTTTGCTGAAACAACCACGCTCTAAATCGATTATCTTTCTATGTTATGTTGTGATTTGGGAAACATTTGTTGTTAGTACCTAAGTACTATTTCTATAAAATACTACAGCGCTGATCGCCGAATATCTCAGAATTGCAATGCATTAGCTTACCTACGAGACCAACAGATTTATAGCGGCTATAAACAGATATTTTAATACTTAATTCGGTAATTAAACTACCGCTGACTGTTTTACAGCCAATATAATTCGGTAACAGAATGGAAATACACATTTATATTCTTTAAATTGAATACGTGCGGCAAATAGCCGTATATTTTTATGGGATATTATAAATTGCATATCAAATAAATAATCGCGTATCAATACATACTCATCATTTATATTCTTTTTTGCATCAAATAACTTACTTCACTACAAATAAACTAAACGTTTAACAAAACTCAAACTGCAGATAATTCGAAATTATACATCAATATGACATTACTTTTTCCTCATAATGCAATACAGTTAAATTTATTTTTGTACAAAAATACTACATACATAGCATAAATACTGACTGCACAGCAAATTTTCCAAATTTCATAGCAAAATAACTACCCCAGTCGCATATTAACCAGTAAGTACAACAAAACCTGTTCATCATATTTGTCTTAATTTTCAAGAAGCCATGCTCGGCAAATTTTATGATTATTATAACAAAAAAAATCCTTTTACATTGCATTATTTCTAAAAGCAGAACAAATTAACTGAAAAAAAAAATCAAAAAATGCAATTTTATTTTAAAATAATCATTTACTTAATACAAAATATTTGTAACTCACAATTTAAAAATTTTTCTCTTTAACAAGCAACGACGACAGTTTCGTAAGTGTTCCTTCTCTTGCAGACAGTCTTACAGCGCAGTTTTCCGATGTTCCCAAGAATTTTAACGTTATACATATTAACGCTCAGAGCATTCCGGCTCATTTCCATGATATGCTGGCAAGCTTTGACTGTAAAAACATACATGCTATCCTTATTTCCGAGTCATGGCCTAAACCTTGTCTCCCTTCAACTAGTTACTCCCTTCCCGGTTTCCAGCTTATTGATAAATACGGGACACGTCAATGAAACAAGGCAGCTCAACGCAGACTGTTTATTAACTGATTAGTAAAAGTTACCCACATACATAACACTTTTCCCTCCCAAATTTCGCACAGAAATCTTATTCGAATAATACCTGACAGCACAGTTGTAAAGACTGTTGCGAAAATATACTTATGTTATGTTACATAAAGTTAAAACCAAATAATACATACCTAATACGTTAGTGTTATACCCCTTCATTCATAAATATTGCATAGGTATAGTTAAGCAGTGATTAGGGACTGTTCAACCATACAATCTGTGACGTTTAATCGTCGTTTATAATTAAACCCCTTAATGTTTGTTGCGCGCCACAATTAATGCCTAGTACATGGCGACAGTAGTTACCACTAGCGCCATCTAGTATCGAGTAGCGGAACTAGTCGTCAATACCCTTCTAGAAATTTCGATGCGAGAACTTTCTAGAACATTCCCGAACTTTCGACATCTGGTCGATCGGGGCCTGTATGTACTCGAACATTCTAGATGTTTCTACAATGGAAGGTTCTAGAACTCTCTTTAGCGCTATATAAGGCCGAGACGCGCCACGACCGACACAGTTTGGATAAAGCGATCGAAGTGAAAGCATCGAAGCGATATTCAATTGCGACTTAAAGCGATCAGTAGTGCAATTGTGTTTTGTAATTAGTGTGTTCGACTTGTAATTAGTGTTGATTATTAAAGTGTCATTTTTTTTTGGTTATTAAATCGGCAGTTTTTATTGTCACGAACCCGAAGCTCGTAACAATTGGTGTCAGAAGAGGGGATTAAAATGCCGGTTTTACCCAAAGACGACACGGAGGGTATCCGTACCCGGAGTCAACGCCAGCAGGAGACGGACCAAAGGCGATTCGGTGGAACAACGCCAATGGGGTCGGAAGGCCAGCTACCGACCGCGGAGGCCGGCCCGTCCACAGCTGCTCCAGCATCATCAGCGCCAGATTTTGCTGCTCTGATGATGATGCTGCAGGAACAGGCTCGCCGACAGGAGGAACAGGCTCGTCGGTTGGAGGAACAGCTCCAGCGGGACAAGGAGGAACAGGCCCATCGACAGGAGGAACAGGCCCATCGACAGGAGGAACAGGCTCGTCGGCTGGAAGAACAGCTCCAACGTGATAAAGACGAGCAGGCGCGCCGTCAGGAAGAGCAGATGCTCCTTATGAAGGACCTTCACGCTACCTTTGGGAAAGACATGAAGGAGGTGAAGGATAAGGTTGCTCAACATGACAACCGCCTGTCGGAAGCTGAAACCCGAATCGACCAAGTAAATAATCGGGTTGACAACGTGATGGCTGACGTGAAGCTAACCGTGATGGCTGACGTTAAGAAAACGCTGGATTACCTCAAACTTGGGGATGGAATCGCAGCTCCCGTAGCTACAACACCTTCGCTACGTGGATTCAAAGTGCCACCGTTCGACGGAACTTCTTCATGGTCGGCCTACAAAATCCAGTTTGAGGCTGTCATGAAGGCGAACGGGTGGAATAAAAGCCAGGCCATGACTGCTCTCACCCTAGGCCTGCGCGACCAGGCCTTAACTGTCCTGGAAGCTCTCGGTAAGGAAGTGACTTACGAGCAGCTCCTCGAGGCATTGGAGGCTCGGTATGGCGACGCTCACCTGGAACACGTGTTTCGTGCGCAGCTCAAGGATCGCGTGCAACGCAGTAACGAAAACCTGCAGCAGTGGGCCCTTGAAGTGGAGAAGCTGGTTCGTAAAGCTTACCAGTCCGTACCTGCGCTTATTGATGGAAACCTGGTGCAGGCATTCATCGACGGCATCCGCGACCTTGAAGTGAGAGCTGCTGTGAGGCTCGGGCACCACGGGACGCTTAAGGACGCCTTGGCCCATGCACTGGAGGTGGAAGCTGTGCGACAGGATCATCGTTCCCATCGCGTCAGGGAGGTTGCAGCGGCTACAGTTCGCGACCGCAATAAAGGATACAGCCCTAGGTGCTACGGCTGTGGGGAAAAGGGCCACCTTCGATCCAGTTGCCCTAAGCGAACTGCAGAAAGAGAAGTCGACCGATCTCCAGAGGGCAGTGCGGCTAACAACACCGCGCAGCACCAGCAGCAGGGAAACGAGTAATAGCCAGGACTGCGGGGCGGGTGCTGGCTGATGTTCAAAGAGCCCCAAGGGTTTCGATCACACAAACCCATGACGGGAACAGCCTTATCATCAAGGGCGAGGTCAACGGAACGCCGTGTAAGCTGACCATAGACACTGGAGCTTCTCGCACGGTTGTCAGTTCCCAACTTGCTAGTCGGTCCCTTGGGGACTCCGCATACAACCGGGATCGCATTAATTTGGTAACAGCCACCGGTCAGCGCATACCCGTCCATGGAGAGAAGAAAATGGAACTGACGCTAGGGAACAGAATCTACCTGCATAATGTCATCGTGGCTGATATAATGGACGATTGCATCCTGGGCCTTGACTTTATGAGGAAGAATTATTGCGAGATTGACGTCAAGCAAGGTGTTTTGAAATGTGGAGAAGAGGAACTTTTCATGGAAGGGGCGTTACCTGGGAGTGTGTACAGCCTTAAGAAGATTGTTCTTCCGCCGAGATCGGAAACGATTGTGCCGGTTAGTCTTCCTCGGAATCCTGGGCAAACTCATCGTTGTGTACTCGTGGAAAGGGTAGACAATGACCTTCCATGGAAAGTGGCACGGACTTTGGTCAGAGCCACTGACATCTCAGGGGTACGTGTGCTGAACCTTTGTGATCAGGAACAGATAATAGAAAAAGGCACACTTGTTGGTACTTGCGAGGAAGTGGATTGGTTGCGTCGATGCCAACATCTATCGACTGGGACCCTTAGCAAGGATGCACAAACAAAAGTGACCACACTTTTAGAAGACTGCCGCAGCGCTTTGTCCCAAAATGAAATGGTCAAGGCGAAGAAGATGTTATTCAAGTTCGCCGATGTTTTCTCGTCAAACGAGGCTGACATCGGGAAGACTGGCATAGTTCAACACAAAATAAATACAGGAGAAGAATTGCCTATCCGTCAGCGGCCAAGGAGATTGCCGGTAGCACGTGAAAAAGAAGTGGAAACCATGATTGAGGGAATGGTGAAGGATGGTGTCATTGAACCTTCATCTAGTCCATGGTGTTCACCTGTAGTGCTGGTAAGAAAGAAGGACGGCAGCATGCGGTTTTGTGTTGACTATCGTCGTCTGAACGACGTTACAAAGAAGGACAGCTATCCTTTGCCAAGAATTGATGACACGCTGGACATTCTTACTGGAGTAAAGTGGTTTAGCACGCTGGACCTGAAAAGTGGCTACTGGCAAGTCGAAATTGATCCCAAGGACAAGGAGAAAACTGCATTCTCGACAGGAAAGGGTCTGTGGCAATTTAAAGTTATGCCGTTTGGATTGTGCAATGCTCCGGCAACATTTGAGAGGTTGATGGAACTTGTACTTACCGGACTAATTGGCGATGCCTGCCTGGTCTACTTGGATGACATCATCATCGTAGGCCGCACGTTTGAAGAACACCTTCAAAACCTGGAACGCGTGCTCATGAAGATCCAGAGTGCCAACCTCAAGTTAAGTCCGAAGAAGTGTTCACTATTCAAACGACAAGTTAGCTTTTTGGGATATGTAGTGTCTGAAGAAGGTATCCGCACGGATCCAGAGAAAATCGCCGCTGTCAAGGATTGGCCAATTCCAAAAGACAAGACGCAGGTCAGAGCATTTTTGGGTTTGTGCTCCTATTATCGGCGATTTGTCAAGAACTTTGCAGATATAGCTAAACCCCTGCATAAGCTAACCGAAGAGAAGCGACATTTCTGCTGGGATGAAAGTTGCGACATCGCATTCCAGGAGCTAAAGGACCGTCTGTGCAAAGCACCTATTTTGGGGTACCCTGATGCGGGCAAAGAATTTATAGTTGACACAGACGCAAGTGACATAGGACTTGGCGGTGTGTTGTCTCAACGTAATGGTGATCAAGAGGTTGTGGTAGCATACTTCAGCAAGTCATTGTCGAAACCTGAAAGGAACTATTGTGTTACGAGACGGGAACTGCTTGCTGTGGTAAAGTCATTGCAGCACTTTAGCAAATATCTTCTGGGGCGGAAATTCCACCTACGAACTGACCATGCTGCACTGAAATGGCTATTGCAGTTCAAAAATCCAGAAGGACAAGTTGCGAGATGGATTGAACTACTGCAGGAATACGACTTCGAGGTCGAACATCGCAGCGGGAAATCTCATGGCAACGCAGATGCATTGTCAAGAAGACCTTGTCCTGAAAACTGCAAACATTGTACTAGGCAAGAAAGTAAAGAAGTCGTACCTGTGAGGATGCTCAAGACAGACCTCAGTAACGAGTGGAAGGAAAGCCTACAACGTGCACAGCAGGAAGATTCGGACATCAAGCCGATTCTGGAGTGGATGAAGGCCAGAGCTCCTAAGCCCAGGTGGAGCGACGTCTCAGCAATGAGTTCGATCACAAAAAGCTATTGGGCCCAATGGGACAGTTTGGTGATTCAGGATGGAGTCCTGTGCCGTAAATGGGAAAACGCTCGGGGAAACAGCTGTCATTTGCAAATGGTTGTCCCTAAAGCTCAAGTAGCAGATGTTCTACAGCTGTACCATAATGGTTGTTCAGGAGGTCATCTGGGAGTAAAACGGACTCTACTGAAGATTCGAGAACGGTTTTACTGGGTCCACTGTCGGGACGATGTCGAGGACTGGTGTCGCAAATGTACAAGTTGTGCAGCTGTGAAGGGACCTCAGACTCGTAGTAGAGGTGCATTGAAATTGTACAATGTTGGTGCACCATGGGAGAGGATAGCCCTTGATGTTGCGGGGCCCTTTCCGGAAAGTGAAAGTGGTAACAAGTATTTCATGGTTGTGATGGATTACTTCACTAAGTGGCCGGAAGTCTTCGCCATTCCAAACCAAGAAGCTTCAACAGTTGCAGATAAACTGGTTCATGAAGTCTTCTGTCGTTTTGGAGTACCCTTGGAGATTCACAGCGACCAAGGAAGAAATTTCGAGTCCCAAATATTCCAGGAAACTTGTCGAGTTATGGGAACTCATAAAACAAGAACAACTTCTTACCACCCACAATCAGATGGAATGGTGGAACGATTTAATCAGACATTGGAGAGGTACCTAGCAAAAGTTGTGGAAAATCGGCAACGAGATTGGGACAAGCACATACAACCGTTTTTGTTGTCATATCGAAGCGCTGTTCACGAAAGCACATCGGTGACACCAGCTTTCGCAAACTTTGGAAGAGAATTACGGCTGCCTGCAGACCTGATCACCGGAATACCACCTGATGCCCCACGCAGTATAACTGAGTATGCGAACGACTTGCGGAACAAAATGAATGACATTTATGAGCACGTCAGACAATCGAGCCAGCAAATGTCTGAAAAGATGAAAACCCGTTATGACCGTAAAATGAACAATAAAGGGTTCGACGAAGGTTCACTAGTGTGGTTGCATAATCCAGTCCGCAGTAAAGGGAAATCTCCTAAGCTTCAAGCTAAATGGGACGGACCGTACCGGATTGTGACAAAGATCAATGACGTAACCTACCGGATACAGAAAGGTGCAAGAGGTACTCCTAAGATCGTCCACGTGGATCGACTGGCGCGTTATTATGGGGCCGATAATGCTCGGGACGAGCATGTCTTAGGAGGGGGCAGTGTTGCGCGCCACAATTAATGCCTAGTACATGGCGACAGTAGTTACCACTAGCGCCATCTAGTATCGAGTAGCGGAACTAGTCGTCAATACCCTTCTAGAAATTTCGATGCGAGAACTTTCTAGAACATTCCCGAACTTTCGACATCTGGTCGATCGGGGCCTGTATGTACTCGAACATTCTAGATGTTTCTACAATGGAAGGTTCTAGAACTCTCTTTAGCGCTATATAAGGCCGAGACGCGCCACGACCGACACAGTTTGGATAAAGCGATCGAAGTGAAAGCATCGAAGCGATATTCAATTGCGACTTAAAGCGATCAGTAGTGCAATTGTGTTTTGTAATTAGTGTGTTCGACTTGTAATTAGTGTTGATTATTAAAGTGTCATTTTTTTTTGGTTATTAAATCGGCAGTTTTTATTGTCACGAACCCGAAGCTCGTAACATTATGTTACATAAAGTTAAAACCAAATAATACATACCTAATACGTTAGTGTTATACCCCTTCATTCATAAATATTGCATAGGTATAGTTAAGCAGTGATTAGGGACTGTTCAACCATACAATCTGTGACGTTTAATCGTCGTTTATAATTAAACCCCTTAATGTTTAGAGTGTAACAATAACAATTAAGAAATATAACAAGGTTACAATGTGGTTACATATTTCTGAGCATTTCTTCGCAACGAATAGCCGCTTTCCTGCGCACGCGACAAGTGTTATCAGCAGCAGGTGGCGTGGACGGCGGGATTGACCGTGGTGACTGCGCCGCGATCGCCGCTCCCTCTCCCACACTATCAAAGAATTCATCTTTGTCGTCCGTATCGCACTTAGAGACTGAGTGCTCTTTAGCATGTTTGTTGATATTTTGATCGAAAGATGTTACGTCAATTGCCTTACTCAATGAATGCCGCGATTTACGAGTTTGTAACTGATCAATATGCCTCTTATGAGTCTGACCGGCACTCGTTTTCACCGTATAGGAAACTGGCCCCGTACGCTCGGTCACAACACCCTCAGTCCACTTGCGATTTGATTTCGTGTAATCTCGTAACATGACTGGTTCTTGCTGGACCAACGTTCGCAGCGGACGTTTGTGGCTGTCTTCGCGTCGCAACTGATCGCTGCGCACACGCTCTGCTGTGTCAGACCGCAGTAGATCAAGACGGCCGCGTAGTCGTCTGCCTAGAAGGGCTACCGCCGGTTCAATACCGGTGGTACTCTGTTCAGTGTTCCTATACATAAATAGAAATCGATTTAATGCGGTATTAAAATCTTCTCGTTCTAATTGAGCCTTTTTGAGAATACGTTTAACCGACCGCACTGAATTTTCCGCGGCACCGTTGCTGGAGGGGTGGTACGGGGGTATTAAAGTATGTTTAATACCATTGCGTTCCAAATATTGAGCAAACTCAAAGGATGAGAAAGGTGGCCCATTGTCGCTTACTATGCGTTTTGGCAATCCGAAACGTGCAAACAACCGTCGTAAACAGTCTATGACAATAGTGGCAGATGTCGTGCTAACTGGTTCTACTTCTATCCACTTAGAGTGAGCATCAATCAGTACAAAAAAATATTTATTATTAAACGGGCCGAGGAAATCTAGGTGCAGACGTGACCACGGCTCTGCCGGCCATGGCCACGAATGTAGTGGCGCGGCAGGGGGCGCGGGCCGTAGTTCCCTGCAAGCAACACATTCACGCGCCACGCGTTCGATGTCTGCATCAATGTTCTCCCACCATACATAATTACGCGCGATTTGTTTCATTTTAACGATTCCCGGGTGGCCATCGTGTATCTCAGACAAAACTAGCTCTCGTAACAATCTTGGTATGACAATACGATAACCCCATATTATACAGCCTTGATCAATATGCAAATTGTCTCTTCTATTGTAATACGCGTTTTCTATTTTATCAGTCCATTTATCAGTGGGCCACCCGTACATTATAAAACCGTATATTTTACTTAATAATGCGTCCTTTCGAGTCTCAGTTTTTATATCCTTAAAACTGATTGGAAAATGTTCCTGCGCGTAATTTAAATAGCTACTTTCTTCGCCTTTACTTCTAACTTGACGTTTTGTTAAGTCTAGAGGAAGGCGAGAAAGGGCGTCAGCAAAACAGTTTTTAGACGATGTTACGAATTCAATATTGAAGTCGTAAGCAGCCAACTTAACAGCATAGCGCCGTAAGCGGCTGGCGGCGGTCACTGGAATTCCTTTATTTTTACCAAAAATGTAACTTAAGGGCCGGTGATCACTGCGAAGTGTGAAATGTCTGCCATAAACATACTGATGGTGCTTAGTGACCCCGAATACAATAGCAAGCGCCTCTTTATCTAACTGCGAGTAATTGACTTCGGCCGAGTTGAGCGTCCTTGAAGCACAACACACCGGGCGCTCGCAGCCGTCAGCGTGGCGCTGCGTCAATACCGCGCCCACGCCATATGCGCTGCTATCAACTGATAGAATTAACGGGAGACTTGCATCATAATGTGCTAAAACAGGAGCGTGGCTTAACACCTTTTTTATCTTTATAAAAGCCCTATTACACTCGTCAGTCCATTGCCATTCTACATTTTTCTTTAACATACAATAAAGGGGCTTTAAAATATCGCTCATATTGACACAAAACTTTGAATAAAAATTTACAAGTCCCATAAAACTTTTGAGCTGTGTAACATTTGTAGGTTCTGGTGCTGCTACAATGGCGTCAATTTTTTTACTATCCGTATGTAACCCAAACTTATCAATTTTATAGCCCAAATAGGTAACACTACTTTTAAAGAAATCACACTTTGCATAATTTATTCTCAAACCATTTTGATGGAGCCTTTGTAGCACCGCTTTTAAATTGGCTAAATGTGTAGTTCTATCTTTACCAGTAACGCAAATGTCATCCGCAAAAACCGCTGTTGACGGCAATCCACTTAACGTTTCTTCCATAATTTTTTGGAAATTTTCGGGTATGCATTTAATACCGAATGGTACTCTTCTATACACAAAAGTGCCAACGTGAGTTGTGATTGCCGTCATCGGTTGGGAATCCTCATGTAAAATACACTGTTGGAAAGCGTTGGATAAGTCTAATTTGCTATACTCCTCTCCCCCACCTAAAGCTGCGAACAAGTCCTCAATGCGGGGCAGCGGGTAGTGGTATTCCTTCAAAAGTGGATTGATTGTTATTTTGTAATCGCCGCACAGTCTAATATTGCCGTTAGCTTTAACCACCGGCACTATAGGAGTGCCGTAATCTGATCGCTCCACTTTATAGATGACCCCTTCCCGCTGCAGCCGCTCGAGCTCCTGCTCAACTGGCTGGCGTAAGGCCAGTGGCAACGACCGTGCTTTAACAAAAACTGGTGTATCATCCTTCAAATATAGGTGAAATTTAGTTTTAAATGTGCCCAAACCTTCTGCAAAAACCTCTGGAAACATTTCTCGTAACGATGCCGCCAAAGAGTTGTCATCTGTTAAATTGTAACATTCCACAACTGCCAACTTTAAAGACTTGATCCAAGTACGGCCCATTAACGGCGGGCCGCCATTATCAATGACATATAACTTTAGTTTTGCATAATGTTTACCACATACAACGTTAACGACAATGTAACCGATGGTCTCGATGACGTCACCTGTATACGATTTCAAAGTTATCAGTTTATTTTCGATTGGGACTTTTGAAAAATAATTGTCATAATAACATTTTGAAATAACTGATATTTTGCTTCCAGTATCTATTTCGAATCTACATTTAACATTTTCAACGATCAAATTTGCGTAGTACGGTCCGTCGCCATCACTGTTAACTACCAAATTATAGAAATTACAAATGTCATCTTCCGAACCTGAGTCATTTAAAAAAAACTGACCTTTTGATCCTTTTGTGTTCTTATTTTTAACACACACTGCTTTTAAATGGCCCTTTTCACCACACACATCACAACTATATTGCTTGAACCGACATTTGCCCTCGGAATGGCCGGATTTACCACATCGCGAACATGCGCGCTGCGCTGGCGCACGACCCGAGCCTGCGCCGCCGCCACCGGCGCCGGCCCTGCCGCCACGCGAGGCGCCCGCGCTCGCGCTGATCCGATGCAAGCCGTCGTCATCCTGCTGCGCTGGCACAGGCATGCCACCGCCGGGCCGCGCGGCTGCCGCGCCAGCCGAAGCACACGCCATAGCTGCGTGCCGCTCCGCCGCCTCCAGCGCCAGCGCCAACTCCACGGCGCGCTTGTAACCAATGCCACGTTCTGCGAAGATCCTTGACCTCATGTCTTCATCATTTAGCCCCGATACAAATTGGTCTCGTAGGCACACTTCCAAACAAGCACCGAAGTTGCACGTTTTAGCTAAGTGTTTAAGTGCTTGAAGGTATTCGCGAATATTTTCACCTTGTCTTTGTATTCTTTGCCGAAATATGTGCCTCTCAGCGATTTCCGACCTGTCTGGTTCCAGGTGCTCCTTTACTAGCGCAACTACTTGATCAAAAGATTTTGATTCAGGGGTGTCGGGAGCACACAAATCACACATCAATTCGTAGCACTCCGCGCCTACCACCGTCACTAAAGTTGCTAACTTTAACGACTCGTCAATATTATTCAATGTAATAAACTGATTAACCCGTCGAACATACGCATCCCAATTGTTATTTGCTAAATCAAAAGGTTCTATACGTCCGATTGGCATTTTTAACAAAATGTTCACACGCGTAGGTATCGTATCGGTAACACCGCTCGTCGCCAGTGATAAATACGGGACACGTCAATGAAACAAGGCAGCTCAACGCAGACTGTTTATTAACTGATTAGTAAAAGTTACCCACATACATAACACTTATAAGGAACGACCGGTCGGTTGGTGCTGGTGGTGGTGTTGCCATATATCTTCGCACACATATTCCCTTCTCAGTTGTCAATGTGTCGGCGCAGCCACCGCCATCAGGTGCTGGTGAACATCTGTTTCTTGAAGTGGAACTACACCATTCAAAACTACTTCTTGGCGTCTACTACTGTTCCTCTTTACGTGTTAATTTCTTTTCATCTTTTGAAAATCTATTAGAAATGTTGATCCCTTCTTACAGTCATAGTATAATCATGGGTGACTTTAATACTTGTCTTCTGAAAAAAGACCATCGCTCTTCTTCTCTGACTAATATTTCGGCTTCCAGTAATCTGTCTATTCTTCCACTGAGTGCCACTCACCATTTTCCTAACTCTACTCCTTCGCTTCTTGACTTGATTCTTGTTTCCTCTCCTGATCGCGTCGCTAAGCATGGCCAATGCTCAGCCGATGCCTTTTCCTATCATGACTTGATCTATCTCTCATATAAAATTCGACCGCCTAAGGCGAAAGCAAAGATACTTATGCAACGCAATTTCGGTGGTATGAATGTTGACGATCTTTGCAAGGATGCCAACAATATAGATTGGTCTGCTTTATTTGCGTCTAAATCTGTCGACGAGCAAGTTAACATTTTTGCGGCTAAACTTATAGAGCTTTATGATCATCACGCACCTGTTCGAGCTGTTAAGGTTAGACATTTGCCGGCGCCGTGGCTCACAGATGACATTAAAGCAATAATGCACAAAAAAGTGACGGCAAAGTCTAAGTTTAAACGTAGGCCTAATGACGCTAACAGGGAAAGATATGTCTCAATCCGTACTCATTGCAATAAGGTGTGTAGGAATGCTAATCGCCATCACATTCATACTTCTGTCCAAAATGGGGACGCATCCAAAGTTTGGAAATTTCTTAGATCATTGGGGGTCAGTAAAACCCGACAAGAGACAATCCCAAAAGATTTAGACATTGATGCAATGAACAATCATTTTACTGCTTCGTCCGATTTTGATAGGACAATAAAATTTAATACATTGCGTTATCTTTCATCTCTTCCGACTCCCAGTTATTCTCCATTTGTTTTTGGTCAATTCTCCGCATGTGATGTTAAGAAGAGCATACTATCGATTACTTCCAATGCAGTGGGAAGTGACTGTATCAGCCGTAATATGTTAGTCCCTGTGCTGGATATAATCCTTCCCGTCATTTGTCATATCCTCAATTTTTCTGCATCTAGTGGTGTCTTTCCATGTTCATGGAAAGATGCTCAAATAATTCCATTACCTAAAAAAGCTAATCCGTCATCCTTTTCTGAATATCGTCCAATATCCGTCTTACCCTTTCTATCCAAAGTCCTTGAACGGTTAATCCACGATCAAATAAACACTTTCCTCTCCAAAAATAATCTCCTTAACCCATTCCAGTCTGGCTTCCGTCCTGGTCATAGTACCACCACAGCGCTTCTGAATATTACGGATGATATAAGGTCAGCCATGGAAAACGGTAATCTAACGGTCTTAGCTTTACTAGATTTCAGTAATGCTTTTAATACTGTTGATTTCGATGTTTTGCTTGGCATTCTATGCTCTCTTAATATATCTCCATCGGTAATTGACTGGTTTCGTAGTTACCTGTTCGGTCGCCGGCAACGTATTTGCATCGGAGAGACATTGTCTTCCTGGAGTAATACTTCTGCCGGTGTACCACAGGGTGGCGTTCTTTCCCCTTTACTTTTCGCAGTTTTTATTAACTCAATCTCCGACGAACTAATTTCTTCCTACCACCTTTATGCAGATGATTTACAAATCTACGCGCGAGCTCCTCTAGGAAATCTGTCCGAGGCTATCTTAGTGATTAATCGCGATCTGGCCCGTATATGCGACTGTAGCAAGAGGTATGGACTTATGGTCAACCCCATAAAGACGCAGGTTGTGGTGGTTGGCAGTTCTAGGACGGTCTCGAGGATTGATTGGACGACTCTTCCCCAAGTTTCTTTTAATAATTCGATTATTCCCTTCAGCGATAAAGTTAAAAACTTGGGGATATTCATGGACAAGAACTTTTCTTGGACTGCCCAACTACAGGAAGTTAGCCGCAAGCTATTTGCATCCGCTGCATCTTTGAAGAGACTGCGTAATTTTCTACCAATTGCCACCAAGATTGCGCTTGCACATTCACTTCTTCTACCCATTCTTGATTATGCTGATGCCAGCTATCTTGACCTTACCCAAGACCAACTCGATAAACTTGAGCGGCTTCAAAATGTCTGTATAAGGTTCATATTCGGTTTGCGCAAATATGACCATGTTTCCGAATTTCGTGTGAAGCTCAAGTGGTTACCAATTCGCCTTCGCCGGAATGCTCATATACTTTCCCTACTGTATAATGTGTTTTTTCCCCTTTCACCCCTCTCTATCTTAAAAAACGTTTTCAGTATCTTTGCGACTCCCACACGAAGTTTTTGAGATCATCGGATAATTTAAAGCTTAAAATGCCAATGCATTCTACAACTTTTTTCGACAAATCCTTCTCTGTTCAGGCCGCTCGTTTATGGAATGCATTGCCAGTTCAAATAAAACGCGCGCAATCGTTAGCTGTATTTAAGAGACTTGTGAAGGAACATTACTTGTTGTTGTGAACTTGTTTTCGTAGCTGCAATAATCTTTAGTCATCATTTATTTTCGTTGTTTATATGTATATTTAGTACTTATGTATTTATTTATGTATCTATTATACAGCATTATATATGTATATATATATCTATGTATATATTATAGTATATTATTTTGCACCACTGACAACCCCATTTTTTATATCCACGCAATCACTGTCCATTCCAAGGTTTCCTGGAAGAGATCGCAGAAAGCGATAAGGCCGCCCATTGTATGTTTTGTATTAATAATTGTATTTTTTTGTTATGTATTTTCTGGTGTACAATAAAGTATATATAAATAAATAAATAAACTTCCTTAGTAAAGAATCGTGTCTTGAGTTTGCGGACATGAAGCAACCGTGATGGTTCTGTGGTTCGCCTCCACAAAGCCAGAACAAATACATCTTACTTTTGTCTTCCAGTTAAACTTTACACCTGACCACCTCTACCCATCTTTCTTCATTTATACAACACTAGCTATTGCCAGCGGCTTCGCCCGCGTGGAGGTTGGAAATTATCCCACGGGAACGTACTACCGACATAAAAATACCACACGAAAACAAAAGACGTTCGGAAAATATACGTTCGTTTCGGTAGAAATACGTTCAGTAGTACGGTCGTTCGTTTCGATGAAATTTGGCACACAGATGGTTCATAACATGGATTAATACGTATTTATCCAATAATATATAATATAATAATAATAATATGCAATAATAATACTATTGATATTCTGAATTCGTTTTGATAAAGAAAACAGGGTACGATTCCATAAATTCAACACAAATTAGGGTGAAATATACTTTTTTTTAGAAACTGATGAAAGCGATGGAACGCCTTGTTCATTTCCAGAGCTTCGATGCCTTTATACTACGAACCTTTGAACGAGAATGCTACAAGACTTCAAAGTGACAAAGGATACACTCGCGTCATTATTTTCCTCGCAGAGAGAAGCGTAGAATCACAAGGCTAGGCGCAAAGCTCTCACGTGAGTAACAAGTTGCTATATCTAACACTTTCGTCCTTATTCATAATATCTGCAGTAAGAACGTGAGTGAATATGTAAATATGACGCGACGCGCACTCGCGTCACTTAACTGTGACGTCATCCCACAGTTCATATGTTTCCTTGAATTTACAGGTGACAAGCTGATTTGTTGTGTTCTTTATTTATTTTATAATGAAGCGACCAGCCGCTGCTTCGCATGGTTTTTACGACTTGACAAAATATCGAGATTTCTTCATTATATTTAGGGTTAATCTGTATATATTTTGCACAATACTTAAAGGTTCCGGAATATATTCTCTAAATAATGGTGCAAGCCGCATTAAAATCCGTTGTACAGTTTAGAGGAACAATCTGGTCACACAGACTTAACTATAACCAAAGCATGAATTGAACAATCGAGTTCTAAATTAACTTACTGATACCATTTTTGCTCATCATCTTGATTTATGTTCAAGATGGAATCCGAGGAGAATCGTATATTTTTATTGGTTTAAGGAAGATGGGTTCCAAACAAAATAATGGAAGGGATATTCCCACAGGATCGACACATAGGCTAGTAAAACCGCGGGGCGCTGCTAGTTTATGAATCAAAGAAAAACTAAATACCTACATACCAGTAAGAAATTAAACCATCTTATTTAAAACATAACCACAGTTTTTTTAATTTATTGATATTATGATCAACAATATAAGTCAACGTCTATGCCTTGCAAAAGAAATAATTCCCCATTAATTATTCTTATTTGTTAAAAGAATATAAAGTTAAGTTAAAGTCACAACGTCAAAATACTTCATAAATACAAATCTTGTTTCGAAGCTAAAATATTTTCCTAACTTATTTTTTTCGTGCAAATATTGAAATTCCGATGTGGATTGTTCGATCCTTTGAAATGAAAAATTACGGGATCAAATAGATATGAATTTCTTATACCTACGTTATTTATTGTAATTTTTAAATAGGAACATTTTCAGTTTTGATCAGGAATTTTGGAGTTGGGATTTTTGCTCGGCAAAAGGCTTGCCTCCTATACCTGAAATAGAAAACAGTTGGAAACAGAAACAAAAGCTTTGTCGTGCGAATAAGTCTATTTTTACCGACTTTACAAAAAGGAGGAGGTTCTATGTTCGGATGATTGTATGTTTTTTTTTTCTTCGAATACTCCGTCAATTATCGACGGATTTTCAAAATTCTTTTTTTGTTAGAAAGTAGATAGTTTTGAGGTGGTCCCACTGTCACAAAGTTAGGATCTGATGATGGGATCTTAGAAAAATCGAGGTGTCATGCTCTGCAGCAGAGCCACCATCCTAGAAACCGATCAATTATATCTTAAAATGATGTACGTCAAACGTACATAATGTACGTATCACAGTTATCGCTTTACGTGCATTAGATAATGATAAAATAGACATTGATTGTGGCTCTGCTGCAGAGCATACTCCCCAGCAGAGCCACAAAGTACATGTACTCAGGAAAGATAAACGCCACTGTTTTTTAATAAAAACTGATGTACGAATTGTGTTTATTGCGTACGTGTTGAAAAATATCATTATTAGACAGTGGTTTAATTTATTTTAGCTTATTAAAATTTTCATAGTAAGCGCCTGATTATTTTGTGTCAGCAAAAGTTTTTGTAGACAATCTGTTACCGTCAGGATGGGTGGACCAAACGAGATATGTACATGAGACTATGTGCACTATTTAATAGCTATGTGCTACTATTTACTTTAAAAACAAAAAAGATAAGATAGATAATGTTTATTTGCGAAAATAAAACAGTGCATTACTTTTCTTTAAAGTCTACATTAATAGACAAATTTAAATAGGTTTAATTAAAGGTTATTTAGAGAAAATGACGTAACTAACTATTTACACTAGATATTAAACAAATAAATACAAAAACAAAGGACACTTATGCGTCGAAGTCCTCGTCCGCATCGCTGTCATCCGGAAACGTGCCCAGAATACTGACAGCATTGCCAGTCATTGCGCTCATTATGAATTATTATTATTATTTCCTTTATTTCATTATATACAAATAAATTATATTTTTAAATATTAGGATATAAAAAGAGATAGGTAGGATCGTACGTTCCCGCGAACCCTGGCGTAGGTGTGAGATGGAACACCGGGGTGGTTTTTAGTCAGTAAGAGTCTGCAAGACCCCGTCGCCCGCCCAAGGGCGGCGGACATCCATGAGAATTTTCCACCCCGGAACAAAAAAAAATGGTTAGGTTACTTTAAACCCTTGAGGGGCTCTGTCGATATAGGATGCAAGAGCGAGCCATTGGGAATACAGCTTACTTAAAAATAATGATCTAATTGGTTTCCGTGAATCAAAGGCGCTTTCTGTGAACCAAGGAAACAGTGGTTTCTATGAACAAAGTTTCCGGCAAGAAGTGCTATCTATGAACAGAGATCTCTGTCAACAATGCTTCCTATGAACCGAGATATCTACGATTCGCACTTCGCTTGATTGAAAGCAAAACAGATGTGGGCCCAGTTAAACATTATCAATTTTTTAAAAGGGGTACCTGGTCCGCGATCCCAGTTCCTATTATTTAACTAATTAAGTAACTAATTAATATACATATATATATGTCTTTGTAGTACTTTTTTTTAAAATTAGCGTACAATTTTGTACATTTTTCTTGGCCCATAACAAAGTCTGAAAGTGGAATACTACTTAGTGAAATATATAGCGCCGCTAGAAAGAATACTTCCTGGCGGTGGCACGTTGGTTATTATTTTCTGCGAAGTCTTAATAGTGCTTTTTTTTTATTTAGCGTACAATTTCGTACATTTTTCGTACATACTTTAGAAATTAGACTGAAGTTCGTACAAAGTCATTTCACCGCTAGAAAGTACGACACGTATTTATATAGTGCACATAGTCTTGTGTACATATCTCGTTTGGTCCAGCCATCCTGACGGTAACAGATTGTCTACAAAAACTTTTGCTGACACAAAATAATCAGGCGCTTACTATGAAAATTTTAATAAGCTAAAATAAATTAAACCACTGTCTAATAATGATATTTTTCAACACGTACGCAATAAACACAATTCGTACATCAGTTTTTATTAAAAAACAGTGGCGTTTATCTTTCCTGAGTACATGTACTTTGTGGCTCTGCTGGGGAGTATGCTCTGCAGCAGAGCCACAATCAATGTCTATTTTATCATTATCTAATGCACGTAAAGCGATAACTGTGATACGTACATTATGTACGTTTGACGTACATCATTTTAAGATATAATTGATCGGTTTCTAGGATGGTGACTCTGCTGCAGAGCATGGCACAAATCGAGGGCAACCCTCAAATTTTATAGGCTCACTTATTGTTTTTCGCATATTTTATGAAGTATCTTGTGCATTTGCGTATGGTTGTCACCATCTCAGGTAACTGGGCTGATGATGGAAGGTACAACTCCTTAACAGTAAGAAGTTACTCGAACAGGCAAGGACTGTTTTACTAAATTGTTTTGACGTTTGATAGGGCATTTGCCACATTTGGTCTCATGATCATCAAGTCATGACTTGATGCTGCAGTCAGGATAGTCTGCAGAGTACCTAACTCCTCGACAACTAACAGCAGATATATCGTGTTTAGGCTCATTGAAAAGGGCTCGATGTGTTGATAAACGTACTGTTAATGAGGAACACCGAAGTACATAGAGACCTGATGCTGAAGCCAGGAGCATCAGAAAAAGTACAAACCTTGAAATTATTAACTGACTTCCAAAAAGGAGGAGGTTATATGTTCGACTTGATATGTACATGTTTCTTTTTTTTATGTATGTTCACCGATTACTCGAAGACGACTGGACCGATTCCAAAAATTCTTTTTTTGTTTGAAAGGGTATAGTCTCGAGGTGGTCCCATTGTCACCAAGTCGGAATCATATGAAGGAATCTCATGGAAATCGAGAGAAACTGAACTAAAATTTTATAGGCACACCTATAGTGACTTGGATATTTTTTATAGTAACTCGTGCATTTGCTCTCGGAAAGCACCATTTGGTGAAGTGGAACTGATGATGAAGAGCACAGATGGCCATCGGGACTACTCAATAATAAGTATTTCACGGGTTGTGATTCGATAACCAATTTATGCTCGTCACAATGCGTATGCTGAAGTGGAGCTGATGGTCACTTCTGAGCTCCAGTTCTCCTGGTTCTTATTAAGAGAACTTCTCAACAATTAACGTCCCTGCATCGGGAAAAGCAATATTTTGTAAAAGGTGATGAGATGTTAACATTATGCTATTGTAACTCAGATAAATTACAAACTGACCCACTCAAAAGTGAAAAATAAAAACTTTTTTCAAGGAAGTCGGTGTCCTTGGATCTGTATTTTAGTTTTTTGCCACCGACTTCCGAAATTTAAGTTATTTTTCACTTTGTAGTGTTTTTTTGGAAGTCGGTTGTTTTTTTTTTTGTAAAAAGTTTTTGTACTACGGTTTGATCACAACAGCTCGTTCCATTAATGGTGCAGGTCAATGGTGCATACGGCAAAAGTAGGGTGAAGTAGTTGTATTAATATTGATGGTGCAAACGAAACTAATTATTAGTCTCCTCTGCACCATTGATGGTGCAGGTCAATGGTGCATACGGTACAACCGGGTTTTAATTTATTGAGGTATTCCACTCAGAGCAACCGCACTTGGACGAACCGCACCTGAGCACTTCCACTAGCCGCACTGAAAAAAATTTTGTAACGTGCGGTTCGGTGGAACAATTTGTCGTTATTGTTTTCAGTCCCCGAACGGCACTTGCATACAGTTTGTAGTGATGGGACGATTGTATTCTTTGTTCAGGACATTACCAACGTATCGATACGGCAAGTGCGTGTAGAACCACGCACAGTAAAGGTCCCCAGGTCCAGTTCGTGTCTAACTACAGACGACTGTTAAAGGTTCAGTATCAAGGGTCTGACGTACTTTTGGTAGCTCAACGGTCGAGTTCACGAAGGTAAACGTTTGTCCACACACACTATATTATATTGATGGTCCTTCTTTTTGAGGTTTTCAGTTCTGTAAAGAGGATGAAAGAAAGAAATGAAAGAAAGAAATATACACGTGGAGTATATTTGGCATGCAGCCTTTAGTGATTTTAAATATCGTTTGTCTGGTACGAAATCACTTGTCCTTGTGAAGGCCGCGGGACTCCATTGGATGCAAGAAGCACAGGACCGATCGATGTGTCCAGTAGTGGATGTCTCTAGACTGAAAATGATGACGATGATAATGACGATTTTGGGAAAGTCGACGCTTAATATTTATACATACCTCATCATCTGTCTAGCTTTTTCCCAACTATGTTGGGGTCGGCTTCCAGTCTAACCGGATGCAGCTGAATCATCATCTGCCTAGCCTTTTCCCAACTATGTTGGGGTCGGCTTCCAATCCGGCTTCGGATGCAGCTGAATACCAGTATTTTATATGGAGCGACTGCCTATCTGACCTCCACAACCCAGTTACTGGCTAATATGATACGATACCCCTTGGTAAGACTGGTTGTCAGATTTAACAACTGTCAAAGATCCATGAATGAGAGCCGGGACCAACGGCATAACGTGCTTTCCGAGGCACGGAGGGGTCTCGGTATGTAAAGATGGTCACCCATCCACAGACCAACCGCGGCAAGCGTAGCTTAACTTGATCGAACGACCTGTGCCTATGTGTGTGTCTTATTTATTTATTTATACATACCTACCTTATTCATAATTCGAAGTATTCATATTGCGAACTATGGTTTAGTTATTCTATAAAAAAAATATCGAAATTGTTATAAAGATTTACTAACGTTAACGTTGTGTCACTAACACAACAAATTGCTTAATATCGTCTACTTCACAGACAAACATAATTGTTTGCGGAACCCATTTTCCTTAAACCAATAAAAAAATATACGATTCCCCTCGGATTTTATCTTGAACACAAATCGAGATGATGAGCAAATGGAATCAGTAAGTTAATTTAGAACTCTATTGTTCAATTCATGCTTTGGTTATAGTTAAGTCCCTTAGCGTATTTTTGAATTAAGTCAGCGGTATTCATTTTACTTTATAATTACTATAATGCGATTTGTCTTGGTATTGAAAACAATACGAAAGGATTTAAGGAATTACCTACCTAACAACATCTTGGACCTGCCTATGAAAGTATAAGTAGCTTCAGTCAATGGCTTATAAAGGATAGGTAAGTAATGTATTAGGAACAATCAATTCAGAACGGCATAATGTCAGAAATCTAGCAGACAAGATACATTTGTTTTGTTTTAAGTCTTGTGGCTTACAATTCCCAACTACTGTTGGGAACAAGTCACATTGTAAGAATTAGACTTTTCAATAATCATAGCAGGGCATGGTACAATTGTTGAGTAAATGTTTCAGTAACTTCACTCTAAGTTTCAAATATATTTCGATAAAAATAAAAACACAGAAATCTCTTTTACACAACACACATTGTTTGAACAAAACTCATTCTATTGTTCGTTCATAGGTACATACATACATAACCGTCTGTTAACCTGATCACCTTATCTCTGTCTTCACAACACACAGCGTCTCTTGAGATATAGAGTGATCCATTCTACTTCTATCTGACATCTCTCATCTGGCATCTCTAGAGGAGTTTGCTGTGTTGTACACTTCAAAAACCTACATACCTACATGCAAACAACGATTTCAGTATCAATACTTCTATACTGCTGAATATGATTTTCAAAAGGGATTTTTAATGCTCTATCTATAGTTTATGTACTTACGAAACGTCCAATTTGATGTAAGAACGGCTTTCATTTGGCACTACCAATGGATTCGACGGTTTTCCATGATTATTTAGAGTTCAAAAACTACGCAAGACACATTGGTACTTACCCGGATTTTAACCCACAACCTCGTGCATTGCCTTAACAACTGGACCATCATGGCATTATGCTTATAGCTTCTATTAATTATATACCAAGTAACGTCATACTAGTCGTCGTCGTCGTCGTCGTCGTAGTCGTCGTACTAGTCATTTAATTAATTACGTAATCACTGTTTGTACACCTATTAACAAGCGCGGTGACTTTAAGAGCGTTTACGACGTACGGCATTTCATACAAACTATCAAGCCCTTGTTTTTCGAAATGAATAAACCGATTTTAATGAAACTTCATACGCTTATGCAAAAAACAAAGGTCTAAAAAGTTACTTAAGAACATTTTCAAAAATAGTGTTACAGCCAAGTTAGACCGATTTTAAATTTTCCATAGAAACAGAGATTACCAGTTATCTTTTTTTAAATAAGATATTTCGAAAATGTTATGTTATGTTAATGTTAGTGTGAATATAGGATAATTATATTGTTTACAATTTTACGAATGAAAAGGTTTTTTTATTGCTCAGGCTAATTTAAATAGATAAAGTATTTTCATGATAGCATAATGACCATAAGTATCTGAAGAAAAGTAATACTTCCTGTGTGTTTAGTCTGTAGGGGAAGCCCGGGCAAGACGAATATGTTAAGGGGTACTGCAAATAAAACCACAATCTAATAATCAATAGAACTCTTTGTACTTTTAATTTGTACTATGTTTAATCGTCTTTGAAAAATAATCATTAAAATTCAAAAACTTAAACAATTTCTATAATAATTTTGAGCATTAACAAAAGGTATCAATTATCGGTTTTGCCCGGTGGGGTCGGGCAAAAAGGATAAGTAGAACTAGCTTAGATCAGTGTTCGCATTCATCACAGAAGTAGCTGCCAACTCCTACATAATAAAGTGCAGTCTTTATGCGCCCAAATGCACTGATTACACTGAATCCAATCTTTCGCTAGTGGTTCAGTGTATTTGTCAGCGCACACTAAACCGTAAAAATCTGGTTTCGGATTTTTGTTTTGTTATTTGACTGAGGATATTTTAGTTTTAGTTTTTCTGGGGCCTGCTAACTCAGAAATGGCATATGTAATGGTAGTGGTAACTAATACTTATAATATGCTTGCTCTGAGCAAAACGGAATACCTAACCGTTTTGCCCATATCCATTTTGCCCAACACTCTAATATTAGAAACAAGTGAAAACTTGAATTGTTTTTAGTAGGTAAACAAAAAGTAACGATCACAAATAATACCTTAATAAACGTGCAATTGAATATACAATACATCTTTATAGACAACTGATGACTAATACAAAAAGTTTGTGTGCAAACCTTTACAAAAATCGTAACAAAACAACGATAATCCTTTTTTTCCCCTTCCACAACAGATGCACTCGCGTATTGTTTGGACGTATTGTTGAACTACCATGGCATTGCCGATCGTATGTGTCACGACTAGAGAAAATGTTAATAGCGCTATCTATTATATGTTTATGGAAAAATCAGTTATTCTTCTTTCCCGCACTATGCTTCTTGCCCGGCCTTCCCCTAGCTACCACTTTTAGACAAAGAAATAAAAAATTACATAAATTGAACGTACTCCAGCGAAAATAATTCATCAAAATTAAACTCAATCATCAAATTATATTATTACGCAAGTTTTTAATTATTATACTCTGAACATTCAGCTACATAGACATTACTTAAGTAGTTCTCTTGATGTTGGTGATCCTTATCCGTGTACTCAGGAATAACTGAAGATTGTGGTCGGAGCTAATCTTGCGAGCTCAGCCTCTTAGTGGTATCTCGTTTAACTCGATGAACACAAAATATTAAGAGGCCGGCGGAGCATTTTGAAAGGACTCTGATATAAAGACGAGATATGAGGAATTTCAAATTTCTATAAAAAGAACAATGCCCACTTTCCATACATTTAAAAACCTGATAATGAAAGTTAATGTATAGTTATAAGGTATAGTAGAAAGAGTACCTGTAAGATTAGAAAATAATGTCATATAGTCATTTTTACGATTTAAAGTCTACAAAGGCCAAAAAATATTAATGTTACTTTTTAGGTTAGGATTTGCCTTTACGATAGTTTGTTTACATATAAAAAGTCTAACTTTGCTATTGTATTGTCAAAAGTGATCACTTGCCTACCCATTTCGTTGACCGCAGTACTACTACGTCATCCAGAAATTCTGCTGGAGCAGAGATATTGTCTTGAAACCTAGCCCATCTCAGTAGTTACACACACAAAATGGCACAATACACCACGAGACGCAAGCGCAACAACGAAGTCGCAGAACTGTCAAAATATGTAAAAAATCCGTTTCACTCGTGCGAACCCAATTATAATCTGCATAATTAATTAATTTAATTATCATGTTATTTTCAATTTATCTCTATTATGCACAGACTAATAAAAAGTAGTTATTGATTAAATAAAACTTAAAATAATATATAAAACTCAGAAAAAGAGTTGAATAAAGTCAACAAGCAGTGTGAAAACGGAACGTTGTAAAAAATGAGTAGTTGGATGCGTTCAGGGTAATTGAGATGCGTTCAAAATAAGGTAATAAGACACAGAGTTAGCATAAAGAAAAATTAATAAATATTCTTTTCCTGGCCTTCTTTTAAAATTGTGATTAGCGTAATGAATGTACAATTAAATTAGCTGATTTTTAATATTTATTTCATTTCTATACATTGTCAGGTGAAAAATGGGCATCCTTCTTTATTTTTTCATAACTCGTCTTTAAATCAGTGTCCATTCAAAATATATTTTTTGGAACCTAGATACTCTGTAATCCAATCGGAATAAATACATACTACATTATGAATATGTTTGATTTACAAATTATTTTGGTATTACCTTTGTATGAACTACGCATTAGCATGCGTTGTTCGCCGGCCCCTTAAGTCCATACCTATGAAATTTCCGTTTTAACTACATTGATTTTTTTTTCAAATTATGTAGGTACATATTTCATTGATCGAAGTTTTGGCCATTAGTGAAGATGAGCTTTTGCCATTTTAGTGGAAGTTCGTTGATGGCTCTGCTATAAAAATCCTGGGGACGGGAATCGATGAATTCTCTAGAGGCTTTTTTCACCGCCTCGTTGGTTTGAATTTTTTCCGCTGTAAAAAGTTAGTTAATTAGTTGGAGCAAGGTCTGGTGAGTATGGTAGGTGACGGAGAGTTTCCAGTCGTAATTCGACGGTCCGTTGTGCGGTGTTTTGACGAGATTTCGTTGTTATTGTTCAGTGAAACGGTACTTACCTACCCACTTTCCGAGCTTTTTTTATCTTTCCAATTCGACTTAAATGGACCAATATTGAATTATCACTTACGTTGAAGGCTGCTGCAAGTCCCAACGTGGTTTGTGCTTTAACTGTGGCTTTCAATTCATCGCTATCGACTTTCGTCTCCGTTTGGCCAAGGGGCTCATTGATGGGATTATAATTTTCGGAATGGAAACGGTTGAACCAAAAACGGACCATGGTTTCACATGCGGTACCATGTCCATAGACTGTCTATACTGCGTTGGTGCTACGACGGATCTAGTATTCAAAAATAGCGCGCAAATTCGTATTTTCCACTATATTAAAAAAATATCGAACGACGGGAAAACAAATGAAATGATTTTGTAAAACAAAATGCTATATTATAAAATTAATTTGAATTTGGAATTCTAAATAGAATGAAATATATCAATCTTCACAATAGCCAGTAACAAAATCCGTAATTTCATAGTTAGGATCTTATACATTGAACAAGAGGACACTGAGCAGTTTGGTTTAGATACATAATGAATATGTACCTATCTAAGTATTCTGCTTGAGATAGTAGCTCGTATTAATGTAGTGCCTGGTACCTAATAGAAATGTATAGTGATTATAAACACTGAGTGCCGCATTCAATCAACGTCAAGTTATACATAAATGAAATTATGCTATTTGAAACTCGTACATATTGATTTCATTTGATTTTTAACTAAATTATACACATGCTAAACTGAACTTGGTATAATTGTATTTTTAAGCGAACGGTTTTGAGTGCATTAGCACGACTTTTTAAGAAGAGATTTAAATCGAGTTTCTCAAGTTTTAATGCATTGTCAAGCTGTAGGATGTGCGTGAATAATGCAGGTAAATAGTTCCTAAAACAAATTCTAGGTAAATTGTATGTGTTTTTAAAAGAGAAAACAAGTTACTGTGCATAATCTTTTACTAGTAAGTTGTAGTAGTATCTATGAATGATGAATGACGATTGTGTATTTTGCAATGCAATAACAGTAAAAGGCATGTGTTATTTATTCCAAATACCAACGTCAAAATAAATGTTCATTTTGTCGGAGATAAATCAATGAAAAAGCTTTTAAAATCATAACAGAAATACACGGATGCTTTTGTGTTGTTTAAAATGAAAAACCCGGTGTTAACATTTTGTGAAAATTTTACGAAGAAGGTAGACAAGTCAACTTAAATTCTGCAACAAGAATGTAGGCTTCATTGTAGAATGAGAGTTTGTAAAAGCAGTACCTATCAACGGTGAAAATAATTAGTTTAATTTGCTCTACTCATTATATTCATAATTAAGCTTGTCAAGTGTCCTTTGGTCAAACTACAGTGTAATATTAATAATGATCCCATAAATCACGCGAACATAAAATAAGGCTCTATTCGCACCGAGATGGCAGCGGCCGGCAGCGGAGCGGTGAGTACTTTCAGTGACAAATAATAGTAAACCTTATCTTCATTATTAAAATATATAGTATTACTTGAGATACCTACTCGAAAAGGCCATGCGGCCGATTGCGGCGTTCGAATTCTCGCACAGACGCAGGCGGCTGCTGGCGGCAGCCTCCAGGTTCCCTTCTGAATATATAATGTAAACTGTCCTGATGCATAGCGAGAGACCGCGGCCGCGTGTTTTCTCTTGGCTACTTGCCGAGCTCAACGCTGCCGGTCGCCACCCTCTCAGTGTGAATTGAGCCTGCCTGGTGTGACAGATGTGCCAAAAAGCTACCGTGACTCGGGTGCGCGAGAAACTTCGTTAATATCAGACATATATTGCAGAAGGTAATTTGTAATACCTCACAAAGGGGCTGAGTTATGAAGCCAAGTAAGTATAGAGCAACAACTACTTAGTTTTTTTTTAATTTCGTGCAACGCTGCGGAATATTAAAGACTAGCTGCGCCCCGCGGTTTCACCCCCGTAAGTGTCGATCCCGTGGGAATACCGGGATAAAAAGGAGCCTATATGTTAATCCAGGGTGTCAGCTACCTCCATACAAAATTTTATCAAAATCGGTCCAGCCGTTTGAGCGTGAAGAAGTAACAAACATATAAACACACACACACACACCCCCACACACACTCACAAACGTTCGCCTTTATAATATTAGTGTGATTTTCCGAAAAGTAGTTTAGTTTCAACGGAGTAGCGAATACAGAGCTTTGGGAATACAATTATTATGCGATAACCGGATGACTATGAAGCAAAAGTCACAGCAAAACAAATCTTTTCGTTCATTTTTTAGATTTCATTTTTCACAATCAAGCACTATCTATCTTCAGAGCTTTGCTGGAACCAGCCAGTAATGCATCACGGTTTATAGCTGGTTTAGAGAATACTTTCTAAATTGCACAGTTTATTATGGCCACAAATTTAAATGACCGGAAAATTCAGCAACCAAGTCAACAAATTATATTCGTACAAACAACGAAATAACACAATTAGCCTATAATATTCCCACTACTTGGTCACTGGCCTCCTCTCTGTGATAGTGAATGGGCCGATCCACCACGCGGGCCCAGTGCGGTGGATGTCACATGTCTTCGATTTTTTTATTCTAGGACATGCCTGTTTCCTCACTATTGAACAAAATTTATATAATTTCTCCCAAAGAGAGCAATATTAATAAAGTTGCAAGCCGCAATTAGTGCCAGATCCGAAGTTTTGTTAAAGTATCGTAACTATGCGAGCCATGTACCTAATAAGTAGTTTGAAAGTGACATCAATCTGCTTGAAAATGAGAAGACAATGTGATGTATTTACACAGAATTGAAGACTCGTGATTACCCATTGTTATGTTACTACCCTAAATATATGAGTGTGCCTTGCTTAATAAAGAAATAAATAAGACTATAGTTTAAGGCAATTTCACTTGATCAGTTTGATAATGCAATTAGGTAATTATTTAAAAAACCCCAGACACAAAACAATATTGAGCGTTCTGCGGAACACCTTCTATTCAAAGAGGTCCCCCGACTTTTACATGAATTTATCTGTTTTTGTCTCGTCTCATTAATTGTTCGCTGATATTTCAGCCAGTCAGTCAATTTTCCCTCATAACATATATTTTTTATTTTGTTTATTTTTTAAAAAACGATCCATCACTAACATTTCTTCTGTATTTTAGAGAAACTTAAAATATTATTTTGTCTAAATAAAGTTTAAGATGTAGCGCACGGTCGTTATTCATTTTCATTCAGGATAAGTCAAACGTCCAGATAGTGACCGTAATTTCGATCAATGTGTCAAGATAAAGGTGTCAGACGCATAACATTTCGCAGACTAACCCAAGATTTCCAAGCATCAAGTATCCATGAATCTAAGCACCAAGTATCCATGAATCTAAGCACCAAGTATCCATGAATCTAAGCACCAAGTATCCACGAATCTAAGCACCAGGTATCCACGAATCTAAGCACCAAGTATCCACGAATCAAAGCACCAAGTATCCACGAGTCTAAGCACCAAGTATCCATGGATCTAAGCATCAAGTATCCATGAATCTAAGCACCAAGTATCCATGAATCTAAGCACCAAGTATCCACGAATCTAAGCACCAAGTATCCACGAATCTAAGCACCAAGTATCCATGAATCTTTGATAGACACTGGGCCTTGTCTTTGCCTTCCTATTCCGAATGTTTCAGCTCAGTTTTTTAGTAGTTTCGATAACACAGGAAATCTTTAAATCTATCCTATCTATTTTCTGTAGGTAAATATAAAACGATATTTACTTACAGAAAGTTTTAACACTAAAGTTTATTTAAGCTCCATACAAATAAATACAGTACCAAAATGAGAATTGGTGACACATTTGATGTAAGGATCACGCGCGTCGTGAAGCGAATATGTCGATGTCGAGACTATACATGTTGTTTATAAAAAAAACATGCGACGCTTGCCAGTCAAACTGTTATGAAAACTACAATAAATAATTTTCAAATCTTGTGGAATTACTTGGCTCATCTTAAACGTAATTTTTGCAGCCTCATGTAGGTAAAACGCAACAAGATTGTAGGTTTCCTGATAGGTGAATGATTACTGTAAAAAGGCTTAAGGAGTGTTTCTAAATACCCATAGCAATGAACTCCCAAAATAATAAATTTTAACTAAAAATTTAATTAAAGGGTGAAAATCTATTTCTATTTAAAGATGTTATTTAAATGGTTTCATCAATCAATCAATCAACTCAGCCTATCGCAGTCCACTGCTGGACATAGGCCTCTCCCAGACTGCGCCACAGCACCCTGTCCTACGCCTTCCGCATCCAGTCTACCCCAGCCACCTTCTTTAGGTCGTCCGTCCATCTAGCTGGGGGGCGTCCTACACTACGCTTGCCGATACGCGGTCTCCACTCCAGGACTCGTCTGCTCCACCGGCCATCGGTCCTTCGACAGACATGGCCAGCCCACTGCCACTTCAGTTTGCTTACTCTGCAAGCTATGTCGGTAACTCCGGTTCTTTTCCGGATAATTTCATTCCTGATTTTATCCTTTAAAGAGACTCCGAGCATAGCTCGCTCCATAGCGCGCTGAGCGACCTTGAATTTGTGTACCAGCCCGACCGTCAGTGTCCACGTTTCAGCACCGTATGTCATGACGGGCAGGACGCACTGGTTGAAGACCTTAGTCTTCAAACACTGCGGGATAGGCGACGAGAAGACTTGACGGAGTTTTCCAAATGCTGCCCAACCCAACTAGATCCTTCTGTCGGCCTCTTTCTCAAAGTTGTGTCTACCGAGCTGGATGACTTGCCCTAAGTAGACGTAATCCTTCACAACTTCGAGAAGCGACCCTTCGATGTGGATTGGACTCGGCAAGACGTGCGAATTGTACATGACTTTTGTCTTGTCCAAATTCATGCCGAGGCCAACCCGCCGGGAGGCTCCATTTAGGCTGTGCAACATTTGGTCTAGCTGTTCCAGCGACTCTGCCATTATGACGATGTCATCGGCAAACCGAAGATGTGAGATATACTCGCCGTTCACGTTAATACCCTGTCCAGTCCAGTCCAGCGTCTTGAAGACGTCTTCCAAAGCGTTGGTGAACAATTTGGGGGATATTACATCCCCCTGTCTCACCCCCCTGAGCAGTTGGATGGGTCTGGTTTTTTGATCCTGGATCTAGACAGTCATCGTTGCAGCGTCATACAAACATCTCAACACCTCGATGTAGCGCCAGTCAATTCGACATCGTTGCAGAGAGGCCAGAACTGCCCATATTTCGATGGAGTCGAAGGCTTTCTCGTAGTCCACAAATGCCATACACAGCGGCTGATTGTACTCCTCGGTCTTCTGTACAATTTGTCGAACAGTATGAATGTGGTCTACGGTACTGAAGCCTTTTCGAAAACCGGCTTGTTCTGGCGGCTGGAACTCGTCAAGTCTCCTAGCGAGACGGTTCGTGACGACCCTCGAGAACAGCTTGTATACGTGGCTCAGAAGTGAGATGGGTCTATAGTTCTTCAGCAAGGATTTATCACCTTTTTTGAAGAACAGAACCACCGCACCACTGCTCCACGCCTTGGGCGTTGTACCCTCTTGGATGACGGAATTAAAGAGACTCGCTAGCTCTTTCAGGACTGGAGCCCCGCCTGCTTTAAGGAGCTCTGTCGTTATTCCGTCATCCCCAGGTGCCTTGTTGTTCTTTAGCTGCTCGAGAGCCGCCCTAATCTCGCATTGGTCGATATCCGGGATATCCTCCGTGTAGTGGCGTGTTAATTCGGCTCGATGGTCGTCTGCACTATGCCCCGCTGGTTTCCTCGTCCGTGTTGAGTACAGGTGTCCATAAAAATCCTCGACTTCCTCGAGAATCTCGGACTTCGAAGTCACGATTCTGCCATCCGCAGTTTTTAATTTCGTCAGATGGGACCTCCCTAATTGCTGAGCAAACACTTTCGACCCTCGGTTTTGCTCAATCGCGTCTTTAATGTCGCGGGTGTTGGAGTACCGAAGGTCGCGTCGCATCAGCTTCCTAATTTTTAGGTTTAAGGCCCTCTTATCTGACGAAGACGGCTGCATAGATGGCAACTCTCGCCTTTCCCTCATAAGTCCGAGAGTTTCCGAGGAAAGTTTGGACACCTTACTTTTTCGCCGTGACGGGAAAAGTCTGCGGGACACGTCGCGTAGTGCTTTGACCACCTCGTCAGCTTTCTCGTCAATATTACCTATGGTTTCCAACAGGGTGAATCGATTTTGAAGTTCCAGTTGGAACTTTTCGGATCCTAGAGCGGCTTGGAGCTGCGTAGGTCGGAGTGTAGGCCTCATCATGCGGAGTCATTTAAATGGTTTGTAAACTGGTAATTAGACCTCGACTGTTTTGTCCATAATGAAGAAGTTTCATTTTTTTAATGGATGTATTATCAAAATTTAAGTAAAATGAAACAAAACTGTGAATAAAACATTAAAATATCTCTAGAAATGAAAAAGTTATGGGACTTTGAAGTTGCGCTTGTAAGAATAATTTCGTTACCGCGGCGCTCCAGCGTGTTACGTCATTTGACCTAGACGACGCGGCCCATATTCGCTGAGTACGTACAAATTCATTGGTGTGTAGTCACTTGCGCCGTTCGAGTCGTATTTTGTTTAATACATGATGGATGAGGTTAAAAAATACGCCTTCATATATTGTATTGTTTCTATGTGTCAAAGCACGACAGTTAAAAACCCCAACAAAATTGTTTTCATCCATTTTCTTTCCATTATAGTGAAATAAAAACTACATAACACTCCTATATAAAAAAACAAACAACATACGTGTACGTAAGTAACTACAAAGGGCGCGACTACGAAACTAATACTTGAACGATTTGTGGTGCCACGATCTCGGAGAGGTCAAATGACGTCACAGGCGAATCAGAGACCACAGACGTTCCGAATATAATATAAGTATTAACAACATCATGAAACTTCTCCATTAAATGAAGAAGCTGTTATTCACAGACTAAGACTCTAATTTCAGTAATTTATTCTACCCTCCAAATAAACAACACGGCAATACACGTATAAATTGACTTTGATAATGTTTTCAGGTTAAATATAGAACAGAATTTCAATATTTGCTAAATACCTTTCTTTTAGGTGCATTTTACTGTAATTACATTGTCATCGTGTAAAGTGTTCACATAGTGTAGGGTAGCAAATCTTTTCCAAGACAAAATCAAACTGGTTGCTAATTTAATTGTAAAATTTATTCTTTTTTTTTTTACATTGATTTACATTCTGTAATTATTTTAACTCACACCCTGACTTATTAGATACTATTAATTATTATTATAATTTTTTTTTTTTAATGACAATCGTTTATTTTTACCATTTTTGTAAATATGTGAGCACCATGTATCTATCAGATAATTAATTTATATGTTATGGTTTCATTTTCAATTCTTTTACCTATTGTGGTACAGTAATTTTATTTTAGGTGCATCGTCTTCACATATATATTATATAATTAATGTACATGCAAAATATTGTAAAACATTTTAAAAGAGTAACGGTGGAGTTTCTTGCCCATTCTTCTCCATACGAAAACTACCTTTTGGAATGGGCGACTAGAATCAATTCTATTTTAGTAATTTTTGACGTTCAAAAGTGCCTGTTAAGTGCCTATTTGAAATAAATGCTTTGACTTTGACTTTGACTTTGTAACATCGAGTCTTTGTTCAGTGAGGAGAGCCATTTGTTCTATGCGTTATGGTGGAGGAACTTATTACATGCATGGGTGTGCTATTTCATAGAGATGTGTTTAAACTGGCAGAAGCCAATAAAATGCCTTACATCGCAGATAGTTAATTTTTTCTAGAACATCGTGTACTGTTTTAACAACAGCAGTTTAGTTCGATTCAATACGATATTACGTTTCACCAAATTTTTCCATGTGTATTTAACAGGCATCAATAGTTTCAACATATTCTGCTGATTAATTAAGCAGTAGGCAACAACTTGCACGTTTTCATTGAACAATATTATTTACTACTCAAGAGGACTTAGAATTTATTATACTACTTATAAATATATTTCGTGGAACACTACGTGGCACAACTACCGTTCCACGAAGCTATGGAAGACAATTTATCAATACAACTCTAATCAATTTACTGGTACCACGTGTATACAGTGATAATACGTGCTATAATTATTGTGTTAGGCACCCATTGCGTCTCTCCTTCACGTTGATATAATGAACATCCTTCGTACTGTGCAATGTTTGCGTCGCACTCCGAGTTATCTTTACAGCCTCTCTGAGTACTCCGTCTCAGACAATTGATTAGCTACGTGATGTCACTAAGACACAGACGTGCGGTTCCGTCAGCAGAATTCCGGATAATTGAGGAAAATGAATGAAGAACAAAGAAACAAGATCCAATTAATAATGAAGACACGGAGTGTTGTACCTACATCAGCACATTTTTTACCTTCCAATATAATCTGTAAACGACATTAATAATAATAATATATTTGCGCGTTCTGAACTCTAGGCCTATGCCGGAAGAGTTTACTTTGCTGGAACAGGTCTAAGGTGAGGAGCCAGACCAAGAGAGATACAGAAATCCGCAGGGCAGCATTTGGCGAGCTGTTGGGCAGTAGCGACCCCACGGACCCTATCTTCAGGGAGAAGTCTTGTTCCTCATCTCTGGCTTGCCTTTATTGGCCGGCTGGAGTGAGCAATGACGAGGAACAGAGCTCCCACCTCATTCTTGCCTTTATTGGCCGGCTTGAGTGGAGATTCGCAAGAGCAAACGTGCTCGGAGGAAGGAAGTATTCCAGTAAGATGCTGGTAGGGATCTTGACCGTACTTCCGGGATTGTCCTGATAGCCGTGGAATACCTCTCCACTCCTCATAAGCACCTCAGGACATGTTGCCCCCTTGTTGCTACGTCACTATGTGCTAGCGACCGTTTCCGGGGGCCCATTGTTGAGTGTGCAAGTCACCCCCTGCCATTTTATCCGTGTATATATAAAACATTGATCAGGCAGGGGTCGTAGTTATTCCATAGTTCTTGGTAACCAGTCCACTTTAGCCACCCAAACCCATAGCCCAACTTTTTATTTTTCCATATCCTGCAATAGTCCTACACCAACCGGGGGTTATCCTTGGGTGCACTTGCATAGCACATACAGGGATAATCGTCGGTTGGTGCCGCATTTCATTAAAATTTCCTAAGGGGCCTCTGCGAGTTGGCTTCGGCCCCTCGTACGCCTTCCAAAGGACCGGGACCCAATGGTTCCGAGAAAAAAGAAAAAATAAAAATAATATATTTTTTTTATTTGGAATGTGGTTGCTCTTGACTCTAGTCTAGGTCAGAGGTGAATGAATTCATATAACCATTTCGGTTAGATAGGAGTTAGCCAGAGTAGCGCCTGTACATATTTATAGCTCCTATGTAGATAGGTATTTCTGGAGGAACTTTGATGATATATGTGCCACATAGAGAAGCAATGAATAAACATGACTGTAATATTTCTACGGTTATCGTCGTCGTGATTCGTCATATTCTAGTGACATAATGTCCTACGAAACCGAATACTTTTATGTTCAACTTATTTAAAAGTGATAGCCTTATAAATATTTTGGCACCAATCAATCGAAAGCTTTCAACAGTTTTGCTATGCATAAAGGTGCTAGCCGGTCACGAAACTATTTTTATACCTAGAGCTCAGATTTTTATTTACGGGATTATAGTGCAGAGGCTTAAAATCGGTTGAAAGCCACGTACGGACGCTAGCACATCAACTTTGAACCTTATGCTTTATAGATAAAGTTGAAAACCTAGTAAATAAATTTGACAGATTGTAGTAGCTTGATGTACTGGCGTCTGTTCATAAAACCAAATTTTTAAAAAGATAAATTGCTGGCTTTGTGTATATGAACAAGTCATAAAACATGTTCCATGTGGAACAAAGAAAATAAAATAACGACAGAGGCTCGGCCTGAGCTCGTGCATAACTTGTGGTATACAGATACCATGATGTAGATTCTACTGAGACTTTCCCTTTATTTGAAAGTGCAGATAGGACGGCGGCAGGCGTGGCAGTGTAAAAGAAAGAAAGAAAGAAGAATAGGTTTATTTGTCACAGAAACACGCGCGTGCATACAAAAAGATAATTAACTCTAATAATAAAGAAAAATAAAAACAAATTAGATCTATAATCACGAGCACAAAACAGAAATAGTCGACAGTTGCAAGTCTTGTCCACAGTTGTTATATACTCTGCGTGTGATAGAATATCATAATAATATCAGATAGTACCTTATAGCTCTTCGGAACCGCGTCCGCGACCGAGCATTTGGTTGTTTGCTAGCATCCTTATAATCCAACTATGATCATATTTCGGAAGAAAAAAATACAGTACCTAAGTAAATAGAATTATTAAATACATATTTAAGATTGGCTAAATGATAACAGCCGCACAGGTCGATCGATCAGATTAAGCTAAATTTGCCGCGGCTGGTCTGTGGATGGGTGATCATCTGTACATACCGAGATCCCTCAGTGCCCCGAGGCACTTGACAGTCGTTACGGGTAGTCAAAAGCCCGAAAGTCTGACAACCAGTCTTACCAAGGGGTATCGTATTACTCAGTAACTAGGTTGTGGAGGTCAGATAGGCAGTCGCTCCATGTAAAATATTGGTATTCAGCTGCATCTGGTTAGACTGGAAGCCGACCACAACATAGTTGGGAAAAGACTAGGCAGATGATTTAAGATAGCTCAACTGTGGCTAATGAGACACAATTGAATTTCTATTGTTATAAATCAAATATTGATTTTCCCACAGTTGAGAGGGTGAAATTACAGTTGGTAACAGGACGGTGCAGACCGAGACTGTGATTAGATTGCAAACGTTAATATTACGAAAATTACCCCGTGTGCTAAGTGTTGTGATGAAAACAATATTCAAAGTGATCTAAAGGTTCAATAAAATAAAAGTTTTATCCTAAAATTATCAAAGCCAAGTTGGTGTTACTAGTTGTTCATTGTTAAATTCTTTTGGCGAGTTTTTCTCAACTTGTCAGCCGCAGCAGCAGATGTATGGCACAATAATACATCTGCTGCTGCGGCTGACAAGAATTTCCATTTGCACCGGTCTGTAGTGTTACATTACGTAAAAACAAGTAGGTTACTCTATTTTGCCTTCTCGTTTTGAATGGTAAATTGAAAAAAAAATCATCGTAACAATACGTTAGAACCGAGCTGTTTCTTTTACAAATTGTTATTGCAGAACAAAAGTTTTAGCAATTATTATTTTAAGTTTTAACAAACTTCGTGAATTTGAAACAGTTTTTACTGCACGTTTGGAAATAGTTAATTCTCTTATTTCGACTATAAAACGGAAGGAGAATAACCCCAAACGTGTTAACAATTTGCAAGTACAGTTTTGTAAGAACATTACAAGCGTTATCTGACTTAAAGTGGGAGCTCTATGAGCGAAAACGATGTCTATAAATAGCACACTTTTTCAGATATCATCAACAAAAGTTACACTAGTTCCACTATCGGTCAAGAGACGGCGCTGACCTAAAGTTGCAATATTCTACACCGCAGTGCGCAGCGTTAAAATTCTCTAACGAATGTTGGCCTCGCCGATAAAAATTTAAAAACATAATGATGGTACGGAACCCTCGGTGCGCGAGTCCGACTCGCTCTTGCCCGGTTTTTATCTTTCTTCTTCCTTTTAGTTTAGCGCTATGATTTGAATTATGAAATTATGAACCATTTTTGTCAATAAATAACATGTTAATTACTTTTTAATTTTATACAGAATCTCATTAATCCATGGAAGGCTACGATGGAAGAATTAATTACATTTAAATGGTTTTAATTAGCGGCTGGCAAGGATCGCTTTACATTTTGCTTTCCTAATGGCTAGGAAACAATCCAAGAGGTCATTTTTCCAGTGTACCTAAGTAGATAACTCCAGTTAGATTGGTAGGCTATGTAACAGATTCATCAAGAAAACACGACGTGGGTACACGAACACAACGTGAACCCCAGATTTAGTTCCCATGTTATAAGTCAAAAACCGAAAATTTCTAGGTTTTTCGAAGACCATGCAGTTAGCACAGATCTTTCAAAGCTGCAAACTTGTTTTTTTTTTTGCGACCTAATTCGATTTTTGTGTTTTCAATTGTTTGGTCTGAAACTGAACTGAAACTGAACTGAATCAAGTAGGTACGATACAATAGAAAATCAATTGTGTCTCATTAGCGGAACTTGAGAGGTCATAATGTAATTAATATCTTCCTAAAAATTTTCCAGGTAACAAAGTCAACACCACACAACTTCACAATAGTATAAACTAAGACAATGAATCTCTGCAAAGCGGAAAATCTCTCAAATGTGTTTGTGTTATAATATCTCGTCGTGTTGTATCCGCAGTCGTAGTAAGCGACTTCTGGTCCCGCGTTCAAAGAAGTACTTGAGTCTCTATGACGTCAGTTTTGCGACACCGTTTTTCCGCACGCTTTTATTTTGTCCCGAGACCAGGCAATGTGGCTTTTAATATGCTAATCTTACTCAGCCGTGATATCCCTTTATTGATGCTTAGTTTAAGCGTACTCGTACACTTTAATAACTGGTTGATCTCATTTTAGTGCTTACATAGGAACTGGTGGACACTGGTGATGGCGCCAAACAAGTAGTCGAATTCTGGGCCCAGTCCATGTAGATTGCTATCAACACGCTAAGAAGAAGTTTTGTTTCATTTTACTTAAATTTTGATAGTAAATCCATTAAAAAAATGAAAAGAAATACTTACATTCAAACTGGACTCAGCTGTGCCTGTAATTCATTACAATGCAGCGATAAGGGTAGAAAGAGAAGTACAGAAGCCAGCACACAAAGCTACCCGAAACTGTAAAATTATCTTAATCAACTTTGAACCTTATGCTTTAGCGATAAAGTTGAAAATGACAGATTATAGTAGCTTGATGTGCTGGCGTCTGTACAAAGAACACAACTCAAAATAATTACTCCATGATTTTAACTATAATTGACAAATATAATTGGCAACCAACCATTTAACTTTACAAATAATGAAAAGCTAGAACTAATAGAATTACTTAACAATAACTAACAAAATAAATTTGCTAACATTAGTTATCATTTAGTGCACACTCGGATCGTATTTTATATTTAATATTATGTTATGTACAAAACACGTTCACTTTGTATGATAAACCGCAAGTCTATGAAATATCATTAACTCGTTACCAACAAAAATATTTCAAACCAAAATTATTTTAGATCTCACAAGGCTGGTGCAAGATTAAGATATTTAATAAAAGATATGACGAGGCCATTAAAGTCCCCTTTTAATTTTATAATGGTGAGAGTATTCGTGAGGCAGATTATTAAACAATAAAGCTGTCCCTTCTAATGATCATATTATTATAATTTGCATTTGATCATTGCAATAGCGTGATAATTTTTCAATGAGATACTTCTCAACTTTCCATTATGTATTGATTACAATTCTTACACTCTTCGAGATTTTACTGGAAACTTTAATCAATTCAGTCGTCAACTGGTTATTATTTTTGAGTGAAAACCCTAGCAGCTGTGTAATTCTTCAATGAAACAATCAACGGCTATGTAATGTATGTCATTCGGACCCCAGTGGGACAACCCTATGCTACGAATATGTTTATTTTCAGCTTAATTTATTCGCCTTTCAGTTTTCATTCCAACAATATACGATTTAACAGAGGAATTGTTGTGAAAACGTTGTGATTACGGTTGGATTGAATCGGCTCATTATATTCGAACACACGGGACATTAGACTGCAAAAGCGTTTGAACTGCAGTTCATAGCAGAGGAAAGTTTTAATTGTATTCTTCGTTTAATGATTTTTTCACCGAACATTGGAATTTTTTGCCAACACATCTTAATAATTTTGAATTCTAATAAGGTTTTAGTAACATATTTCAATAAGGTTCTGGCCATTTTTACCATTTTCCTGGCCAAGGAAAAATAAATAAAACCATAAAACTAAATGGTATCTCTGTATTTTTGAGAACAAGCGGCCAGTATATTTTTTTTTTTAAATATATCTAAAAAGGCTGGGTCCAAAAAAGTAATTACTTTTTCGAAGCATTATTTATTTATTTATAGAAGAACCAACAGCTATAACAGAAGCATATTATATGGAAAATTTTTGCTGTATTATACAATATGAGATCCGATTTAAGGGCTAATCTAAACGTTTGGTGTTTATATTTTATTCAATGCCTATCAAATTTGTATGAATCCAATCAGTGCTTTTAGTATGAAAAGTTACACACATGTACATGGATGGAATTATGTTCAAAGTTGAAGAAATATTATTTGTCCGAGTACCTCCTGCCTACGCAGCTACTGCGTCTCTAATATCTTCAATGTAGGTGAATAATGCTTTCGTAAAAAAAATCAGCTGTTCCATACATTTTGACGAGTTAAGCAAACATAAATGTAGGGAACAGCAGATTTTTTTGGCGATTTCAGGATTGGTTCCATAGTAAAAGTTGTTCCTAATGTTGAATACAATGATCCCGAGATTTTCTGTATGAATAGATGGATCTTTTAAAGAGAAACATGCCATGCGATGAATCTTGAATGAATTAGACCTTTCCTAAAAAAGATTCCAGACTATTTCCATTGTTGCTATGTTGTTCGGGTCAGCGATGGCCTTTGTAACTTTTTACAAAACTGCTTGCGTGCTTTCCATTGCGACCAAAAGTAACTAGCGGCGTACCCGGTCGAACTTCGTACCGCCCCGTCAGCCGCGCTGCCCCCGGTTTTAAAACTCTGATATCTTCTAAGATATTCATTTTAAAGATACGCTGTAAAGGACCACTTTGATATCCATGAAATACACTTTGTAATATTTTATGTATTTAATTGGATCAGGAATAATCCTGTATTGTTCAAACTAGCTTAGTAAATAACCCATATTCTTTTTTGTAATATGTAAAAGATAACAATGGTTACTGTGGGTTATCCTTAGGAGATAAACATATACCATCACGGACTTTTTATCTATATTTTTAAGATGTACAATTCCGTAGTATCTACATTAATTTGATCTATCTCGTAATGTTTAACCAGCGTTTGCAATGTAAGCGCACAAAAATATGTTTGTTACGACATGACATTACAATTTATTTTCCGCACCTTTTTCAAAGATCGGATTTATGTTGTATTTGATATAGGTTTTTGCTTACTTACTACAGAAGGGTGCCAAAACTTTAATACTCTACTCCGAATATTTTTCGTACAAAAGGTTATTCAGCGTGGATCAGAAAGGTGTGACCCTCAAACTGAACAACTTTCTCCATGGGACCAACATCGTAATCGCGAAAAAAATATCAGCCGTCCCATAGGTACATGTTTTGTATAGAACAGTTGATATTTTTTTCGAAATTTGATAATTTGATCTGCATTTCAAACATGTTTCTCCCTTATATAAAAGGCAAATAATAATATAACAGAGGATCATAGCAAGTCAGCGGGATTGTCCGAAAGGGTTGCCGCTTCCACGGAACATAAAGGGCTAAGGAAAGAACACGGGTGGGTTTTAAATAGTCACTCCCTTCCACTCCAGCCAGTGCGGGAGGGGTCATTTGATGATTTCCCACCAAGAAAAAAAAAAGCGTTTGCAATGTAAGCGCACAAAAATATGTTTGTTACGACATCACATTACAACTCTTTGAATTTCTCGGCTTTTCTCTACTACAATACGCATGTATTATACACATAAACCTTCCTCTTGAATCACTCTATCTACAAGTATTACTGAAAACTGCATCAGAATCCGTTGCGTAGTTTAAAAGATCTAAGTTAACAGGGAGCGGGAGCGACTTTGTTTTATACTGTTTAAAATTTCTGGAAAACTGTGCTGTCAGAAAGTATTATGGACCTTGTTGCATCACAGTCTATAGTTAGACAGTTTTATTAAACCTCTATGTTGATTCTATCTATGCAACTGTAACAGCTGGAGTTAAGTTCTCAAGAGCTTCTTAGTAGTTTAAACTCATTGTAAATTATAATATTATGTACTTGCCTTGTTTTCTCATGAAAAAATATCTACTAGTTTGATTATGTACCTACATGCATATAGTGGGATTATGTAATCAATATTACCAACTACAATGACGGAATAATTCTGTAGATTGTGGTGTAACAGAGAATGGCAAACAATGGTAGTAATATCAACATGATTATAACAGATAAGCGTCTCATTGTTGCTAATCCAAGAAATATACGTTTACATAATAGTTTACAGTATCCTTTGAGGTGGTTCAATTTAATTGTAAACGGTTGTAATTGAGTTAAATAGTTCAAGTGAATGCTATGATTAATGAAATTATTCCTGGCTAGGATATACGAGTTATTATTTACTTCACTCCGATTAGGAATAATACATCTACATTATTAACTTAACAATACATCTACGAACGACGAAATATATTTTGTAAAGCAAAATATTCAGTAATTCCTAAACATACAATGTACCTACAATTTTGTGTCTTATAAAATTAAACCTACCCGTTCATCTTTAAACACACGAACGACGAAACATTTAAATGGCTAAACTATAAAGACACAACAGGGTCCTAAACACACAGAACTGCATCTGAATTACAGAAGCGTTCAAGTTGACCGAAGGCTAATATAAATTATTCAAATAAGGGTCAATCCCATTATATTAGGTCCCTCAAATATGCGATACACAAACAAACAACAGATGTAAATACTCACAAACGTTTACTTACTGTAAGTCGTTTGAGAGTACCTATTGCTAATTAAAATTCGAAAGTTTTTAGTTGTAATAAGTTAAATTATAAACTAATATATTATACTAGCTTCTGCCCGCGACTTCGTCCGCGTAAAATTCGTACTTTCCTCTAAAAATTTCGAAAATGTATGTTCATGATCTTATCATTTATTTAGATAAATAAGTATTCGGGCCAGTTTTTAAGTTTATAGATCAAAGGGTTTTTGTATTTTTCAAATAAACTGATATCCTTTTCACACCCACAGGGGTGGAATTTTGAAATTTCGTTTGGGATGTGTTCATAACTTGACTCAAAGACCCATACCCATTTTCGAGTTAATGGAAGCAAGCAGTAAAATCCAACCCTTTAACTTTATTACCCTTTTCCACCTTGGTAGGGGTCGATTTTTGAAAAACACACTTTTTTATGTTTAACCGACTTCAAAAAAAGGAGGACGTTCTCAGTTCGTCGGAACCTTTTTTATTACCCGACTGCGTCAGAAGGAGGGTTATGTTTTTCGAGTGTATGTATGTATGTATGTATGTATGTATGTATGTATGTATGTATGTATGTATATTTCTTTGGCACGCTCTGTAGCCTAAACAGCTTGATCGATTTCAGCTTGAGAGGTGCCGTTAGATTCGTCTTAATTGTGAGAGTGACACTGGGTATATCAAAATTGAAAAAAAAATAAAATGGCCGATTTATGGCGCAAAATGTCGTCAAAAAATTTTTTTTTTTCTCGAAACCAGTCGAGTCGGGTATCAAAATAAAGGGTTTTAAAAGGTGATTACAAAAATATATATAACTTATATGGTTAAAAGTAATTCGAAGTGCAAAACGTAAAAAACAAGTACCAAGAACTAAATCGTTTGCGAAATCTTTCACATTTGTAAACTAAAAAGCTGGAAATAAAAAAATTAATTTAAAAAATAAAAAAACCCGACTGCGAAACTGAAAAGCTACAAACAAGCCCATTTTAAATTAAATAAATGTTGGAAGCAGGCGGGACCCATACCATTTTTATCATATTTTCAAATTCAAATGGGTCCCGCCTGCTTCCAACTTTTATTTAATTTAAAATGGGCTTGTTTGTAGCTTTTCAGTTTCGCAGTCGGGTTTTTTTATTTTTTAAATTAATTTTTTTTATGTATGTTCCCGATTACTCAAAGACGGCTGGACCGATTTGAAAAAAAATTTTTACGTTTGAAAGGGTATACTTTCCAGGTGGTCCATTGTCATCAGATCAGGATCTGATGATGGGATCCTGGAGAAATTGAAGGAACTCTTCAAATATCATAGGCACATCTATAGCGATTTGGGTATTTTTAATAGTAACTCGTGTATTTGCTCTCGAAAAGCACCATTTAAGGAAGTGGAACTGATGATGATGACCACAGATGGCCACCGGAACTACTCAATAATAAGCATTTCACGGGTTGCGATTCGATTACTTTAATATGGTTGCCAAGCAATTTATGCTCGTCACAATGCGAATGGTAAAATGCTGCTGATGGTGAAATACCAGGAGAACTCCTCAACAATTAATGTCCCTGCATCGGGAAAAGCAATATTTTGGTAAAGGCGATGAGCAAGTTGGCTATTGTAACTTAGATAAATTATAAACCGACCCACTACAAAATGAAGATATAAAAAAAAATTAACAAAATAAAAAACCGACTTAAGAAAATACACTACAAAGTGAAAAATAACTTTAATTTCGGAAGTCGGTGGCAAAAAACTAAAATACAGATCCAAAGACACCGACTTCCGAAATTAAAGTTATTTTTCACTTTGGAGGGTTTTTTTTGGAAGTCTATAAAGTTAATAAACCAAATAAATAAGATTTTTCATATAAACTGTATCCCCTCTTTTTGTCCCCATAGGGATGGAATTTTGAAAAATCGTCGGGGATGTTTCTATGACTTGACTTAGGGATTATTTATACCAATTTTCCAGTTAATCAAGCCAAGTAATAAAATACTCCCCTGTGAAATAGACTACACCGCTTCACCCAGTTAGGGGTAGATTATCGGATAACCCTGATACGTTATTCTTTATTTTTGGTCACTTATGACCAAAAATAAACAATAACGTATCAGGGTTTTTGAATGAATACTGAGTTTCGAGTTAATCGAACTGCGCGTTAAAATTCTTCCTTAGAAATTGTGACCCCTCCCCCCCCCTCTATAGGAGGTAGTTTAGTAAAACAAAAAATGACAAACTTCATAATTTACTTAGATAGTATTCTTGCAAAGTTTTCAGTTTATTTTCATTTAATCTGTATCCCTGGTTTTCACCCTTATAAGGGTGGAAATTTAAAAAATCGTTTAAGATGTGTTCATAACTTGACTAATACATTAATTATTATTTTATACCAATTTTCGAGCTATTCAAGTCACGCAGTAAAATCCTCCCCTGTAAAATTAACTACCCTTTGTCACGCAGTTAGGGGTAGATTTTCAGAAAACTTATAACTAAAAATAATGATTAACATGTATCAATATGTTAATCATCATTTTTAGTTATAAGTATACATACTCAGTTTCGAGTTAATCGGACAGCGCGTTAAAATTCTTCCATACAAATTTTGACACACCCCAATCCGTCTTTAGAGGGTAGTTTAGAAAAACAAAAAATGCCAAACTTCATAATTGTCTTGGCTAAGTATTCGTGCCAAGCTTCAAGGTTATTAACTCAAGGAATAAGATTTTTCATACTAACAAAATCCCCCTTTTCACCTCCTTAAAAATTGAATCTCCAAAAACCATTTCTTAGTGGATACCTACTCTTAACACAGAACACACCCTCCCAAATTCATATCTCTAGGACCAGCGGTATAAGCTATGGGTTGATATTTCAGTCAGGTCAATGAATTTTATATAATATAGATTATACAATTAAAAACAAAATGTTATCCCCCTTTTTACCCCCTCAAGGGTTGAAATTCTAACAACACCGTTGCGTTACCTTCCAACCATAAGCCTAGATAATAAACTTAGTGATTTTTACTTCTTGCACAACTTCATCCCCCTTTTTAACCCTTCGGGGGTAGAATTGTCAAAAACGCTGAGACACGTGTAAATTAATTTTCAATCTTCTACCTAAGCACAAAATTTGAAGATCTTACCTTCAAAACTGACGGATTTTCATATAAACTTCCATCCCCTATTTCACCCCTATAGGGGTAGAATTCCCAAAAATTATTTCTTAGTGGATACTTACTTTTCACAAAGAATACACCCTCCAAGTTTCATGTCTCTAGGACTAAAACCAAGGACTTTCCATACACAACTTCATCCCCCTTTTTAACCCTTCGGGGGTAGATTTGTCAAAAACGCTGAGACATGTGTAAATTAATTTTCAATCCTCTGCCTAAACACAAAATTTGAAAATCCTTACTTCAAAACTGACGGACTTTCATATAAAGTTCGATCCCCTATTTCACCCCTTTAGGGGTAGAATTCCCTAAAATCCTTTTTTAGTGGATACTTACTCTTCACAAAGAATACACCGTCCAAGTTTCATGTCTCTAGGACCAGCGGTTTGGGCTGTGCGTTGATATATCAACAATCAGTCAGTTTACCATTTTATATATCGAACGAATACCTCTGGGCTCAAAGGGCATATAGCACATTTTGAGCTTTTTGACATTTTATACTTTTCTCACTCAGTTTTTGATTCTCTATCGATCTGTGTAATCCATGTGGCGAAATTCGCGAAAAAATGTCGAATACGACCTCGTAATTTTCGTTACGTGTGCACAACTTATTCGAAAATTAGGGGCATAAGGAACATATTGCTGCCTCCACAAAAATTGGCAGGTTGTATAAACCAATTTGGTTGAAGATTTTGGGTGTAAGATCGTTCGAAAAGTAATATTGCTCTTTACGTCCTTTAAAAATTTCAAATATAAAAATATATTTGTGCTATACGACCTACATTTTATTATAAAATAAAGAGACCTAAGAGATCTGTTTCATCAGTTTTAAGCTTTATTAGCTTAAAACTGATGTAGCAAATTATAACAAAGACACCTGATTACATAGCATAAAAACTGAAAAAAATTAAATAAGAAATGACGAAGAAAATGATAAATTTAATGTTCTCATTACAAATTTAAAAACTTTTAGTATATTTTTGTTTTTTTTTTATAGAAAACTGAAATAAACGATTTTTATTTCTCATCATAATTTTAGTTTCTATTATCCTCTTTTTATTTCTATTAAAAACTCAATTAGAAGATTAAATAAAGCTACTCTCGTAGCAAACCAAGAGCTATTCAATTTAGATTTAAAAAATATTTTAGTTAATTAGACAGAACAGACGAAGGTGACGTTCAAACGCAATACACTAACATAAAAAACAGCACTAAAAAGGTCAGTAATAAAACAAAAACGAACAAATACAAAGAGAGTAAATTTAGTTATCAAACGAAGCAGTTAATTGAAGAGAGGCACTGCAGAGCATGAAGTATAGTAAGAGCCCAGGCGACGATGGCGTAACCACTGCAGCCTTAAAAATAAGAGAGCCTGTCCTTCTTCCACATGTTACCAATTTTTTCAACAGTATTTTAAACACCGGAATTCCGCCACGCACGTTTTGCCATTCTTTGATTATTCTTTTCCACAAAAAGGATGACAAAACAGACATAGACAATTAGCATCCTATCAGTCTGGTTTTACACCTGTATAAAGCTTTCATTCAAATAATCGAGAACAGAATAGACGGAGCCCTCGACAAACATCAGCCCCCGGAACAGGCCGGATTTCGTCGCGGCCATTCTACTACTGACCACCGTGGAGGTGGTCAGTAGTAGAATAGTAACAAGTAGTCCATCAACAAGGTTCTCGAGAAACATACCGAGTTCCAGCTCCCACTTTATATTGCATTTATAGATTACTCAAAAGCTTTTGATAGCATCAGCCATACTTCAATTTGCAACGCCTTACAAAATCAAGAAATAGACACAACTCCTTTTGATAGAAACAGCACCCCAGCTATTAAAAATTAATTCTAAGACAGAACCGAATTTACAGTTCAATAAAGGAGTTAAATAAGGAGACCCGCTTTCTCCGAAATTATTTACGGCCGTTCTGGAGAAGTCTTCAGAAAGCTAGCAGCAAGCTGGGCAGAAAGGGGCATTATGGTTGAAAAAAAGAGATTATCCAACTCCGTTTTGCCGACGATATTGTTCTTTTTTCGTCTTCAGTCTCCGAACTGACTCAGATGCTAGAAGATCTCAGTACGGCAAGCCTAGAGGTCGGACTTCAAATGAATATGTCGAAAACGAAGTAATAGCGAATGTCAAAGACCAAGTTGATGATGAATAGCGTGCATCGTAGGATCACCGTGGCGGGTGGGGAGGTTAAATATGTCGATGAGTAGCTCTTGGTCAAATAGCCTCTTTCAGGCAAGACCAAACAAAGAAGTTGCAAGACGCGCCGAAAATGCCTGGAAGAGCCATTGGGCCATGAAATATCAAATGAAGGGCGATCTTCCACTATCACTTCAAGAGAAGACTCATCGACATGTGTATTCTTCCCATCCTCACGTATGGTTCTCAAACATGGTCTTTGATAATTCAGCAGAGGTCCACGCTCAAGGTTTGCCAGAGAGCTGCTCTGGACAGAGGGATGTGGAAAGAGAGTAGGGACTAGGGATATCTTTGTCCAGCAGCATAACGGCAAAAAAAAATCTAAATAATTATCGAAGAATAGATGCCTACTCTATAAATAAAATATCAATTAGAAAAAAAAAATGTAAAAATATTGTCCTTTACCACGTTATACAACAATTCAAGTAATTTATACGCCCCTGTGTCTTTGCATCATTTATGAAAAGTTGGGCTTACGCCCCTGTGTACCTGCTCAAGGCGTATTTTTATAGGGTGTATAGGACATATATTAAAATTTTTTGGTCGTAAAGCACATGCTATCTCAGCCAATACAAAACCAGGCCTATTTTTGAAAAAACCTTCTTAAGCACATCAAAAATCTAAGAACTTTATCCCTTGGATACTTTTATGTAGCTCTAAAAATGAGAGAGATATAACGAAAACAATTTTTTTATTTTTGTTTTTTGCTTCTCCTGAAAACCTGTGTTTTGTGCTATACGCCCTTTGAGCCCAGAGGTATCGATATATAGAAGATAGATAGATTAATGAGAAAACAGTTATGATGTCAATGCGAGGAGAAACTCGGCAGTGTTCAATTTAATAATTAAAATGGATCATAATAGTGTGCTATTTCATTTGTAACGTATTTATGGGACTTTCTATTGAATAAACAGTAAACAAAGAAGTATTTTAGGATTTCGTTATACGTTATAAAAGCCTTCGGTCGTTTCAGGATCTCATTGGTTGCTGAGGTCAAAAAAGCCTGAATGTGGCTAAAAGAGATACTTTTGGAAAAAAGAAATGGACATGTTGCTCAGAGACCAACCTTTTGGGTCATTTCAGTTCGTACTCGGAGTATCCTCAATTAAAATTCAGTGTCTCGTCCTACCTTCTAAGTTGCTGTTGAGTTGTTGTTAAGTTGTTGTTCGTTGTTGCTAAGTTGTTGTTTTAAACACGGAATTAAACCCGAAAGAATCGTATAGTAACGGACACTAATAATACCTACTTACTATACTATACTAATTGAGACAGCGAGGAAACAATACTTTTTTTACCAAAATTGATTTATGTGAAAGACAAACTTTTGAACAAAGACAAAACTGTTTTTCAGACCCAATGTTTCAGGAAGAGATTAGAGGGCTTTCAGAAGAATTAAACAAATGAAAGTTTATTATACTTAATATCTGTAAATTGAGTGAGGTTTTAAAGTTAATTCAAAGTGATATCGCAAGGATAAACGTCGAAAATGATTCAAATAAAAATGAAAATTTTACTGTAACCATTTCGTATTTTAAAACAAACCGTTATGAAATTTACAGGTTGAATAGATTTTGCTGAAACCATCAATGAGTAGGTACAGACGCCAGCACATCAAGCTACTAAAACTGTCAAATTTCTCTAAATCATTAGGTTCAAAGTCAATTGGGAAAATATGACTTGAGCTTGATGTAATTATGCTGGCGTCTGTACAATCTTTAAACATAATAAGAACATCGGGAATTCTAAGCACAAACTGATAGACAGATAAACGTCAAGGAAAAAAGAAATAAAGAAACAAAAACAAAAAGAAATAAAGTATATATCGAGTGCTAACATAATACTGTTGCGCGCCACTATTAATGGCTGGTACATGGTGACAGTAGTTACCACTAGCGCCATCTAGTATCAAGTAGCGGAACTAGTAGTCAAGACCCTTCTAGAAATTTTGATGCGAGAACTTTCTAGAACTTTCCCGAACTATCGACGTCTGGTCGATCGGGGCCTGAATGTACTCGAACATTCTAGATGTTTCTACAATGGAAGGTTCTAGAACTCTCTGCGGCACTATATAAGGCCGTGAGAGCTTGAGCCGCGAGCGACACAGTTTGGATACAGCTATACGAGCGCACACATCGGAAGCGATCTTCAAGTGCGACTTAAAGCGATTAGTAGTGCAATTGTGTTTCATAATTAGTGTGTTTGAGTTGTAATTAGTGTTGTTAATTAAAGTGTAAATTTTTTTGGTTATTAAATCGGCGGTTTTTATTGTCACGCACCCGAAGCTCGTAACAATGTGTGTCAGAAGTGGGATTAAAAATCATGCCGGTTTTACCCAAAGACGACACGGAGGGTATCCGTACCCGGAGTCAACGCCAGCAAGAGACGGACCAGAGGCGATTTGGTGGAGCTACGCCACAGAGGTCGGAGGGCCAGCTACCGACCATGGAGGCCGGCCAGTCCGCAGCAGCTCCAGCATAAGCAGCACCAGATTTGGCTGCTCTGATGATGATGCTGCAGGAGCAGGCCCGCCGACAGGAGGAACAGGCTCGCCAACAGGAGGAACAGGCTCGCCGACAGGAGGAACAGGCTCGTCGGTTGGAGGAACAGCTCCAGCGGGACAAGGAGGAACAGGCCCGTCGACAGGAGGAACAGGCCCATCGACACGAGGAACAGGCTCGTCGACAGGAGGAACAGGCCCGTCGGCTGGAAAAACAGCTCCAACGTGATAAGGAGGAGCCGGCGCGCCGCCAGGAAGAGCAGATGATCCTTATGAAGGACCTTCACGCTACCTTCGGGAAAGACATGAAGGAGGAGGTTAAGGATAAGGATAACGTTGCTCAACATGACAACTGCCTGTCGGAAGTTGAAACCCGAATCGACCAAGTAAATAATCGGGTCGACAACGTGATGGCTGACGTGAAGCTAACCGTCATGGCTGACGTGAAGAAAACGCTGGATTACCTCAAACTTGGGGATGGAATCGCAGCTCCCGCAGCTGCAACACCTTCGCTACGTGGATTCAAAGTGCCACCGTTCGACGGAACTTCTTCCTGGTCGGCCGACAAAATCCAGTTTGAGGCTGTCATGAAGGCAAACGGTTGGAATAAAAGTCAGGCCATGACTGCCCTCACCCTAGGCCTGCGCGACCAGGCCTTAACTGTTCTGGAAGCTCTAGGTAAGGATGGAGGCGATGGTCCTCGCGCGCCTGTATGAGTGGCGCGCGGAGGCACTACGCCGGGGGGAGGATCCGCTTCCGCGGCAAATCGCTGCGGAGCGGACGGATCTCCGGCGCGATCTCATGGCGGCATGGAAAGAGCGACTGTCGCAACCCAGCGCAGGGCACGCCGCGATAGCGGCGATAAGACCCCTCTTTGAGGAGTGGCTAGAGAGGCGCCACGGCGCCCTCACCTTTCGCCTGACGCAGGTCCTCACCGGACACGGAAGTTTCGGGAGGTTCCTGCACATCATCAGGCGGGAGGAAACGCCCGGGTGTCACCATTGCCAGGATCGCCTAGAGGACACGGTGGAGCACACGGTGGAGGTCTGCCCCGCTTGGGCGGAGCACCGCCGTGTCCTCGTAGAGGCGATTGGCAGCGACGGCGACCTCTCGCGTCCGGCCCTGGTGCAAGCCATGGTCCGGGGCGAGAGGGAGTGGGAGGCAGTCACCTCCTTCTGCGAAGCAGTCATGCTAGCGAAGGAGGTGGCGGAACGGCTCAGGGAGAGAGCCTCCCGTCCCAGCCGCCGCGGGAGACGCTCCGGGCGTCGGGAGCCGCGTGACGACTCCCGGCCACCGTAGGCGCGGGCCTGCGGGCGGAGAGTAATGGGTAGCTCACCGCCCGATCAGGACCAGGCCCGTGCCGGACGGCGCGTACGTGTTCCACGCGCGCCTCAAAGAGATGTCAGCATCGAGGAGGGGCCCCTTAGGGCCGAAGCCTGCCGGGTCAGCGGGATTGTCCGAAAGGGTTACCGCTGGCCCGGAACATAAAGGGCTAAGGAAGGAACACGGGTGGGTTTTAGTCAGTAAGAGTCTGACACTCCCTTCCGCTCCACCCAGAGCGGGAGGAGTCATTTGATGATTTCCCATCTTCAAAAAAAAAAAAAAAAAAAAGCTCTAGGTAAGGAAGTGACTTACGAGCAGCTCCTTGCGGCATTGGAGGCTCGGTATGGCGACGCTCACCTGGAACACGTGTTTCGAGCGCAGCTCAAGGATCGCGTGCAACGCAGTAACGAAAACTTGCTGCAGTGGGCCCTTGAAGTGGAGAAGCTGGTTCATAAAGCTTACCAGTCCCTACCTGCGCTTATTGATGGAAACCTGGTGCAGGCATTCATTGATGGCATCCGCGACCTTGAAGTGAGAGCTGCTGTGAGGCTCGGGTACCACAGGACGCTTAAGGACGCCTTGGCCCATGCACTGGAGGTGGAAGCTTTGCGGCAGGATCATCGTTCCCATCGCGTCAGGGAGGTTGCAGCAGCTACAGTTCGCGAACGCAATAAAGGATACAGCCCTAGGTGCTACGGCTGTGGGGAAAAGGGCCACCTTCGATCCAGTTGCCCTAAGCGAACTGCAGAAAGAGAAGACGACCGATCTCCGGAGGGCAGTGCGGCTAACAGCACAGTGCAGCACCAGCAGCAGGGAAACGAGTAACAGCCAGGACTGCGTGGCGAGTGCTAGCTGATGTTCAAAGAGCCCCAAGGGTTTCGATCACACAAACCCATGACGGGAACAGCCTAATCATCAAGGGCGAGGTCAACGGAACGCCGTGTAAGCTGACCATAGACGCTGGAGCTTCTCGCACGGTTGTCAGTTCCCAGCTTACAAGTCGGTCCCTTGGGGACTCCGCATACAACCGGGAACGCATTAATTTGGTAACAGCCACCGGTCAGCGCATACCCGTCTATGGAGAGAAGAAAATGAAATTGACGCTAGGCAACAGAATCTACCTGCATAATGTCATCGTGGCTGATATAACGGACGATTGCATCCTGGGCCTTGACTTTATGAGGTAGAATTGTTGCGAGATTGACGTCAAGCAAGGTGTTGAGTCATCGACTCGACGGAACGAACGAGCGGACCAGGAGGGGAACGAGGCGAGAGCGGCGCGGCAACAGCTGCGTCACCGCGCCCCGCCAGTGCCATAACAACACGCTACGTCGACCGGTCGCGCTCGCGCATCCTAAACTATTACTTGTTTAACCGTTTAATGTTATTAATTATACGTGATCGTCATATTTATACAGTCCACTCATTTTAACTTTCTACATCTACTTATCTCTATTACTATCGTCGTGAACATTTGGTCCTTCTACCGTCAATTTTGAACCGAGAAAAGAAGAATCAAGAAGACAAAGATTTGGACAGTCAGAATCGGTGCCTTCGAGATCTTCCCTGTGGCTTCGTGCATTCATCATCATCGTACTCTTCATCGTGTCTTCGTTTTCGGAACATCGGCACGGTCTGGATACCTACTTCAGCCGTCTTAGCCTACTTAAACCCAACGGACATCAGAAGAGGATTATTGGCAGCAAGCGGAATAGCAAATTCACATCGTCAGATTGTTGTCGTGCATTGAGAACATCCATCCAGGGAACATCTCCTCGTCACAGTCATCATCAGTGGTTTGCAGCAGAAAAACCGTGAGCTCGTTCCAATTCCTATATTCATATCATTCATATCCATACAATCATTCATATCCATAATCATAATCATCATCATCCATTTATCCTTGTTTCAACTTCATAATTATATTATGTTAACTGTCATTTTTTTTTGCAAATCATCCTAATCATTCTCATCTTCAGCCATAAACTTTGAATTTAAACGGTTCCATCTAATCATTCATTCATACAGTAGCTTAGAAAATCGTATAATTCTTTATTTTCAAAATCAAATTTCATTTTATTCCAGTGAATTTTATGTTGTTTACGTTACAGTGCATCATTTGATAGGTGTACCAAAGCGCCTTACATTTATTGAACAATCACATTGCAGAGCTACTTATTGCTATTCACTTTTTAACAGGCACATGAATGTGTAACATTGCCTTTAACTTTTTATCAGGCACATAGTTTTGTAACATTGCCTTTAACTTTTATCAGGCACATAGTTTTGTAACATTGCCTTTAACTTTTTATCAGGCACTTAATAAATTGCTTATAAGACTTTGCTATAATTTTTTTTTCATCAAGAAAATAAACATTCTGCATGTTTAGTAGTTCAGTTGGCTTGCTTTGGCTTTTTTGATTTAATATTTTTATTCTTTAACATCTAAAATGTCTGACATAAAGACCCTCATTAAAAAACGCGCTTCAATTAAAGCAAAGCTTACGCAATTTTCATCGTATCTTGAAGTCTCTCAATCCTGTGAAAAGCTTAGTGAGGTACAAATAGTTGAAATAGAATATCGGCTTAATGTTTTCGAAAATTTATACGAGAAATATGATGCATTTCAGAACGAACTGGAGGAGTTAACGGATGACCCCACCGATCAATATGCGGAGCGTGAGCAATTTGAGAAGCAGTTTGCAAAGCTGGTGGCTACTGCGCGCCAGCTGATTAGCAGCGGTCGCAGGCTTCTCGCCGAGGAATCCGCATCCCAGTTTGATTCTTGTAGTAAGCACACACACAAGCATAATTCTATTCGCCTACCTAAGATCGATTTACCTAAATTCTCTGGCAGCTATCATGATTGGTTAGAGTTCAGAGACACATTTCTTTCTATTATACACAATAATGAAAGTATAGATAAAATAAATAAACTACATTATTTGCGTGCATCTTTAAAGGATAGCGCTTCTCTTGTGATCGACAACCTCGATTTTAAAGCAGCCAACTACGATGCTGCCTGGAAGTTGCTCTGTGATAGGTACGACAATAACAGATTGCTTGTCAATAACCACGTTCAAGCCCTATTCAATATGAGTCCGGTCAGCAAAGAGTCAAGTAAGGCCTTACGTTATATTATAGATACAGCAAATAAGAATCTAAGAGCTTTGTCTACCCTAGGACAACCCGTTGAACATTAAGACACTCTTCTCATTCATATTATGACGAATAAGCTTGACCAGGTGACCAATCGTGAGTGGGAGGAACACCGAAATACTTTGACGGAACCTCCAACATTAACCGTTTTCATACAATTTATAAGTAATAGGGCAGATTTACTTGAGACACTTGAGGAATCCAGGAATACAAACAACGAAGGCATACATGATAGCAACTACAAAGCAAAAAAACAAACTGGTCCTTCAGAACACACGACCCACAATAGACATTTGTCATGTCCCATCTGTCAAAAGGAACATTTCATTTTCCAGTGTGACTTATTTAGGAACTTAACAGTGCAAGCTCGAGTTCAGAAAGCCAAGGAGTCCAACGTGTGTCTCAATTGTCTTCGACCAGGACATAACATTAAAAAATGCAGTATGGGACATTGTAAATACTGTCGGGAAAAACACAACACATTACTACATATCGAGCCCGACAATGTAGCCCCAAACCAGCATAATATTACGTTAGCTGCAAATAACATTTATTCATCCCGAGTTGTATTACTTTCTACAGCGCTTGTGAGAGTGGTGGATGCTGAAGGCAAACATCATACTGCACGAGTCTTGCTCGATAGTGGGAGTACGGCAAACTTCGTATCGGAAGATTTTGCTCATAAAATCAATATACCTACATACAATATCGCGTCAAAGGTAAGAGGTATTAATGATCAAACTTCCAAATGCGCACAAGGGTGTTCAATTTCATTAAAATCGGTTCACAGCGACTATGAACTTGATATTGAATGCCACGTCTTGTCCAAGATTGCATCCTCCGTACCGAACACATATATCAACATAGACAACTTAAATATACCTTCAAACATAATACTTGCCGACCCTAACTTCTATGTTCCGTCTTCGATCGACATTCTTGTCGGCGCGGAAGTGTTCTGGGGCATCATGGGTACTAGTCGTATTCCTTTAGGTAAACTCATGCCCACCTTATTTGAGTCAAAATTAGGTTGGCTCATATCGGGCGCATTGTATGATTCAAACTCCTCTACTAATCTATGTATGCATGCTGAAACGTTACAGCCAGACTTAGACCGCTTTTGGGAGTTAGATTCGGTGTCTTCAAAACACAGACTCACTCACGAAGAGAGATCTTGTGAGGAACTCTTCTTAAAGTCTACGTTTCGAGATTCGGACGGACGGTTTGTAGTAAGCATTCCTCTAAAGGAGTCACCGGACGTATTAGGTGACTCTTATATAATGGCTAAGCGTCGGTTCTTATCACTCGAACGCCGTTTAGCTAAAGATCCTAATTTAAAAACATTATATGTCGACTTCATGAACGACTACATCAATTTAGGACATATGTCTAAACACAATCATCAAACATCAGACTCGACTGTTTCAAATTACTTACCACATCATGGTGTTTTAAAGGAGTCGAGAACTACAACCAAATTAAGAGTCGTCTTCGATGCTTCAGCCGCCACCACTTCTGGAAAATCGTTTAATCAAATTCAGATGGTTGGTCCTACTCTCCAAGATGATTTACTTTCAATCCTCCTTAGATTTCGTCAACATAAAATTGTAGTCAGTGCGGACATCGAAAAGATGTACCGTCAAACACTTACAAATAACATTCATCGACCTTTACAAATGATTCTTTGGAGGGAAGAACCTACTCATCAATTAGAAACTTACACACTAAACACGGTGACGTACGGCACTGCATCGGCGCCTTTCTTGGCTACTAGGTGTTTGATTCAGCTGGCTGAGGAGTGCGATGATTTGTCAACGCGATTTTCAATAGCGCATGATTTTTATGTGGATGACTATTTGTCTGGTGGATCATCTGTCAATGAAACATTGGGTAAGTGTCGTCAAGTCATCGCTGTTCTTCAGTCAGCCAAGTATAATCTCCGCAAGTGGCAATCTAATTCGGATGAAGTAATTCAAGCTTTATGCAAAGATCATGTCAATTCTGACTTTGTTAGTCTTAGCGACAATGACATGTCTAAAACTTTAGGGCTGAACTGGCGGTGTTCAAGTGATACATTTTCATTCTCCATAAACTTGACTTCCACCGTCCGTGACATTGCCACGAAACGTAAAATCTTGTCAGTCATTGCACAAATATTTGACCCGATTGGGTTAGTTGTTCCATGCATTGTGGAAGCCAAAATCATTATGCAACAACTGTGGCTTGCAAAGTGTTCTTGGGATGAACCTACTCCTGAAAATATACAACAAGCATGGAATCATTTTCAAAATAGCCTACCTTACTTAAACAAGTTTACGATGCCGCGGTGGATAACTTGTGAATCACCTTCTTCTGTACAAGTGCATGTTTTCACTGATGCATCGGAGAGAGCATATGGTGCCTGTGTTTACATCCTCAGTGTATCGCAGGATGGGAAGCTTCACGTCCATTTACTTACCGCTAAAAGTAAGGTAGCTCCGGTTAAAGCAACTACCATACCTCGTCTCGAACTTTGTGCTGCCTTATTAGGATTGAGATTGTACCAGAAGGTGCGGCAGTCACTTACCATACATATTGATGACGTTTACTTTTGGTGTGACTCCACCATAGTTTTGGGCTGGTTGTCTGCATCTTCGACTCAGTTAAAGACCTTTGTTCGCCATCGAGTGTCTGAGATTCAAGAAACTTCAGGGGGGAGGACTTGGCGCTATGTTCCTTCGCTTGAAAACCCCGCAGACCTCGCTTCGCGTGGACTCAGAGCTGACAAATTATTGACTTCTACGTTATGGTGGTCGGGACCACGGTTCCTTCACAAGGACCCTTCTTCATGGCCTCAATTTCCTGAATCCCATCGACAAGAACTCACAAATTTGCCAGAAATAGTGACGTCTTACCATGTCGATGCTTCCGATCATACAGAAGGTTTCATATCACAATTAATTTTAAAATATTCCGATCTTTATAAAATACAGCGCATGACAGCCTATCTTATACGATTTATAAACTTTAAATGTAAAAAACAAACTAGTATTGGTCCGCTGACTTCTAAAGAATTAAATAGTGCAATAAACGTTTTACTTAGATTTAGTCAACAGGAGTCTTTTCCTGAAGAATACAACCTTCTTTCAAAGGGCAAAGATTTACCTGCAAAAAATAAATTTTTATCACTGTCTCCGTTCTTTGACAAAACCTCATGTCTGATTCGTGTGGGAGGCAGGTTAAATAATTCATTCTACGATTTTAATGTTAAACATCCAATTCTTTTATCTACTTCCCATAGAATTTGCGAACTCTTATTTAATATGTGTCATCTGCGACTTTTGCATCCAGGACCTCAGCTCCTACTCGCTACGATTCGTCACCACTACTATCCTATCGGGGGTAGGGCCTTGGCAAAGAAGGTCACTCATAAATGCGTGAAATGTTGTAGGATGAAGGCTAACACCGTACAACCTATCATGGGCAACCTTCCAGAGCAGCGTCTGCACTTAGAGTTTCCCTTTTTAGACTCAGGAGTCGACTACGCTGGCCCAATTATGATAGCTGACCGTAAAGGTAGAGGATGCAGATTAATCAAATGTTTCATATGTGTGTTTGTGTGTTTAGCTACGAGAGCCGTACATCTGGAGCTAGTGTCAGACCTTACAAAAGAGGCTTTCTTGGCTGCCATGAACCGCTTTATTGCTCGTAGGGGAAAACCACGTAACATCTTTTCCGACAACGGAACAACTTTCGTAGGCGCTTTCAACGAATTGGCCAATCTTCTTTCACAGGACTTAGATTTCAGTACGGTCGATCCTGGCATCAACTTTTCTTTTATTCCTGCATACACTCCACACTTCGGTGGACTATGGGAGTCGGCTGTCAAGTCGACAAAACACCATCTCAGACGTATCTTAGGCTTAACCAATTTAACTTTTGAAGAGATGGCAACTTGCTTAATTCAAGTGGAGGCTATCTTAAATTCAAGGCCCTTAACCCCACTTTCCGATGATCCTTCAGACCTTACTCCGCTTACTCCTGCACACTTCCTTATTGGACGTTCGCTCATCATGCTGCCTTATCCACAGGTGCAGAATGCTAACGTCTCCAACATGCAACGATTTCGCCGCATAGAATTCCTGAAACAACACTTCTGGGCTCGCTTTTCCCACGAATACATTCTGTGGCTTCAGGAAAGGACAAAGTGGTGCCGATCATCAGGCGAACTAAAAGAAGGAACTCTGGTAATAATTAAGGACAAGACCTCACATCCTCTGTTATGGCTTTTAGGACGCATCGTCAAGGTTCTTCCTGGCAGAGATGGTATCGCTCGAGTTGCTGACATCCGTACACGCAAGGGTATCATTCGGCGAGCCTTCAACACCATCTGTCCCTTACCAGTAGTTACTACTGTTGAAGACACTTCAACGGGGGGAGTATGTTGAGTCATCGACTCGACGGAACGAACGAGCGGACCAGGAGGGGAACGAGGCGAGAGCGGCGCGGCAACAGCTGCGTCACCGCGCCCCGCCAGTGCCATAACAACACGCTACGTCGACCGGTCGCGCTCGCGCATCCTAAACTATTACTTGTTTAACCGTTTAATGTTATTAATTATACGTGATCGTCATATTTATACAGTCCACTCATTTTAACTTTCTACATCTACTTATCTCTATTACTATCGTCGTGAACAAAGGTGTTTTGAAATGTGGACAAGAGGAACTTTTCGGGGAAGGGGCGTTACCTGGGAATGTGTACAGCCTTAAGAAGATTGTTTTTCCGCCGAGATCGGAAACGATTGTATCGGTTAGTCTTCCTCGGAATCCTGGGCAAACTCATCGTTATGTACTCGTGGAAAGGGTAGACAATAACCTTTCATGGAAAGTGGCACGGACTTTGGTCAGAGCTACTGACATCTCAGGGGTACGTGTGCTGAACCTTCGTGATCAGGAACAGATAATAGAAAAAGGCACACTTGTTGGTACTTGCGAGGAAGTGGATTGGTTGCGTCGATGCCAACATCTATTGACTGGGGCCCTCAGCAAGGATGTACAAACAAAAGTGACCACACTTTTAGAAGACTGCCGCAGCGCTTTGTCCCAAAATGTCAAGGTGAAGATGTTATTCAAGTTCGCCGATCGGGAAGACTGGCTTAGTTCGACACAAAATAAACACAGGAGAAGAATTGCCTATCCGTCAGCGGCCAAGGAGATTGCCGGTAGCACGTGAAAAAGAAGTGGAAACCAAGGGAATGGCGATCAAGAGTTTGTGATAGCGTACTTCAGCAAGTCGTTTTCGAAACCTGAAAGAAACTATTGTGTTACGAGACGGGAACTGCTTGCTGTGGTACAGTCATTGCAGCACTTTAGCACATATCTTCTGGGACGGAAATTCCACTTACGAACTGACCATGCTGCACTAAAATGGCTACTGCAGTTCAAAAATCCAGAAGGACAAGTTGCGAGATGGATTGAACTACTGCAGGAATACGACTTCGTGGTCGAACATCGCAGCGGAAAATCTCATGGCAATGTAGACGCATTGTCAAGAAGACTTTGTCCTGAAGACTGCAAGCATTGTACTAGGCAAGAGGGTAAGGAAGTGGTACCTGTGAAGATGCTCAGGACAGGCCTCAGCAACGAGTGGAAGGAAAGCCTACACAGCAGGAAGATTCGGACAACAAGCTGATTCTGGAGTGGATGAAGGCCAGAGCTCCTAAGCCCAGATGGAGCGACATCTCAGCAATGAGTTCGGTCACAAAAAGCTATTGGGCCCAATGGGACAGCTTGGTGATTCAGGATGGAGTCCCAAATATTTCAGGAAACTTGCCGAGTAATGGGTACTCATAAAACGAGAATAACTTCTTACCACCCACAATCGGATGGAATGGTGGAACGATTTAATCAGACATTGGAGAGGTACCTAGCCAAAGTTGTGGAAAATCGGCAACGAGATTGGGACAAGCTCATGCAACCGTTTTTGTTGTCAAATCGAAGCGCTGTTTACGAAAGTACATCGGTGGCCCCAGCTTTCACAAACTTTGGAAAAGAATTAAGGCTGCCTGCAGACCTGATCACCGGGACACCACTTGATGCCCCACGCAGTATAACCGATTATGCGAATGATTTGCGGAACAAAATGAATGACATTTATGAGCACGTCAGACAATCGGGCCAGCAAATGTCTGAAAAGCTGAAAACCCGTTATGACCGCAAAATGAACAATAAAGGGTTCGACGAAGGTTCACTAGTGTGGTTGCACAATCCAGTTCGCAGCAAAGGGAAATCTCCTAAGCTTCAGGCTAAATGGCACGGACCGTACCGGATTGTGACAAGGATCAATGACGTAACCTACCGGATACAGAAAGGTGCAAGAGGTACTCTTAAGATCCTCTACGTGGATCGACTGGCGCTTTATTATGGGGCCGATAATGCTCGGGACGAGCATGTCTTAGGAGGGGGCAGTGTTGCGCCACAATTAATGCCTGGTACATGGTGACAGTAGTTACTACTAGCGCCATCTAGTATCGAGTAGCGGAACTAGTAGTCAAGACCCTTCTAGAAATTTCGATGCGAGAACTTTCTAGAACTTTCCCGAACTATCGACATCTGGTCGATCGGGGCCTGAAAGTACTCGAACATTCTAGATGTTTCTACAATGGAAGGTTCTAGAACTCTCTGCGGCACTATATAAGGCCGGCGTGAGCCGCGAGCGACACAGTTTGGATACAGCTATACGAGCGAACACATCCGAAGCGATCTTCAAGTGCGACTTAAAGCGATTAGTAGTGCAATTGTGTTTCATAATTAGTGTTGTTAATTAAAGTGTAAATTTTTTTGGTTATTAAATCGGCAGTTTTTATTGTCACGAACCCTACGCTCGTAACAATACTATAGTGATGTATGCTGCTACGACCTGAATGCAGATCTCCTCAATAAACTTGACCGACTTCTTAATAGCTGCATTCGATTCGTTTTCAATCTCCGCAAGTATGATCATGTATCTGCACATCGATCGCTTTTAAAGTGGTTACCTATCCGGCAGCACAGAGCGTTGAGGGCATTGACAACCCTGTTTTCTATTCTTCACAAACCCACTTCTCCTTTTTCTCTGACTTCTCTTTGTCAATATTTATGCTCTGCTCACAGCAAGAATCTTCGGTCCGAGAATAATCGTCTTCTTCGTTGTCCTTCTCATCGCTCCGGTTTTATATAGTCTTCTTTCTTTGTCCAGGCGATTTTCCTTTGGAATGCGCTTCCTCAGAATATCAGGATGGTAACCAATCAGTTCACATTTAAAGTCAAAGCTCGAGAACACATACACAAGAAGTTGGCAGATTCGTCTCAGGATTAAGTTGTTGTAGGTTTTCTTGTTTCTCTCTTATAACTTTTTCTTTTGTTTTGTTTAATATATTTTTTGTATGTATGTATATATGTATTTATTCTTATATTTTACTTATAAATATTTTCTATTTGTTTTCTGCTATTGCAACTACTGTGTATTGTTTCTGCATCACCCTAAGGTAGAAAATGCCCATGGCATTAAGTCCGCCTTTGTATAGTTTTTACTTGTGCATAAAGTATTAATAAATAAATAAATATGATTAGAGCTTGTTTATCGAATAAACGTTAACTCGCTGATAAATCGAAACTGACAGTAATTGGCGTTTAGATAAACATTTAACGACAATTTTATAACTTGTTTAATTTGCTATGCAGCTATTTTACCATATATCACTTTCCAAGGATAAATACCGGATACTATTGATACAGCACTATCGAAAAACTATAAAAAAAAAGTAATTTAAAAAATAAAAAAACCCGACTGCGAAACTCAAAAGCTACAAACAAGCCCATTTTAAATTAAATAAAAGTTGGAAGCAGGCGGGACCCATTTGAATTATTTTTGAAAATATAATAAAAATAGTATGGGTCCCGCCTGCTTCCAACTTTTATTTAATTTAAAATGGGCTTGTTTGTAGCTTTTGAGTTTCGCAGTCGGGTTTTTTTATTTTTTAAATTACTTTTTTTATTTCCAGCTTTTTAGTTTACAAATCTGAAAGATTTCGCAAACGATTTAGTTCTTACGTGTTTTTTACGAATTGTCACTTTGAATTACTTTTAACCATATAAGGTATATATATTTTTGTAATCACCTTTTAAAATCCTTTATTTTGATACCCCACTCGATAGGTTTCGAGAAAAAAAATTTTTTTTTTGAATTTTTATTGCGCCAAAAATCGGCCATTTTAATTTTTTTTTCAATTTTGATATACCCAGTGTCACTCTCACAATTACGACGAATCTAACGGCACCTCTCAAGCTGAAATCGATAAAGCCGTTTAGGCTATAGAGCGTGCCAAAGAAATATACATACATACATACATACATACACTCGAAAAACATAACCCTCCTTCTGACGCAGTCGGGTAAAAATAGCTATAAAATGTATCTACCAAAGTCAAATTGTCAACAACTTAAACGAAATGTGGTCACACTGTACGAGAGAATGGCGAAAACAATTCCGGGATTGATGTAGCAAATATTATTATTTCCAGTCAATATTTTAGTTCTCATAGTTGAACGTTGAAAATGCCTTCGGTAATTGAAAATTCGTAAAACATTCTTTGAAGCTCCATCCTAAGCTAGTCTGGAGTAAACTTCTTTATTTACCTACTTTTCAAAGCCTAGGAAATCTCGTGTAAAATTCAGAAACGTACGTCGTTTGAGCAAATTGCGGTCGCGTTTTTTTGTAAAGTGCTTCCTCTACTCTTGCGGGTAGAGGTCGGGAGTTTAATTCTGAGTAAAGGAATGTTTATCAAGCCACTTGTCTCTTGAGAGGTAATATTCCGTGTGACGACCACTCACTGTTGAACGAAACATTCTACAAATTCAAGCTGCAAGCGATGTTTGGGTTTAGGAATTTATAGCTTGTTGGTACTGGTACAGCCTGTTAGTGGTCACGTTCTAGTTGGCAGGCGCTGAGCTTTGCTGATAAATACTTCACTATAGGTTTATACTCGTAGTAACCACAATGTTATTCATTGTCGACCCGAAAATTATCCTATTAAGGTGAATGCGCAGTGGTAGACCGCGAAATTCAAATTTTCTTACATTTTTTGCAATTTGCAGGCCAATGTCAGGTTGTATCTTGATCTAAATATGATTCGCGACTATTTGTATTTATAGAATTATAGTAATTAAAATCATTAAAATATCTCTTTGAGTTAGATTTGTACCATAAGCACTTTTCTATAAGAGATTTGTTCTTATGGTACAAATCTAACTTAGAAATATGTACTAATGATTATAATGATAGCGGTAAACGCGACCGTTTATTACTTAAATGTATCGCTTGTAGTACGAAACATGAATAAATAAAACTGCGTGAGGAATTTTAACTTTATAGTTAACTAGCTTCCGCCCGCGACTCCGTCCGCGCGGATGTCGGTCTTCGCGTGGATGGTTTATTTCTCCATTTTGAGTAACTCTGACAATGACATCTTATAACCAAACCCAACCACCCAAATACGGCTAAGCCCAAATACGGCTATTGGACCCAAATACGGCTAAGCCTATAATAATTAAGGAGATCCCTCTATTGAGCTACTGCTGTTGAGCTCGCGTTCTGTAGTAAGTATTTTTTCATAGTAATTCCGACCTTGATAAGTAGCATGTAGCAGTAAATTACTGACAGTGACGAAAAGTTTGCAATAATAAAAAAGTGATCGTGACAATGCGACAGAAAGTTAATTGAGAGCTTCAGCATACACAACATTGTTAGTGATCTCGTCCGGAATATGAACATGAAGATTTCTTGGACTGCTCACATGGGAAAGAGCTACGTAAAGTTGCCCGTGTGAAAAACAACTCGCGGTAAGATCTACGCCAGCAACTCCTAGGGTCTGACCTTGAGCCTTATTTATTGTCATGGTGTAACACAAAGCTACAGGAAATTGTATTCTCTTAAATTGAAATGGAAAATTATCCACTGCGGGTAATGCAACGTGTGTTCGCGGTTCTACAGAACAACGTCTATGAATAAAACTGAAAAATAAGATTTTTTTTTCTACGTATTTTTCCAGGATAAAAAGTATCCTATTTTATGCCCAGGATAATAAGGTATAATTATACCAAGTTTCATCGAAATCGAACCGTTAGTTTTCACGTGATGCCTGCATATACAGACAGACAGACAGACAGACAGACAGACAAAAAATTTTTTAATCACATATTTGGGTTTGGTATCGATCCAGCAACACCCCCCGCTATTTATTTTTTCAATATTTTCAATGTATAGAATTGACCCTTCTACAGATTTATTATAAGTATAGATTTTTCTCACGGATTAAATTACTTCCAATTATATTTTCAAACTTCTTCTAATGTATTGCAACTAGAAACATAACTGCAGCAATATTGTATAGCAATATAGGATGACCGTCTCAATCTTTACGACATTATCTTCACGAGAAACGGATGATGTCTTTCGACGAAGTCGAGTCATTTTATTCCACAGCAAACATAACGCTTAAGTACAACGACCGACTTAAGGCTCGGCAGCTTAACTACAATCATCTGGATAAATATATGAATTACAATTCTTACTTAAACGTATAGGTAGGTACTTTTGTTAATCTTAGTTTAATTGTTGAACGTCGTAGTCATATTTCTATATCTATACTTAACTTACTATTAATAAACCTGAAGAGTTTGTTTGGATTTTTTATTTGATTGTTTGTTGGAACGCGTTATTCTCTGGAACTATTTGATAGCCTTCTTATTGTTTCGGCTGATTTGATAGCCCAATTTTTGAGGCTATTTAAGATCACCCTATGACCCTTAGGAGCCAAGCAAAAAGAAAAAAGTCAGAAAGAACGTTAAGCGAAGCGAAGTAATAGAGCGGGCGGGCGACGGGATGCGCCGCGGTGTATTGGGGGCCGAAATTTCACACATTTTGAAATTTAACGCGGACGACGCCGCGAGCAGAAGGTAGTGATTCTTATACGTGCCAGGCATTATTAATTAAACATTGTGACCTTTGGAATATTCTAATGAAGTCTAATCTAAGTTTATAACATGATGGCTGAGTTAAAGATTAATAATGTGTCAGTTATCTTATGACAGCTTTTACAAGTGACTACTCATTCAAATTACTTAGTTTCTGTTCCACGATAATTAGAGGATCCCAGTCTATTTCTACTGACAAGAGTAATCTTTAATATGGATGTACTGCCACTTAAATCAAATGAAGTAAAACCAACTTTAATAACGCAACCACACGATGTTATACATTGCACATTTAATTACTTCCAACACTCGACTACGGTGACGGCACCATACGCGAGCGTAATGTTCTAACGAGAAAGAATCCAATTAACTGTAAATAATGTGTTGTAGCCCTGTCTAAGGGTGATCGGTCACATATGTGTGACTCTATTTGGAGTAGGATGGCATTTAAAATAGGTAAGTACATAATTATTGTCTTTTATTTACGAGTATAAAGATAAGCTATAACCTATGGCCACTAACAAACTGTGCGTAAACCGTAATCTGCCCAGTAATGGGTAAATAATAAAACCATTACAGAGCAAAGTACCCCATTACTGCTAATTCGCCCATTCTGAACCACATTCATAAAAGGATCACCTAAAATTGAATGTGCTTTTATAACCAGTCTAGCAGAAACGCAGAAAAGTGCTGAAAATAAACGGCCCAAAGTTTTCGTATATCATACAAACGAGGCCATTATAACAAAGTTATTGTTTTATTCGATACATTGATTTTTTCTGTTGCCTATCTGTAAAAAAACAGTCTCATAATATTAGGGTTCATAGAATGGTCACTGGACAACAAGTAAATGCTAGTTCCAGCTAGATGAATAAACATAAGAGGTGATTTATAAAATTAAAACTGTTCACCGCGACACTTTGAACGCAACAGGCCTTTTCCCATACCTATATTTGTAATATCTGACGTCAACTTTTATTGATACTGGAATCACCGAAAAGGTTGGATAAGAGTGACACTGGCTGGTGACTGTCACTCTAGCGGAGCGTCGCATCAATGTTTGATGACAGAGATGATATCAGAGGAGCCGATGTTGTACCCGTAAATTTAACTAAATCTATGGATGTACCAAATCCACGAATTGCTATATTCTCGCACAATTCTGATGATATTGAACTTGCTAAATAACTAAAACGTTGTCTTCTGGTAAAGGCTATCTTGCGCTGTTATAATATCTATTCTTGCAACAAATCCTTTAGGTTATAATTTCAATGTTTCATGGACTTTAACTAAAATTCCAACTATTGATTGAGAAATATTGAACAGTTCGCTTCTCTTACTATATTGAGAAATCAAGTCGTGTACGAAACACAAATATGGCATGGTTGAAACTGTTCCCTCACAGCGTGTTTGTGTATACCAGCGCCACTGACCAGAGCCGTTATCTAGGAGACACGCTGTTACAGTCTGCGATAATATTTGTAGCTCGTAACATAAAGTTACGTGATAAAAGTGTTTCGCTTATGTGTTGAGTTTCGGAGATATGGGTTCAGGTTTTATGTATAACAAAGTTACCTAAAGCTCCTTATGGTAGTAAAAAGTTTGTTAGTTTGCTGATAGGTATCATTTGTTTTCTGATTAAAGCAGACTAGATAGTTATGTGACTTGTCATCTAGACATCCTGTGGTATAATATAAATCGATGGTGTATCTATTAAGTAAAGCAGGCTATATGCGATGGCGCTTTTAGCCAGTGAAATGATATTCAATAGAAATATGGAATCAACTTGATTCTACACACATGGTATAAATCCATTCGAGGAGCGTGGAGCACAAGAAAAGAGAGGCTTATGCTTAGTAGTGAGTGAAGTCGGGCTGTGGATGATGATGATGAAGTTTATGCCCGTTTTCACTATCAATAGGCAACACCTAAATAAATGCCTAGTGTTAGTGAATGGGCATTCGTTTATTTATTTTATTATTTATGTACTCACAGTAAAACACATTGGGATATGACATAAATATAATTTGAGTACAAAGATACTGCTTTTTTCAAAAGAAATTTAAAAAGAAATGTTGACAATAGTGTGTGAGAACAAGAAGAGAAAAATTTGAATGTGTAAAGTCTAAAACTAAAAAATTAAATATACCTACACAAATAATGCAAAAAAATTAACATAAGTATACTTAAATATAAATATATAATGCTAAAATATATAAACATATACATATATGTACATAAATACTCACAGTATTGACATTCGTTGGCAGTACGACAGTAGTGACAGTAGTTGGCATTCGTTTTTTAAGCTGACTTGACTTTGTGACTTTCCTGTCTTCAAAATATTGAACTAACAATTTCCCTTTCTTTGTGCGGTTTCAATATTCAATCTTAATTAATGCTCTTGTAAAGTGCAAACTTGAGTTTTGTTACACGTACCTAGGTATTATTTTTATCCTAGACTTGTTTAATCGCTTGAAAGTATACGAACTAAGTATTTGGGACTAAAATAGTCTCCGTAAACACAAGAGTAAAATCTATAATGGATCGAAATTATAACGGATATGACATCTGAAAATTTCCTACTCTAAACTTGACCAAAGAATTTGCAAAGGAACCGAACATAGTCCAGAGATAAAACAAAATAGTTTGGAAATTATAATTGTATTTTAGCAGTACTTTCCGACGGCTTTATTTACGCGTCGTTCAAGTGACGATAAGGATCTAACATCAAATAATGTGAGTCCCTTTGTCCTGGAAGAAATTTAGGAGAATGGGCTGAAACCATAATGCAAAGATAAACATCAATGTCCCTTCATTAGTTTGAATGGTTTAGATCCAGTCGTAGACCAAATGGTACAGGAAAAGTTTAAGTCATAACTTTACTTACTGTCGTTAACAGAAATACGATAGTAACGATAACCCCAAAACGCCCGACTGTCCCACAAAATGTTAGAACTTACAATTCATCAAAATTTCAATTGGTGAAAGCAAATTCCTAGCTGACCCTTTGTTTGAAACAAACATAATAGCTCGTACAGGCCGCAGGGTTGTCCTGGTGTCCTGAAGTAATTACAAATTGCCAACCATAAGTGTTATTCAGTTATTTACGAGTATTGCGAGTTCCCATTAGTGAGGTCTCGTTAGCTGCTGGTAAACAAAATCAAGAGAATATTAAAGGAGCCAAGCAACTACTTGGTAGAATTATGATAGCCATTGAAATCCGTAATGAGTTGGAAGATAATGACGTTACAGCTTTGTTGAAATGAAAACCTTGTTGGAGAAATATTTACTCAAATGAAGAGCGAAGATAACAAGGAATGTTGGTGAGGAGCATTCGATTTTGCTCTCCAATAAAAGCTAATATAGCCTTCGAGATTCTGAGAAAAACATGAAGATGTATTTAAAGTGGTAGGTTGTTTTTAACCATGAGCCACCGCCTGAGTACGCGCTAAAATAGGAATTTCACCATTCTGGCTGCTTGCAGCTTCCTGCAGTCCTCCCCAAGAAGAAATATGATATCACCGATTAATAATTCACATTTCAGGAGATATCAAACAAGCTTAATGTAGTCCTTGATCATAGGCGTTTCTGCATTTTTTTTCTGATAATATTGGATCATCGGCACTAAGAGGTCTAAACATAAAATTCCATGACTCCTCCGGGAGATATGTTGGGAAAAAGGAAACCATAAAAGTTCGCTTATCATAATAGAGCGAACTTTTAGAAACGTAACAAACATTGAACAACAAAGAGATACCGTATCGTTATTATTTTTGTTAAATATTGTTGGATACTATAGTCGGATTTTTAATTAGCTGGAGTAAAATGACAGCTTATGTGTTACTTAAATGACTGAAATTGGCGTCTTTTTGTTTTTTCGCGGCCATCAACCAAATCTTGTTTTTCTAGTACAGAATAGTGTAACAAACGAAACTTATTTGACATGTAATTTTACTCCAGCTAATTAAAAGTCGGACTATAGGTCTGATTTGGTGTGTCACAATAAAATACGAATTGGTAATATCAATAACTATTGTTGCGTATATTCGTTTTTTATAAACAAGCTACTAAAACACTTTACACTTAGCAGGAAAGAGGACATTAATAATGGGTAAGTTATGTAAAAGCAATGGCTGCCGGGAACAGGAAGTTAGTTATTAGACGTCAAGCGAAGGAACGAAAATAGGGATGTCCCGACATCCTATGTAAGATAGTGATGGGACTTGTGGCGTTCCAATAAATATCTTGTGAGAATCTGTTCTTTTCTCGGGTTTTAATCTTTATTTTTGTTATAATCGATTACCTACACAAAATTCAGGCTTACGTTAAAGTGTTTTAAATCGGACAAAATCTGTTTAGTCACACGATCATAATAATTTGTATTCTGGCGCTTTATGTATGCACTAATACCTAGCTTCCAAGTTTTCTCCAATACCTATGTAAAATAAAATAAAAAAATCATTTTTCCACCTCACATAAAAGTAGGTAACCAATTCTGATTGTTTAATAATCCATAATAATCCCTTCGGGCTAAGAAAAAGAATAAGGGAAACCATTTTGCTACTTTTTATTACACAGAATTACCATAATCTGAGAAATCAACCGTGTTGACGAACCCAGAGGAGACCTTCGCAAAATCCGTGTTTGATGACTAATTTAAAAACAAAAACTGGCCAAGTGCGTGTCGGACTCGCACACGAAGGGTTCCGTACCACAAGGCAAAAACGCCGAAAAAAACATGTTTGTTGTATGGTAGCCCCCCTTAAATATTTAATTTATTTTAATTTTATTATTTATTATTAAAGTTAACATACAATTGAGTATTTTGTGAATATTTCAAGTGCCTACCTGTTGCCATTTTTGATATCGAGCAAAAAAGAGCAAAAAAATCGCGTTTGTTGTATGGGAGCCCCCCTTAAATATTTATTTTATTTTGTTTTTAGTATTTGTTGTTATAGCGGCAACAGAAATACATCATCTGTGAAAATTTCAACTGTCTAGCTATCGCGGATCTTGAGATACAGCCTGGTGACAGACAGACAGACAGACGGACAGACGGACAGACGGACAGACGGACAGACGGACAGACGGACAGACGGACAGACAGCGAAGTCTTAGTAATAGGGTCCCGTTTTTACCCTTTGGGTACGGAACCCTAAAAATGATAAAATTATTTTCTATGAAAACAGTCCAGAATATTTACAAGTTATTAAGATAAACGCATGTCTTGGCCCCTAAATGAATATAGATTTTTAGGCGATATTTCTTGTTTCATGTTATGTTTTGCAGATAGAAATATAAACCATAACCATAGAACCTTATAGAGCAAGCTTCCTTGCTTGCTTCGTTATTATTTTGTACAATAATTAACAGTAAGAAAGTACACTTTTACAGAATATGCTTAGGTACATATCATTTTCCACAAACATACATCATTATATACGACATATCTACATCTTCTGACGATTTACGCACTTCGCTGCGTTTTAGACAATGGAGGCTCATTGTCTAAAACGCAGCGAAGTGCGTAAATCTCGCTTATTATGCATCAATCTCGTAAAGTATTCGCGTCGCGTCGGCTGAAGCGCGATATTACCGTATTATCAACGAGTTTTATACACCATCGCGGAAACACGTCGAACTTTACCTACTTATCACGCATTTTTCAAAATGATCTATAAATATAAATTGATCTTGCTTTTACCCAATCTTAGGATTTTGTTGTAAGTTAAACCTACCCGCACTAGGCCCGCGTGGTGGATGAGGTATGGCCCTGTCCCTTTCACAGTGAGGAGGCCCATGTCTCAGAATTAGGGACATTAAAGGCTGATTATGCATGCTAAGTTAAAACTTTCCACTCAGTACAAGAACACAAAAAGAACAGAAACTCACCTATGTTCATTCATAAGTAATTAATTAATTAGATCTAGCTCCAAGTTCATTGAAACCCAAATAAAATAGCGATTCTTCAATTTATTTAAGTGATTTCGTTCAAACACAATCATTTTATTTCATCGAATCGCCGTTTTCAAAGTAGTCGCTTTCTTAATTAATCCATTAAAACGATTAATGGATCTTAAAAGGAGGTTTATTAATTCAGAATAATAAACCAAAGAAATAAAATAAGAAGTAGCGCCTATCGTAGGGCTCGTAAATGTAATTGTAGCGTAAAATGAAAATTAATGATAATATGTAGGTATTTTATAAAAGTGAATAATTGGTAAAATCTCAAAATAAAAGCTGACACACAAGTCGAGTTTATATCTTCTGCGACGCGGAAGATACACACAAAGTACTATCCGTCCATAAACAGCTCGCAACAAAATATCTCCTTTTTATGAACACGTAAAGTATCCTCTCTACGTAAGAACAGGATAGTATTGATACATGTACGTGACAGTTTATTACCCGCAGCCATTTACAACCCATGGAGGCCTATGTCCAGCAGTGGACGTCTTTCGGCTGAAATGAGCCTACTCAACATTATGTATGAGCAACTGTTATTGAATAAAAGAAACAGTACCTGTATCATTAATTTATATGTATGTAGGCGAGGAAAAACGTAAAATACCAATTCATCGGTCCTGCATATTCATATTAGCCAATCTAATTAGCAGGCGTCAGCGAGAGCTCAGGCATTAGCCAATTAGTTACTTGAACCGGAACATGCCGTGTATCGGTAATTCATTTCAATTAGACGATTTTCACAGATCACTTACGATGAAAAGAGAGCACAATCCATACCACTGAGGATTTTAGATCAGTCGACCGTGAGCACACACACACACACACCAGGGCTGCCTGGTGGGGATTTTCCCAATATATTCTGATCATAAACTATCAGCCAATTATATTAGCCTTCTGATAGATTAACATGAATAATATTCGTGGAGGAAGATTGCCAAAACCATGACAATGGTGCTTCTGTCCTGTAGAGGTTAGTACTTATAAAGAAGGTAATATGTCATTTTACTCAAGTACTTTTCATAAACACAGAAGTAATGATCAAGCATATTACAAGGCAACATGTAAGTTCACAAACAAAATAATTATCTAGTAACAATATTTCGCGTCACGTTCCATGGCAGCCCTGCATGGGAGACCAATACATTTTTAACGATCCTACTGCTGGGACACAGGCCTCCTCTTGGTGAGAGGGAGCGGGCCATAATCCACGATGCGGGCCCAGTGCGGGTTGGTGGTTTTTATGAATATTTTAAAAAATTTGGTACGTATCAGGATTTATTTCTCCAGGAGAATTTAGGGTTAAAAATGATTAATTTCAAATGTGTAAGAAATATTTTTACAGGCGTTGGCTAGTGAGAATCGACAGGAGAGCCCCGGGGCTGGTTGCCTATTTATAGAGGTAGGTAAACTAACTGCCGAAAACTCGTCAGCAAAACGAGTTTTGAGTCATGACACTCAAGGATGCATCTAGGTCTCGGATTTTTAGATAGAATAAAAATCGTACAGGTCAAATTTATTTCGTTTTATCTAAACCAGCCTGTCCAGAATTTTATAATTTAACTATCGGACTAAAATTATTTCATGTCTAATTTAGCATGCCATCACTCAAAGCGTTCCGGTGAACCACGTGACTCCACAAAAGCCTTTTTTATTCAAATTAATAATGATTGTGTACTGTCTAAAATAAACACCAGACTCGACGAAATCCGTTGTCGAAATCAAACAATCTGTTAAATAATTCTGATGGTCCAGTTATTTTTTCACTGTGTTATGAAAGTCACAAAGGTTTATTTTGTTAAATGGAAACATACCATTTTTAAAACAAATTTCGAAAAACAAATATAATTATATAATATACTTTTAGTGTGCAATTTTTATACAATGTTACGAACTCATAACAATGTTGCAGTATTACAGCACATCACTTCACAATATTACGAGGAAAGACAAAGAAGACAGGTTTTTGGCAAAGCTTAGCTTTACAAATTCCGTAAAGGACTCTGAAATCTTTACAGTTTGTTTTGACAAGTTACACTAACTACGCATACTGAATCCAGATAGTTTTCTTTATTGAAAAACGATAAAACTTGCATATTTTGTGTGTGTGGTCGTTTTTCCTTGTACCTATTCCACTTTATTAATATACCTAATGATTTTTGAGTTTAAACTCGTGAATCACATAAAAGGGACTGACTCAAATCCAAATTTTTTACAGGAGACATTAACATCTTCATGACATGTTAAATATCAACTTCATACCTATATCAAAATCCTGTCATTTGGCTAAAATGTAATCTTAATGAAAGCCACTCAAGACAATTGCTTTTGATAACGATACCTACATACCACTGCCACTGTTCGTATTATTGCCCTGACTTTGGACATTTGCCAAAGACAGAGGCCGGTCTCTGAGAGTATGGACTCCTATTAAACTAATCGCCTGAAAGGTTCTTTGAACGATAGGGTATTAATGTTAATCTTAATAAAAGGAATTATAACTGTTGGAAGAATGTAAACATCGCCCTTGCCGTAATTTAAAAATTAATGTAGTATAGTCTTTGGCCGCCTTCCGCGCCACTGTCCTTGCAACTTATATTTGTCAAGTCATTGTATGTTTTTCACTTGTGCAATAAACCGAAGTTTAATAGTTAAATCTAGTAATTGTATTATTTCCCACAGGTTATGGGCCGTCTCATATACCTTTATTAGATCAGTATTAAATATTTATTGCAAAGTTTAAAGTACAGTACAAAGAACGCGAATCGGAATCACTCTGTGAATAATGGCGACTAACCTGCAAATTGAGAAATTAGCCGGCCGGGAAAATTATTCAACGTGGAAATTCGCAGTAAAGTCATATTTGGAGTTGGACGACTTATGGGAATGTGTTGATCCTGGCACCGAGGTCGATCCCAAGAAAGATGTTAAAGCCAAGTCAAAGATAATTTTGTTGGTCGAACCGATAAACTACGTGCATATAGAAACTGCCACGTCATCGAAACAAGTTTGGCAAAACCTTCAAAATGCATTTGAAGACTCAGGGCTGTCTAGGAAAGTTGGCCTACTGAAGGATTTAATCAACACTTCATTAGATAACTGTCCTAGTATAGAAGAATATGTGAACAAAATTATGAGTACAGCTCATAAATTGCGGAACATTGGCTTCGAAGTTGGAGATGAATGGCTGGGAACACTCATGTTGGCAGGGCTACCCGACAAATATAACCCTATGATCATGGGTCTGGAAAGTTCAGGCATCAAAATCTCATCAGATTCTATAAAAACAAAACTTTTACAGGAAGTCACAGTATCCGAAAGTTCTGCATTCTTTACTAAGCACAAACACACCTCTAAGAATAGTACAAAACCAAAAGGAAAGGGCCCCCGTTGCTACAAGTGTAACAAATATGGACACTTTCAAAACCAGTGCAAATTGCAAAAACATGATTCAGAAAAAACTAATCAAAACAACTTTTCAGCAATTTTTTCAGCTTACAGTACATTGAATCAGGATGACTGGTATATCGATTCAGGCGCTACAATGCACATGACAAGACGCTCAGATTGGTTGTATGACATAAAATCACCTCCGATTCAAAAAATAATGGTGGCAAACAGTGAAGCAGTCTCCGTGCAAAGTATGGGTAATATAAATGTACAAACCAAGTTAAATAGAAATGAATGTCAAATCCAGGTGAGAGATGTTTTATTTATTCCTCAATTGAGTGCAAACCTGCTATCGGTCAGTCAGTTAACAAAGAGTGGCTGTAAAATAGAATTCACTGACACTGGATGTAATATATACAATGTCAATAAGAATTTAGTAGCAACGGCGAGGCTGACCAATAACATGTACAAACTCAATACTATTACTGGTAATGCATATGCTACGATAAGCGTAAGTAACTCAGATTTAACTACATGGCATAAGAGAATGGGGCATTTGAATATCGCTGATGTAAAGAGGTTAGAATTGTGTGCTGAGGGTATTGCTATAAGTAACAAAGAAATTGACACTGTTTGTATATCATGTTGTGAAGCAAAACAAACACGATTACCGTTTCCAAATTATGGTTCTAGAGCAAATGCATTACTTGAGATAATTCATACAGATCTGTGTGGTCCGATGGAAACTCTGTCTGCTGGTGGTGGAAAGTATTTCATAACCTTCATAGATGATTACTCTCGAAAAGTATATGTTTACTTTCTAAATAATAAAATGGATATTAAATCAGTGTTTGAGAAATTTAAAATTGAAGTAGAGAATGAACTAGGAAAGAAAATTAAAATTCTAAGAAGCGACAATGGTAAAGAATATTGTAATAAAGAGTTATCAAATTTTCTAGCAGCTTCTGGCATCAAACATCAGACCAGCACCCCATATACACCGGAGCAAAATGGGCTAGCGGAGAGAATGAACAGAACGTTGGTTGAGCGTGCTAAGTGCATGCTGTTTGAAGCAAAACTGCAAAAATCTTTTTGGGCGGAGGCAGTCGCTACTGCAGCCTATATCATCAACAGATCCCCGTCACGAGTGCTGGCTGAGGTAACACCGTATGAAAAATGGAGTGGTAAGAAACCAAACATTTCACATTTGAAAATATTTGGTTCCAAGGCCATGGTACATGTTCCTAAACAAAATCGTTTAAAATGGGATCGTAAATCACGTGAATTAGTGTTCGTAGGCTACTGTGAGAACACAAAGGGATATAGATTCTTTGATCCAGTTAATAAGAAAGTGGTAATCAGCAGAGATGCGACATTCGTCGAAAAATGTGATTACAGTGAAAATATCACTCAGAAAATGCCTACTTCATTGCCACAATATGCTATTATCCCTATTCCAACTGAAAATGATTCACATAATTTGACAGTAGAAGACACAATAAATGTTGATGATAGCTCACCCAATATACCAGACATAACATCATCACCTAGTAATGATACCTCATTTGATAGTTGTATTATGAATAGGAGAAGTGATGACGAAACATATTATCCTGATACAGATGAATATAGCGATAATGATGATGGTAATAACTTTCAAAGAAACATCACACTGAGGTCACATCAGAGACACAAGATGCAAGCCAATAATTACATGTGTGTTGTGCAAGTTCCAGATCCACTGACTGCTGAAGAAGCTTTATCAGGTCCAAATGCAAAACAATGGAAACAGGCAATGGATGAAGAGTACAAATCTCTGTTGGACAACAACACATGGGTGGTTACTACTCTGCCAGATGATAAACATTCCATACCATGCAAATGGGTTTTCAAAACAAAGACAAACGAAAATGGAGACATAGTAAAACACAAGGCAAGACTGGTAATAAAGGGTTGTTCTCAGAAACCAGGAACTGATTACACTGAAGTTTTTTCACCGGTTGTAAGGCTTGCATCCTTGAGATACTTGTTTGCTTTGGCTGTTAAGCATGATGTAGACATATGTCAAATGGATGCTGTGTCAGCATTTCTACAAGGTGACATAGAAGAAGAAATCTACATGAGACAGCCACCCATGTATGAGAATGGTCAAAAAGAAAGTGTATGTTTATTAAAAAAATCATTGTATGGCTTAAAACAAGCCAGCAGGCAATGGAATAAAAAGATTGACTTTACATTGAAAGAAATGGGTCTATTCCAATCTAAACTAGATCCCTGTATTTACTTCAGAATTGAAAATAAAAATAATGTAACTTTCCTGGCTGTCTATGTGGACGATCTGTTGTTATTTACTAATAATCAAGAAACAAAAAGTTATATAAAAGAACAGTTACATAAACAGTTTAAAATTAAAGACCTTGGAGATGTTAGCTATTGCATTGGTATTCATGTAGAACGAGACAGGAAGAGAGGAGTAATATACTTGGACCAAAGAAAGTACATACGAGAAGTGTTACAAAAATATGGTATGTCCAATTGCAAGACGGTCAAAACTCCAATGGAACCGAATACAAAATTGAATAGAAAAGGAAATACAGAGGAAATAAATATTATAGAATTTCCTTATCAAGAGATAATAGGGTGCTTATTATACATATCACAAGCAACCAGGCCCGACATTAGCTTTACTGTCAATACGTTAAGCAAATATAATTGCAAGCCTGAAATGCAGCACTGGGTTGCTCTTAAGCGCGTCATGCGTTACTTGAAAGGCTCTCAAGATTATAGGCTGACTTACAAGCAGAATTCTGAAGAGACTATGGCTCATGGTTATTGTGATGCTGATTGGGCTAGCTCAGAGGATGATCGGCGCTCCTGCACTGGTTATGCATTCGTTTTTCAGGGAGGAACAATCAGCTGGAACTCGAGAAGACAACCTACGGTTGCTCTGTCCACAACGGAAGCAGAGTATATGTCATTATCATCCTGCGTACAGGAAGCTTTATGGCTGAAGCAATTTCAAGAATGTTTTTGGCCACAGATGAAAAATAAATCTATGATCATTTACAGTGATAATCAAAGTTCTATAAAACTTTCAGGTACTGATGGTTATCATTCCAGAACGAAACACATAGACGTGAGGCACCACTTTATTCGCGACAAAGTACTAGGAGGGATAATTGAAGTCCGCTATATACAGACTGATATGATGGTTGCGGATGCTCTCACGAAAGCAACGACATACTCCAAGCTGTCTTTTTGTTCATCCAAGATGGGCTTATGTTTAAGAGAGGATGTTGGAAGAATGTAAACATCGCCCTTGCCGTAATTTAAAAATTAATGTAGTATAGTCTTTGGCCGCCTTCCGCGCCACTGTCCTTGCAACTTATATTTGTCAAGTCATTGTATGTTTTTCACTTGTGCAATAAACCGAAGTTTAATAGTTAAATCTAGTAATTGTATTATTTCCCACAATAACTGAACACTTTGAAAGTGCTCAGTGATTGAACCATAACTTAAAAAAAAGAATTTGAAAACAAAAGACACTCAAAAGTGGCAGTTGTTTTGAAGCGTTGCGGTATTTACCTACAATAAGCAACAATTACGGATCTTATCAGCTTATAATCTTATCAATAAAATAAAATATGATCAGAACAAGAAACCACAGCACCTTTCAGAAAAGCTGCAGGAAACTACATTGTGAACCCGAACTCTCACAATAACCAGAAAAACTTATTTTACGCATTGTGTCGAAATATCAAATCTTCGTAAATATCATTGCTGCTTATTAGGGTCAGATGGATCCCTCACAGAACACATAATATACACTAGATATGATAAATAACTACATAACACTTCAATAAGAGATCAAAGTTCGGTTTCACTACTTAGTAACAACCTCAATACCTACGCCTAAAATTATTATCTGTATTAAAAAGAAAATATAAAAGTATGAGTTGCTATCTTTTTAAGTAAATGTTACTCCATAAATAAATATGTTCTGTCTCTATCATGTAAGTGGGAGATCCTATTAGACCACTGACCTCTATAATACAAGTACGAGGTCAGTGTATTAGACAGATTCTTAGAGAAAAATACGATAGAAAAGCAATAAAAAGGTCCAATAACAATACGGTTAAAGAGCACTTCACTTTTATTATAAGTACCTATATACTTTTACAAACTAAAAGTGATAACATTTCGATAGATTGGTTGGGATAGCATTGGTTTTTTTCTATATTTTCTTATTTGTATTAAACAAATAATTTTGAGCTAATATTTTGCCAAGTCAGTAAAAGTCTATTAAATTGTATTTCGTATTTGATACCCTTCTACAGATTCTTTTAACCTATTTGACAAAATTTGACGTAATATTAAATTCTCCTCAGGCGCGAACTGAACAAATTACATTATGAAAATGCTTGATTTTTCCTCTTAAACTACAGTTTATTTTCCTAACTACTTTATTTTTAAAGCTATTAATCATATTGAGTCCCATTTCAAGGGTAAATGAGAGAGATACAACATAATTTTAATATTACTTTTAGCAAGTCAACAGTCAAAATCACGTCTACAAAATCATTTTTTCAACTTGATCGCTAATGCATTAGGTTCAAAGTTGATTGGGAAAATTTTACAGTTTCGGGTAGCTTGATGTTTTGGCATCTGTACATACAATATTTCTTTGGGTTTCTTGAATACCTATGTCCAGAAGTGGACGTCTTTCGGCTGAAATGATGATGATTTTTTTGATGATAGAGAAATGTTTTGACAGATTTTGTGTTAGAATTTTCCGGTCCTAGGGGTGGGGGTAGAGGTATCCTTATGTATCTTTGTACTAAGGCGAGAAGCTAACGGTCGCAAAGGTAAGTGTTGTGGAGGCTTCACTGAGACCTGCGACGGTTAAAGTTTCGTGAGAAATAAAATAGTTAAGAGCGTTTACGCCGTACGGAAATTCATTCAAACTTTCTAGCCCTTGTTTTTCGAAATGAATGAACCGATTTTAATGAATTTTCATACTCATAAGCAGGATGCAAAGGCCTTAAAAGTTAATTAAGAACATTTTCGAAATGTCTTATTTAAAAAAAAAGTTATAACTGGAAATCTCTGTTTCTATGGAAATTTTAAAATCGGTCTAATTTCACTGTAACACTATTTTTCGAAAATATTCTTCTACCTGTAATGTTCTATTACTAACTACAAAGAATGGAAATGAGAGGTTCTCATTACCTCTCATTTCCATTCTTTGTAGTGTGCTCGTTAGTTGAGTTCAGGATCCGAACCTCCAGTTTCAGGCTCCGGCACCGCCATGTTGAAGAAAATGGATGGAAATTGGAAACCTGTGGTGACCTAGAGCTTTCATTTTCGCTGTACATTGACGGAACGTGGACAATGTGGACGTTTTCCGAGTACTCGTATTGAAATTGGTTTACTTTTATGTAATGCTGGTAGAGTAGTGGTGGATGGGTGGTGGGATGATGGATTTTATTAAAATTCTTTTACAGTCGTACAATGCAAAGGAACTTTTCAAATTACCTCCTACAGATTTTTATGTTCAAAATATGAACGCAAACGAACCTATTTCTAAATCCTTCTTTCATTTCGAACAAAAACGCATAAGCAACTTCAATAGCATTATTTATATACGTCATACACTTTGTTATCACCCGACCTCACTCGTCTCCACATTCTTACTTCCAGTATTTTAATTAGTGAAGCAATTCTTCGCTGCGGCATCTCCCGCAGTTCCGCATCGTCGTTTCGTCGTTTCAGCCGATAGACGTCCACTGCTGGACATAGGCCGCTGGACATAGACATAGGCAGTTCCGTATATTTTATTAATATGATGAGAGATGCGCCGAATGAGACGAGGGAACGATGGTATAAAAGATTGTATGCAATTGTGTTACCTAAGATTTGTGGGAACATTAACCTTTAAGTATGGATGTGGAGTCTCACAGGCTACTCGATGTTGTCGTTTTCTTATTTTCACCTACTTTCCCCCACTCCTCGCGATTGAGCGGCTCAGTAGCTTTTGTTTTAGATGTAAAACTACCAACGAGGGAGGAGGTTGCGACTTCCGATGAATATCACGTAAGTAATGACCATCAAAATATTGACCGGAGCCTGTCAGGCTACAAGTCCATTGTTGCCCTATGATATATTTTATAAGGGCGATTATGTTTGTTTCCGATTTTCTAGTACAAAATCTCAAAAAAACAATAAAGCCGGTAGTTCTAAATCAAAACGACCATCTACGAGTTCTGTTCAGGGCCCTGCGAGAAAAACTTTGCGTGCAGCAGATCCATCTTTCAAACAAAAGTGAGTGAGTTGTTCTTAGCTTCGGATCAGTCTGACAATGAAGAGAATATTGAAGATTTTTTTTATATTGGAGTTCGAACTGATACAAAATTATGAAAGTGACAATTATGAAGATCAGGACCAGGACCAGGACCTAGAAGAAGAGTCTGGTAGTGATACTTCGGACAATATTCCACTATCGGAGTTATCGAAAAGTAACTATTAGTTGTTAGTTGTCAAAATTTTTTATATTTGTTACCTGAAGTAGGTGTTTCGTGTTTTTGGTTTCTTATATATTATATTTTGAGAAAAAAAGACTCATTTTGTTAAATGAATAAGTTTGGTGGTTTTTAATACCTAAAAATGTAACCTAAGTAGATTTAGACTGAAAAGTGCCATAGTTTTTGATTTTTCAAATTTCTATAATTTTTTATATAAAAGTTGGTTATATAAGCCCGTTATTTTGTTACTAAATCCCATAACTTTAATATTCAAACAGTTTTAAAGCGATCTTATATCAAATTCCCCAAAAAAAATGTGTGTGCATATAGGAGCCTGTGAGACTCCACATCCACAGTAGTGTTAAGAAAAAATGACGTCCATACTTAAAGGTTAATTAAAACGCTCTGAAAATGTTTGCAAATGAAGTAGCGAACGATCGCGGCACTCGCAGCTAAATACTTAAATAGATGAGTCGTTGAACTTAGCAGCCGTTCACGTTAGTTACCTATGTGTGTTATTGCAAGTTCTAACGTTAATTTCATAAGCAGGTTCAAATGTGATGTGGTGTTATCAGAAACGCAGTGCAAACTAATTACACCTGCTTCAATTACCGACTGCAACAGAGTAAGTTTCTGATGGATACTGGCAGATGTGACTAGCGCTTCTATTTTATCATCAAACTATGAATTTACCTTCGAAATTAGCAATCAAAGATGATAACATATTATACATTTTCTATTTATTTATTTACGAGATAGTAATAAATCATAAGATATCGAAGTTTGCAAACAACAAGCAACTTATTACTCTCTCATGAACACCTATCTTGTGTAAGTAAATATTCTACGTTGAATGACTTCCACAATTTCCCTTAATTATTCTTCTTTAATAATTTAATATCGGCGGAAACTTGTTAAATTCTGAATATGACAGCCGCTGTGACAATAAGAAAGACAAATTGTGTTTCGCCCTCGTATCAAGCGTAGAGTCGATCTCAAAACGTCGTCGCATTACCGACACTCCTAGGGAAATTATAAGAAATGACAGCAAAGAAAGGAATCTTTATTTAAGAACAGTGATTCTATGTTGAACAATATAATAAACTCTATAAGTAAAACAGCCCAAATTCACTGCTAACTACGGGTCTTTAATTGCTGTAACGAATGAATTTAAACAATAGAAAACTTGACAAACGAATAACAAATTAAATAATAGAAAATCTGTTGGGTAGGATTACTCAAAGTTAAGTCATCCATTTAATTTCCTTTTTCCAGGTGTTTGGTCCAAAAATAGGCCTTCACAATAAGCCGATAAAACGAAAATAAATACTGGGCAAATCAGTAGGATTGGATTGGGTCGGAATAGGAAAATGTGGCCGAGCTAGTCTGAATTCACTTGTACCTATTTTGTCATGATCGTAGTTACGCAACCAGCCATTTGGCACCTTACCAATTTTTTTTTGTTTTAAATTGAGAATTGTTTAAGTTTATGGGGCTACTTGTCAATTTTTGGTTGATATACCTAGATCATTATACGTAATACAACAGGTACCTATAGCAACAGGCATATTTCGTATTTTCAAAAAAACCTGGCTCTAAAGTACTAACATTTTGGTGGGTAACGTTAGAACAAAATGTTAGTACTTTAGAGCCAGGTTCTTGCATAACTACATTACCCATAATATTTTCAGAATATTTTTTTTTTGACCTTGTGAAGGCCGCAGGAACCCGTGGGATGAAAAAAAAAACTGGCCAAGTGCGAGTCGGACTCGCACACGAAGGGTTCCGTACCACAAGGCAAAAATGCCGAAAAAAACATGTTTGTTGTATGCCCCCCTTAAATATTTATTTTATTTTAATTTTATTATTTATTATTAAAGTTAAAATACAACTGAGTATTTTGTGAATTTTTCAAGTGCCTACCTGTTGCCATTTTTGATATCGAGCAAAAAAGGGCAAAAAAATCGCGTTTGTTGTATGGGAGCCCCCCTTAAATATTTATTTTATTTTGTTTTTAGTATTTTTTGTTATAGCGGCAACAGAAATACATCATGCGTGAACATTTCAACTGTCTAGCTATCGCGGTTCTTGAGATACAGCCTGGTGACAGACAGACGGACAGACGGACAGACGGACAGACGGACAGACGGACAGACAGCGAAGTCTTAGTAATAGGGTCCCGTTTTTACCCTTTGGGTACGGAACTCTAAAAAAGCACAGAACCGGTAGAAGTGGAGGTGCTTGGGGGAGGCCTATGTCCAGCAGTGGACTTCTTTCGGCTGAAATGATGATGATGATGATTTTTTTTTTACAAATACTGATCTCCTTTGTAACTGAAGGACGCAAAGTGATTTGTTAGCCGTAAAAACACATTGTGAACTTCAATGTAATTTCTTGTTTCGATAAACCGCTGGATTGATTTTCATTAATTTGGGAGTGCTCCGATAATATTAATGACTCTTATTATTAATAGTACTCATTTTGCTTTTTCAAAATCTTTTCAAATCTATCAATCTTATTTATTCTTTTTTTTTTGTAATGTGATGCTGAAACCGCTCAACAATCACTGATGGAAAAGCTCTCGTTTCGTTTCAACATACAAAAATAAATCTGTCTGTAGTTACAAGTTAATTTAAAACTGAAATTGCCAACCTGTCTTGAGCAAGCGTGTTGATCAATCTCTGTATGAGGACAGGCCTTTACCCTGGGACAATAATAGGTTATTTTTAGGATTCCGTAGCCAAATGGCAAAAACGGAACCCTTATAGATTCGTCATGTCTGTCTGTCTGTCTGTCTGTCCGTCTGTCTGTCTGTCCGTCCGTATGTCACAGCCACTTTTCTCCGAAACTATAAGAACTATACTGTTGAAACTTCGTAAGTAGATGTATTCTATGAACCGCATTAAGATTTTCACACAAAAATAGAAAAAAAAACAATAAATTTTAGGGTTCCCCATACTTAGAACCGAAACTCAAAATTTTTTTTTTCATCAAACCCATACGTGTGGGGTATCTATGAGTAGGTCTTCAAAAATGATATTGAGATTTCTAATATCATTTTTTTCTAAACTGAATAGTTTGCGCGAGAGACACTTCCAAAGTGGTAAAATGTGTGTCCCCTCCCCTATAACTTCTAAAATAAGAGAATGATAAAACTAAAAAAAATATATGATGTACATTACCATGTAAACTACCACCGAAAATTGATTTGAACGAGATCTAGTAAGTAGTTTTTTTTTAATACGTCATAAATCGTAAACCGCAATTTACCATTCATTCAGTCAACTCAAAAATAAAAATAAAACATTTAATTTCATAAACATAAACCTTATGCATGAACCCGGATGTTACGGAACCCTCGGTGCGCGAGTCCGACTCGCTCTTGCCCGGTTTTTTGTAAACTGTTATTTATTCTCAATCGATTAACATGATTGTGGCTTAAACAGCTTGAAAGAAAATGACTAGCAATACCAGGGGGCGTAAAAAGGCTACTTTGGCAGAATCATAAGAGGATAACATGATTAATCATAATGGACAGTTAACTGTTAAGTTATTCGTATCAAATCCCATTGGTGAAGGATCATTCAGTTATTTTTTTGTCTGTGCTAAAATACCAATCAATCCAATCCCAATCTCTTTGTTTATACCTACGTAGTGCAGCTAAAAAAGAAAAACACGGACTGTCTGCGCCTTATTATGATTCATGATGTTATCCTTTTATGATTCTGCCAATGTGGCCTTTTTAGGCCCCCGTAGCTACATATTACGATTAACGAATTATAAAAGCAGAAAGATTGAACAGAAATTTCAACACTATTCATTCAATTTCACCTCTAGAATACCAAAACAATTACTTAAGCAATTTGCCACGAAGGTTCATTAATTAGTAAAGTCCATTAAATTGTACGACATGAACACGACAAGGTTAATTTCATTTATTCATTAGTAGGATACGATTCTCCCAACACGGTGTGGCTTGCCGACGCCGCGGCGAGGCGCGTGTAGGTATTACAGCCTTAATTTTGTTTCCAGAAAATTAGATACGTCGGAGTAAAGACCACGCAGGGTCAAGATTATGGACGTCTTGGTTCGTGGTTATAAAATAATTGTAACTGAGTTTGTGTTTAGCAGAACATTCCGTATCGTTTTAAGTCTAGCTGTTTTATATGTTCATTCTTTATTTGTAACCGATAGGTAAAAAAAAATCCTTGTTTCTTAAAAACGCCGATGCAACTTGAAAGACGAATAGTTAATCTTGAAATCTTGTCTGGAAACTGCGACAAGAGTTAGTTTCAAACGGAGATTCAAAAGCTTAAATCCGGGCAAATCCAGTTACTTACTTCATCTAACAAACTGGGACCTAATCTAGTTGATTAATTCCATTGCCGGTACTTTTAAAATCAAAATGGCTTCGATTTCGACTTATTATTTTTAACGAGTACTCCTTGTACTCGTTAAAAAAAGAACTTGTAATAGCTTAAGACCATTCTTAAACTTACTTTTGGTACCTAAACGTTACCTACGTTTAGGTCTTGGCTAAATGATAACAGTCGCAGGGTCTATCGAAGGTTACTACAGTTGCTGTGGTCGGTTTGTGGATGAGTGACTAACCATTACATATCGAGAGCTCTCCATGCCTCCGTTCGGCTGTGGTAACTCTTTGACAGTCGTTACGGGTAATCAGAAGCCCAAAAGTCTAACAACCAGTCAGACCAAGGGGTATTGTGTTACCCAGTAACAGGGTTGTGGAGGTTTGATATGCAGTCGGTCCATGTATAATACTGGTATTCAGCTGCATCTGGTTGGACTGGAAGTCCACCCCAACAAAGGTGGGAAAAGGCTTGGCAGATTGACACTGGGCATCTGGATGTTCAATAAATGTAGGTAAATATTTGGTGATTTTTAATGTAAAAAAGTAAACAAAAAAAAAATGCAACCAACTATGTTTTACTATCTGTACAAAACGAGCGAACTAAACTTATCTCAAGGTGCACTAAACTGAACGCTGTAGTTGAATTGGACAGAATAAATAACCCCTGAACACCTGGAGTAATCTAGTGGAAACTATTCCCGTTTCCGAATTGAGATTAACTTAAATAGTGAATGGTTTCAATTACAGCTAGAATCGACTGTAAACTTGTAGTATAATTCGCCAGTATTAATGAATGTGGGTGTGGCGCTAAATGAATGAAAACGTTGAAGCACTGCGACATTCTGTCGATGATTTAATGTTCTCTAAATAACTAGGTACCTATGATAATAAAGTTTAAAGTTCCTGAACTACGGAACTTGATGCATACGAAATATTTTCACAACTTATGTTATATGCATATTGTATGTCCAAATATCTGAAATTGGTTTAATATAACAAGTTTCCATAAAAAAAATTATTATGAAAAATAAAAGATAATTATAAAAGTCAGCCACCCTTCTATATGAAATAATTAATAACTCCTCTCTTGTTCTTGCAACTTTTTTCTAAGATTCAGATTCGATTTGTGCTCGTGTAGACTCAAGCTTATTAAGTTACGAGTTACTCGAACTTTTCATGGAACTTCTGCAAATACAAAGAAAACTCTCCAGTTATTAGAAGTTAGTGTTTCAAAACCTTTTGGATTTGTTCTTACGACACAGTCACTGTCTAGACACAAAGTAGGTATTGATATGAGGCTCAGCTTTGTTATTATTTCTAAAATATATAACATGAATTGAATATAAAGCTTAACTGAACTTTCCATCATCAGATCTGATACCAACAGAATTTAAAACCTGCAGTTCAAAGCCACCCGGTTGAGCACCGTTATAATCCCGCATAAAGCAGGACGTGCTTTCACAAAATTTTGCGGAAATTTTTACACTTCTGTAATTTGCTGGAGTTTAATTTGGGGATCTTTTTATGTTAGTAATTTTAAAGCTTCCAGAGCGATGTGACGGCCTGCCTCAGTTTTAGGACATTATATTTACAAAAATCCTAACAAAATTAAGGATTTTTGTAAATATAATGTTTTAAATATTATCAAAGCAATTTTGTGTAAACGATTAATTACTATTGTTTGGGAATGTCAACTCTTGATTTAATATTGATTGGTGCATGGCGGGAAAATAGGTCGCTCTACTATTGGATTACGACATCGACACTAGTATCGCCTGATGTCGTGGGCCAATTGGAGAGCAGGATTTGGCGCGGGGATTTTGGGGGTTCGTTGGCTAGGAGCGGGTGCGCGGACGGCATTCGCTCCTGGGCCATCGATTGCGATATTCGATTAGAATCGGTTCCAAAGAAATGTAATAATAAGTTTAAGTAACATAGTTGTTTTGTTGTAAACCCAATTAAAACTAAATGAGTGAACAGTTTGAGTTTGTATTCATCAGTCTTCCCAGCTAGAATAGTATCCCTTTGAGAGTGGTGACCGCTGAGGCTGGTTTCGTTCATACTTCAGAAGTGAAAAGCACCCAAAACGTAAGTACACGCCCAAATTGTATCTCTACTTTATTTGATGTGATTATAATATCACGGATCTTGCCTCCGAATTAACTAGTTTTAGGATATTGCGTTAATTACGTAGTACCTAACACGCTTTTGTTTTTAGATTTTGTATAGATTTTTTACTGCTAAACGTTATTATGTTGAAGTCTTATAATCACATTTGGTTTATAATTAATGTTATTAGTTTTTGTGGGTCTGTCAACCGATATATTATTAGCGTGGCGTAATTTAGCGAGTGAATACCCGTTTACACTATTCCGTGTTACTACTGTGGAAGAAGTAACGGGCCGGCTAATAAACAATTGAATTGACATATTGTGGTCCGGGTTCGAATTCCGGTCAGTAGCCAAATCGCAAGCTTGGAATAAAATGGTTGAGGTGGATGTCAGGGAACCCCTTTAAAACAAATGTAATTTAATCAAAAATATAAAGTTGTTCTGTAGTTTTTCGATGTAGATCTTTTAAAGTTTAGCATTATTTGATTGAGACGGCGCTTACCAAGCAGAGCGTCACCCGACACCTCCGACGATAAGTTGAACCGATGCGAGCGAACCACTTGACGCTGCATACCGCATTTATCGCTTTTGGAACTTAAGTGTTCTTACTTGGAACAAAGGTGCCAGTTTTATTTTTAGAACAGGATGAATTAGATTTCATTGTTTGTATAAGAAATACCAATCTTAATCCCACTGAAAAAAATGCATAATGCTCAACTAAAAAGATATATCTGTACCCTTTGCTATTGTCCAGTGGTATTTAAAGAAAGGTTAAACGATTGCTTAGTTTGTATCTGTCTGCAATCACAAACTTTTCAATAGGTTACAACTTCGATATCCAGTTCTCAAATTCCTTTATCGCGAGATTTCAGGCAATCAACTGGGTCAACGGTGGCTCGTGACTCCGGGTCACAGGGAGCCCCACTCTGCCACGCGGAGCCGAAGTCGGCTGCGAAGTCGAAGTCCCGAGCCGGACATCGAGTTGGGCCGTGACCAGCTTCGAAGGCTTGAGAATGAAGTACGGCGGGAGCGCGACCGTTTGCGCGTCGCCGAAAACCTGCACCACGCGTCGCGTCGCAGCGACGAGCCGCGAGCGGACAGCCGTCTCCGCAGCATCTCCGCGTCAGCGCGGCGCCAGGACGCCGAGCTACGCGCAGAGCAACGCGAGGAGCGTGGACTACGGCAGCACGACCGTGCAGGACGGATTGGAAGGTCACGTAGCCATTCTTTTTCAAAAGGAGATTTTTTTTGACATCATTAGTAACTTGAGAGATGGTCTCGCATTACCACATGTAAACCAAAGCGCACCACTACAGCGAATCGATTATAAAAATATATTGCCAAACTTTGATCCCTCGTCCAAAAACCAGCGAATGGACGTGTGGTTAAGAAAGGTGAATGAGTGCGCTTCGGTATACGGTTGGGATGAAAGATCCACCACTCATTTCGCTATGCAAAAGTTGCAAGGTCTGGCCAAGACGTGGTGCGAAAGTTTAAATACTATTCTATTTACTTGGCAAGAGAAGCTATTGAACGCTTTTCCTTGCGAACAGAACTACGGCCAGACCTTGGAAGATATGATTAAAAGAAAAAGCAAATATAACGAATCCATAGAGGTCATCATAATCCATACTATGAAAAACTAAGCCTAGTGAATCAATGTGATATAGTAGGTACCCGCGCAGTAGAATGCATTATACATGGCATTACAGATAAGACACTTAAATCAGGAGCTTTAGCACTGCGTTGTACCCATCCCGATCAACTGTTACAGTATTTACTCAGTAATAGGGACTTTGATAATTCTCACATTTCCAATACAGCGAGCGCTAGACCTAGTGCCATACCGAGTCACGTCACCTGTTATAATTCTAAGGAAAAGGGACATGGTTTCTTGCACTGCACTAAGGCGTTGGTGGAGTGCACGCGTTGTAATAAGGTCGGCCACACTGCGGAAACGTGTTATAATAAGTCAGATGACAAAGTAACAAGCACTAGTGGTGCAGCGCAGAAAACTATGAGTTGATTTTATAAACAATGAAGACGCACCCATAGATAAAAACCCTGGCTCTAAAAATAAAAGTCAGTAGTTATGTACTTACGGCTTTTATAGATTTCGGGAGCGACGTTACCCTGATTAGGGAATCCGCTGCCAGGAGATTAGGTGTATCTCACGATAATGTCCCCACACTAATGAAAGGATTTGGTAATAGCGTGGTTGACATGAGTGTCGATGAGGTAGAGGCTAGAGTTACTTGCAAAGTCGTGACCGACCATTTATTAGAGGTCCCTGTGCTTATAGGACAAACGTTTACGGAGCAATCTCACATATCGGTATATAAAGATAGAAACAAATTGCAATTCTATAATATTGGGAATGAATTGCCTTGTTCTGAACTTGCTGATGACAGTGATACCTTGTTGAGGTTTTCGACATCTAGTACAATTGACATCTATGGCCCTGCATCAGTTAGAGTGGAGACTCAACTTGCGTTCGATGAAAAATAGCGTAGCAGGAAAGCCTAACGATCAGTATTTCATAGTTGGAGGACTTCATCGTTCGATCAATGGACGCATTAACGTATTGGTTTTACCCTGTTTTGGTTTTTGCAGAATTTCGTCTAAACTAATCTTTTGTCGTGCTGAGAGAGTCGACGTTGTGAATCGAGTTGTAAATGAACCGTCAATTGAGTCAAAAGTTGGGCAACGATTCGATGAAAGTCAGGTGCGTGTAGGTGAAGATGTATCTGAAAATGTAAGACGAACTCTTGTAATAGGGTGACCGTGATTATTAAATAAAGAGAACTGTTTGGTTATAATACCGATATAATAATGAACATTAGTATATGTGCAGTTACAGTTATATAGGGTTAGGCGTGCTGCACACTACACTCTCATAAAAATACTTGAGAAATATCAGCACTGTTTCGCCTCGTGCTTGCAGGTTCTCGCATCACGAAAGGAAAAAGGTGCGTTCTATAGTTGCAGATATGTTAGATGCTGGCGTGATACGAGAATCTGTTTCCGAGTATGCTAGCCCTATTCTACTCGTACGTAAAAAGGATGGTTCCGCAAGATTGTGTGTAGATTTTCGTATGCTGAATTCAGTGACTGTCAAAGAAAGGTATCCAATGCCTATCATCGAGGACGAAATAGCACGTCTCTCCGGGCAATCGTGTTTCGTAATTCTCGATCTTGCGTCTGGCTATTATCAGGTATCGATCTCAGAACGAAGCAAGCATTTGACCTCCTTTGTTACACCGGACAGCCAGTACGAGTACAATCGTATGCCGTTTGGCCTAGCCAATGCACCTGCCGTGTTTCAACGCATGATTACCACAATACTAGGTTCAGCTCGATTTAGTAAGGCAACAGTGTATATCGATGACGTTCTTATATTTGGAAAGGACGCTACACAGTGCTTAGAGCGACTTGAGGAAGTCCTGCAGATGTTAGAAAAGGCGAATCTTACTTTAAACTTGTCAAAATGTGAGTTCTTACATGATAAGGTCGACTATTTAGGCTACGAGATTAGCGCCAGCGGTAACAGACCCGGTGAAAAGCGCATGTAGCGTGGTCAACTTTCCTCGACCCGAATATGTGCACAACGTCCGGCAATTTTTTGGCCTGGCCAGCTACTTTCGCAAGTTTATAGAAAACTTTGCACAGATATCGTCGCCTCTTAGCAAGCTACTTATAAAGGACACAGCCTGGGAGTGGAGTGACGATCAGGAGCGGGCGTTCGAGAAGCTTAAAGCGAGTTTGGCTAATAGACCGGTTTTAGATATATATGACCCCGCTGCTGAATTAGAATTACACACAGATGCAAGTAGGCTAGGAATCGGTGGGATTCTTCTTCAGCGAAAGCGAGACTGTGAGAATTTCCACCCTGTAGCGTATTATAGTCGGCAGACTTCTCCCGAGGAGAAGAACTTCCACTCTTATGAGTTGGAAACCCTAGCAGTAGTATGCTCCCTTCGTAAGTTTAGAGTTTATCTATTAGGGAAAGAATTCAAGGTTATCACCGATTGCAGCGCATTGCGTTCTACATTCTCAAAGCGGGACTTAATCCCAAGGATAGCACGATGGTGGCTGACACTACAGGAATTCAACTGTACTGTTGAATATAGGGCCGGAGTTAAAATGAGTCATGTTGACACATTGTCACGAAATCCTGTCGGACCGTCTAAATCTCTTGAGGATCAGTTTCCGACGATAATGACCATTAGTAGCGAAGATTGGCTTAACACACTTCAATTAGGCGACTCTGAGCTGCGTAGGATAGTAGATATTTTGAATAGTAATCTAGATGAAAAAGGCCTACGATACATTAAACAGAATTATGTCATTAGAGACAATAGGTTATTTCACTATTTATATGGTGATGAGGAAAAGGTCAGATGGGTAGTACCAAAAGGGGCAAGGTGGCAAATATGTAAGCTCAATCACGACGACATTGGACATTTCGGCATTGAGGAGACTTTGGAGAGGATTAAAAATAATTATTGGTTCCCCAAAATATCCAGGTTCGTCAAGAAGTCCCACATACTTCTTGACCGCTAGCATTGAGTGTGCTTATGCAAAAAAAAACAATACAAGCACTCGCGAAGCGTTACTGCACCCCATCACAAAGGTAGAGATTCCATTCCACACGCTTCATGTGGACCACATTGGGCCCTTTGTGAAGTCAATTAGGGGTTTTACTCACCTGTTAGTGGTTGTGGACGGTTTCACCAAATACTGTATCATAAGACCCGTTAGAAACACCAACACGCAAAATGTAATTAGGGCTTTAGAAGATATCTTTAGTACATTTAGAAACCCTGACCGTCTCATAAGCGATCGTGGTGATCGAGCTGTTTTACCTCACATACATTCAAGCGATTTTGCTTAGACAAAGGTATAAAACACGTTTTAAACGCGGTAGCTAGCCCCAGGTCAAACGGGCAGGTCGAGCGTTACAACTGCACCATTATCGATTCCCTGAAGGCGTTAAGCACTAGACATGAAGAAAAGAGCTGGGACAGCCATTTGGGTAAAATTCAATGGGGGCTCAATAATACCGTTAAAAAAAAACCACGGGAAGGACGCCTTCAGAGGTAATGTTCGGAACCTGTATGAGCAGTGAAATTAATCCCATGCTTAATGTTGTCACAGTAGTCACTCGCAATAAGGATGATTTATCGGGAATACGCGACGAAGTTAAGGCTAGAATAGATAGAGAGCAGGCAAAACAGAAGGATAGGTATGACAGAAAAAGAAAACACGGGCGCACCTACAGTGAAGGTGAGCTCGTAAAAATAACAAAGACTTGTTTTAGTAACAACAGACAGAGCAAACTTATGCCTTCTTTCGTAGGACCATACCGTGTTAGCAAGGTTCTAGGTATGGACCACTATGTTGTAGCACCGATACCGGGACTAGTCGATACAGGAAGCAGACGCCCAACAACTGTCGCTGCGGACCGCATGAAGCCATGTGATCGCTCTAGAGATCGACGAGGATGATGTTGATGATAGCTGCGATAGTGACGACAATAATATTGGCAATAATTTGGATTAGAATATGAGCACCATACTTATTGCGTTATGTTGAAATTAAGACAATATTATGTACAGAATATTATTCGTTGTTACAGATCAAGTACGCGAGAATCGATCGGTTCGTGGCTTGATGCAAAAAGTGCAACAGCAAGTTCTATCGGCTGCCATCACGAGCATGAATCGATCGGCTCGTGCGGGCGTCGCTAGGCATCCTGATTAGTGGCTTGATGCAAAAAGTGCACAAGCAGTGGCTCGATGCAAAAAGTGCACGAGCAAGTCCTATCGGCTGCCATCACGAGTATAAATCGATCGGCTCGTGCGGGCGCCGCTAGGCATCCTGATTAATCGATCGTTCAGGATATTAGGGCACCCTGATTAATCGATCGTTCAGGGATCTAGTTTGTTTCACGACAAAATCGATCGGTCGTGAACTTACTCTTGAGATGTTTCGTGACCCAATGAATCGATCATTTGGGTTCACCTTGTGTCGATCCGGCAAATCGATTGCTGATGGATCATCATCTGCCTAGCCTTTTCCCAACGAGGTTGGGGTTGGATTCCGGTCTAGCAGAATGCAGCTGAATACCAGTGTAATTGCTGATGGATATCGTTATTTAAACCTTTTATGTGTAGTTTACAAAAAAAAACTTATATTTTCTACAGTTGTATGTAATGCTATTTTGTCTTCACTATTTTGTTTGATTGTTGTTAGTTCATTAAAAGAAATTAATAAGTAGCAGTAGTTATTAATTATTATTGTAACAAGTTCAAGGAACTGGTCAAAAACTCGAATGTCTGAAAGGTTCAATAATGCTATTTTATCTTCACTATTTTGTTTATTGATTGTTGTTATAAGTAGCAGTAGTAGTAGTTATTAAATATTATTGTAATAAGTTCAAGCAACTGGTCAAAATTCGATTGTTAGGTTTCCACCTGGAGTCGTGTGCAGGGCCGCACACGATGTCAGGACGGACGATTGTTAGGTTTTGTTCTTTGTTAATAAATAGAAACTTATGTTTTTAAAGATAATTGTTAAAATTAGTTAATTTTGTTAGGATTTTTGTAAATATAATGTTTTAAATATTATCAAAGCAATTTTGTGTAAACGATTAATTACTATTGTTTGGGAATGTCAACTCTTGATTTAATATTGATTGGTGCATGGCGGGAAAATAGGTCGCTCTACTATTGGATTACGACATCGACACTAGTATCGCCTGATGTCGTGGGCCAATTGGAGAGCAGGATTTGACGCGGGGATTTTGGGGGTTCGTTGGCTAGGAGCGGGTGCGCGGACGGCATTCGCTCCTGGGCCATCGATTGCGATATTCAATTAGAATCGGTTCCAAAGAAATGTAATAATAAGTTTAAGTAACATAGTTGTTTTGTTGTAAACCCAATTAAAACTAAATGAGTGAACAGTTTGAGTTTGTATTCATCAGTCTTCCCAGCTAGAATAGTATCCCTTTGAGAGTGGTGACCGCTGAGGCTGGTTTCGTTCATAGTTTACACCTAAAAACAATATACCACTAACATTCAGCTCATATTTCAGCACATACACGTGCCGTAAAGCTTACATGTACGTGGATGAGAAAAACAAAAAAAAAAGTTATCACAGGACACGTCCGGTGTATGACCATTGTGCGCACATTCTGCTTTCCCAGCACTGTGTCTGGCGTAATGGTCACGTGAACGAGCAACAATTTGCATATCCGTTACAAAACCCGCACATTTGTGTTTTATTGACACCGTGTAACGCGGCCGCGTGTCATCTGTCACCATAGATAGCTCTTATTTTGTGGAAACGTAGAGCTTTCGCACGTGACACAAATTGTAAAAAGTTGCTAGGTAAGCTCTCTGTGTTGTGTTGCTTAGGCTTAAAGCTTACATCACCTGCGGATAAGCTAACCGAAAGGATCTATAATAGAAATGACAGAGTTGAATTGAATTAATCAATTTTGTTCGTTTTGTATGATAACTAACAAGCGTGAACTAATTTTCACCACATCTCTCATTCTTTGTTTACAATAGACGCGATCAAAAACAACGGGCCCTGTGTAGTGACTCCATAAATATTACGAGCTTGGCGTTCATCCAATCTAGGATGTGACGTCACCGCGCTTGTGTCATGATGAGATACACCGCCGTGATGACGACCAGTCTGTATTGTGTGGGAAAAGTAGTTTGCAGAAAAGTGGGTTGATGACGTAATGAAATACTACCCTTTGTTCAAGACTCAACTTACGGCATTCGATTAGAAAATAAAACCGCAAACTTAAAGTAGAGCATATTTACATTAAGGGGACTACATGACCTAAAGCGCGGTCACTGTCGGACTGCATAGAATAGACAGAGAAGCGCGATGACACAACACTGGTAATTTATTGCAAAATATGAAGCAATTATCTATTTACTAAAAAAACAATTGTTTGGCCTAAAATTTAAAAGACTGGTGCTTTAGTATGTTGCTTGTAGAATAATCTGACAAAAATTCAGAATGATTGTATGTTTATTAGTATGGTTTTTATTGTAAGAAGAAAGTTTTTATAGGTATCTTCATGATTTTTTCAAATTTGTTGTATTATGTTTTCAACAAACTATCTAACTAGCATATATCCTGAAGAATATTATATAATTTTATGATTTTGTTTACTGTAGTAAAAACAGGCGAAAAAGCTGTTATTATTTCCTACAGTAGTGCCGCGCTGCCTAATTAAGTGAATATACAAACATGCTCCATTTACAACGACAACGTTTAGCAGTAAGTATTGTTCTCACGGCACATAATAGAGAAACGAGTCCTTTGTAGGAGTTGAAGTGAATGAGCACAATGCGACTTATGCGACCGTTGTTGAAGTTTATCGTTTATTAAGAAAACGCTGAAGAGACACTTCAGGTGAAACGCTAAACAAAAGCGTTTTAACTGATCGCTGACACTAGTACAACGTTCTTGCGAATTGAAAGTTATATTAGTGTTAGCTTGCAGCACCTCATTCTAAGTCAGTCTTTAGAAACTATTTGCGGAATAGTTAGGTGACATCTCACATCTAAAATAGATCGGGTTTTCCTATATATTTGTAGCTGGAAATAGCGTTGCAATAAATAGCGATTTGATGTTGAGAAAACACGCCAGCTGACTTTCCAAAACAAACTTTCTTCACATCCATACTAATAATATTATAAGTGCAAAAATGTGTCTGTCTGTTACCTCTTCACGATTAATCCGCTGAACCGATTTAAATGAAATTTGGTATAGAGTTAGTTTGTCCCGGAAAAGGACATAGGATAGTTTTTATCCCGATATTCCTATGGAATCGAGACTTATGCGGGTGAAACCGCGGGGCGCAACTAGTAGACAATACAGCAAGGGCATAAACTAGCCAGGAAAAAAATGTTGTATCTACTGAAACCATTTGGTTTAACGTCTATACTCGACTATAGTATGTACCTACTGCTTTACATATGCAAGCAAGCTTCACAAACGCCGTACGCTCACTTTATTTAATTAGTTTAATCCTACCGTAATTAGGATGACGAAGGTACACAGGTTAATCTTTTCGGGTTAACGCGAATACGTAAAGCATTACCCGGTGTGAGCACAGCAGGGTGCTCGAGCCGTCAACCGTTGTCATAAACCAGAGAGTCATGTGAAGTATGAGGAGCTGTGTAGACGACATGAATGTGATAATAGGTAAGATGTTAAGGACGTGACCCAATTAAATGAAATAGCTTAGATCCGTTTAATCAATATCCATACTATCCATACTTATATAAATGCTAAAGTGTGTCTGTCTGTTACCTCTTCACGCTTAAACCGCTAAACCTATTTAGATGAAATTTGTTATAGAGATAGTTTGAGACCCGGGAAAGGATATAGGATAGTTTTTATCCCGATATTCCCATGGGATCGAAACTTACGCGGGTAAAATCGCGGGGCGCTGCTAGTTTTAAATATTTTTAAAGTGACCTGTCTGAAAGCCCAAATTGTACTGACAATTTAATATTATTTTATTTTGAGACACAAACAGTTTAAATAAACGAGCTTGCTCTAACAAACGAATAATTAATGTAATACTGAGAACATTAACCTTCTAAGTTAAGTATCTTGTTTCTACTTTTACTGTGATTACAATTATTATCAAGTTGTTTATTTCAACTTGAAAGAAAACAAACAAAATATTGTTATGATGAAACGAGATATTTTACAGTGGCTCGTTAAGCTGAACGACTGAAGGGTTGAATAAACAACGTTGAAGCCAAACAGGTAGATTCAGATTTTTATTCCAAATTTAATTGAATCATTACGATGAAATGCAAAGTATTCCCAAGTGATCGTTTTGTTTTATTTAATTACTGCATTAATTTGTAGTCTCGTCTTAATTTATGTTCAGTAATCTGGTATTACGTGCATGACAAATTAGCACGTATCATTGTATGACCCTACTGTGTGGTTGATGTTGACATAAATGCTTATAAGTTCCCTCGCGAGTACTCAATACAATGTATCCCTTTGCCTGAAGGCTTCGGTCCGAGCTCCTCCGCACCAATATCGTCTTACTCTCTATTTACATTACACTACTTGCGGTCGAGGAGATGTATCGCTCCTATCTATGGTTAACAATAGGTATTACATACGAGTATTTAATGATTTCTTTTTTACGTAGCTAAATAATGCATACATATATAGGTATAACGAAAGCCATGTGTGGTTCGAGGCCCATTTCATGGAATTACGTTAAATTTATAGCAGATTACCGGATCATCCTGCGTTTGTATGGATTTAATTCTTTCATTAGAACAATGGAATGATAATTTCGATTACATTTTGTTTCATTTTTTTGGAATTTCGAGAATACAAGGTTTTTTGGCGCGACGCCCAAATCAAAACTAACGCCGCCATCTTGTTTTTTTTTTAAGTAATATTTTACAAAACAATTGCACAAATGTTTACCCACAACATGTTTTGGAGCAGTGGTGGCCCACCAGTGGTAACGGGCGCAACAAGCTTACGTGTTGTAAGTCGTAGGTTCAATCCCACACAAGCGCTTTGCTTTGTGTAAATTAATACATCACCGCTGCTCTCAAAACGGTGAAGGAAAACATCGGCATGCCCTAGAACCAAAAATTCGAAGACATTTGACATCTACCAATCCGCACTAGGCCCGCGTGGTGGTTTACACCCTGCTCCCTCTCAACGAGAGGAGGCCTGTGTCCGAGCAGTGGGAACATTATAGGCTGGTTATGCTTACCCACAGAAACCCCCTTCAACGTCATGCAAATCATGGGTGAACTTGACATAGATTTAAGAAAAACTGTATGTAACGTTAGTCGTTAGGTATATTTTTGAATAAATTTTATTATTACCTATATTATTATAATTCGAGCGCCAAAATATCCTTGTAGCAACAAAGTTGTTTACGTTTACCATCTATGAGAAAATCTTTTCAGTTGATAGTTACATGCTTGACTGAGTCCATCCTACCTACATCTGCAGGAACAACTTCTTAATTAAACAATATCAAATAGCTTCAATAGGTAATTGACGACAGATTTTTTTTTTTGTAATTTTGGTCCTGTCTAATATTATAAAACTGCAGTCTGGCAGGTTGTGATGAAAATTTGGTCAGAATGATTCATAAATAAGTAAAAACATTGTTATAAAGGTCATCATGTTAACGTGAACTTGTCTCAATATAATATATCTCCTTGTTTATTGGAAATACATATTTTCATTTCACATTGTTCTCATATAGTACATTATGATACATGTGTGCTATGTAGATCATTATACTCGAGGCGGTATTATTCGCGCTAGCCGCAGGCGAGTGCGATAAGGAAGCCGAGCGTATAATGATCAATGCACACGCGTTTTATACGACGTTTTTCAACACACTTGCGAGGAAAAAAAAACAGACTTGTATTGTTAAATATTAACTTGTATGGAAAATGGCGCGACCACAGAGCATGTAGGCACTGACAACAGACCGCTATATAAAAAAAATAAACACAAAACAATTGTAGTTTAGTTAGTATGGAATTAGAAAGTACTATTGGCATAGAGAAATATACATTAGTTCAGTGAGAATCCGCAGTAATAGAAGGCCAGTCAGGGTCTTTTCCGTTTGGTATCGGAAGGGACCACGGACAATTTTTTTAATTTAAGGTGGAGAATTATTTTCTTACGTTTTTTGTAATTTGCAGGTCAGTGTCAGCTTGTATCTTGATCAAATATGATTTGCGACTATAATATATATATATATATATATGTATTTACAGAATTATAGTCATTAGAATAGAATCTTTAAGTTAGATATTTCCCTAAGAACTTTTCCATAAGAAAGATGTTTTAATGTTTCGAATGATTATAATTCTGTAAAGACGTACCTGTTATAGTCGCAAATCATATTTTGATCAAGATTCAACCTGACACTGATCTGAAAATTTGAATTTCGCGGTCTACCACTGCGCATTCACCTTAAATTGTCCGTAGTCCCTGCGCATTCACCCTAAGGTAAATAAATATTAGTTCATTTTGGGACCAAGGACAACACAGACTATTTAAAAAAAATGAATTGATGAGAATAAAAAGCGCGAATCTCCGACTAGTAAATAGTTATCTGTGGAAATAAAGCTCTAGTGGATTAAAGTAAAGAAAAAGCACGCGTTTTTAATACACTGCATTATGGACCTAAAAGCGGTTCAACAAGAGCCACTTTACGAGCAAGTGTGTTGAAAAATATATTACACAATCACGGCAGAATGTGTTCCTAGTAATTACCAAAATATACATAATTTTCTGCCGAGATAAAATAGCTTAGACAAATATACAGAGCTTATTTACGAACCTAAATATTGTCTTTAGAAAGAATATTCTCGATTTCTCATATTAATATTTTGGGATTTTCCTTATTTTACCCGACTTCGGCAAAGTCAAAGGAAGATCATAATTTTAGTAGGCTAAGTATGTATGTTTATCTGTTCTCTCATAACTCCTAATCAACTCGTCGCATTTTGACGAGTCAGAGGTGTCATTGGAAGCGTCATGTTGTTCCGCGGTCCGTTATCCTCTTACCGAATATTAAATTAATTAATCAAAGATTAATCGTGTTTAGTATTAAGTTTATCCAAATTATACCTACATAAATAATTAAAATAAAAATGAAATTTCGTAATAAAGAAAACCCGATTAGGTACGACAAAAACGCCAACTAAAAAGGTTATCTCTTATCACAGACATATAAATTAAAAATAACATCGTTTTTTAGGGTTCCGTACCCAAAGGGTAAAAACTGGCCAAGTGCGAGTCGGACTCGCACACGAAGGGTTCCGTACCACAAGGCAAAAACGCCGAAAAAAACATGTTTGTTGTATGGGAGCCCCCCTTAAATATTTATTTTATTTTAATTTTATTATTTCTTATTAAAGTTAAAATACAACTAAGTATTTTGTGAATATTTCAAGTGCCTACCTGTTGCCATTTTTGATATCGAGCAAAAAAGGGCAAAAAAATCGCGTTTGTTGTATGGGAGCCCCCCTTAAATATTTATTTTATTTTGTTTTTAGTATTTGTTGTTATAGCGGCAACAGAAATACATCATCTGTGAAAATTTTAACTGTCTAGCTATCGCGGTTCTTGAGATACAGCCTGGTGACAGACAGACGGACAGACGGACAGACGGACAGACGGACAGACGGACAGACGGACAGACAGCGAAGTCTTAGTAATAGGGTCCCGTTTTTACCCTTTGGGTACGGAACCCTAAAAACGGAACCCTATTACTAAGACTTCGCTGCTACTACAATCTGTCAAATTTCTTTAATAGATTTTCAACTTTATCGTAAAAAGCATAAGGTTCAAAGTCGATCGGGAAAATTTGACAGTTTCGGGTAGCTTGATGAGCTGATTCCCATCTGTACTATATATTATGAATGATATTGTCATAATTAACGTTATACGAGTACAGTTATGTCCTACATGTGTAAATAATTAACTATTTAATGGAACAGATAAAAACAGATGTTTACGAGCAATTTATTTTTACTGCATATCTAGTAAATACTTTAGGTTTTTATCTGCATTTACGTTTATTTATTGGCATAGTAGGTAACGAAACAGAATATTTTTATTATTCCAGGCGCTAATTTTCAAACAATTTCCTCTAACGCTGCAACTTTGCTGGCTCATTTAACTTTATTCAATTACTGCATGATTAAACAGAATTGACTTTACGGAGTTGAAAACCATTTTGGCTCTTCTAACTTTAACGATAAAAGCGAATAGTTACTTTTTAACCGACTTCAAAAAAGGAGGAGGTTCTCAATTCGACGGTATGTTTTTTTTTTTTTGTGTGTTTGTTACGCGATTACTCCGCCAATTGTGGACCGATTTTCAAAATTCTTTTTTTGTTTGAAAGGGTATACTCTCGAGGTGGTCCCATTATCATCAAGTTGGAATCTGATGAGAGGATCCCATGGAAATCGAGGGAAACCCTCAAATTTTATAGGCAAAGCTATAACGATTTGGGTATTTTTTTAAATAACTTGAGCATTTCTCTCGGAAATCATCATTTGGTAAAGTGGACCTGATGAAGAAGACCACAGATGGCCATTGGAACTACTCAATGACAAATATTTCACGGGTTGCGATTCGATTACTTTAATATGGTTGCTAAGCAATTTATGCTCGTCACAATGCGTATGGTGAGTGGTTGTTGAGGAGTTCTCCTGGTTCTTACCAGGAGAACTCCTCAACAATTAACGTCCCAACATCGGGAAAAGCAATATTTTGTAACAAGTGATGAGCAGTTGACATTAGGCTATTGTAACTTAGATAAATTACAAACGGATCCACTAAAACGTGAAAAATAAAAACTTTTTACAAAAAAAAAAAACAACCGACTTCCAAAAATAATACTAAAAATTGCAAAATAACTTTAATTTCGGAAGTCGGTGTCAATAAACGAAAATGCGGAACCAAAGACACCGACTTCCGAAATTAAAGTTATTTTGCAATTTTTAGTATTATTTTTGGAAGTCGGTTGTTTTTTTTTTGTAAAAAGTTTTTATTTTAAACTATCTGCGCCCCGCGGTTTCACCCGCGTAATTGACGACCCCGTGGGAATATCGGGATAAAAAGTAGATAGCCTATATGTTAATCCAGGGTGTCAGCTACCTTCATACAAAATTTTATCAAAATTGGTCCAGCCGTTTGAGCGTGAAGAAGTAACAAACATATAACCACACACACACCCCCACACTCTCTCACACACACACACACTCACAAACTTTCGCCTTTATAATATTAGTGTGATAAAAACGGATTATAATGATACTGTTATAGTTTTTGTTCGTTTATATTTTCAAACAACCTTCTTTAGAAATGGTCAAATGGTCAATTCGTTTGTTTTGAGAACGTTAGGACAAGATATCATCTGATAAGCATAAGAGAAAGGCCCTGAAAGAATAACTAAACAAGGTCAGGTTAATGAAGCCTGACCTTATTAATTCTGTCTCGACCGTACCTTTGTGCTGTCGTGGGGAAAAAACATTGTTGACTTGGGAAAATACCAGTTGGCATCCTAATGACTTGTATGAAGTACCCGTATGTCGAGGAGAGAGGCAAATGTTTCACTTGCTATATCAGCAGACTGCAAGACAATATTATTAATAAGTATCTTTTATGAAATGGATGCCTCATTTTAAGCTCCCAAGCAAGCAGTTAGCAGCAGTTAAGCATTACATAACTAAACTAACTCTATGTAAGTAAATAGGTAAACCTGTACCGAGGGCTTTCTCAAACTACCGACGTGCTGTAACCCCACCTCACTTAGCAATAGTTGATAATACAAACAGTGTGTCTAATACCTAACAATAATGCTGACAGCTGTTTGAATCAAGCAGCCTCTATGACTATCATTAGACTACCAAGGTACACTAGTTCATTTCTGGATAGTTACCCAATAATAATTGTGCCTCTCGGGACACAATAAGTCAACTAATCATCTCTGATCAAGCAAGTATTTGTTGTTGTGAATGTGTTTCCTTTAATATTCTTATTACGAAATTAGGATAAAGTTAAACTTTTTTATATGTTTATCGCAGGCCTTTAGGAGTCTACGGTATTAGCAAACTCCGATTCGTTTACTGGTTGTAGGTAACCAGTTAACTGTAACAAACTGTAACAGCAACTAATTAGCAAACAATGAAGCGAACCATTGACGACGAACGAATAAGAGAACGGAATTGCAAACTACGTATTCGTGGTTTCGTTCAGAGTTCGAAAGCTTTATGCAAATTTTCGAAATTCCGCTTGTATTTGCTATCGTAACCAATAAACCACATTAATGTTTTGCTGACTGACCAAAATCGACGATCGAACGTGAATACACAGATTAGTTCAGTAATGGATGCCTAAACAAACATTCTAGTTCAAATCAAAGCGATTACATTGATTTTGTTGAAAATTCGTTGATTCCATGTGTATTGTATGGAATAAAAACATAATATAATAATGTAGATAGGTTGGTAACTGCCGCGTTATTTGACAAAATAAATTGTCGATAGAAATATGATGTTGTTGTTAATAGTATGGTAAGTAAATGTCTAAAGTAAGTAATAAGTAGATACCCAAGTTCAGGTTACTTGCAGGACGGAGATTATAAAAATTAAGAAGTCTTATTCAAAGCCAACCGCAACAAAAACGGCTTAGCTATCTAATATTTATGCAATCCTAAATCCTACGAACGAATCATAGCTGAATAAAACAGCTTTACTTTGTGTGTGTGCACCACGGAGCAATACATATAATAAACGAATGGAGTGCTAATAATGTACCTACGATTCTACCTTGAACTAACGCTAATATATAGATATGATTGCAGAAGCTCCTATTGATAGTTTCTGACCGCTAACTACGATGGCAACATTCTTACGCAGAATTGTTTTTATTCCGGCCGCACGCATTTCATTTGTTTATTACGCCGTGGCGCACCCACACGGTGACACCTTTGCATACACAAACGCAAATAATATTCACAAATCCTCAAATTGTGAATACGAGGGGACTCGTATTCACTCGACATGGTGATTCTAAGACTAATGTGATTGTAGCTTTTAATTAAATCTAAGTTGAAATTGAATTTTTAATGTTTGTAGACAAATTATGTCTAAGTAGCTGGACACACAAACGTAAATAATATTCATAAATCCTCAAGTTGTGATTACGAGTGGACTCGTATTCACTCGACATGGTGATTCTTAGACTAATGTGATTGTAGCTTTTAATTAAATCTAAATTGAAATTGAATTTTTAATGTTTTCAGACAAATTATGTCTAAGTAGCTGGTAACTGTTTAATTAAATACATGTCCACAAAGTAAATGAAAGCATGGAATTGTAGTCCTTATAACTATATTTTTAAGGTTAAATGTTGGTGTTAAAAGCAGCTGGCTTAGTGAACAGTTAACGGATTTAGTTGAAGCGCTTCCAGCGCGTCCTAATTGAGCTAAGTCTCAAGTCTCAACTGTCCAACTGCGACACGATGTCGGTACTTCCACAAAGTTGGACAGTTTACTTAATAGTGCAGTAAAGGAACGGTTTTCTACACAATATAAATAAAGTTTGTGATTATGAGGTAGTCCGCACACAGGAAAAAACACAAAATGTAATGTCAAAAACTCAACGAGCCAAAAGTATATAATAAAAAAACAATGTTTGGGTTCAGATGGCTATAGCCTAATAAAATTTGCTTTAGTGCAACCTTCATCACTGTATTAATACATCTGACCGATATAGACAGTAATTTAAATAACGCGAATATTTTATTAAAAGGGAACCTAATAAATGTCTCTCCCTCACAGGATACGCGATAGCTTGCCAAAAGTTATTCCTTCAATCGAAAACGAGGATTATTTTCGCTTTGATTGATTTTTTTTCTAGTCCAAATGTGAGTAATATTGAATGTGCACATCTTCGGGGATTGGAAGCGTTAAATTAAGGATTTACTTGACGCCTTCAACCGACAAAGCGCAAATTTTATTTAAAATTTCGTTTTAAATGAAATATTTTGCAGTCAGGATTTCATTCAGGTTTGGGAGCCAAATCAGGAAGCTAAATGGAAGTATTCAGTAATCAGATTATTGGCCATTAGTGAATGTGCTTTTGCCATTTTAGTGGAAATTCGTTGATGGCTCTGCTATAAAAATCCTGGGGACGGGGATCAATTTACTCTGTAAAGGCGGTTTTTACCGTCTCGTTGGATTTAATTACCGTGAAAAAACTATCCAAATTACAAATAATAATGGAAATTAGTTGGAGCAGTGTCTGCTGAGTATGGTGGGTGAGAGGGAGTTTCCAGTCGTCAACTAGTTATGCGCTTAATAAAGCACATTATCAAATTTCACGTGAAAGAACGGTCTGTTTTAATTATTCCATGTTTTATTTACCTATTATTTTGTATTCGTTTATAAAAAACATCAATACAAACACCATACGAAAATATGTTAACAACAGACAAGTTCATATTTGTACAGATTTATTTTTAATCAATCAGTCGCTACATCGTCGAGCAAATCGTTAAAGATACAACGTTGTTGTTATACAAATAAGGCCTAAACATATAGAAAAAAAACATATTTTCCCATTTTTATATTTTTACAGCATACATGCTTCGATAAGAATAAATAATTTAATTAAAACAACACTTTCAAAATATAAAAAAAATATTTATTATCATAAACTAGAAAAGGCCTACGTCCAGCAGTGGACGTTTTTCGGCTCACATGATGGTTCATCTGTTTTATAAAATAATTAACAATGATCAGGGGGCCTAAAAAGGCCACTTTGGAGAATCATAAAAGGAATTATAAAATGGCGAAGACAGTCCGTGTTTTTCTTTTTTTCGCTGCACTACGTAGGTACAATCAAAGAGATTGGGATTGTATTTGGATTGGATTGATTGATATTTTAGCACAGACAAAAAAAAATAACTGAAAAATGCTTCACCAAGGGATTTGATACGATTAACTTAAATCCTGTTATCCTCTTACGATTCTGCCAAAGTGGCCTTTTTAGGCCCTCAGATCTATAGTGTATAAATCGTGTGATGAACAAGTGCTTATAGTAACGTTACTCTTTTTTCTTTTAACTCAGCACAAAGTGTTCGTTTTTTTATAGAAATACTTTACTAAATCATTTACACCATTACTATTAAATTACCATGACTATTAAATTGTATATTATTATATCTAAGGTGCCATATCATATCCCTGTATCCATGTCACTAGTTTAATTACAACTACAAACACTAAGTGGGCGCTTCTTCTATGCGCTGTGAGCAGTGGTCAGTGGCTCGGCTCGGCGTCCTGTTGAGAAGGAAGTCCAGGTCATGTGATATCTTGTGCAGCACTTTGTCAGTGTGTGTGCGAGTGAGACTACAGATCGTACAGCTCTGCTGGGAATAAGATTATGATTAGATTACATTTCAAGTTGTCATTTTTAGTTAATTTACTTCTTTCTACACACAGCAAAAGTGTCTAGGGATCAAGTACATTTTTAACTATAAAAAAAATATCCAATTAATATTTATCAAATCTAGTCTTTCAGACTGGCTTCTTACTTTAATTTTGTAAAAATTAAGAAAAATTGCAATTTAAACAAATTGTGGGAAATTAACCCAAGTTAATGTCGTCAATTAAATGGCAAAAAGAGGCAAGAATGAGGATTTTTAAAAATTTTATTGTAAAGATAAATAAATTAAATAAAAGTTGGAAGCAGGCGGGACCCATTTGAATTTGAAGATATGATAAAAATGGTATGGGTCCCGCCTGCTTCCAACTTTTATTTAATTTAAAATGGGCTTGTTTGTAGCTTTTCAGTTTCGCAGTCGGGTTTTTTTATTTTTTAAATTAATTTTTTTATTTCCAGTTTTTTAGTTTACAAATGTGAAAGATTTCGCAAACGATTTAGTTCTTGGTACTTGTTTTTTACGTTTTGTCACTTCGAATTACTTTTAACCATATAAGTTATATATATTTTTGTAATCACCTTTTAAAACCCTTTATTTTGATACCCCACTCGATAGGTTTCGAGAATATTTTTTTTTTTTTTGAAAACATATTGCGCCATAAATCGGCCATTTTATTTTTTTTTCAATTTTAATATACCCAGTAGCACTCTCACAATTAAGACGAATCTAACGGCACCTCTCAAGCTGAAATCGATCAAGCCGTTTAGGCTACAGAGCGTGCCAAAGAAATATACATACATACATACATACATACATACATACATACATACATACATACATACATACATACACTCGAAAAACATAACCCTCCTTCTGACGCAGTCGGGTAAAAAGTAATCTGTGTTTCCACCATTGACACTAATCACACAATTACAGCGATTTCGCATGCTTAAAATCAGTTCATCAAAATCACTTTGAGGAATGGCCGCTCATGTTCTTTCTAACAAGTAAAAAAGATGTTGGCAGAGCTCTTCTTTAGAGCATATACCATGCGAGCTCAATTGGGTTGAGGTCTGGCGATTGAGCAGGCCACGAGTGCGTGTTACGACTCTAGCCGTGTGTTGACGAGCATTGTTGTGCATTAGTCGAATCACCCAACCGGATTCGCAAAGGGATGATCACGTCTGAAACAATCCTCTCCATATAAATCTGAGCATTGAGGCTGCCCCTCATCCAAATGAGATCGGTTCTTTCACCGATCCAAATACCGGCCTAAACCACTATTGTTTCCATATGAATGAACTTCCTTACAGAATTTCAAACGTTCATGACGCCCAGAGGTCCTCCAAACTCGAGAACATCTTGTTTACGGCCTCATACTGAAACCAGATTCATCGGAAAAGCAAACACAACGCCAGTCTTCTTTCTCCCAATTTCAGTGTTCGCGAGCCCATTGTAAACAGAACCTACGATTGCGGGGTGCTATAGGTGGAATTCTCAGCGGCCTTCGGGAACGCAGACCTACTTCACGTACCTAATCGATTTTGGATGGTTTGATCGCTTATTACATTTTTTAGTTATGCATGCAGTTATGCATGTTACAAGTAACCGAAAAGCTTTGGGAAGTTAAATTACTGGTAACCAGAACGTGGTCTCCAAAATTACCCAAGTTTGAAACTTTCTCAAATTACAAACAATCCTGACCTTAAAGAAGTATTCACAAATAGCGCTACCTGTGGGAATCAGGTCGCACAGTGCGCGCGTGTGTGTGCGCGGTGACTGCAGCTTGTGCTTGTAGGTACTCCACGCACCGCACTATGTCCGCCACACACGCGCCGCTCGACTGAAGCCTGCCTCAACAAGGAAGCCAGTCAGGTCTGATATTTTAAAAGGTACTTCGTGATCGCGTTTGAGTGATAGTGAAGTTGTACCTCAGTCCTCACCTGTACATGGTGTCCGGGCCCTCTAACGTCGGCGCTTGCCAGTAGGTGTTAGCGGGTGACACATGAGACGAGGAGCACTCCACCTCGCGAGCTTGCTTTATGTACACTACAACAATATAATTACAACAGCTTAGTAGTAAGTACACACCTATCTTCTCTTTCGGCTTGCTTCAGGTGAATGTTTAATTCACCTGAAGCAATCCGAAGGAGAAGATAATTTTAATTAGAGGTTTAGGCAACAGGGTTGTTTGTTCTATAATTTGACGATTGAAATAAGACAAAATATAGAATGTTATGACGTACTTTTTAGTAACGGTTCATGAAATGAATGCGTGCCTAAAATTATAACAACCATCAATTATTAGCAGAGAGCGAATGATGAAGAGGAACAGACTATAGTAAATTACAAATTCACCGAGCTCGTTGGTTTGTTTGTCAAAACTTCCAGAATTGAAATGAAATGAAAATATAGTTTATTTTCTAAATATAAATCCAACTTACATCTGTTCTATTGAATGGCTACGATGGTCGATGTTGGTTTGAATCCACGTCAAGCTATACTGTTTTTGAAAGTATTCTTTTAAAAAAAAAAACTTTTTATGTACTATAAAAATTGTTTCTACCCACTCTCAGGTACTTATTGTAAGTTACAGTCTCTTTGAAATAGTCAAGCTATTAGGTAGGTAACAATAAGGTCCATGATTACATCCAAAAAATTCCAAATGGTTTCTTGATCGTTAAATTCGTGCCCAACTTACTGATAATCCCGCCTGGCGTAGCAGTGCCCCAGCAGTCTGCACTCGATGGCGCTGCATTAAGTGGGTCCCGGCGACTGCGCTGCTCCTCGCTCCTTATACGTCACGTTGAACCCGTACACGGACAGCAGACCCAGCGCCCTAAGCTGTGTGCCCTCTATTCTGTTCAGATTTAACTCCACCACCAGCACTGGACTCTGGACCTGGAAACAAAATTACGAATATGACTTTAGAAATAGTGCAATTAAACCTGATTACGTAGTGGGAAAGGGTTTTGATTTGGTTAAGCTGTCGGCTTGCTTATCGCTCATTCGCTGAATGATCAGATTGGTCTACGAAGGAGCACAGTTAGCATCGCGCTTCCGCGTGCCTTTTCACTTCAACTAATCGTCTCAACGTGTACAAATTATGTGCTCCGCGCGCTATAAACTTTTTCTAATAAGAAATGGCCCTTCTGTGAAAATATTTTTCCTTTTTTCTTCCTGTTATTATTATTTCTAACATCTTTTACACAATTTAATACTTTACCCGTTTTAGTCGTGACCAATAAACAAAGCCTACTTACTATCTACAGGCCAAAATATTTGTAAAAACGTGAAAGTCAGTTAAGCTGCTATGCAGGTAAATGTTAAACTCACATGGTATTAAAATATTATTTAAAGATTTTGCAACATTGCCAGTGTTTGACATGTTTTGTAATATCCGTTTCCATATTCTTGCGGAAACGTATCTAATATAAACGGTATATCAATAAGAATATCCGACTTTATAGTATTTACAAGAAAAGCTCTCATTTTCATTCTACATACCTACTAATAAATTAACTAAAGACCAAAAAACGATCCAACAAATTTTTGCATAACCACACAGTAGGTGATATAAATATTATGTTGAAAAAAATATGGTTTTTCTATTTCGTGTAACTTGTTAAGTATGTGGAATAGGGATTTAACATTTTGGTATATGTTTTTTGACTCTTTGTTCTAGTATGATGTAGAAGGAATACACGATTCAATGACTTTGTTTTGATACAAAAAAAAAGGCAAAGTTATATCTATTTATTTTCTTCTTTGGACATCACGGCGTAACGCTTAAGAGTTATTCAATGGAATTTACTTTAAAACATAGAAAATTATCATATCAAAGTGAACTCAAAGTAATTTTAAATTTAATTTATTTATTTTGTGAAAAAAAAAGGAGTTAATTCGTTTAGGCACATACGTCGTTTTATTTCGAGCGCACGCACATTATACCCATCTTCTTCTTTTGCGTTTTAAAAGTTATTGCATCACTTTTGCTCGCTTAGTCGATCAGTCGCCCGGATTTATTTTCGAGGTAGCGCCATAAGTCTCTAGGTTCAGCATAATAATTCTCGCTTATTTTGCAGTTTCATTCACGACAAAGGAGATATACGTCAAAGAAACGCCCTGTAGAATTATTAATGAAGATATTAGTCATCCTCCCCCGCACTGGAGTCTACACGAAGAACGGGGATTACTAACTATACACGATAATATAGGAATTGGCAAAACTCTGGAGATTTGCCACACACACACACTCTCACATAGAGGAGAAATTATCTGAAAATATCTCTATGTGAACTGGAAGCTTGTTAATCTTTTTAACCGACTCCAAAAAAGGAGGAGGTTCTCAATTAGGGATATACAGATACTAGCTTCTGCCGCGTGAAATTCGTACTTTCCTCTTATAATTTCGAAAATGTATGTTTATGATTTTTATCATTTATTTAGATATAAAAAAGTATTCGGGCCAATTTTTTAGTTAATAGCTCAAAGGGATCAGATTTATCAAATAAACTGTATCCCAGCTTTTTACCCCTCCATTTTGAAAAATCGTTTGGGATGTGTTCATAACTTGACTCAAAGACCCATACCCATTTTCGAGTTAATGGAAGCAAGCAGTAGAATTTTCCACCTTCGTAGGAGTCAATTTTTGAAAAACCCTAAATCACTTTTTTTAAGTATTTTTTGTTTTAGTAGTACCGAGTTTCGAGTTAATCCGACAGCGGGTTTTATATTTTTCTAGTCCATCAACTTTGTCACCCCCCAAATCCTCTGTGAGGGATTTTTTACACTAAAAGAATTAAAATAATAAAGATTGTCAATCTTTATTATTTAACTTCTTCTGCCCGCGACTTCGTCCGCGTGAAATTCGTACTTTCCTCTTATAATTTCGAAAATGTATGTTTATGATTTTTATCATTTATTTAGATATAAATAAGTATTCGGGCCAATTTTTTAGTTAATAGCTCAAAGGGATCAGATTTATCAAATAAACTGTATCCCAGCTTTTTACCCCTCCATTTTGAAAAATCGTTTGGGATGTGTTCATAACTTGACTCAAAGACCCATACCCATTTTCGAGTTAATGGAAGCAAGCAGTAGAATTTTCCACCTTCGTAGGAGTCAATTTTTGAAAAACCCTAAATCACTTTTTTTAAGTATTTTTTGTTTTAGTAGTACCGAGTTTCGAGTTAATCCGACAGCGGGTTTTATATTTTTCTAATCCATCAACTTTGTCACCCTCCAAATCCTCTGTGAGGGATTTTTTACACTAAAAGAATTAAAATAATAAAGATTGTCAATCTTTATTATTTAATGACCAAAATATTGCCAAGTTTCTAATTTATTAACCAAATGAATAAGATTTTTCATATAAACTGTATCCCCTCTTTCTGTCCCCATAGGGATGGAATTTCGAAACATAATCCAGATTATTTATACCAATTTTCCAGTTAATCAAGCCTCGTAATAAAATTCTACCCTGTGAAATTGACTACCACTCTTCACCCCATTAGCGGTAGATTTTCGAAAAACCCTGAACCACTTTATTATTTATTTTGGTCTTAGATCTCGAAACTCGAAACTCGAAACTCAGTACCTACTGAGTTTCGAATTAATTGGACCGCGCATTAAAATTTTTCCATACAAAATTTGACACCCCCAATCGCCCCTTTGGGTTAGTTTAGAATTCCAAAAAAATTCGAACTTTATAATTATTTGTGCCAAGTTTCAAGTCCAAATTTATTTGTACCATTTTTTTTGAGTTTATCAAGGCTCTCATTAAAATCCCCTTATAAATCGAATTACCACTTTTTGTCCCGTCAGGTCAGGGGTCAATAATTTTCGAAAACCCCATACACTTACTATTGATTCTTCATCTGCCTAGCCTTTTCCCAACTATGTTGGGATCGGCTTCCAGTCCAACGGGATGCAGCTGAGTACCAGTATTTTACATGGAGCGCCTGCCTACCTGACCTCCACGACCCAAATACGATACCCCTTGACAAGACTGGTTGTCAAACTTTCGGGCTTCTGACCACCCCTAACGACTGTCAAAGATCCACGAATGACAGCCGGGACCAACGGCTTAGCGTGCTTTCCGAGGCACGAAGAGGTCACGGTATGTAAAGATGGACACCTATCCACAGACCAACCGCGGCAAGCGTAGCCTGCGTAACCTGATCGATCGATCTGTGCGGCTGTTATTATTGATTATTTTCTGTCATAAGTATTAATACTGAGTTTCGAGTAAATCGGACCGCGCGTTAAAATTCTTCCACACAAACTTTAACACCCCAACACAAGGGGTGTTCGGGTGTTTCGATAAATAAATAATGATAAACTTTATTACTTGCTTAGGCAAGTATTCTTGCCAAGTTTATTAACCAAATGAATAAGATTTTTCTTATAAACTGTATCCCCGTTTTTCACCCCCACAGGGGTGGAATTTCGTAAAATTGTTTGGGATGTGTTCATTAATGGACTCAAAGATTGTTTATACCAATTTTCGAGTTAATCAAGCCACGCAGTAAAGTCTTTCCCTATAAAATTAACTTTTCACCCCGCTAGGGGTAAATTTTCGAAAAACGATGATACACATTATTCTTTATTTTCGGTCTTAAGTATAAATACTGAGTTTCGAGTTAATCGGACCACGCGTTGAAATTCTTCCACACAAATTTTGACACCTCCCAATCCCCCTTCAGGGGGTAGTTTAGAAAAAAAAGCCAAACTTCATAACTTATTTAGATAAGTATTCGTGCCAAGTTTCATGGTTATTAACTCAAGGAATAAGATTTTTCATACAAACAAAATCCCCTCTTTTCACCCCTTAAAGGTTAAATTTCCAAAAACCCCTTCTTAGTGGATATCTACTCTTCACAAAGAACACACCCTCCAAAATTAATTTCTCTACCCAGCGGTACCGACCAGCGTTTTAGGCTGTGCGTTGATATATCAGTCAGTCAGGACAAAATTTCATCCCCTTTTTCACCCCCTTAATGGATGAAATTCTAACAAACCGTTGTGTTAGCTTCCAATCATAAGCCTAGATAATAAATTTAGTGATTTTTACGTCGAAAATTAATGACTTTCTATACACAACTTCATCCCCCTTTTTAACCCTTCGGGGGTAGAATTATCAAAAACGCTGAGACACGTATAAATTAATTTTCAATTGTCAGCCTAAATACAAACTTAGAAGATCCTAACTTCAAAACTGTCGGACTTTCATATAAACTTCCATCCCCTATTTTAACCCTTTAGGTGTTGAATTCCCAAAAATCCTTTCTTAGTGGATACTTACTCTTCACAAAGAACACACCTTCTAAGTTTCAAGTCTCTAAGTCCAGCGGTTTGGGCTGTGCGTTGATATATCAGTCAGTCAATCAGTCAGTCAGGACTTTGAATTTTATATATATAGATACAGGGTTATTGGTAAAACATTAACAACCTCTTAAGAGGTCATTGTACTCATCATTATGAACAACTTTTACTATGGGACCAAATCTGAAATCGCAAAAAAAAAAATCAGCTGTTCCCTACATTTTGACGCAACTCGTCAAAATGTAGGGAACAGCTGATTTTTTTTATTTGTCTTGATATTTTTTCTGATGCTCTTGTGTTGAGAGCAATAAAAGTCACATAATGCGGTGGATGATTATTATAAAACGAGTGTGTTGCAATATTTACGAATTCACAGGGGCGAGCGATTTCGACGACGACGATTCACGAGCATAATTTTTATAATGCAACAAACGAAGATTAGTAGACAATAAGGTATAGTAACAGAAGACGCTGAAGAAGTTAGCTCTACAGCGTTTATACTATGGCCATCAAATATTACTTCAGTGTTATATCAAAGGAAAATGCACAAAGTACTTGCAGCCGCAAATCAATGAAAGAAGTAGGATACTGTTTGCACGAGTAACAGATTATATATAGTGCACATATTCACTTCAGTTTCAGAGTTTCAAGTAAAATGATAATTAGACCGAATGTTGTTCGTATGTAATGAATATGATTTAGCTTTTCAATTCAAGTTATGCCGAGCGGACATGGAAAGGATCAATAAAATTTTAAGCTTTAAAGTCGTTGTTTGCAAAGGAGACAGTCTTAATAATATTGAAAGTTTCTCCGATTCTATGTAAATAACACCTACCTAATATCGATGTACGGTTCTTGCATTCTAGTATCAACAGAAAATATAATTTGCTACTTAGACTTGTGCAAATGAAATGACCTACTAACGAGGCTGATGGTCGCTAAGCGAAACAACTGGGCAGAAAAAAGATATGAAAACGTTCCACATTTGCTAAAGTTTACCAGACTCGTTAGCACGAGCGAAGCGGCCAAACGCGATGGGTATTACAAACTGGGCACACGAGAAAATAAAAACATTTTTACAAAAAAAAAAACAACCGACTTCCAAAAAAAACACTACAAATTGAAAAATAACTTTAATTTCGGAAGTCGGTGTCTTTGGTTCCGCATTTTCGTTTATTGACACCGACTTCCGAAATAAAAGTTATTTTTCAATTTGTAGTGTTTTTTTTGGAAGTCGGTTGTTTTTTTTTTTGTAAAAATGTTTTTATTTTTCACTTTTTAGTGGGTCACTTTGTAATTTATCTAAGTTTCAATAGCCTAATGCCAACTGTTCATCACCTTTTACAAAATATTACTTTTCCCGATCCTGGGACGTTAATTGTTGAGGAGTTCTCCCGGTAAGAACCAGGAGAACTGCTCAACAATCACTCATCATACGCATTGTGACGAGCATAAATTGCTTAGCAACCATATTAAAGTAATCGAATCGCAACCCGTGAAATATTTGTCATTGAGTTGTTCCGATGGCCATCTGTGGTCTTCATTGTCAGCTCCACTTTATCAAATGATGATTTCCGAGAGCAAATGCTCAATTTACTTTAAAAAATACCCAAATCGCTATAGGTTTGCCTATAACATTTGAGGGTTTCCCTCGATTTCCATGGGATCCTCTCATGAGATTCCAACTTGATGATAATGAGACTACCTCAAGAGTATACCCTTTCAAATAAAAAAAGAACTTTTGGAACCGGTCCAGCCGTCTTCGAGTAATCGGTGAACATACACAAGGTAGCTACTGTAAACTGTTGAGGTAGTTCCCTTAACTGTCCTTCGTCTTCATCATCAGACCCTTAATGACAGTCACAACCTATCTAGGTGTAAAGTTCACATCAATACAAATTAATCAAGCCCAAACACAAGGTAACTGCTGTAAATCGTTGAGGAGTCCCCTCGACTGTCTTTCGGCTCCATCATCAGATCGACTCCAGACCTTCATTAAATTGTAGTGCTTTAAAATACTTAATGAAAAAAATAACAAACGCACTAGTCGCTCCTACGATTTTCGAATGTTCCCCTCGATTTCACTGGGATGCCATCATCAGATCCTGGTTTCCTTATCATGGGACCACCCTTGGCATATCTCCTTTCCAACAAAAAAAGAATAATCAAAATCGGTTCATAAACGACGAAGTTATCCGCGAACACACATAAAAAAAAAAAAAAAAAAACATATATACGGTCGAATTGAGAAACCTCCTCCTTTTTTTTAAGTCGGTTAAAAATATAATCCAACTGTTACGATATAATTTCGGCGGTAGTCTGGAATGGATATTATGAAAACTAATTAAAGTGGTCATAATCATAACAAACTAAATGTGCACTGTAGTTACAAATGAATCACAACAATCCTTACAAAAAAAACTTATTTACAGTACATTTACCGAAGTAAGTACCTATAGAAAAATGAGAAATAAGTAGGTCTTGATTCAAGTCTAACCCAAAAACTTACTGTTCGCACATTTTTCTTATCACATAGCAAAAATTGCGTTACAATTAAATTCTAGATACCTCCACAATCTTATTTTTATCCACATTTCTATTTCCATTTCCAGTGCTGCAAATTCAATGAGCGCATCAGGCTTTCACGTATCGCTCTACAGACTGTAGACGTGAATTTTCATAAGAAGGATTCCGACTGTAAATATACCAATAACAAAGATCTGCTAAGTTAATCGTTACCGATGACTGCAGCATTTTTGTACATAATTATCGTAAACCAGTAGAAGTTTGCAATAATAAACATATTGTTTTGTCTGGAAAAATAGACTAGAAGGAAAATAAAATGACAACAGAAAAGTTACAAGAGTACAGGTAAATTACTTACAGCACATTAAGGTAAGGATTGTAATTTTACATCAAAACTATACGCCTCGTTAAAAATGTACAAAAAGTTCAAATTGTCACTGAAAAGTTTTAATAGCAATAAAAAAATAAACATTAACAAACATAACTCTAGTGAATGTAATAACCAAAAACAAACGAAAGATTAATAATTTGATTCTTTGAAAATCGAACACGTGCAGTTTTTGTACTCTATCAAGCCCTTTTTGTTTTGACGCTTAGTTTTATCCTCATTCCTCGTTTAAGTAAAACCTTGTACACACTTTTAAATACAAAGTGTTCAGTAAAGTCTGACGACGTTATTGAGTACTGCATTCGACTTACATTAAACGTTAAGTCACGTTCCGCGTCCGAGCAGCAGATAGAATTAAGATAATTATACATTTAACTAATAAGTCTTACACAGAACTTTAGTCGCCCGCAGAGTTTATCAAGCTGTCAATTGGAATGGCACTTCATTGGTTAGCCTAAAAACTCTTCTATAACTTGAGTAGATACTTACAGATATACATTTAAATTGGATTATCATTATGTAAAGAGCTCCAGTTGTATTCCCTTGTTGATATCTAATGACGACTAACCTTGTTGGTGGAAATTCAGTCGGCGTGAAACTACCTCTTTACAAAGTAGTTTTGTTTACAGGCACTTTAGTTGGCATAATGATGTCAATGGGTACATAGGTACTGTAGAGGCTTTCTGTGTAGCCCTACATTTAGTAAGACAGGCTGGTCATAATTGTATCGATGTTCCATTCGAAGATTCAAACGAACGTCAAATAATTTAATATGGTGTTTTTGGTTGAATAGATAGGATTGATATAATTGCCTTGAAGCTGTAAAGTTCTTTTTAAAATATATTCATTCCAAGTCTACTGTCTTTTAATTATACACTTGCAACTGTGGAGGTCCGGAGTAGACCTTCACAGTACACATTGGTCCTCCCCTGAGGTTAGAAAATAAGAAATAATTCGCTGAGCACTCAGCGCATATAATATTCAGTGAGTTCTGTGGAGTGGGCAAACACTGTAGTTATTTATTTTATGGTGGCTGGCATAATTGCCCAAGGGTGAACCCGTCCACTTTTATAAGAACACTAGCTCACCTGGCAAACTTCGTGCCGCCATCGAAATCATTGACTGATTTCCATTCTCGAGATTTCTCGAGATATCATCAAAAAAGCCGTTCCATACAAAATGTAGGATTTTAATTTTAATTTCGGAAGTCGGTGTCATTGGATTTGTATTTTAGTTTTTTTGCCACCGACTTCCGAAATTAAAAGTTATTTTTCATTTTATAGTGTTTTTTGGAAGTCGGTTGTTTTTTTGTAAAAAAGTATTTTATTTTTTACTTTTTAGTGGGTCAGTTTGTAATTTATTTAAGTTACAATAGCCTAATGTGAACTGCTCATCACCTTTTACGAAATATTGCTTTTCCCGATGCAGGGACGATAATTGTTAAGGAGTTCTCCTAGTAAGAACCAGGACAACTGGAGCTGATGAGAAGTCACCATCAGCTCCACATCACTATACGCATTGTAACGAGCATACATTGCTTAGCAACCATATTAAAGTAATCGAATCGCAACCCGCGAAATATTTGTCATTGAGTAGTTCCGATGGTCATCTGTGGTTTTCATCCTCACCTCCACTTTACCAAATGATGATTTCCGAGAGCAAATGCTCAAGTTACTTTAAAAATGTTTCCTTTGCCATTACAGTTCTCATCAATATAAATTAATTAATTCCAAACACAAGGTAGCTACTGTAAACTGTTGAGGAGTTCCCTTAACTGTCTTTCATCTTCATCATCAGACCCCTAATGACAGTCACAACCCATCTAGGTGTAAAGTTCACATCAATACAAATTAATCAAGCCCAAACACAAGGTAACTGCTGTAAACGTTGAGGAGTCCCCTCGACTATCTTTCGGCTTCATCATCAGATTGACTCCAGGCCTTCATCAAATTGTAGTGCTTTAAAATACTTAATGAAATAATTACTAAACGCACTAGTCGCTCCTACGATTTTCGAATGTTCCCCTCGATTTCACTGGGATGACATCATCAAATCCTGGTTTTCTTATCATGGGACCACCCTTGGCATATCTCCTTTCCAACAAAAAAAGAATAATCAAAATCGATGGTTCATAAATGACGAAGTTATCCGCGAACAAACATTAAAAAAAAAATATACGGTCGAATTGAGAAACCTCCTCCTTTTTTGAAGTCGGTTAAAAAAAGGTTTAGCATACCTATATGGTGCAGCTTTTATTAAAATTCCATAGGTTAAACCCCAGAAGATAAGTAACCCGGTTACTTCATCAAGTATGAGAATAGTTTATGGGTCAAAACCACAATCTTTAATAATGTAATGCATCGTTCCTTGAGCAGGGTGTAGTGACTATGCTGAATTCAGACCCTTAAAAAGGTCTTCGCAACAAAATGTGAGGTTTTCTGAAGAACGCTTGAAGGTAATTTATGGGGTAACCAAAAAATCTTCTAATTTTAGGAGAGTTTGCACAAGAACTGCTGACACAAGCTTCGGATTTATCACTTGTGGAGAAACTAGCTGCGGCCCGCGGTTTCACCCGCGTAAATGTCGATCCCGTGGGAATATCGAGAAAAAGTAGCTTAATGCAGGTTAATTTTAATACAGGGTGTCAGCTACCTCCATACAAAATTTTATCGAAATTGGTCCAGCCGTTTGAGCGTGAAGAAGTAACAAACATAAACACACACGCGCACACTCACAAACTTTCGCCTATATAATATTAGTGTGATAGTAGGAGTAGAATAGTAGGATAAGGTAAATCCATAGTCGTATTAAGTCAAAAGCGATAATAATCAGAATAGTACTAATATGTAGTAGATTATTCACTAAGGAGATAAAGCAGTGACTTATGTAACGGGCGAATTGAATCCAGAGCGCAACGAAAGAATAAATCCTGAGTGCAGCGAAGGATTCAAGCTTGCCAAAGTCGAAAACACTATTTTTATCTTTGAGGAAAATTATAATAACAATATTATGATTTAATCACAATAAGAATTAAATAATGAATTGCTTTATCAGTGAATTATGCAGCAAATGACATTTTATATTTAAATTATTTATTTTACTTTAACCACAATTTAAAGTTAGCTGTAACGGTGGCTTCATTTTCAAGTTCTCGTGAACTATTACTACAATTTTTCCTGCAATACATTCAAATCCGATTCCATTGTGAAGTCAAACGGAATCGCACAAGTAAATAGTGTGCGAGGAGGTGGAATAGGACATTTCCTTTCCATTTCCATTGCAACGCGTTCCTAGTTTGTAGATAGGGCTTAAGCGGGTTCAGATGAGCTATAAGAGGCTACAGATGGAGCAGATGCGGCACACGGTGAATAATGCATGTTGCTCTCTGTGACACGCGGACGCTGGATAGACTTCAGTGTCCGGAAGTGTTACACAGCATGGAGACTGCTATTGTTTTATTCAAAAGTTTAACGTTTTAGGAATCGAGTGTTTTGAATATCAAAACTTCTCTTTGACCTATGGAAAGTCGTATCTGCTCACGCATACAATCTTAATAATAATTTTCTAGGCGAGTCTGTTACAGACAGTTTAATCTATTAACGTTAAAAGTTTTGCTTAGAATATAATAATCATGCCCTTGAAATATAATATTGTCATATACAAAACCAAAAACATTGTGAAACTAACATTATCGACGATGGAGCGATATACCGGAACGGCATCTGGTGTGGAGCTTATAAGGAAACTGTCAATATATATTTTGTTATATACACTGCCTTTGTATATTTTCACTTTATTGTTTGCCATAAAAGTCAAAGCATATATGCTATTTTATGGTATGCATGAGGTTATCTTTGTATAATGTCGCGATGTTGCAAAGTGTTGGAAAAATATTACTTAAAATTATTGCCTCAATTTATAAGGAAGGAATAGGTATTTGTAGTTCATGACTATGTGAGTCTGAATAATAATGAGAAATATACAATTTACAGCCAGATAACTATGATAACTAGCACGGTGGGCTGTGCTGGAGCGGCTGCTGCAGGTGCAGAAAACCTCAAACGGCGAAAATATTCCAACCTGATTGGGAACTCCCAATCAGGTTGGAATATTTTCGCCGTTTATGTTCGAGCCGTTTGGGGTTGAAACACTAGGGCCATGGGGTCCGAGTGCTCACTTAGTTTTTCAAGATATCGCCAAGCGGTTAGTCGACTCTTCACGTGACCAGAGGGCTGGCCTATTTCTTGGCCAAAGAATTAGCATTGCCATTCAACGTGGCAATGCTGCTAGCCTTTTGGGCACTGTTCCTGTTGACAGCGATGCGGACGAATTTTTTTAACGCCCTATGATTATTTTACTTATTTTTTCAAATAAATGTACATATTATTATTATTATTTTAAATCTTATATAAAATAAAAACTTTATAAAATACTATGATAATATTATCCTATTATAGTTTTGTTTAATGTCACGTAAACGAGAGATATAAATAGGCTACCTATTTTATGACCATAAATGAGATGAAAAGTTAATTTACTAACACACGCCTTCCCGCATGTAGATAAATGTTCATACTGTTGTGAACAATGTCGTTTATTCGACTTTGTTTCGTGATTATCTAATTTAGTGTACTGTATTTAGTTGCTTGTAATAAATAGTGTTCTGACAGAATTATTATGTAGCAACTGTGCCGCAGTGCGGAACACTCGAGAGGTTCTTTTGTACAAAAAATAATGGTCAAGGTATAACAAACTAGTTATTTTCTCACTATGGAAGCTGATAATGATTCACGATCGTCCTCTTGCCTGGATGAGCGATAATGGAGGTTTTATTTTTGGGTAGAAATTTTTACATTATTTTACCATTAGTTAACCACAAAAAAACATGAACTTTCCGTCAATTCCACACGAGACTTTCAACCAGCTCGGAGTCTCGAAACCTCTGTGTGACACGAGCCGCCTATTGATAATTATACCTACGTCCAATCCCTTCTTCTCCAGCCTTTGTGTTGTTAAATATTTTTCAACACACTTGCTCGTAAAGTGGCTCTTATTGAACCGCTTTTAGGTCCATAATGCAGTGTATTAAAAACGCGTGCTTTTTCTTTACTTTAATCCACATGTGCTTTATTTCCACAGATAACTATTTACTAGTCGGAGATGCGCGCTTTTTTAATCTCATCAATTTACTTTTTTTTTTAATAGTCTGTATTGTCCTTGGTCCCAAAATTAACTAATATTTATTTACCTTAAGGTGAATGCGCAGGGACCTCGGACAATTTAAGGTGAATGCGCAGTGGTCTACCACTGCGCATTCACCTTAAATTTTCTTAGGTTTTTTGCAATTTTCAGGTCAGTGTCAGGTTTGTATCTTGATCAAAATATGATTTGTGACTCTAACAGGTACCTACATCTTTACAGAATTATAATCATTCGAATCATTAATACATCTTTCTTATGGAAAAGTTCTTAGGGAAAAAATCTAACTAGAAAGATTCTATTCTAATGACTATAATTCTGTAAATACATATACAGAGCGTTAGGTTAAACGAGGGACATACTTTGAGGGGAGTTAGTACTCATGAAAATGAGTAACTTTTACTATACGGCCGAACCTGAAATCGCAAAAAAAAATCAGCTGTTCAGTACATTTTGACGAGCTATGCGAACATAAATGTAGGAAACGGCTGATTTGTTTTCGCGATTTCAGGGTTAATCTCATATTAAAAGTTGTTCATTTTCATGAGTACTAACTCCCCTCAAAGTATGTCCCTCGTTTAACCTAACGCTCTGTATATTATAGTCGCGAATCATATTTGATCAAGATGCAACCTGATACTGACCTGCAAATTACAAAAAACGTAAGAAAATTTTAATTATCCACCTTAAATTGTCCGTGGTCCCTACCCGAAACCAAACGGAAAAGACCCTGACTGGCGTTCTATTATTGTGGATTTTCACTGAACTAATGTAGGTATATTTCTCAATACCAATAGTACTTTCTAATTCCATACTAACTAAACTACAATTGTTTATTTTTTACAATTTTTTTTACATGCTCTGGGGTCAGTGCTTTTATTTACACTTGCGCGCGCATTGCTAGTGCTGGCTATGCGGAAAGACAAAACTAGCGCGCCATTTTCCATACAAGTTAATATTTAACAATACAAGTCTGTTTTTTTCCCTCGCAAGTGTGTTGAAAAACGTCGTATGAAACGCGTGTGCATTGATCATTAGACTCTCGGCTTTCTTATCGCACTCGCCTGCGGCTCGCGCGAATAATACCGCCTCGAGCATAATGATCAACATAGCACACATGTATCATAATGTACTATTTGTATTTCTCATTGTAAACAAGGTCATTTTCGGCTTTTTGTAACTTATGTTATTCAACTAACGGTATCTTAGACGTCCTTTAATTATTAAGTTCTCTGCTAGTGCTGTAAGTCACGAATTTAGAATACCTAAAACTGAATGTGATTTTTTATTTGTGTATGTTTTAGGGAGTAAGGCGCTGATATGGTACTTACTATACCAATGAATAAAATAAAATAAACAGATGCTTGATCAAAAGTTAGTTACTTCCAAATCAACTTCACAGATACTTTCCAGATTTTGAGGTCATGAATTGAATAATTTCTGATTTTTACAATAAAATAAATAATCTCCTCAATCGATTCTATTTTATTGATTTCTTTATACGCTTTATTTTATTCATGAGATGGAACAAAGAGCGACTTGTTAATGAGGTGTTTTTATGGCAGAACAAATTTGAAGTTGACGTTCCGAACTTAACACACTAACTCTAATTCAGCTCTGTTTAAATAAAGTATTTGTTAATTCCACAGCAAATTCTCACGAATTTCAGAGCCAAGTTTAATTTGTTTTTTTTTGCCGAGGTGTTCCGTGACGTCGCTTGCAATAAATTTATCGTTCATGAACTCTAACACTTGTGAAGGAATATATCTTGACGCTTGTGTCTTAAGTACGATAAGAAGAATATGATGTTGGGGAGTATGATCAGGGTTTGTAAAAATAAAACAAAAAGCTGTTTACTCTTACAGTATCAAATATGACCTACTAAATAGATTTTAATCATGACGCTTATGATTGCCAAAAGAAAAACTAAAAAACTGGACAAGTGCGAGTCGGACTCGCACACGAAGGGTTCCGTACCACAAGGCAAAAACGCCGAAAAAAACATGTCTGTTGTATGGGAGCCCCCCTTAAATTTTTATTTTATTTTAATTGTATTATTTATTATTAAAGTTGAAATACAACTGAGTATTTTGTGAATATTTCAAGTGCCTATCTGTTGCCATTTTTGATATCGAGCAAAAAAGGGCAAAAATATCGCGTTTGTTGTATGGGAGCCCCCCTTAAATATTTGTTTTATTTTGTTTTTAGTATTTGTTGTTATAGCGGCAACAGAAATACATACTTTGTGAAAATTTCAACAGTCTAGCTATCGCGGTTCTTGAGATACAGCCTGGTGACAGACAGACGGACAGACGGACAGACAGCGAAGTCTTAGTAATAGGGTTCCGTTTTTACCCTTTGGGTACGGAACCCTAAAAAATGAATGTGCATAAAGACAGTAATTCGGTGGACCTTGATGCTTCAATACGGAGCGAGGTCAGCAGTAGAATGATACTGCTCAACGTTTTCTAACGTATTTGCATTGCGCACGTCAAGATGCAGCTAGATGTTAGAATTTTGTAAAGTTTCCAGTGTTGGTATTATTATTATTTTTAAGCAGGCTTTTAGCCTTATATCAAAGTTTATAAAAAAGTAATTTATTTAGTTAATATGTACTACTTTTAGCTAAAGCTTATACACTACTATGTGTCCCACCAGGTACAGTTTTTGCCGCGCCTCAGTGACTTGAGTGTGAGCTGCTCTGAGTCGCTCGAGGCGGCTGGAGATCAAAGTGACGACGCTCGCCGGAATAGCTTTTATAAGTTGAGCTACTTAAGTACGATACACAGAAATGCTAGTTTATAAGGACTTGAGGACAAGGAGAGAAGTGCAAGGATAAATTGTGTGTGTATCGTGATTAATGGCCATGTTGTGGCTCATGTAGGTAGTCTTCTTCTCGATATACGTTTATGTAGTCTGGTCCAGGTAGGTAGTTTTCAGAGCGGTCAATGCTCTTAACACATAATTTATAACAACATACTACTAAAATGGTGAAACATGTTTGTTTAATAATAGTGGTAGGTACCCTTAGGGAGTATACACAGTATTATGGACATAATGAAAGGCTGAGGATTTGAAACATTAAGTAACAAGCCGACGACGGGTTAAACTGACGAGTTAAAAGACTTACGAGCTACTTAACTGTACTGTGCGTTTAGTGTGAACGAGTACTTACATATTTTATAGTTGCTACGGCGTAGTAAGCCTATGCGGCCGCTATGTGAGCTACGCTGTCGTAGCACAAACACGTCATAGCCAAGAGTGACATAATGTTTAAACAATAGTTTAAAATGGAACTTCTTATCTGTCTTTAATTTTAATATTCTAATCGTTATGAAAATTTCTTGAAAAAACATGTTCAAACTACTAGTTTTTGAAAAATTTTCCATTAAATCGTCGCTCGGTCGAGTGCTGAGTCGTTTGAAAATTTCCAGAGCACAGATTGTTTGAAAATCCGGATAAAACTCTCAAAGTCTCAAGACATTCATTATAATAATAATAATAATTCCATTTATTTCGGACAGAGTCCATATAAGTGTTAGTAACAATTTTCTTAAGATCTATGTTAGTAGGTATCTAATACAAAGTAAACTAAAAACAAAAACATAAACATTACAATTTTCCCGTTACTATTCCCACCCAGTGTGCCTGTATGGGACAGTCATAACGGGACGCAATCATTTGCAAAATGCTGTTGGTGCTACCGCGCAGTCTTTGCAATAATGACGCCACTTTCTTACGCATTACAGCGTGGAAACCGTCAACTCGCGCATCTGCGAACATTTGTGACGCACTGCAGTGCCGCGGCAACCCCAACAGCATTCTGAACGCATTATTATACTGAATACGCAGGACGTTGTAGGCTCGTTGCGTATACCGAACCCACAGGCCGCTCGTGTAAAAAGATTGACAATATGCCCTAAAAAGTGTCATCTTTACTTCCTTAGTACATCGAGCGAACCTACGGGCCAGCATATTGCTCCTAACCGCCAACGCCCTGCGTTCTCTTTCTATATCTGAGTCATCTTTTAAGTCCTCCGTGACCAGATGACCCAGATATTTAAAATGTTTCACAATTTTTAACGCCGTTCCATCAACCATGATCGGGGGCACTGTACTAGGCGTCTGTTTTCCTGCCCTAAAAATGAGTACCTCACTTTTCTGTGAGTTGTACCTTAGACCATGCTCGGAAGCGTAACGTTCACAAATCTTAACCAATGTCCTCAAGGCGTTGATCGAGGGGGCCAGCAGGACCATGTCATCAGCATAGCTTATGTTGTTGACACATGTTCCGTCAATGTAGCATCCGACATGCGTCCTGCTGAGCTCCTCTATCAACTGGTTCACATAAAGGCTGAAAAGGCCGGTAGATGTCAGTCCACCCTGCCTCACACCGCATTATGCAACAACAAGTTTATTTTAACAAAACTCTTTATTCGTATTACTATACTTTCCTGATTCTTGTTTGTTTCTTCAATTGTGTCTTTTTTACATTGTTCTCACATATAGAAGCAACAGGAATAATGTACCCAGGATTTTGCAATATCTTGATTTGAAAGAGTGTCCATGGAGTTTCTTGCCCGTTCTTCTCCATAGAGATCTACGTTTTGGAATGGGCAACTAGCTTCAACTTTCTGACTAACTGACAGACTAATTTTGACAATTCAAAAGTGCCTGTACAAGGTTTAATTGAAATAAATGCTTCGAGTTTAGTCTTGGAATAAAGCGTTTTCTTTGTCATCATCTGCCTAGCCCTTTCCCAACTATGTTGGGATCGGCTTTCAGTCTAACCGGATGCAACTGAATACCACCCAACTAGCAAAAAGTGGTTTTTATACTATCCTAGAACCATCACTTATCGAGGACTATATGAGACTTATATCCACATATAAGTCGGGAAAAGGGCCCACTTTATAAGTCTACTTTTACTTATAACGTATTTATATTAGACCGCTGAAATGCCATATACGCCTATATTGCTCCTGTAATTGAATTACGTCAATGCAAATACTCCTGTTAATCTCAATATAAGTAAGTTATAGTAAAAAATTAGATTAATAAGCGCCTAGAAATGCTTACTTAAGCTCATATATTGTGAACAGTCGAAGTGAGTTTATCGGACATTGTTGTGCTCTGTAAAAAAAATATTTTTAACATCTTGAGGATAAGTATTTATATGAATCAGAATTTATTAATGTCAACCATAGTAGAAAAACAAAATGTTATTGTTTTCAAATTGTTAGTCTTATAGCTTATTCGTAGGGGAACATGAATTTTCTGTGAAATCTATCATGGTTTTGATTACAATTTTAAAGCGCCTCTTGAAATTTGCTTATTTAAATTTTAGTATTAATTAATATTAAATTAATATTATGAAGGCAGCTGACATTTTCTTAGTAAGCATTTCCAAGTGTGACATAGTGCTAAAATAAGTATTTTTAGCATTTCCAAGTGTGACATAGTACCAATATAAGTATATTGGTTCTATATTGGGTTATCTCAAAACCGAAAAAGATTCGCCATTGTTACCGATTACTGTAGTGGTCGTTACAAGCAAAAGTGGATTCTTAAGGGTTTTAACCAGGATTGTTTGAGATTACTTAGACAATAACACTACTGTGGAATGCCTATATAAATATGTCTAGGTTTAAAACGGCATACGATAAATCTAAAAAAAAAATATAGAGAACATTTTATCCTACCGACTGCTGTTATAATCTTGGTGATTAATTATTTTTAAAACGTGGATATGAAATCCATTTAACAGTTACTTCTAAGCTTATGTTAAACCAAACCAGATACATAAATGACTTACAGTAATTTAACTTTAATTTACTTATATTGGCCACAAAATATTAGCTTATATGAGGCTATAAGTAAAAACAACAAGAGCAATTGCTCCTCAGTGCGTGTCTTCCTGGTACATGCTCCTACAGGAGTATTAAGATTTAAATGGCCCGCAGATGTTATCTTATAGGCGCATTTAAGTCTGACTTACCGGAGTAATTACTCTTGAGTGTAATTACTGTTATTTCATGCTTTTATAGGAGTCTTGATCCTATATTTGTCAGGAAATATGATCCTATATACGAATATAAGTAAAAATTATAGGATACAACGTACTTGAGTAAAAACAGCATGTATTTATGCTGTTAAAAGCGTAGTAGCAACCACCAAAACCTTCCTCGGAGCTTTATAAGTCCATGTAGCATTATAAAATCGCATTCCAGGATTATTTTGCTAGTTGGGCAGTATTTTAAATGGAGCGAAGCGTTTTCTTTGTACGAGTATAGGCAATATTCTATTTAAGCATGGGCTTGTTGGAATGTAGGTTAGGAACACGGATATCTATGGTTAGGAACTTTTTAATATTTGATACATGTTGGAAATAATCACGTAGTTTGAAATGAGTATTTCATTTATTTATTTATATTACATTGCTTGCTGCATCAAGACTTACAATTAATACCAAAACGCGCAGCAAGCCAACTACATGACATTTAACTAAAAAAACTTCATACAAACATTATTCAATAACTGAAGGAAATACAATTATGGAAAGCAAGGTTTGAAGATGTGACGAAAAATTGGCTTTTTATGTTGTTGTTGTTTTATGATTTCCTGCCGGCTATTTGTGCCCGACGAAAGACGGTTTCGTCGGTTATAAAAAAAATCGGCGAAATCGTTTTTCGTGTTAACTGATTACTTTACCGTGTTACCTGTTTACTTATACTGGGAGCGCGTTCTGGTGGGAATATGTTCAATAGCAGCAATATTACCTGAAACAAGAATGTTGTTGATAATCACCACATTCAAACCCCAATCTCTGAGGTTCACAAACTTTTTACGTCAAAGTTAGGTATATTATTTTAACTTATAATAAAACAATAATATTTTTGAAAAAAAAAAAAAAATTGCTATGAGGTACGAACCCGATTCTAATGCCGAAAATATAGTTTTGTGTCGTGTTTTGTTTTGTATCGTAGGCTATATCTATCTATTTATCCCTATCGCGTGTTTACGTACCGCGCGGCTGTAGGTAATTATTTCTAAAACAGGGCCGAGTCACAATACTGTATAGATAATTATACCGTATCTGAACACAAGCTATCTGTATGTATGAGCAATTGAGCATTTTATACCTTCTGATTGATTGCTTATCGCAACTCGAGTGTGTCCATGATTGATACAAAATGTTATGTTTGGTAATACAATGAAGGTGTAGATACTTACTGTGATATTATAAGAGAAGTACCTAATAATTCTCGTAATGCTAGTTTTTTGCAGGTGTACTTACGAATGTTAATGTAAAAAGGTAATCCTTTACTTATTGTTAGCTGTTACTTATTGTTCGTGCTGCATTTAGGTTTCCCCTTTATAATTCAACGGCTGTGTTCTCTAGAGGGGAAGAGGAAGGGGCTGTAGCAAGTGAGGATGCGAACATGACAGTATACCAACGTACTCTAAGTTATTAGATCTCAGTTATTAGATATATGATTTCTAAGCGAGTTTCGTCTTACCGATGTTTCTGTGACTTCAGTATTAATAGCTCGTGTTGAGAAAAGATGCTGAAAATAAATAAAATATAGCCTGATTTGTTTAAAGGTTTTCCCGCTCGGAGGATTCGAAGTTGTAGGTACCAATTCCTTTTGACGTTTCCTTTCATTTATTCTCTTGACGATTTTCAAGGCTCCTTTATCACAAACATTCGAGAAAAATATCAAGACTACCAGCCGGAAAATTGTGAGGCTCACCATTATAATAGTTCTTTTATTCGTCCGTGACCGAACGGTTCTGAGTAATTTATTATCCGGTAATGTATTACCTAAGTTAAGTACATTGTTAACGTTTTTCCAGTGAAATTAGTAAGCTTTTTTTTTTTGAGTGGGAAATTATTAAATAAATTGTCCTGCTCTCAACCCGGGCCTAATCCTTACCGGACGGCGAGCTGCCCATTGCTCGCCGTCCGCAAGCCCGTGCCTTATCCGGAATAGGAACCTCCCGATGCAGCCGGTGAGTTCCTGCGATAGCCGGCATGTGAGGACGCCGTGGCGCCTCTTCAGCCACTACTCAAAGAGGACTTATCGCCGCGATTGTCACGTGCCCAGAAAATTGGTAAGCTAGAAAGTTATAATTTACCAGTACCTACATCGTACTAGTTAGTACCTACATCGTTAATGAATACATCGTGTGCGTACGAATACGTGACCATGTGCTAATAGGGTCTAAAAACTTGACTGGTGTATCAATAGTGATACTGAATTGATTTTGAAATCATCATAATCAGCCTATATTGTTCCCACTGATGGGACACAGGCCTCGTCTTAGTGAGAGGGAGTGGGCCGTAATCCAAAAAATTAATGGATAAAATAAACTGAGTAAAAATAAATACGATGACCTATTATTAAAAAAAAAATATATTAATGGCCAAATGCCACTAATAACATTTTTTAAGGTTCCTTAAAGAGACTTCGCCATCAAATCAAATATTTTTTATTTTGATATTTTCGTTAAAACGCAGTTTGCTTGACGTCACTAAAAACAAATCGTAACTAAGCTAGTGGTTTACCAAGCAAATAATTATGCAAGAATAAACTCGAAAGCTGGTATTAATATCTCTGACAAGGAAAAGAAAAAAAAACATTTATAACGAAATAAAATGTTACTGTCAAAAAAACGCGGGAAGACGTCGGCGAGGCGGCAAATAATAAAGATATTATTCATTTAAACGTCTCACGACGGATTTTTCACAGCAAATATAATAGAACGAGTAGGTGACTGGTGATTTGAACAAAAAACCACAAATTGTGTTGATTCAAATTCAACAGCTGGAAATAATCTACTTCAGATTTCACTCAACAGTTTATTTTACAACTCAATTTACTGTGGCATGATCCAAGAAAACAAAAAAAAACTAAAAGTATAAAATGAAACAACGCGTTTACTACCACAGTCTGCTTGAACAAAGAAAAATCATGATCGTGAAAATACAAAAAACTGAAGGTTTTATGGAAAAGCTAGCACAATTTCAACCTTTTCTTCTCGTACCTATTACCTAATTAAATCTTAAAGATTCACGGTACTGGTGGACTCAAAAGGAACGTTAAAATAATGAAACTTTTTGCACGTAGCTGGTACCTAATTATAGTATAAGAGAGTCGAGATACTCTTTGAAAACTGTTACAACACGTAGAAATAACAAACCATAACAGTCAGAAATATTGGTATCTCTTGGCCTATTTCTTGGAAACAATTCGCGTATCTTTTGGCTTAGATACGCGAATAGAAATATGAAATAATTTATTTAATAAGTGCTTCCCTCTTGCTATATTTGTTCTGAAATTCCGCGTCAGTACTTTCCTGTGTCCCAGTTTGTTGAACAAATTGTAACTTGTGATAAGTAATGAGACAGTAATTGCTCAAGAGCTACGCATGTTGTGCGCAAGAAGGTTTTATAAACTTTTTTATTAACTTTTATAAAGTTTCGTTTCCCTGAAAGAGCTGTAGGAAACGAGCAAGGCTTAGTTGAAAGCCATATAAAGCCAATATCAGAAAACATTACACGTATCGCAATTTCTCGAACACGTCTGTTTTGTAGAATTAACTGTTTGACTTAGTAGTGTCGGTGAGCGGGACAGCGTGCGCCGCGTGCGAGCACTATTACATCATAGCACTTCCAAATCTAAGGAGGCGTGGGATTCCGGAATACGTTACACGGGTCGTCGTGGGATAGCTTTGTCAGTCATATTTCCAGGTGATTTATGTGAAGGGAAATATAATAAGATCAAGTCACGTGTCAGGGTCACGTGAGTACCGGGTTTTGTTCATTTTAACATCTGTCGCTGAATATAGATTGTTACAATAAAGTAACTAGAAACCACCAAATAATGTTAACATGGTATTCATTGCAGAAAGCATTTAATTAAGCTGATTAAGTTTAGCATAAAATACGAGCCTCCGCTCCTAAGTGCGACAAGCATAATGTTTGCGAATCCAGCCAATTAGCATTGCACTAGTGATTTAAGCAAATGCTTGTAATGCGAAAATTATACAGGTGTTCAAACAACGTTAGTTAGTAAACTCTGTCGCTGTATTTTATCACATTGTCTAGCTTCAAACATTCTGAAACTTGTTAGGCTATCCACACGGATATACTACGGTGCTATCAGCCGGTTGTCACAACTGACTGAAAGTTGTTCCGAAGAAAAGTTTTATCTTTCCGTCTTGAAAAACTACTGCAAGCCTTAAGACCAGTAGTTTTGTGTTTGATTGAAATTTGAAATAAATAAACTGAGCCATGAAAATGCGCCTAGTGTTTCATCAAACTAGAACCTACATAAAACGAAAACGTCGTTGTGGTGGATAATATCTTTATACAGACTGCCAGTAGCCAATATTGCAGCTTGACTTATTGAAATGTATGCTCTAATTGTGACGAATAAAGCTCATTTTACGATAGCAGTGCTAGTAAAGTCTATTGGAACAGCTGAACAATCGATTTCTCTGATGACATCTATTGAGAGGGTAGGCTTGACACTGCCGCACTATTGAGGAATGTTATCAAACAACCGTCAGAGTAATGGATAGTATTTAATTAATTTATACAGTAGCTGTGTCAGACCAGATCGTGATATTGTTATATTGTGTTTTGGTGATCCAACTTATGCCTCTGAGCCATTGTCAACGGCTTCTTTGTCCGATGTCTGACTACACAAGCTTCCCTGCTGCTGGAAGGAATGTATTTAAGAATGTTAAACGTACTTACAGCATCTCTTTATGTTGAAAAAAATATATTTAACTGCGTACAGTCACGAGCATAAATACATTACCATGGACAGCTCGGAAGGCGTATACAAGTTGCAGCACAAAGATTGGTGACATCGAAGGAACACTAAAACTATCTGGCGAGACAAGTGGCGCCAAAATATAGAAGCATAAAAAAAAAATAATATGTACTTGTAAAGAAATACTAAAAGCATTTACACTGATTTTTACAATTTTTTTTTTCAATTCAATGTAATTAAATTGTTAGTCATGTATAAGATTTTAACTCATTTTTTCGTTGTTTTTACCTACTATGTCGTTACGTTAATTTGCACGCTACACGGGTTTATATTTCGCTCACTCAGATGTAGCCTTTATTTACGCGTTCTTTGGGCAGATTTGTTTCAATATAGAATTCGTTTTTAAATATTTAGAACACAATTCTCGCTAGCAGTTTAGTGGAAAAGTTCCAGCAAAATGGTATAGGATACAAAAGCCTTCTTACGGTATGTCCGAATAATATCGCTTCAGGAGAGGATTTTTCCTTTTCAAAAACGAGGTAGTTTATTGCAATGCAGACCTACAAAGAATTGAAACGAAATCGTACCGAAACGGCTTTGTGAACGATGTTAAAAGGCTTTTGACCGTTTTATATATTGAAATCCTACCTAAAACGTAAAGTAATAGTAGACTACAAATGGGAAGGTAGACAGGTAACATCTCTGACACACATTCATACGATTTCATCTCAGCTTTATAAACTACTTCAAATACCTTTACCTGATATGTACGTACTTCGGGTGACATGGTTGCGTTCGGGTGCAGAGCGAGTACCTACTAGCATTCCCTCTTAATTTATAGACTACAGTTCTCCATAAATCTGCTCTGTGATACCTGTGTACCACATTATCTCATCTCATCATTCAGCTGCATCAGTCTAACCGGATGTAGCTGTATACTAGTATTTTACATGGAGCAACTACCTATTATCTCTACCTCTACAACCCATTTACTGGGTAATACGATAACCCTTGGTAAGACTGTTGTCAGACTTTCAGGCTTCTGACTACCCGTAACGACTGTCAAAGATCCACAAATTCACACGCGTTCAGTCGACGCCCCCAGAGTAGCGATTGAAATATATGCTCCATTACATCTATTCAAAAGTCCAATTGGCAATTATGTGTGCAAACAGAAAGTTTGCACACATAATTGCCAATTGGTTTTTTTTTCCCACGTGGGTAGACTTGACATATACACGTTATTTTTGCTCTCTTATTTAATATTTATTTTAAAATAGTTAATTATTTCTTTTTCACTATATTTATGTGCTAATTAACCAGTAAACCCACCTTCGCTTGGAATTTCCTTTCACTTTTACTCTTCAACAACCACAACATTTGAGATACTCCAACCAACCATGGACAGCAAACTTGTGCACAGTATGGAAGAACTGGAGAAGCTGTTCAGCTCTCGCATGCGCGAGTATGAGGACAAGCTGCTGAGAGCTACTGCTGGAACGGACCCTGCACACTCTGACCTTGCTGCTCTTTCGCTGGACTTCTCAGAGTTTAAATCCTTCGTTTGCAAAACGTTTGCTCACTTCAAAACTCAGATAGAACTCCTATCTTTGAGCCTGGACAGACATGAGACTGCAATGCGAAGTAAGATCCTGCTATTTCACGGTATTCCAGAGAAGCCTAATGAAAAGCTGTGTGATGCGGTTCTCCATATTATATCTAAACAGCTTTTGATCGATGACATTAGATTGGACCACTTGGACGTATGCCACAGACTGGGCGCCTCCCAGGGCAAAACAAGACCTGTGTTGGTGCGTTTTAATGGCATGGAGCATCGTCGGTTAGTTTGGGACGGTAAAACTACACTCAAAGGCAGCGGCATCACCATCTCAGAGTTCCTGACCAAGACACGGCACCAGGTTTTTATTGCTGCTCGCAAGCATTTTAGCATCAATAGCTGCTGGTCTGCAGAGGGCAAGGTTATTGTTTTAACGCCGGACAAGACACGCCGGAAGATTGCATCCATGGGTGAGCTTGAAACTTTAATCGCGTTATTCCCCACTCCGGCCAGTGCTGCCGCGCCCAATGTTCCCGTGTCGGCCGCTTCTACCTCGCCACCAGTCGCATCTACATCGTCAGTAACCGCAACCCCCAAAAGTAAGGTTGTGAGGAAGGCTCGTCGCTGAGTTGGCCGATTTAGACGTCCCCTTGCATGTTTTTCGTTCATCATTTTGTAACACTTTCGTATAATGTCGGTACACTTTTAATTTATATTTTCCTTTTGCTAATCTACCCAAAGCATTTACTTTTATTATTATTATTATTATTATTATTATCAGCCGTTTCTGTCCCACAGAAATCAGTAATTAAAAATTCAGTAATTCAGTTAGAGAAAGAGAGAGAGAGAGAGAGTTAGTTTAGTTTTTCAGTAATTTACTTTTAGTTAATTTTTTCTTCACAACGTTTAGCTGGCCGGTAGATGTTTTTATTATTTTTCTGTAGTACAGTGACGTCTGTCACTCATGTCAGTGTCGATTGTCATTTTTGCCACAGACTACTTAGAGATTTTGTGCTGCTTTTTATTGACGTTACGTTTCGTTACACTTGCGTCTGTTACAGGCTGTTTGCGAATGTTGTGGCCGACATTAACGTTAGTTAATTTATTGTGTTTTTAATTAATTTTATTACTTAATGTCCTCTGTTAACATAATTCATGCCTTAATTTTTCTTTTTCACACTTTTTACATACCCTGTTTTTAAATGTTGTGTTAAAATCGCTACCAACACCAGCGATTAGGTGTTATATTATTTGAGCGTTTTAAATTATTATTATTATTGTGTTGTATGCACATTAAGTACCTAGTTTTAATATTGTTAGTATCTGTTTTGTTTTTTGTTTTTATTTTTTATACATACATAACTATACATATTACTAATTTTGCAAACTATGAACGGTGTCGACCTTAACGATGATTTTTTCTCTTGTTCGTCCTCTTCAAGTAGTTTTCTTAGTGCAGCGAGTGGTTCTTCCTCTCCTCTTACTCTCAGCGATCACATTACCTCTTTATTTTCCCACCTCCCCAACAATCTCAACATAGCTCACATCAATTCTCAGAGTGTTCCTGCTCATTACTCAGATCTTCTGGCTTCCTTTAACAGTGCACATATAGATGCTTTGCTCATCTCCGAGTCCTTTCTTAAACCCTCTCTCTTATCTGTTAATTATGCCCTTCCTGGCTTTGTCCTTATCCGTAATGATAGAACTGGGAAAGGGGGTGGTGGTGTTGCCATTTACTTACGTACTGATATTCCCTACAAGATTATCAGCACATCACCATCTTCCTACTCGGGGTCAGCGGAGCATCTTTTTCTTGAAATTTCCTTGCATCACGCTAAAATGCTTCTCGGAGTCGTCTACAGTCCTAACCTCACTATTAATTACTTTGAGTCTTTTGATTCGCTTTTAGATGTTCTCTGTCCCTCTTATGACCACGTAGTCTTGATGGGCGATTTTAATACTTGTCTTCTTAAAAACGACAGTCGTACTCACAAACTTCAATCTCTCTTATCTTCTTATAACCTTAGTATTCTGCCTCTTTCTGCTACTCATCATTCTCCTAATTGCACCCCTTCTCTGTTGGACCTGATGATTGTCTCTAATTCTAATAATGTATCTGTTCACGGACAGCTCACTGCTTGTTTTTCTTACCACGACCTCATCTTCATGTCTTACAGGATTCGCCCTCCTAAGCGTAAGCCGCATTATATGTTCCTTCGGAACTACAAAGGCTTATGCCTGGAGGCATTGCTGCGTGATGCCGGTAGCATCGATTGGACGGACGTCTTAGAGAGCTCATGTATCGACGATATGGTTCACATTTTTAACAGCAAATTACTCAGTTTATTTGACCGGCATGCCCCTATCCGTCGAGTCAAAGTAAAACATGTTCCGGCTCCTTGGCTTACTCCTACCATTAAGGATGCGATGGCAAGTAGGGACAGAGCCAAAAGAAGGTTAAAACGCTGTCCTTCCGAGCGCAACTTGAATGCGTACAAGGTGCTGCGTAATCGCTGCAGGCGTATGTGTAGAGATGCAAAGAGACGCTACTTCCATAATTCTCTCGACAATCGTAACTCTTCTGAAGTCTGGAAGTTCCTGAAATCTGTCGGCATTGGCAAGTCTCCAGTCGTTTCTAGTAATGGCATTGACGTGTGTGCTCTTAACAAACATTTCTCACATCCCCCTATTTCTATTGATCCGCACGTCAGATCAGCAACGTTAAATAAACTTTCTGGTTTACCAATGCCGCAGTGTTCTCCTTTTCAATTGAGTCAAGTGAGTGAAAGTGAAGTCAAAAAATCTATTTGTGCTATCTCCTCTACTGCGGTTGGTAATGACAATATTTGTTCAAGAATGATTTCTCCTATCCTCCCTACACTACTTCCCGTTTTGACCCACATTTTTAATTTCTCCTTGTTTTCTAGTACTGTTCCTGGGGTCTGGAAACAAGCTCATATCATCCCCTTACCCAAAATTCCTAAGCCGGTCTCACCCACCGATTTCCGTCCCATTTCTATCCTCCCATTTCTCTCTAAAGTTCTTGAGCATATTGTTCACCAACAACTTTTTGTCTTTTTATCTGCGAATGAACTCCTTAGTCCTCTTCAGTCTGGTTTTCGACCTGGTCATAGTACAGTAACGGCTCTGTTGAAGGTTAGTGATGACATCCGCTGGGCAATGGACCACAAATCTCTTACTTTACTTGTACTTCTCGACTTTAGCAGTGCCTTTAACTCTGTCGATTTCGATATCCTCCTTGGGATCCTTAAATCTCTGAATTTCTCCTCTTCCGCTATTGGTTGGTTTAACTCCTATCTTAAAGGCCGCTCACAGCGGGTCCGTCTCGACGAGTCGTCTTCTGATTGGTGCTCTCTTACTGCGGGTGTGCCTCAGGGTGGCGTTCTCTCTCCTCTTCTCTTTTCTATTTTTATTAACTCTATCACCCGAGTCATCTCTTCCTACTTCCATCTCTATGCCGACGACCTGCAGCTTTACAATAATTTCTTAAGGGAAGATGCGGAAGCCGCTGTTTCTGCCATGAACAGTGACCTGGATTTGATTAGTGAGTGGTCGCGGTCATTTGGACTGCAAATCAACCCTAGGAAATCCCAGGCCATAATTATCGGCAGCAGGTATATGCGGAATAGGCTCGATGTTGCGTCGCTGTCTCCACTCTGTCTGAATGGAGTTCAGATTGAATATGCTCATTCGGTTAAAAACCTGGGGGTGACCATGGACTCTTACTTGTCGTGGACTGCTCATGTTGCACAAGTCAGTCGCAAAGTGCACTACACGTTCCATTCGTTGAAATGTCTCCAGGGCTTCTTGCCCTTGAACACCAAAATCTCTCTTGCTCAAACCCTCATTCAGCCCATTATTGATTACGCCGATGCCTGTTATTTGGATGCCACCGAGGAGCTTTTAAATAAACTTGAGCGTTTGCAAAATATTTGTATTCGTTTTGTTTTTAACCTTAAAAAGTATGATCATGTCTCCAACTTTCGCAAGATCCTCAAGTGGCTCCCCATTCGACTTCGCAGGAACTCTCGGATATTGTGCTTGCTATTCAATCTCCTTCACAATCCTAAAACACCATCCTATCTGCGGGAGCGCTTTTCCTACGCCCGTCCTTCAGATGCGCCTTGCAGGTCGCATCTTAAGAACCTTCTTAAGTCCCCTCCCCATTCCACCGACTTCTACTCCTACTCCTTCACAGTGCACGCGGTGCGGCTGTGGAATTCACTACCGCCTGAAATTAGGGACTGCCAAACTGTTGCACTTTTTAAAAGAAAAGTTAAGGAACACTATCTTTCCACCTTATCATAGTTGTGTATGTATTTATTATTTTGATTGCATTTTATTTTTTTAAATTCTAGTGATATTTATTCTGGAAGTATGTATGTTTATTTGTATGTATGTAAGTAAGTATATTCTTATAATACTATTGTTCAGTTTTATTAAGTGAATTGTTTTTAGATTTTATGTGTTATCTTTTTTGTCTCCTTTACTCTTTCGCACGCTGTCTACATCTCTCTATTTATTGTCCTATCGCAGGTATGCTGGAAGAGATTTCTTATGAAATAAGCATCACCTTTGTACCTATTTTTCTGTTCTGTTTTTTTCTTGTCTGTTTATATATGTGTGTACATAAATGGTTAAAATAAATAAAATAAAAATAAAAATAATTGCTTCATTTGGTTCGGCTTCAGACGTAAAGTTTGGATGATTTTTAATTAGTTATGCACATAAAAATCAAGCACGTATCACTTTGATAGTTGACAGCTAAAGTGTAATGGTGCGATCACAGAGATATCTATGAATGCGATTGTTTTAAAATCATTTTATTTTTTGTGTTTGTTACGATTTGACGCTAAAACGGCTAAACGGGTTTGGATTATATTTGGCTCAAGGGTAGATCAAGACCTGGATTAGGACAAAGGATACTTTTTATCCCGATATTCCCACGGGATCGAGACTTATGCGGGTAAAACCACGGGGCGCAGCTAGTGTATTAATAAAGTTCAATGCGTTCTTGTTCAACGTTTAAATGACTGACGGATGACAGGTGAAAATGAGTGACGATAATAGATAGGAAGTCATGGATTACCCAATTTTGCGGAGTACGATTGTCACCCAGTATGATGTATTAAGATTGTCAAGTGAAAAAGCTCAAGTACTCCATTACTGCATTTGATGTTTAAATGATAAACGCGGCGCGTCTTTTCATCATTCATCTCCAAATAATAAAAAGACGACGACCAGCAGTCAGCAAAACTATAAGATGGAGAAGTTATTGTGTTCCTTGTGTAAGAAATACTCAGACGATCCACAGTCATCAAAGAACTGGGCTATGAAGCTAGGCATAACGCAGAATAAAAATAAATGCGAAAGCGAAAACGAAGATACTACCAAACCAAAGCCGTAATATTAAATGACGACACAAATGCATCGTAAAAACACTATTTGCATCATAAAAAATCATAAAAAAAAATAATTAACGAACAAGTGGAATTGGCGAGTTTGGATAAAACATAAATGATAGATTATGCAAGAATGGGTACAAACATAATTAATGATCACGGAAATAAAGGTTTTCTCACTACATTATCATTTTCCTTGTATCTACAGTGGATAATAATACACTTCCGCACTTCTAAACTGACCTACCGTGCATTTTTAGGGTTCCGTTGCCAAATGGCAAAAAATGGAACCCTTATAGATTCGTCATGACTGTCTGTCTGTGTGTCTGTCTGTCTGTCTGTCCGTCTGTCTGTCTGTCTGTCCGTCCGTATGTCACAGCCACTTTTCTCCGAAACTATAAGAACTATACTGTTGAAACTTGGTAAGTAGATGTATTCTGTGAACCGCATTAAGATTTTCACACAAAAATAGAAAAAAAGCAATAAATTTTGGGGTTCCCCATACTTAGAACTGAAACCAAAAAATTTTTTTTTTCGTCAACCCCATACCTGTGAGGTATCTATGGATAGGTCTTCAAAAATGATATTGAGGTTTCTTATATCATTCTTTTCTAAACTGAATAGTTTGCGCGAGAGACACTTCCAAAGTGGTAAAATGTGTGTGTCCCCCCCCCCCCCCTGTAACTTCTAAAATAAGAGAATGATAAAACAAAAAAAAATATATGATGTACAATGCCATGTAAACTTCCACCAAAAATTGGTTTGAACGACATCTAGTGAATAGTTTTTTTTTAATACGTCATAAATCGTAAACCGCAATTTACCTTTTATTGAACCAACTCAAATATAAAAAAATAAAAAATAAACATTTACGTTCATAAACATAAACCTTATGCATAAGCCCGGATGTTACGGAACCCTCGGTGAGCGAGTCCGACTCGCTCTTGCCCGGTTTTTATGTCTAAAGGCGTACTACATCAGAATAATGATAAGCCAGAGAAAAAGTTTTTATGCACTTTTGAAACCGACTACAGTTCATAACACACATATCAACCTGGAAAGAGATTGTCATCGTATCGCCTTTCACCTCGCCGTCAAACAGGCATCAACCTAACGTAATCAAAGCGGGTCAGCAACTCCGACACGTCGACTCGGCTGTGGCTAGGCGACGGTGACGCCGTGCTTACGGCTCGCTGACCGCTGGTTGATGGTGCTGCAGGCAGGCCGAGGGAGGGGTTAGATGGGCAAGAGTGGACGAAGAGACGTAAGCTCGGGTACAGAGAGACTTAAGCGCGGGGACGACGAGCCGTAAGTGCGGGAACTACAAGTTTGCCACGCACCGCACAGCGGTTCGTGAGCTTGTCCCGAGGCGTTTACGTTACGATTTCGATTGTGTGGGAGTGTGCATTGCAGTAGGGAGTTTCAAACAAAGAGTGCTATAAGTATGACTTTTACTGAACAGCATTTTGGTATCACCATTGTTCCAAATTAGAATTTCGTGAATTAAAATTTGGTACAATGACAAACGAAAATGATAGTGAGTGACTGGCTTCAAAACCACTTATTATTTTGTCTTTTTACTCTTCTAGATCTTGTCCTAGAGATTATAAAATAGTAGATTGTTATACAAGGGTCGGAAGGAATCAATTCCCATACGAGGCATTTAGACGCCCGAGCGCCGCGAGGGCGGCTATAGTCCGAGTGGGAATTGATGACTTTCACCCGCATTAAACACTCTACTTTTCATTTCGAATTTAAGGAGAGTACAAAATAGTAGTTCTTAAATATTTATTGATAATAATTACAGGAATAATAGGTACCTATTTATTAGTCTTTTTTAAATTTGAAGTATGGAACACACCACGTCACCGCCACATGAGTGGATTCTGTGTCACAACCGCGGGCCGTCCCGCTTACTAGGGCCCGTATTATTATCATTCTGTCTGCATTCTTACTTTTACCATTTTTCATAAATTACTTAGAAAACACGATAATCTTGTTAAAAATTACTAAAAATTGTGTTGCGACGTGACACTTTTTAGTGCTGACCGTCCACCCAACTTTCTTATTTCGATTAAAAACTTGCATACAGCCTAATCCGTTACTCGCAATAAAAAAAATGGAAAAAAATTGTAGAAACTGAATAAAAACTCTTTAAACTAACAAAATGTATTGAAATGTTAAGTGTTTGCAGAATATCCAATCTATAGAATTAATTAATTATCATCATTCTCAAAAAACTTCTGGTAAGCCTACCTAAAAAATGTTTACTGGGAATTCTGTAGTAAACTATTAGAAAGTATCAAAAATAAAATCCACAATAAATAATTGTCCAATAAATTAAAATAATTTTAAACAGCGAGCGCATTCCGAATATAAATTCAATTATAGAAGCATTTCGGCGCGAAATTCAGTAAATGAGGTACCTATGGCCTGTCTGTTATTGATATGATATTAGAAGAGATTGAAATGATAAATAATAGAAAAGCATAAATCATTATTATAAACAATGCTTATTGTATTTATTGCTTAAAATAATTTAAATTTATTTTCAAATATCGATTACATTCGTCATATTAATTACTCGAGTCAATCGAAATGAAAAAAAAAATTGTTTGGAATAATCGCTTTCACACATCATTGCAATAAAAAAAATACAATAATGGTCGGCGATTTTGAACACAAATTGAGTAGCGGTAATGATTAATACCTACGTATTATTGAACCTGTGTTTGAATATTAAGTTAAAAACTGGGCATTTTCGTGTTGCTTATAATATTATCAATAACATTTGTCACATTTTAAATCTTATCTACATCTGTGTGTGTGAAATTAGTGAAATTAAAAATGTAAACACACACGATTGGCGCGAAACTTCGACATTAGATATCAAAAAAACTTCATAACCACTACTTATTTACCTTAAACTATGGATAAATTTGTCAAATAATCAAATGATGTATATTCACAGCCCCATATGGTAAAGTCAGGATGTTCTAAATCCCCAATTTTTATGTTTTTTAGCCTCGACCACAACTGACATCAAAATGGCGATTATCGTACCTATAATTATATGTATGTTGAATTTATTCAAGGTAAATTATTAACTTGTGAGCTAAATATGAAAGATTTAATGGCGTTAACATATGAGCTTTTTATCCAACTCTCCTAATTAACCCACATTCATAAGATTTGATGGGTGGCATAACAAATATTTACATAATCAATTAAGGGTATCGTATGTATGACTGAGCTGACTACCTAACTAAATTTAGTTCTATTTTTAAATTTCATTCCCGCCCTAGGGAAGGAAGCAATTACTATGAATCTTTCCCGCCCGAGGGTGGGAAGCAGCGTTTTCCACCTGTTATTCGGATCAAACAAACACTACTTTCCGAGTATGAGAGATGAAAAAACGTTTTCAGTAAAAACGGATATTCAAACGTTTCGTCAAGAAAATTCTTGCAGTGTGGTGCTGACATCTGTTTAACGTCATACATCATGTGACGTCACGCCTGTAATGTCGACTGAAACGCTCCAGTCAGCCGCTTATTAATTTTCACATAATGCCTCGCTTTTCGTTTATAACACATACCTTTTTCTATCTATTTTTTCTAGAAGTAACATGCTATACGTAAGATTCTGTTGTCTCTAATGTGAACATTTTCGTTTAAGACCCGTGTGACAGCTAAACTTAAAAGGAGACAAAGGAAAATATATTACGAGGTAAGATTCCACCCAAGTTTATGTTTATTAGATATACGATACTAGATTTTAAAGTTTAACAGCATCTCTAGAATGTCGCAGTGATACCTATTTATATTTTATCCTCGAAGTACCTATCTACTGTGATAATATAATTTATAGTTTTGAATATAAATTAAGATTTAGATTTCTTTCTAGACATTTTGAATAGGTGTTCTTTGAAAACGAGGATGTAGCGTAGCTTTTTTCAAGTAATGCTATTAAATCCCATCCCACAAAATTGTATACATATAAACAATAAATAATTACGAATTTGTGTGTTTGCATACCAAAATTTATTCTGATTTAAAAAGCTGTTGTGCCCTGTTCATGGTAGCAGCTGGTAGCACTGGGGCGAAGGTGGACCGGAATATCCGCCGGTGATTAGCCAGTAATTATGTACAACGACCGGCGAACGGACCGGATTAACATAAACACGCACGTGGATGCTGAACCGTAAATATTATTTCCTACATTTTTAATAAATATCTTAGTTTTAAAACATTATTGATTATGAGAAACAAATGTTGTTTCAATACTAAGATTGTTTTGAATATTTCAAAAGTTTTCGTAATTTCAGACTAACAATAAGTTAAGTAAATAAAATCAACAATTTTCATCAGAATTCCAAAACATCTTCAGTATTCGATTTCATCCTCCATTGACTTAAAAAAATCTGAAATGCTCTTGAATACTGATTCTGTCGAACTTTATAATCAACTTTTCTGCCTCGAACTCCCGAGATATTTAATTACACAATGCTAAGTCGAGATATTCACATTTTCTTTTTGTTTTACAAACAGCTACATAACAACAGACGCGGAATAAGTAAATGAAGAATAATTTAAGAGAAGAAAAGGAGGGGAGGGAGACCGGTAAAACGTTAATAAGTTATTTATTTCTGTGCAGGTCCATGTGGTCTCGCTTATTACAAGTTGGATTAGTGTGGTGGATGTTAAACAACTGCTTAGGAGTGTTTGCTAGACTTCATTAATGTTTTTAAATGTTTGGTATTTCGTTGAGAACTCTTTTCCGTTGGGCAAAGAAAACTATTTCAACAGTTAGGTAATACATGGCTTTTTTATATACTTGTGTATAGTTCATTGAAATATACATATATATGTTCACATGATTATTTGGCAAGAGTGACATAAAAAGCAAGAAAAACTTTTGAAACTATAAAATTGTCATCATAAAATTACCTACTAAAACGAAGCAGGTCTCATATGTGGTGAATACAGTTCATATTCATCCGTATTCGGAGTCACCCACGCTGCACTGCTGCACTAGGTCCTCACTTCCGTTATTCACTGCCAGCTGCCATTTTGCTCGGCACATAATATATGACAACGCATATTGTTCGACGGTCTTTCACGATTTTAGTTATGCATTTTTTTACGGCTAACTCTAGGTTACTATAGTTCCGTGTACAGGACATTAGACATTAGGAATTTTATATTAAAAATTCTTTCAGTTTAAGGTTTGTATTTTCGGGGTACCTATATTGGTTACTGTAGCTTTTGCCTGCAGCTCCGCCCGCGTGGAGGTCGGAAATTATCCCACGGAAACATATTACCGGGATAAAAAGTATCCTGTTTTAATTCAGGTTATAATAAACTATCTGTGTGTCCTATTAAAAGCATTAATACTAATGACTGAAATACTATCGTGAATTCATGCAAGCCTAGTATTTTTTGTTAGAATACTTCTCAAAGAGTCAGGTCATATTTCAATCATGATTCGAAAGTCACGTATCGTCCTAAAAACAAAAAGCAATTGTGACCGTCGAAAGTTATTGTTCTTTTCCTCGGAAACAGTATTTTTTTTTCGGGATGTAAGATACCTCATGTCCTTTTCTATACCCCTGACAACCATGATGGTTAGTTCAGTGGTTTAGGCGTGAAAAGGTAACAAACAAACTCACTTTCGCATTTATAATATTAAGTTAGGATTTCAGACCGTTTTGTTATTATGCTACTCGTGTAACTACGCAAGGTATTCTTTTTAAAATTGCGTGTCTTTGTAATACTGCCTTTAATTATATCTACCACATTGTGTCCGTAGATCTCATTTGATCCTCAGAGATTACCTATTGGGTATCCTTCTCGAGGTATCTCACTAAACGCGAGTCATTTTTCACGCGCACGCTATGTGGCGCCCCCTTTCAATTAGCGAGTAGTGATTTATGGAGTTTTATATAGGTAGGTATATCGTTTGTTTACAAAAGAATTTGTGATTTATTTAGATGGGTAGCGGTGTTAGAATACATAATGTACATTGTATTATGCTATTTTTGTGCTTTTAATTAAAAACTAAACAATTTATTTCCCTCAGAGGACCAACATTTTTTTAGAAGAAAACTTTCTACAAGTACCAAAGTTACGCATTTGCGGTTCTAGTAGTTATAATCCGTCCCCAAATGAAGTATAAATATTTTTGTGTGCTTGGATAAATTATGTTGCTGCTCTTGCCAAAATTATAATAATTACGGCATTCTAATAAATAAAAATCGTATTTCATAAAAGTAAGGAACCAAACCGAAAAAGATTAGATTTTCGTATTGCAGCAAATGCTGTTTCCAGTTTCAGTCGAGTCAAATAATGTGGTTGTAGATGTAATTTTGTGCTGCACGCTCCGCAGAATGTGGTTGATATAATTTATTTTTCATCATGAAATGTTGATCGTCGATACTTCTTGCACAAAAGTTACGGAATAACAATAAAAATCGAAATATTCAATCATCGATTTCATCTCATCTGCATGTTTGTTATTACAATTGAGGTCACAAACGCTCGTTTCATAAACAACATCGACGTTGATACGGTCATTGAACATGGTTCGACGTTTGATGTTCGTTTTGTAATTAATCAAAATATTATACCTATTGCGTTTTCAGTCTGTTTTCACCAAGTCACAGTCTAATCTGTTATCAGGTTTAAAGTAAAATAGTAGTAAACATAAAAGTAAACAAGTGATATAATTTAATTTTTCTGAAAATCGGACTTGTCAGGACGGTACGGACGGACGGTTGATACTCAAACAACAACCTTTTAAGTACCTAACTAGGTACGTGTTTAGTCGGACTTTGATCCGCCCACACAGTCTCCAGTGGCCTGGAAACACTCTATGGTCTTCTTAAGAACATTTCGTTACCTTATAGGTATGTTGATGGAATTCTCTTGTAGCATTATGCCGGTAATTTTATAATTGTTTTGGGCATAGTCTGCTATTAAATTAAAGGTAAATCCTATTTTAATTGTGGACATAAATCCCTTGGTTTGCAAATGCACTATATATTTACTGAATAGATTACCTATAAGACTCTTGTTACTTTGATATAATATAAGCTAAGTTTTCCCAACAATATCATGAATTTTGAATGAGAAACCCAACTTAAAAATATTGTTAGTGGCCAGAACTATCTAAGAAAATGGTATGGGTTTAACGCGGTAATACCTTAGTTATACTAAGTGGTAATCGAAAGGCTATTACGCGCACTAGTGCATCCATAGCTTGATATCTCAGCCTACATCCAACACTATCGCAAAATATCGTCCCTCACTGAATTAATAGCCCAATTACAGCGCTCTTTGCTTTTGCTCTCGATTTAAAAGTCCCCTCTCGTATTCAGTAGATGATCATTTGTGACTCGATCCTTTTTTTCATCTAGTCTAGTGAGTACACTAGACTAGATGAAAAAAAGGATCGAGTACGATGAAGACTGTTTTGATATTCAGATTAGAGGTCGCGAGCCGCAATCTGACTGTCAGTCGTCCCAACACTTGACACAAAATGTGTGACTACGCTTACCTAATTTGGTGTGCGCTGAGTATAGTGTGGAGTGGAATTCGATCTTAACTTATATTCTTAGTAGCACGTGCTCATGAAGAACAAGTGCTCTAGGTCTGTACTGCTGAGTTGATAAACAACACAGAACAAAGGAGAAACCCGTTTCTGGGCCTAACCGTTACACGAATAAGATATGTACCAAAAAAATCGTCTATTTTGCTAAATTAACCCATTTAAATCTTAGCCTCATTTACAATGGCCAAGTGTAGAAAATAATTAGATTTCAATTTTTTGTTTTAAACCACCTTTGTAAACCGTTACAACACTTATTTTGTTATACGTCACTAACTTCACAAATGCTGGTATTCTATCAATAGAGCGTACCCTAAGAATATGATCGATTTAGTGGAAATCGATGCTGATACAAATAATTAAATAACACTCCATTGTTTTAGTATAAATGACTTTTTACGTTTTAAAATCAATGTAAAACAATTAAATTTGGAAACTAATTGATATTTAACGTAATCTCCATTAAAAAACATTAAAAGAAATAAATAATCGATAAAATCGACTGCACCATGGATTGCACTAGTAAACGGCAAATGTCAATGTCAACGTCTGTCAATTGTCATGGTTGTAATGTCATGTCATTAATGTCATTCGCTTTTCGGATTTTTGTGCAAGTCAATGTGTTGTTTTTCTGTATTTCTGGGGATTTATTTTTTCATTAGACCTCGAATACTAGACTCTGAAATTGATTCCATTCTGACTGACCCTCGCTTGAACAATGGACACCGTTACATAACCTGCCACCTGTGCTGACTTTTGCTGGAAAACCTGATCTGATTACTGCTCTTTTTTACGACTGGCACGACATCATGAACCTGTGCATTAATTGCGGAATAGCAACGGCCCACTGCCATACAATGGGAAGGCGAAGATTGGAAGATGAAAATGATTCTTTCAATTGTACAGGAATGGGTCGCGCGCGCCTCAAACGGTTAGTATCAGATATTTCTATATTGTAACATTTTTTACAATGTATGTAATAATTTAATGTAGTCGAACTAAATAGTGTTATCGCATTTGTTCAGTTGTTTGTTGATAGTTGTACTTTATGTAATGATACCAGAATGTGCAGATGTGATGCTTCATATTCGAAGACATGACTGTGACATCACCAATCCGGACTGAACCTGCTGAGTGGGAATATAATTAACCAATAATCATTATTGGTTAATTATATTCCCACTCAGAGAGGAGACCTGTGTCCATGCAGTGGGAATGTAATAAGGTCGCTTATGTTTACCCAAATGTGCCACTTGGATGTTTATTGCTAAATGCTAATGCTAGACCTAATAGTCAAATGATAAATGTTTGCTTCAGGTAATTGAAAATGACTTTAATCTGCCAAGCTTGCTGGAATCATGCCAATTCTGTATCTCTTGATGGAAATATACCAGAAGGGAGTGAACAGCCACCTACAGGACACCAACGAGTGTGTTTCACTGTGGACATTCTCTTCTGAGAAGAGTTCGTTGCCATCAACTTACGACTACCGGTACAGTGCAAGAACACAGAATACACGAAGTTATAAGAGGATGGATCCTACCACGCATGGTTAATATAATAGTTTTTTTTTTTGTGCTTTTTTAATAACAAGGGCATTCAAAAGTTTTATTTGGTATGCTAAAACATTTAAGTGAATTAGAACAGTGTGATAATGGTTAAGCTAACTCAGGCTTACTAAACTACATCAGGATTTCTTTAGATCATTCTTTTTCAAAGTGAGCAATAACACACCACACATCTCTGGTGTAAAGGCAGGGTTTTAATGTAGATATATTATTTTCAGGTGTGTGCTTCAAGTGTTGTCTGTCACTCTTGTTGGGTGCGAGCAAATAGAGCATCCCGGCATTTCCATGATCTACAGCAAGAGTTGTCAACATCGGACTCAAACTTAAGAGGAAGAATAAAGTCGAGGCATAATAATAATAGGATGTATTTTGTTTATACATTAGTCGACAGCTCTCTAAGTGGAAGGGATGCTATAACCGAACTTATATCGTTAGCAAAAGAACGGTTGGATGCTGTATCCACACCTTGAGCATAATATGGTATCTTGGTTAGGCACGGCACCAGGGTAGTCAATTGCCTCCTGCACAATTTCTGGATACCTACTGTGTTATTATATTATGATGATCCTAATGAAGAAAGTAATTAATAAAACCACCACAATAACCTGTGTTTTTTTTATTTTAATATATTATTGCAATCTCAGATTACTTACTGTTATCTGAGATTGCATCAAATCCCTACAATATTAACAAATGCAAACCAGTAGTGATGTAAGTGGGCCTTGTATAATAAACATAGTTTTCTGCTGAGGTTTTCAGGACCGCTACAAGAACAATCAGATAAATCGGAAGTCATCCCCTAAGCGCTTTTTATATAAGTAGGTACCTCAAACCTCATCGTGATTGGCGGCAGGTGCTGCAGCACAGCATATGTGCGTTCCAGATTTACGTAGGAAACGAAAGTCTCAAAAATATCATCGTTTAACTAGGTACTAAAAATAACCTAAAAAGTGAACATTGTTGTCTGATTTTACCAATTTGGCCATTGCTGGGAGACGTGAAAATTGGGTTCGTGAAACCTTCCTAAATGCTCTAATTTATGGCCAAATTCCAGCCCTGTAACGCCAGGCCCAAGTTTCTATGGAGTTTGGGTTTCTCCTTTTATTTCATTTAAATAATCTGTTGAAGAAATAAAAATACTAAGAGTATTAAATGAATTTGCAGAATGTTAATGAAAGCCAACTGTTTCTCTGAGCTCAGTTGATTAATACAAAAGCCGAGGGACATCGGAAATGAAATTTAAGATAAGAAACTTGGAAATTATTATTAAAAATATGGACAATTGTGCCAATAGGTGCTGGGTTAAGTTTGAAATTAATCAAATTAACATGGTTACGAGCGATTTGCCTGAATCTTTGAATTTACTATCGTACAGCGTGTATTGATGTGTCATCATTCTCCTGCCCTTATCCCAATTTATTTGGGGTCGGCGCAACATGTCTTTTTCTTCCATACTTCTCTATTAGTCGTCATCTCGGTAGTCACCCCCTTTCTAACCATATCATCATTCACACATGTAGCCGATTGTAAAATTTCGTAGCAAGACGCGGCGTAGCGACTCGTAGCACATCGTAGCGGCTTGTAGCACGTCGTAGCGGCTCGTAGCACGTCGTAGCGGCTCGTAGCACGTCGTAGCGGCTCGTAGCACATCGTAGCGGCTCGTAGCACGTCGTCTTCGAGTGCATACAAATCGATTACAATAAGCTTCCTATGCATAGTAAACGAATTGCTTTAATCGGAGGGATTGCGGACGTTATCAATCTATCATTATTTTGCTTTATAATATCCTGATACAAACAAGTTAATTTAACATTCTCTGCAAATTAAACAATAAAAGATTGTAAAATTGTAAATCTTGTTCCATCTTACTCATACATCAGCAATAAATGAGGCACGCAAACACACTAGAGGCTTCCAACGTTGAAATTATAATATAACTAAATTAACCACTATATTATGTTTTTTGTGCCACATGAAAGGCTCATCATCCAGGTACTGTATATCAAATTACTAGCGGTGTGTTCATCAAATCTAGGCGCAATAAATTGGAATGTGATTCCCTTTTCTGTTAAGTACTATAATTTGATTAGGGAGGGTTGGGTATGATACTTAGTTATCTAGTACTAGATTCACTAACAGCGTTTGTCTACTGCAACCGTCAACGGGAAACGAGATTATTCGAATGTTGACGGACTTGCGGTGGACACACGGCCATTGTAAATGTGTGTACAGATACTTCGGCGATGTCATTTTGTTCTCTTTGACGTCCCGTGGATGTCCTATTGACGTGGCGGTTGACAAACGGCCTGACACTGGCTAAGCTTCGATACCCTGCAGTCTGTGATGTGCAATAACTTTGCTTTTAAGACTTAAGGCTTAGTGCAGACTATGACGAGACTATTATAAAAGATATTAATATTGTCGAGATAATAATTTGAGATAGGAAAATGTCCCATATCTTGTGTTAAATAAAGACATTATTTTCTCATTCATCTGGTTGGAGGTCAACATTTCTGTTTCTCTTGACACTTTGGACTGCATTGCTTGTCATGTTTATCTCTTTAGTTATTTTATGATTTTACAACTCTCAACGCAACTATAAGTGAATTGTTTTAGGAAATTATTTATTTACAAGGCATCAAATCTGTGTATTTCATAAAAATGTTTGGTACATAGATAATTAACGACGCAAAATTGTGACGGATCCCGTCGAGGTTAGATACACGAATCGTGCGCTAAATATTCCCCTTTATCGATGTAGCTTAATATAACATAAATACATATTAAGGTATACATATTGGTAAGAGGATAGAACTGGGTTAAAAATACTCTTGTGAATATTTATAAATTTGATTTGGTTCTGAAAATCACTCGTATGACGAGTCAACATATTTCATCCCGAAATGTGTCCGGAACGCTTGTATTTCCAATCAACTACAGATATCTAGTAGAATGATCGACCGGACACACTCCATCTACGAATGTTTTATGTCGTCCGTCTGTCCACACACTCCGCAGTAGAGAGCAAGTGCATTTAAAATGTCGAAACGGAAACTATTGGTCGGAATGTGTCATCATCATCATCATCATTTCAGCTGAAAGACGTCCACTGCTGGACATAGGCCTCCCCCAAGAGGGGGGGTCTGCCATAACCGCCACGCTTGGCAGGCGGGTTGGCGATCGCAGTATAGTATGGTGGTGGAATGCATATAGAACGCTGCTGCCCATTCGGAATGTGTATATTGATTTATTGATAATATTCTTATGTTTGCAGCAATATAGAAGAGTTCGTATAAGTATAGCCAAGAACTGTCCTAGTAACATAGATACACTTATTCACTAATTTTACATTTAAAACTGTTACACTTTCGCGAAAATAAGTAAGAGGTAATCTAATTTATTGTGGCACAAGATCAGTAGCTAAAAGTATAAATTCGTTTTGCGGTCATATCCCCGGGGAAACGTTGTGACCGAATATAAATAACCCCTTCTTACGAAAATGGTCTCTCCAAAAGGGTCGCTGTAGATGTAGAACGGAGTCACTTGTGGATCATTCTTTATCTCAAAAAGCCTTTAGAGTTCAAGCTATTGTGCAGCTAAGTCCTATCAGTAAGAATTTGATATTTCGAAACATGCAAATGTAACTTCTTACTTAGGTAAAAGTTGTACGAATCTTTGATTTATTTTAGCTTTTACGTTGTTGTTGGTTCAAAAGTGGTCCAAATAGATAGACACACATTCAGCAATCAAGACTGTTAGGGTTATGGTTTGAATGCGAATAATAACCATTTAAGTGAGAGTGAGGTGATAATACAGGGTGAGGTGGTAATTCTTATTTCCATTCCATAGGGGTGAATATTTTTTTCACACAAAAGCTTAAAATAGAAAATCACTTGAACTTCCCAATATTCGAATTGTGGTAGTTACAAACGCAGATAACTAAGCCAAATTAGATTGTATCCTTTACAAACAAAACTTTTGCCTTTATAGTAATAATCTGATAAATAAAATTGAGAAACATTCAACTACAACAACAATCGTTCGGCTGATCCTTTTCACCGAAGTCACACTTGAACTATTAATTATGATTAACAGTGAGTTTTGAAGTTAGGAAGGCACAGTCAGTCCTTTATTATCACAATCATACTCCACTATAGGTATAAAAACAACGCTAGGATAGATCTGTCAGCCGTTACATGCAACTGACAAGCAACTGTGTTTGGCACGTATATCGTAGTCGATCATGGAGATTTCTGGTGTATGTAACGCAAAGCTGGGGCAAGGCCAGTGAGAGAAACAGTGAAGCCCTTGCTGTGTCTTTTGATATCTCAAAGGCCTTTGGCATGCTAGTCTATAGGTAAGCTTCCCGCATTTGTATCCCCGCTGACTAATAACTGGATTTCCGACTTCCTAAGTGAGTGAATGATCAGAGTGACTCAGACACTCGTATAACGGTTTAGCCAGGAGCGACGATGTGGGAAATCCTATTCGGTTCTACCATAGATATTATAACTATTTTTTTACATTTCTATGGATTCTACAGGTGAGATAAGACCCACATGAATTAATAATATTTGAATGCTATTGCATTATTAATTTAGGGTGAATTTTTCCAATAAAAGTGAACGCGGCAGCACATCTAAACCGCGTTCAAGAGCTGTCAGTATCAATATTTCACAACATGTTGATGTTACTGACAGTTTTTGAACGCGGTTCACATTTCTAATTACACATCTTTGTCGATTGATAGACAATGATGTGTAATTAGAAATTTATCTTTGTAATCAAAGAAAAAATTCTAATTACACATCATTGTCTTACAATAGAAAACAATCTCTCATTAATATGAGAGATTGTTTTCTATTGTAAGCCGAGTAATTCATATTGATACCGTCTAGCTGGATACCAGACCTACATATGATAATTAGTAAAAATAAAAGATGTATTATTTATAAATTATCATTATATTTCGCTAATAGTCCTTTGTAAAGCTCAATGGATTAACAATTTGTCTTGGACTGTATTTTAGTACCTAAGTTTTCACATTATAGTAGTTAGTCGATATGTAATGAAGGTCTGAATGTAAGTTCGAACGACTTTTCTGAACTGAAATTGAATGAGTTTCAGTCAGCATACGTTCCACATGTAATGTGTTGAATGTACTTCTCTACTGAGTTACTAACTTATAGAAACTTTGTCCCGATAATGTCATTAGACTTCAGTAGTAATAAGTCTTGAGAATTTATTTAGAAATACGCTATAGATTTTAGATAGTTTCTGACTTTATTCATCATCATCATCTGCCTAGCCTTTTCCCAACTATGTTGGGGTCGGCTAGTTTCTGACTTTATTGTTTATCAGAAAAATCATGGGTTGTGACATAAATCAATTATGTCATATCCCTATGTATTTTACTGTGTGTAATATTAAAATAAATAAATAAATCTAATTACCTAGTAATAATAAGAATGCATAGCTTTCCCTACTGCAGTAAATACAATTAGATCTCTATAACGACGTGTGTCTAATACAACAATGACGTTTTATTTCAAAGTGTCAAACAATAACAAACGTATTTGTACCGCAGTACCCTCGTCATTCACGTCCCTCGGCGATGAGCTGACGAATATGGCGATAGTCTTGGGACCTGTCAGTATTATTACATAAATATAATATAACTCGGCAGACCGCGGCTACTGATATAAGCGGCAGCCCACGTAGGAGATGGCGGAACGAGCTGGATAGGTTCCGTCAAAACTCGAAGGTGGACGCTCGGGCTCGCGAAAGATGGAAGGAGTGGAGGGAGGCCTTTTCCCAGGAGTGGGACAGAGTACGCTAGTAAAAAAAAATTAAAAAATACATACTTGATGTTTAAAAATTAAATGTGCCTTTATAGAAATGAATGATATTGTACTACAAAATGTACCAGGAGACATCAAATATTTTAATAAAATAATCAATACCTAATTAATTAATAAAAAGAATAAAAAGTAACAAAAGTAATCCTAACTTAACTAAAACTATATACCATACCATACCATAATCAGCCTATAATGTTACCACCCTCCTCTCGGTGAGAGGGAGTGGGCCGTTTTCCACCACGCGGGCCCAGTGCGGATTGGTAATGTCTTCGAATTTTTGGTTCTAGGACATGGCGGTTTCCTCACGATGTTTTCCTTCACCGTTTTGAGAGCAGTGGTGATGAAATAATTTACACAAAGTAAAGCTCCTGTCTGGGTTCGAACCTACGAAGTTTGGCTATCTGTGGTTATTGGTAAAACATTAACAACCTCTTAAAGGGTCACTGTACTCATCATTATGAACAACTTTTATTATGGGACCAAACCTGAAATCGCAAAAAAAAATCTGCAGTTCCATACATTTTGACGAGTTATACGTACATAAATTGTACGCCCTAAGGGCAAGACATAGCTGTTCGCAAAACACTAAATTAACACCAGCTGTATTATGTACCCTTTTCTATGATCCACAATAAAGATGAACTGAATTGAACTGAACTGAATAAATTTAAGGAACAGCTGATTTTTTTTTCCCGATAAAAAAGAGGTTATTAATGTTTTACCAATAATGTATATTGTTGCTTTTGTAAGAAACCGAAAAACTACAGTCTACTGCAAATATAATAAATTAGATAGTAAAGAAATTATCAAGTCAATTGAGAACTCAAGTCAATTCAATTGCTACACATTTTAATTTTAAATATTACTGATGACGTTTAATCAATACTTTAATAAATAGAGTTAATTCGTTAGCAATTACAACTGTTTCTAGAACCACAATGTTTAATTAGAATAATGTTCTAATGATTGCAATGTATTACAGCTTGCATTTAGTTTGCGGTTTCAACATAATATGTATGATTAAGAGCGGAGTGTTACGCTGAACAACAAACAACACAAAGCTTAATTACGATAATTTATGTTCTATTATTATTTGAATCATAAACGCACCATACCATGTTAATGTAATTTGTTGTTTGAATGTGGGCATAATTAGGCATAGGTATGCACGAATAAAAGTACTTACTTACAACGTGCACGTGTCTGTACCTTACTACTCATCGTACTCAGAAAATAATAACTCATTTTGTAACTCATTTTCTTCAAAAGAAGAAATAGGTAACCATAATTTATATTCTGTTTTATCAAGAAATATCATGTAGTTTTTCTTGAAAAATATCAAATTTTTCGCTAGCAAAGTCAGGGTAATACGTTCCAGGGATTCAGAAAGAAAATGCAGATATTTTATATTTAGTGTTGTATAAATGAAGAAAGGTGACTAAAGGCGGAATAAGGTATAAAGTTTAACCGGAAGACAAAAGTAAGACATGTTTGTTCTGGCTTCGTGGAAGCGAGTAATCTTGGTTGTTTGATATCCGTAAGCTCGGCACACTATTCTTTATTACGAACTTCCGCCTTAATATTACCATACTTTAAGCTGTTCTTGAAATAAAATAATATTTATGAATTAAACTGTTGCCTACCTACTCGAAGTCTTAAAAATGTATTTAACATACATTATAAGACTTAAGTTTAAAAAAATCCCGGAAAACCATAAAAAGGTTACAAAAACGTATTAAAAGTCAACCACATTATTTTTTCATCGTAGCCACGGTACAGTCGACGACAACCTCGTTACGTTGAATAATTACAGTAATGTGGCACATTATTAACCTCCTTCCCACAGTGAGCCGCTCAAAACTGGAACGAGTAGGTACAATTTTCTCCGTCAAAATTAAAATCTACGGGCATTTGTTTCACAAACCTGTTCCTACTTACTCTTGGCATGAAGTTTTTAAGGATATAAATGTGCAGTTTCAATTTCTTACACTGAGTTATATTGGCTGCAAACTTGTCTGCTGAGTCAAAGATTTTTCTTTTTATTTTGTTTTATAATAGATAATATCCATTAAAATATTAATGGCCGTTTAAGTAAATAAAACGTTTTAGTAAATCATAGCTAGTGTGTAATGCAATATATTGCTTTAACACTATGAGATGTTCGGCGATCTGCACTGAAAAAGTACTTGCATAGGTACATGTCCCAAATCACAAGCACTGAAGATAATTTACAGACTTTTTTTTTTTAAACTCCCCACAGTAGCTAGCTTCTACAGATAAATTTTGATAACGTAAACTGAGCACCAACAAGCAACGCAATACTATTATTGCCAATGGGCAAATACCTACTAAACCACTCCGTTCATTGATTGGGGAAAGTACCCAAGTTTTACATAAAGATCAACTTGATTCAAGGATACGTACCTGAAGCCACTTGATTCTGGTGATATTATCATCGGTGACGGTGTGTGCTCTCCTCTCGCCCAACTTGTAAGACTCATCATAGTACATGTACTCAGTGAACGTCAACCCATTGGTAGTGTACTGCTGAGTAAAATATACCGATATAGTCCCAATCACTATGTCGTGTTTTATTATCCATTTAGACTTTATCGGGACGGGGAAAGGGTTGGGGAAGTTTGGTTGCGTTATCGTGCCCACGGACGCCTTCAAGTGTCTGCCGCAGGTTTGGGGTCCCTGGTGTTCCATGTCGCGCTGCTGCGCGTGCGCGTGCTCTGCGGCGACACTGAGGAGAGTGACAATATTAATTTAATATTTTATATATTTTCAAATAAGATACCTACTGATGTAATCGCCTTGATGAATGCCTTCTCTTTACGTATTTGAAATTGTAACCTAGGTACTGAGCGTTTCCAAAAAAAAACAATCATTTCTTTTGTGGAAAAAATAATGGGAAAAGGACAGAAACCAAAATGAAGTCATTATATAAGATGTCGCTTGGGTTACTTAAACTGTCTACTTCGTGATAAATGTCTGCCTCTTCGTCTTTTTAAAATCCTTTAATCCAATTCATTGACCCTAGTCATCAATCTTTAGAGTCAAGCTTTAAAAGACGATTTCAATTCGTATTTTTATGGTTTTAACTTCATTTTAGTGCCAAGGTACAAGATTGGAAAGAGATCAAATTAATTTGTCAAGGTGGCGCAGTTCAGAGGTCCGTGGTAGAAGTTTCATGGGAGCTTTTCCTAACCATCATGAGTTTATTAATCGTTGGACATTATTGTAGGGATTTGTTTTATAATTGCGTGCTTTTGAATGATTGCGATTAACATTGTTTCTGTAAGGGTTTCGGAAGGTACCAAATTGAATTAAAATGGCATTGCTGGAATTTTTTTTAGCTCGCTAGTTTATTACAGAACATTATGTTTTCAAAAATACCTTAAATCTACTAAACATATTAAAAATGTGTGTGAATTCTCCACCAAAACTATAATGTGCGAAAGAGGCGCAAAAACGCGAATTTCCTGAGAGACGTTCTTGATATATTGCAGCGTTACGTTGACTCCGGCGCTGCGGTGAACGTAGAATATTTTGAACTAGTGTGACAGGCGGAGAATTCGATTTAAATTCTAAGAATATACGAAGGCATGTTACGATGTTGCGTTACGTGAATATTAATCGTATCCATCGCATGATCAAGATATTCAGCTTGATATGTTGACTAGGTACTGCCCTTGCCTTCATCGTAAAAAATTGGCACAGTTTCAATTTATTATTTTTTCCTGTAGACATAAAGTACTGTACATAAAATATCATACAAAGATAAAAGCGAAGCTATAGTAGATATCAAATATAGTAAAGAAAAAAATACATTTAAGTGCCTATCTACTCTGTAAACTTTTATAATTATTATGAACAAGATTGAAACACATTTCAACACTTAACGTAATGTAAGAAATTTATTCAGTTCCAAAAAATAATTAAAGTCAACAATCAATTTTCAACATCAATTTTGTCAATTTGATATAAGGCCGGTTGAATAAGTAGGTACATTTGCCTCTTTATTTTCGCTCTTCTTCATTATTTGGTACGAAGCAAACGATTCAATAATGTTTGATAAGTATTCCGCCGCGTATTTCCTGCTACAACTCGATAATATTAACGAAGCCAGAGTTAATATTATGATTAGGTACATGCTTGGAATCGTGACCTTCTATATTAATAGAAGGTCACGATTCCAAGCATGTTGCACTTGATAACAAAATCTTCTGAAGAATTAACTTCAGAAGATTTTGTTATCAAGTACTTACTGCAAAACTTCAAAGTCAAGGCTGAGAGTTTCTGTTCCTTGTTATCATTTGTCAAGGTTATCAAAGTTATGTTCTTTCATGAGAACAATATTGTTCTGCGGTCTTTCAAATCAGTGTTCCCCTTGATCAAAAAAGGAATACTTAGTTATGTAATTTTCACAAAAAAATCGGGTGTGGTTTCCAATCTAGGTAAATAAAGACCATATCTCTCTTAACCGTATCTGGTACATGTAACAGATCTATAGATTCATGAGAATATCATTGGCACAAGAGTGTGATAAATATGTAAATACCGCGAGGTACCTGACGCAGGTTAGCGAAAAGTGATCCGTTCAGCGTGTGATGTCACACAGATTCGTCACCGACGCGACACACGTCACTTATTTGTTTAATATGAGGTGAACAGAGAATGTTACCAGCCTTCAAAGTATTAAAGAATAAACTGCAATTGTTATTTTCTTTGCAGAAGGAAATGTAAAATTGTAAGGTCCGAACAATGTTCAAAGCTCGTGTCCATATCTAACACTTTCAGGAGTCCTTGGTCATACAATTTGCAGTAACAATGTGAGTGAATATGCAAATTGTGCGCAACTTAACTGCGACGTCATCCCGCAGTTTAGTGTACTCTCGCATGTGTGACAGGGGTACCTACAATGTATTATATCAGCCTTTTCCCACCGTAAAACGTCAATACTTAATGCTTTTATCCCATTTAGTTACCATAACATTAGGTATTTTGTTCCATTAATATAACATTGGCTTTTATAATTTAACTAGCTGCGCCCCGTGGTTTCACCCGCATAAGTGGCGATCCTGTGGGAATATCGGGATAAAAAGTAGCGTATATGTTAATCCAGGGTGTCAGCTATCTCCATACAAAATTTTGACCAAAATTGGACCAGCCGTTTAAGCGTGAAGAAGTAACAAACATATAGACACACACACACACAGTCACAAACTTTCGCCTTTATAATATTAGTGTAATGGAGAAGCACATTAATAAATTAAAACCGCACAATACGAGTGTAGGTACTAGATGTGTAGCAACATTGTCAAATTTCATTGTTACATTGGTTAATCTCTTTTAAAGCAATATTTATTTAGCTAAGCTTATCGACACAATTAATTTCGTGTCATTTAGCCGACCAACCAACTTTAGAAAACCTTATCTCCAACTTTGATAAAGAAAAGAAAAAGAAAAAGATTTTTGCTATTATTTTACACAAGAACAATCAAACAAGACTTTATTCTAATAAAAATTATTGTTCTAATAAAGAAAAGAAGATCTATTATACTAGGATGTAGTCGGATACAGAAGTTTAAGAAACTTCGCTCAGATACCAAGAAAAACACAGTGGAGGAAAGTTGGTAAGTACATAACTAGGTATTTATGAATAAAGGAACAAAGAAATTCTTTGGAAATAAATATGTACCTAGATCGTATTGTTCAGAGTTAGTCATAATCTACACCGAAAATTACAAAATATTCAGTTTTTTTTTTAAGTTGGCCTGTTGATAACAATGAGCATCAATTTTATTAAATAAAAAAAATACTTGCTATTTATTATTTGTTCAAAACATAAAATTAACCTAAATCCACAACAGAACAATCAATACTTGTGAACTACAAGAATTGACGCTTCGAAGCTAAAAGATGTCTCTATCGTTATTTGTTCAAGCGCGCTGTTTCCTACAAATATTGAAATTCCGATGTAGATTTTTTACTGTTGAAATAAAGAATGACGGGATCCGTAAGGTATGAATTTACTGATATTGTACCTACGTTGTTGATTGGAATTTTTCTACGGGATTTTTTCTATTCCCGGAGTTAGATTCTCTGCTCGGCAAAAGGCTTATAGTGCATCGTTGGAAAAAGAACCAAAACGCTTTTTCGCGTGAATAAGTCCATTTTTATTCTGCAGTTGGATTATATGTACTTTGTTTTCTCATCGCCTTTCACTACACACGACGTTGCAGGCTTTTGGATTTGATGTGATGTTTGTTGATTTGATAATTTCGCGCGTAAGTACATAAGTAATTTTCCCAAATGAATACCCTGTAATCATTTGGGAAAGTTTGCCGAAGTCGACCCTCTATCTATCTATATACGTTATTATTACAGTAATCGTGAAACATAATATCTAATACTTTCGGGATCACTATTACGGTAAGAACGAATTTATGTCGTTCTATCAAATAATTTCCATTGCGCATTGAGCTATTTCTCTGTGTTAGTACCTATCATAAAGGACTAACAAAGCAAGTCGATCAATTCCGTCCACTTCAGAGACAAAGAAAATTGATTGCGGAACCCGTTAACCAATAAAAATATACGATTCCTCTCGGATTCCTCCCGGAACATAAATTGAGATGATGAGCAAATTGAATCAATAAGTTATTTCGGAATTCTATTTTCGATTTGATGTTAGGTTTCACTTATTTAAGCTTTCGTTATAGCAAGCTAGGTTCTATTTCTGACATTTCCTTTTCAGTCTTCGACTGGACTCAAAAAATATTTAGATTGCTATTGTGTATGTTGGTATCTTTTGTGTCTATTGTATATGTATAACAAAATAAACGGTTTTTCTTTGTAAAATAAAACAATTTCAAATGATTCAAGGAGATGTGGACCACAAGTTCCTTACCTTGTAGTTAAATAAACAGAATATTCTATTAGATATCTTTTAGTAAAATTAATTCAGAATAACTCACTGTCAGAAGTTTGGCAGACACAATACTTTTGTTTAGTTTGATAAGTTCGATGTAAGTACTATTTTATAGATGATAGTAGGGTATGATAATTGGTTTTGATGAATATAAAATACAAAATCCTCGTACTTTCCTTACCACATTGTTTGAAAACAAAAACTTATTGTATTGTTTGTACATATACTACAGTTATCCCGATACATTTTCTCTGCGTTCACATCCCTGAATACCTAAAGTGATCCATTCTACTTCCATCTGAGGTCTCATCGCATAGAGGGGTTTGTCAAAGATGTTTACAGTTCAATACCTTTGCATAATATGAAAATAGTTATTTTAGCTTCTAGGCATATATTACACACATTATTTTGAGCGAAGGCTTTCATCGCGGTACACAATATGCGAAACGACTGCTCCACATCTAAATATATAAAACTCAAAGGTGACTGACTGACATAGTGATCTATCAACGCACAGCCCAAACCACTGGAGGGATCGGACTGAAATTTGGCAAGCAGGTAGATGTTATGACGTAGGCATCCGCTAAGAAAGGATTTTGATAAATTCTACCCCCAAGGGGATAAAATAGGGGGTGAAAGTTTGTATGAAACTTTGTCAATTTTAAACCGATCGGGCTGAGACTTCGCATGCATATAGCTACTATGACGTAGGTATCCCCTAAGAAAGGATTTTGATAAATTCAACCCCCATGGGGATAAAATAAGGGATGATGAAGGAAGTAAATGTATTAGTTTTTTTTAAATAATACTTAACGCGAGCGAAGCCGCGGGCAAAAGCTAGTTGTCTAATAAGAACGGCATTTCTAACGACATGTTTGATCTAGTGGGTTCAGATAAATATGCAACGTTACATAATCCTTTGTTGTTCAGTAACACTATTTCATTAAACCTGGCATACCCATCATAAACTTTCACATTTCACAGATGAAAGTGCTACTTCCTGACTTTATTAAGCCTCCATATCCTCTATTATCTGAATCCGGTGATAATTAAAAAAAAAAATTGTTTACTTCGGAACAAAGAATCTATAGAGTGTTAGTAACATAATATTAAAACACAACTTATTACGTAGTGTTAGTACCAATCACCCTCCCCCAAACTGCTTTACAATTGGAGCCCTGAAACTCTCACAGAAAGAAAAGGCCTGTGCATTGGGAACATTATAGGCTGATTATGCTTATGGCATTTTATATGGCTGTTAGTGGTGGGTCGTTGTTGATTTTTTGACGGACGAAACGCAACCGTTCTTCCGACGTCGAAAACGGTTGCAGAAAACGGTCGTCGTTGCAACTGGTTTTATTTATTTATTATTTATTTAATACTTCAAGCACATAAATGTACAGAGGCGGACTTAATGCCATAGGCATTTTCTACCAGTCAACCTTTAGGTGATGCAGAGACAAACAGTGGTAGGTGCAACCAAGAACATTGAGGAATAAATATTTTAAATATTTATTGATACGCATAAACCTAAACCTGGTTTTAAGACGGCTTAAAGGATGAAACTTATCCAACATGGAATAGAATTTCTTTTTCAAGGTTTTCGTTTTTGAACGACTGTGTTGTAAACGAAAACGAACGCGGAACGAGAGACAACGCGACGATGCGACAGACAAGTGTGATGGAGTTGATCCATTGCATTCTCGAATGTATTTTCATAGGCGTAAAATAAAAAACCGCACCAAGTAATTCGAAGACTGGTTTGTGCGAGTTATTCCGGTCTGATTCCCTGAACCCCCCCTCCACCCCCCCCTCGATCCGAGCAACGAAGACTGTTTGAACCCAGGACGTAAAACGGTTGCATCGTTGCAGAATGCAAAACGGTCTTTGAAAACGGTTCATCGTCGCAACACCCACCCCTAATGGCTGTGGCTGGAAGCAATAATATACCCACCTTAACGCGATCCTAGTGTATTAGTGTAACTCAAGATCATGTAAGTCGCTTATAACACTTTAATTTGTAACCAAAATGTCTTCAAATTTAATTATGCGGAGTCAAAAGAAAATCCGGAAACCTGCTAAATATTGAATTCGTATCAAGAAGCTTCGTAAATCTTTTTTACGGGCTATTGCCCGTAAAAAATCGTCAATAAAACCACACATTCACATTTAAATAAATAAATGTAAATAAATAAACACTTAATTCTTTTTATATCGACTTCTTCGCACTCTTTGCCTTGCCTTATTTTAGTTTAGTTATTATGTTTTTTTCCAAAAAAGAAGTTCGTTTATGGTTATTCTACATTTATGTTGCTAACGAAATGTCGGACCAGATTTATTAGTGGTAACGACGCGGAATGATTTAGGTGAGGTTAATGATGGTGTGCCTCCGAGTTTTTTAAAACATGGAAATCCGCTGGGGGGCTACAGTTGATGTGTGTGAGGTATGGAATGTTTTTATATGTAGGTAATGAAAGAAAGCATTTATGGTCTAGGAAAACTCGACTTTGATATTATACAATTGCTTCAAAATTTAATTCCTTACCAATTGAGGAGTAACGTGAAGATTTAAGCTAATCCATTAATAACCTGTAATCGGTGCCGTCCAATATCCGCTGCATGTGTCGCCGATGCCGATGTAAGCGTAGCGCACGACGGTTGACTGGTAGAGAATGCCTAAGGCATTAAGTCCGCCTTTGTAACTTTTTGTGCGAAAAGCTTAAATAAATAAATTGGCTCAATACTTGTACACACACACTTTTTCACATTTTGTACTAATTAAACACAAAGCGGAGTGGTTCCAAAATTCGCGTTGTAATTATCAATTAGTAAGGCCAGCAACACCAAAAGATTAATTAATGAAACCTTATTACGTATTTATGAATAGATTTTCTAATAACATGATATAATGGAGCTTTTTTCAAGTAATTTAAATTAAATATTTAAATTACTTGAAAAAAGTACATAATCACTGTTTACATACCTAACGGTAACTTGAATAATAAGACAACTAGGCTGATTTTACTAACATCTAATTAAAGTCAATGATATACGCTGAACATTTAGCTAAAATCTAAATAATAATAATAATAATAATAATAATATAGCTAGCAACACCAAAAACGTCAACACGTAACATCTTGTCATCTTTTTATAATATTCAGATTTTTAATTCTTAGAAGCAGTACCACAGTCATATTTATCATGTTTGTATTTAATGCGAAACCAAAATCGAAATAGTCAAAAATTATCTAAAAATACAATGAAAGATCATAAACTACATCAAAAACTGCCGAACCGGGGAGGTGACATCTGTAATGTCACCCCCGTTAAATAAAACTATGAAAGTGACAATATTGTTATAAAAAGAATGTTGACGAGATTAGCAGCTCGCCGTGCACGCCTACTACCTCCGGACTCGTCGCTCAGCTCCGCCCCGCCATCGCCGGAACCCAGCCCCATCGAGAGTGCTGTGACACCGGCCGTGGCAGTTGCGTCGAGCTCGAGCGACGAATATTTTTCCCCGCCGACATCGCCAACACCCGTACGTCGGCAGGGGAGAGGCCGGCCGCCGAACAGCTTGGGACTTAGGGGCCATCCGGCCCCGAGTCGGGTCCCCGCTACCGGTGGTTGTGTGCAGCGCATGAGATGGACTCAGTCTATGAACGAGAACGTCATGCGCGCATATTACGGGTCTACAGAGGGGGGAATTAACCTCACTGCGTACCGCGATAGGATGCTGTCTCTGTTCCAGGAACTGGAACCAACCGTCAACGTTTCGGCCCAACGACTGTCGGATCAGGTGCGGGTCATCCAACGCAATCATAGGTTGGACGATATCGCACTTGATAGGCTGCGCTCAGAGGTACTGAGCAACCATATCGTCACGACTTCGGCACAAACTGCGGCACAAGCATCAACCGTTGATGCCATCCCGCCGCGGTTCAATCATGTTGAAGAAGAGGATGATAGGGTTGACACAGTAAGTAGCCAGTGCAACGTCCGACTGAGGAGCGCACTGGAGGATGCATTACGCGAGTATAGGTCCACTCCAACCGAACTTAGGCCCCGTTTACCACGGTTACCCATGCAGAAAAAAAATAGGGCGCTGGTGTGTGCCTTGGACTCGCAGCTCAAGAATTTCTTCGAGAGCAGCGAGGATCTCGTTGATACACACTCGATCCTGTACTGTGCGGCTGTGGCGGCATGTCGTTTAGCTAACGTCAAATTTCCAAGTTGTGACGGAGCTACTCGACCAAAACCAGCCGTACCAGCCTGGCAGCGCAGGATCGAGAGTCGTATCGATGGGGCCAGGGTACTCATCGGCAAACTATACTGCTTCAGGGAGGGCAATACACGACCACGAGTGATGCGCTTTGTAAGGCGGGCATTCTCGGGGACTGGAATCAGCCCTCGAGAATACATGTCCCGTCTCACAGAGCGCATCGACTTCCTGAAGCAGAAAGTTTGTGCATGGGCGAGCCGAATTCGGCGGTATAAACGGCGGGTGGATCGATACACGCAGAATCGCATGTTCCAGAGCGATGAAAGGTGGGTGTATAGAGCTTGGGAGCGACCTGAACAAAATGTGACAGACGTATGCCGCCCGGATGATGCCGCCACAAGTGCATTCTGGTGCAGCATCTGGTCAGTGCCCGTCTGTCACACTGAGGCTGGCTGGATGCAGGATGTCGAGCGAGTGTGTGAATCTATACCACAAATGGAAAAAGTACTAATTACGCCATCAGACGTTGCCAGAGCGGTCCGTCCGTTACCGAATTGGAAATCACCGGGACCGGACGGACTGCACAACTTTTGGCTGAAATGGCTAATTAGTTCACACACTTGCCTGGCATCTCAGTTCCAGTCATCCTTAGAGTCTGGGTCGCTACCGCAGTTTCTAACAACAGGCGTTACCCACCTGCTCCATAAATCAGGTAGTCCCGCGGAACCCAAGAATTATAGACCGATTACGTGTTTGTCGACGGTTTATAAACTTCTTACATCCATTTTGAGAGCGAAAATTAATATGCACATTGAGAGTAACTCGATTATGTCTGCCTCTCAAAATGGATGTAGGAATGGGTCCCGCGGAACTAAGGAGCTACTCCTCATAGACATGGCCATTAGCCAACAGGTTCGTCGATCCCGCAAGGATCTGTCGACATGTTGGATAGATTACAAGAAGGCCTACGACTCGGTGCCACATACATGGCTCATGAGGGTGCTGGAGTTGTACAAAATAGATGCAACTCTACGCACCTTCCTTGAGTCGTGTATGGGGCAATGGAAGACGGTCCTTCGTTATCCAGGATGTCGACAGATCCAGGGAAATGATGAACCTGTATGGATTAAACGGGGAATATTTCAGGGCGACAGTTTGAGTCCACTTTGGTTCTGCTTAGCCCTGAATCCTCTAAGTACATTACTGGAGGATTCAGGTCTAGGCTATCGGTTGAGGAGAGGTGGTTAGGTCATATCTCACCTCCTTTACATGGATGATTTGAAACTCTTTGCTCCCAACAAGTTGCGTCTGATGGAGCTACTGAAGGTAACTGAAACTTTCAGTAGCGCCATCAGGATGCAATTTGGTGTCGACAAATGTGCAGTCATGCATGTAAAGCGAGGGGAGATTAAGGAATCCGAGGGAATTCAACTCTCGGATTCCATAAGCCTCAGATCCCTCTCCTCATCCGAAAGCTATAAGTATTTGGGTATGTCGGAAGCGTTAGGCATCAACGATGCTGACATGAAGCAATCGTTGAAGGAGCGCTTCTTTTGTCGCCTGAAGAAGGTATTAATTAGTCTTCTTTCGGGCGAAAATAAGGTGCGCGCCTTCAACGGTTGGGTCATGCCGGTTTTGATGTACTCCTTCGGCATACTCAAATGGACTCAGACCGAACTCGACGCCCTGGATAGAAGAGTCCGTACACTACTGACCGCAAACCGGATGCATCACCCACGATCATCGGTGATGAGACTGTATATCCCGCGGAAGTGCGGGGGTCGAGGCTTTTTAAATGCGAAGACCCTCCACAACCGCGAGGTGTGCAGTCTCAGGGAATATTTTTTAAAAGCCGAAGTGGGTATGCACCGTGATGTGGTCGCAGTGGACAAGGGGCTCACCCCGCTCTCCATGGCTAAAGAGAACTGGCGCAAACCTGTAGTACTTTCTACTGATGACCGCAAGAAGGTATGGCAAAGCAAGGAGCTTCACGGGCGCTTCTATCGGGCTCTTCATGAGCCCGGTGTAGATTTCATAGCGTCCGTATCCTGGCTACGTTTTGGTGACCTTTTCGGGGAAACTGAAGGTTTTGTCTGTGCAATTATGGACGAAGTTATCTTAACGAATAACTACCGGAGACATATTATGAAGGACGGGACGGTTGACGTGTGTCGGGCATGCCACCGTCCGGGTGAGTCTATCAGACATATTATCTCTGGTTGTTCTCGTCTGGCTAACGGCGAGTACTTGCACAGGCATAACCAAGTGGCCAGGATTATTCACGAGCAACTTGCTTTGAAATATAAGCTTGTGGATTCTGAGGTACCGTATTACAAGTATGTGCCCGACCCAGTTCTTGAAAATGACCATGTCACGTTGTACTGGGATCGGTCTATCATTACTGACAGGACTATTGTTGCCAATAAGCCTGATATAGTGGTGATAGATCGATTAGCGCGCCGCACAATGATTGTCGATGTTACCATTCCACATGACGGGAACCTCGTGAAAGCTGAGAAAGAGAAAGAAATTAAATATCAAGACTTAGCACACGAGGTTGTTGACATGTGGAATGTGAGCTCGGCTATCATTGTGCCGATTGTCGTATCAGCCAATGGACTGATGGCCGAAAGCCTCGATCAACATCTATCGAGGCTCTCGTTAGGTGGTTGGATCAAGGGCCTGATTCAGAAGGCAGTACTCCTCGATACGGCTCGCATTGTGAGGAGGTTCCTGTCTCTGGAGCCCTAACCACCGGTAGCTTGGACCCTGCTCCCGACACCTGCGGATCACTATTTTTTATATTTTTAAATGTTTTTTTTATAGTTATTTTTTATATTCAAATATTTAAAAATGTAATAAATAAGGAATTTAAATGAATAAACGGAATAATAATAATAATAATAAATACTTTATTTCAGACCAAGGTGCCCATTTTGTTAGTAACAATGTTCTTAAAGACCTAGTGTTAGTAATACTTAAAAACTACCCACAGCAAAACATAAAACTGAAATACACCTAAACAATCACCACTGCACCATTCCATGACAAATAGCGCAGCAATGACTGATGTAGCTACAGTTCAGCCGACTAGCTATCATGCTAAGGATGCTGTTAGCGCTGCCACGTACTCTACGCACCAGGGATGCGCATCTTTTACGCATCGTAGCGTAAAAGCAGTCCACGCGATGTTCAGCAAACATCCCTGATGCACTACAGAATCGCCGCAGCCCCAACAGCACCCTGAACGCATTATTAAATAGGACTCTGAGGGTACTGTAAGATTTTTGAGTATAGTCGGCCCACAGGCTGCACGTGTAGAATGATGTACAATAAGACCTAAAAAGTGTAATTTTGACTTCTGTCGAACAACGTGCGAACCTGCGAGCTATCATATTCGCCCGCACTGCCAGCGCCCTCCGTTCCCTCTCGATGTCATCATTGTCCTTGAGGTCAGACGTCAGCATATGTCCTAAGTACTTAAAGCTAGACACCCTAAATAAACAGCAGTTTCCCTGATTATGGTAATGCTTGTGAATAATGAATACTGTGGATTTATAAACATTGTGCTGTGAGCTAACCGTGCGTGCTCAGCCACGAATATATTGTACAAGACGACGCAGAGCACTTTGGTTTAGTAATAAATGGAATTTCTCGGTGTTCTGTATGATATAGAAGCTCAGGTGAATGTAGTGCCTCGTAAATGAAATGTTTGCAAATGCATGATAAACTGAGAAAACGCGCTCTTCAGAGAATCATGACCTCTGTTTAAAACTATATTGGATCAATACTTCTACTAGTATTAAAATGTAATGAATGTGTTCACTGTATCATTTTTAGGGTTCCGTAGCCAAATGGCAAAAACGGAACCCTTATAGATTCGTCATGTCTGTCTGTCTGTCTGTCTGTCTGTCTGTCCGTCTGTCTGTCTGTCTGTCTGTCCGTCCGTATGTCACAGCCACTTTTCTCCGAAACTATAAGAACTATACTGTTGAAACTTGGTAAGTAGATGTATTCTGTGAACCGCATTAAGATTTTCACACAAGTAATAGAAAAAAAAACAATAAATTTTAGGGTTCCCCATACTTAGAACCGAAACTCAATTTTTTTTTTCATCAAACCCATACGTGTGGGGTATCTATGGGTAGGTCTTCAAAAATGATATTGAGGTTTCTAATATCATTTTTTTCTAAACTGAATAGTTTGCGCGAGAGACACTTCTAAAGTGGTAAAATGTGTGTACCCCCCCCTGTAACTTCTAAAATAAGAGAATGATAAAACTAAAAAAAATATATGATGTACATTACCATGTAAACTACCACCGAAAATTGGTTTGAACGAGATCTAGTACGTAGTTTTTTTTTAATACGTCATAAATCGTAAACCGCAATTTACCATTCATTCAATCAACTCAAAAATAAAAAAAAACATTTAATTTCATAAACATAAACCTTATGCATAAGCCCGGATGTTACGGAACCCTCGGTGCGCGAGTCCGACTCGCTCTTGCCCGGTTTTTTAATTTTTTTTCACAATGAAATAATGTTAAGAAGATATTTTATTATTACAATTACCATCGTCGAAGTAAATTTTCTCTTGATCGGAATCTATATTCTTTCATCTAAGTATGATAATTAAAAAGTTCCTAAAAATCGTTCATAACAGAAATGGTGGATTGAAACTAAAAACATTGTGTTACAGAGAAAATATTTTGTGATATTTATTTTACGTGGATAGTAGAAAAATCAATTAAAATCTTAAATAGTTAGGAGTATATATTAGGTGGATAAAAACCAATATCCACATTGAAAATGGTTGCTTTGATTCTACTTGTTATGTTCTTAATTAAGTCTGACAAGCGTCTCTTGGTCATAAATAAGAAGACCTTCAACTTAATTATACAAATTATAGTGCAGTATTTATTTTGATCCCATTAATCACGTGTATATTAAATAGGGGTCTGGTGTGACAGATGTGTCACATTATTACAGTGACTCGTGCGCGAGGAACTTAGCTAATATCAGACATATTGGATGATATTATATAAGGTAATTTGTGATTCAGATCTCACAAAGGGGCTGAGTTGCTGAGTAGGTTTTTACTATGTTTAAGACATCCATCTTGAGGTCCCGGACGATGACTATAGGTATCCCTTAGTACTTTACCTTGAATACCTTGTATAATTTGACAATTGCTTTGCCTTAGCCCCATAGCTGAATACCGTAGGTCCATAAAGGCTTTAGAACTTGTTTTTATAACAACTTTTTAGTAAATATTGACAATGGCGCCTGTCTGACCAAGTAGAAAATACATTTTATTGTATCGAATATAAAATTGGGCTATTTTTATATGCTCTTTCAGTTTATCTGGAAGGATCATGCCGAGATAATTAGCAATATTCAAGTATGGTATTTATTGTTTATTCATGAATACCGTATAAAGTATTTGGGCTTTTTATTATTGAAGTTCTTGTAGATAGAAGTTTTCATCCTCATTGAATAATGCGGTAATATGATCACAAACATCGCTACGTGTCACGTGACCTACAGTCTCTATCTTCACTGCTCCGACTCGTACCTGAGTTTCATTCGAAGAGTTTTGTTTTACAATTCAATGTACTATTTTGTAAACAGAATCCTATAACCTATGAATGTTCATTGTTACGATCAGCAATCGAGCATCACTCGCTGATAGTTATGCAAATGAATTGAATTAGTCTGACTAAATATTGAACATTTCGGATGCATTACTTGCTGATAGGTTGCGGGAAACGGATAATCCAATCCGTAAATATAACGCTATTGACAAACTACCGTTATCCATTAAAATGTTTGCTGGAAAATAGACATCAATCTTCTCATAAATATTTGGAGCATATCTCTTCTTATCTATGCGTCGAAGGATCATGAAATTTCTCGCAGAAACGATCAATCACCAATATTGATGCTTTACTGCAGTTTGTATTAGGTTTCCTCTACCTGTGTAGCAGTCCTGATTGATGAGGATTGCTTGCAAAGTTAAACATACCTATCTCGCATAGTTTGACATACCAATACACCTAGAAATAATGGTGAGTAGGTTTAAATTCTATTAACACTCAAATTGATGCTTTTAAACGTGTCTAGTTTTAGTTCTTATCATCTTTTCTGTGTAACTATCTGTATGCCCAGTACCTACAATAATGAGTTAACGGATAATAATCCGATCACATCACATTCACACACACACATCACAGATCACATTTCGACGACAACGATCGAGACACACACGCACATGCCAGGGATCAAGGTACATAGAACACTAAACCACCAAACCTAATCTACTTTCTAAAGAAAACAGAATTCGAAAATCTTTGAGTTGCCCTTTTCGACTTGTGTTTCGAATCTTTCAGTCAAAATTTTCAGTAGTTTTGATTAAACTTCTTTTCATAATCAAATAAGTATACTTTTACCGACATTTTTTTTATAAAATTTAAGGAATTCTTACGTTAGAATAGTTTTGTAATGGATCCATAACACAAAACACAATATCAAAACGAATACGGTAAGTGGCGATAACATTTTGTATAACGATCACGCGCGTAGTGGAGCGAAAATGTCGATATCGAGACGATAAATCATGATTATGAAGCAAAATGCTGCGGCTACCAGTCATACTGTTAGGAAAATTATAATAAATATTCTTCATACCCTGTCATCTGTGCACTTGATAATCTTATGACTGCGTCAGTGAGTGGAGTGCGCAGCTGAACTTTGGGCCAAAAATATTTAAACTTTTGCTACAGATATGCTAAGAAGAAGTGTCCACATAGTGTCGGCTAGCGCATCTTTTGTGGCAGGCAGTGGCTTTCTTCAGTAATAAGAGCCATTTTCTAAGAACTATGACTGAGTTATGGTGAAGGAAACTATGACATGTTTGGATATGCTAGTTTTGTCTGTATTTAACTTTGCAGAAGTCAACAAACGCCTTAACATCGTAGATAGTTTCTGGGAGAACATTTTTTACAGTTCTAAAAACGGCCAAAGTTCGGTTCGATCCGATCCGATTTTACGCTTCATATCGTTTAGCAACGTTAATACAACAGTAACCAATAGCTTGAACATACCTATTCCCACTGATCAGTTAATCAGTACTTGCACACCTTCAGTGAACTACTCAAATTTAGTACTAAAAATTTGCCACTCAAATGGGCTTAAAATTGACTATTCCACGCACATGTACTATATTAGCTTAGGCATCCAATGCGTCTCTCCGTCACGTTAGTATAATTAACGTCCTGAAAACCGTGTAATGTTTGCGCCGCACTCCGCTTTATCTTTATAGCCTCTCTGATAACGGGTTTCGGCTCTGACAATTTGATTAGCTCAGTGACGTCACTGGGACACGGAAGTGCAAGTTTGGTCAGCAGAGTTCCAGGTAATTGAAAAAAATGTTTGAAAGACGAAGACGCAAGGCCTAATTAATTACAAGATCTAATTAATTATCGAAGACTCGAAGTATTGAAGGTACTTATATAGGCTCGATAATGTACGAGTTAGAGTGCAAATAAGAAAAGTATGTTAGGGAAATTCTGGAAAATAAAAACGTAGGTCATTAATGTTACACATGAAAGAAGAGTAGCTTAAAACATATTAATGAAACAAACTGGAATGATTAATTTTAAAGCCCATTCCACTCAAAATTTTCCATTCTCTTTTGCTTGTTCTCTTGTGGACTACATTTTTCGCAGAATAATCTGTAATTAAGAAAATCCGATGACAGATGGCCGATGGGGCCGAAAGGTTCTGGAGTGGCGACCACGTACCGGAAGACGTAGCGTTGGAAGGCCTCCCAAAAGGTGGTCCGACGACCTTGTGAAGGCCGCAGCAACCCGTTGGATGCGAGAAGCACAGAACCGGTCGAGGTGGAGGTGCTTGCGGGAGGCCTACGTCCAGTAGTGGACGTCTTTCGGCTGAAATAATGATGATGATGATGATGATGATGATGAGAATATCCCTTTTAAATAATTATTTTTTTTAATGTTAACGTGATAATTTCTAAAAGAACATTACAAGGATTAGGTATCTGATAAAAGTGGGGGAAAAGGGATTTTCTTTTTATCTTTTGAGCCAATAACACGTTTTGGAAGTTATTTTTCCTCTTAGTTTTCACTGCCTAAATTTAAGAAAAGAAGCTACAAACCATTTTTATCATAGAAAACTTAATTAATTTTTAATTTTAAACAGAATCTCATTAATCCAAGAAATTCTGAGATGGAAGAATGAATTGCAATGAAAGATTTTAATTAGCGCTAGGTTAAGAATCCTTTTACATTTTGCTTTCTAGTGGCTGGGAAAACACATAAGAGGTAATTTTACTAGTGTAAGCAGAAAACGCGTTCTGAAAAATGTGTATCGCGAGGGCTGGTTCGAGGTGGGGCGGGAAAAGAGTTCAAAACTCAGCTTACAGGCTGGCGCATATAAAAAAAGCTAAAAACTGCACTGATAAGATACATAGCTTAGCGATTATAAAGAATGCCAGTTTGAGTACATACGAACACAAAGTGAACCATCGACTTAGTTCCCATGTTTCAAGCAGGTACAATGAATTAAGTAGTTACCTAAAGCTTCTCATGAAAACAATTACAAAATGGATGTCTGAAAAGAAGCTGTGTGTGAGTGTGATCTGTGTTTGTTACGCTCCTTCATTATTTACTCGCAGTAACATAAAACACAAAGCCAATTTACCAAAAGCGGCTCTGAAAAACTTTCAACGACGCAGTCCTTAATTACCACTGATATTTATTTTTTTCTTGAATAACATAATTATTTTCTTTTACAACCGGAAATATAGATAGCAAGTATTACGATTCCGCTTGGTCGACCAGAAAATAAGTCCTAAGAGCATTAAAAGTTTTAAGAAGAAAAAAGATAGAAAACTGGTAAGAAAAGCGATTCACGAGATTTTCGAGATAGAACTCTAATTTTGGAATTAACACTCACTCTCTCGCTCTTCACTCAATTAATTGTCATGACCATTATTATACATTTAGCTGTTCAAAAAATGCATTAGATGTAGTACCTATGTTTTTACTACACCGAAGAAAAGTTAAGGCTTTTCATATGTAATATTGCGAAATTTTAAGAGAGTGCTAAATTGTAGGTACCTATCTACTGACACAAAAACAATATTTTATTTATTTAGAAAACCTTTCAATTTAGATGTATAGGGTATATTTTACAAAAACAATACCATTCACAATAGCATTTTGTAAATGGTATTGTGAATGGTAGACACCTTCAGCTTAGACATCCATTTTGTAATTATTTTCATGAGAAGCTTTAGGTAACTACTTAATTCATTGCTTAATTCATTTATTCTTAATTCGGGTACCCCCGTTGTATGAAAAGTTTAATGCAACTGGGGTACCCTATTTGATGCAGCCCACCGTACCTGCTTGAAACATGGGAACTAAGTCGATGGTTCACTTTGTGTTCGTATGTACTCAAACTGACATTCTTGATAATCGCTAAGCTATGTATCTTACCAGTGCAGTTTTTAGATCTACAACAACTACAGCAAAACGGAAAATCACTAGAATGTAACTATGTTAAGAGATTGAAATCTCGTCGCCTTGTGTCCGCAGTCGTAGTAAGCGATTTCTTTTCTCGCCTTGAAAGGAGTACTTGAGCCACAGTCTACGACGTCACAGTTTTGCGCCCCCGTTTTTCTCGCACTCTTTTGCTTTGGCCCGAGACCGGGCAATGTAGCTTTTGATATGCTAATCTTACTCGGTGGTGATATCATATTATTAATGCTTACTTTCCTCATCATCGTGGCATCGGTGGCTTTATTTTCTTTTTGAACTCATTTTAGTGCTTATTATAGGCGAAACCTTTCAAACAGTAACTGCGATTCTCTATAATGGAGGGGATCAGAGCTGTCAGGGTAGAACGTGAGATGCTTGCCACCAACGAGGTACAAAAAAGCAAACACTAAATAATAACTCTGTAAATCTTGAAAAATACTTGTTATGGCAAATGAAACAACCTGTGCCATTATACAGTAAGAAAAACTCGAACGAATCACTTACTTAAAATAGATCATTTAGAGCGCACTCTGGTCGTATTTAAAAATTGTTTCGGTGTGTGTTATAAATTGAAAGGCTGGCAAGCTTACAGGCAAAGCAATGAGTTATAAGTCACATCCTTCTCAACTGAAATTAATAAAACTTTATTTTTTATGGATATGGCGTACTATTATAATTTTTTCTTCGAGAAATACAGGTGTTATGTTGCCTAGCCTGAGGTAGTCTTAAGATATCGATGTGTATCATCGATCTCTTCAAAGCTCAGGCTTCTGATATTTATTATGTAAGATAATTGCATAATTAGGAGAACATTAAAGTCCGCTTTAAATTTATAAAGGGCAACTCAATAAACAAGGAAAGCTTTCCTGTAAATAAAATTATGATCATTAATTTATTAACCATAAATTGGAGAAAGGAAGAGCTCTCATTGATTATTAAAACAGCGTGGTAATGTTTCAGTGAGATGCTCCTCAATCTTCTATTATTGCTTAAAATGAATGTACTCGTTGAGTTTAAGATAGCTGATGTGTACGTAACGCATCAGTGAGACAATCATTGAGTATGTATGTCACCCGGCCCCCAGTGTGACAGCCCTACGCTATGTATTTATTACTTATTTTTAGCGGTTAATTTTCCACTGCTGGACAAAGGCCTCCCTACTCTCTTTCCACCTCTCTCTATCCAAAACTGCCAAGGACCAATTTCTATCAAATTCAGCTCATTCCGCCATCTCCGTCTGGGCCTGCCGCGTTGTCGTTTGCCATTAAGCGGGGCCCACTGGGTCGTAAGTTTGGCTCACTGATGATTGTCAATGACCATGTTTAGAACCATACGTAAGTATGGGAAGAATACACAATGTCGATAAGTCTTCTCTTGAGGGATAGTGGAAGATCGCCCTTCATTTGATCTTTCATGACCAAATAACTCTTCCAAGCATTTTCGTTGCGTCTTGAAACTTCTTTGTTTTACGAACATGTATGTACCAACAATATATGATTGATCAGGGAATTCATTGTGTAAACGGCAACGCTTACACAATGAATTCCAACGAATATAATGAGCCGATTCAATCCAACCGTAATCACAAGAATAATCTCATTATATTCACACACACGGGACATCTGACCACAAAAGCTTTTGAGCTGCAGTTCATAGCAGAGGAAAAGTTCTTGCACTGATCGTTAAAGTATTACTTTGTGTAACATCTACAAATACAACGAATAATTGATAACATATTTAAACAAGGTTTCAATCAAATATTTAAATGTCAGGCTGGCCAACTTTAATAAAAAAAATTAAGTATATTGCCGTTTTATAAGGAAGGAAAAAATTATAGGAATAAAAACGTAATGGCATCTCAATTTTTATGATAGCAAGTGGCCAGTATTTTGAATGCAAATTATAAAGGGGCAAAACAGTACTTGACACTTTTTATTAGAAAATTGTTCTTGTAATTTGATATACTTATTTATCTATCGCTTTTCGTGTCTGTCTGCGTGACAGCGTTGTTCTTCTAAATTACGCAACAGATTCTGATGCAGTTTTCATCATCATTTATAAAATGTATTCAAGGAGGATTATGTGCCTAACACGTTCATATTAAACTACATAATAATAAATAAATATAAATGTTTTCCCAAGTCGAAAAACGTGGTGACTTGGTAGCATAAAATAAATAAAATAACTTTGGTTAATTTATTTATTTTGCAATGATTTTACACTACAAATCCAGAACACATTGAATTTCTTCAATGAGCAGTTGTTGTGATGTAACTGTTACAACAACCATTTCAAAAGCGGCCAAAACTCAACTCGAATTGGCACGATATTTTACAATCCTAATTATACACTCGTGTAACGATTGTCGAAGTACCAAATAACATTGTAAATGTTCACTATCTAAGTACCTAAGTACGACGATGTTGGTCATAGGAATGGACTTACAGGAAATCGTGTCATGTGATACGATACATATTTGTCGTGTTATCATATGTAGTTGCTCGTTCAATATAATATGTTATTTTCGCTGTATAAGTTCGTTCGTTTTAGTAATATTGGAATTGTAATTAATTTTATATGGAAAATGTTTTAGAGCTCGGTCTTAGGTAAAACTTGACCTTAACTTTAGTAATTTATTGATCAACAGTTCCGGTACCCACGAGACTACCCCTGAAACTTCAACCAAATTTGGATTTAAGGTACAATCAAATTAGTTCTGTATTCGTTTGTATATATTTAACATACTCATAATGGTTTATATCTAAAATCTAAGAAGAGAAGTTTAATTTAAATCTAAGAGACCTAGAAGTACATAAATCTCTCTTTTAAACCTAGAAAATGCACCTGTAAATATAATTATGTCTGTATAAACCTCAAATACAGCAATCCATACTAATATTATAAATTCGAAAGTAACTCTGTCTATCTCTATGTTACATTTTCACACCTAAACTAATGAACGGATTACGATAAAATTTGGCAAGGAGATAGATGGAGATATTTGTCTCGGTAGCACTTTGCCGTGGGAAAATTTCCGACATCCACGCAGGCAAAGCCGCGGGCAGAAGCTAGTATTTTATATTTCACACTTCCTAAATTAATATCGACACTCAATTAATCATCGCCAAGGAATGCTGCGAAATGATAATGAAAATCTTCTCCTGGAAGCGATCAACAAATTTTCGAATCACGACAATTATTTTCGCGTAGACTACTCTTTCATTTTGTTCTTATTATTTTATTGTTAGCCTATAATGAACTTCTACCCCGAAGAATTGCCAAACTTAAGTGGCAGTGGGCAGGGCACATTGCTCGCAGAACAGATGGCCGATGGGGCTGAAAGGTTCTGGAGTGGCGACCGCGTACCGGAAGACGTAGCGTTGGAAGGCCTCCCACAAGGTAGTCCGACGACCTTGTGAAGGCCGCAGGAACCCGTTGGATGCGAGAAGCACAGAACCGGTCGAAGTGTGAAATTAATATATTATCCTCTTTTATAAAATCAATTTAACATGGTTCGATTTTGAACTGACTGTTATCTACTTGAAAGAATCGATTATTTTTTCACATCACTATATAAATTTCGTTAAAAGGTGGTAACACATAAGCTGTCATTTTAATGCAGTTAATTAAAAGTCCAACTATAGACAGAAATCCTAACATAAACGATGAAGTGACAGGTTAACTACTTGGACGACATGGCTTTGCCAAATGCTTGTCAATACTAATTAACTTTGTCTTCCCTAATCCCGTTGCATTTATAAGTATACCTACGTGTCATGCGATCGTTATACACGGCAGCACGTCGTGAACCCAATTTAAAAACTCATCAGCAGCGGGTGCAAATATTCAAAGTGGTTTGATCGATTTGTCTTTGCATATCTAACTTTCTGATCAACACCAAGTTCCACCTCTATGCTGACGATCTGCAGTTGTACCTCTCCTTCTGGTCCCAGGATATAGCTGAAACTGTAAGCAAAATTAATGAAGATTTGGAAAGGATCTCAGCTTGGTCCAGAAGAAACTCCCTGGTCCTGAATCCTAGTAAGTCTAAGTATATTGTGGTGGGATCTAGGGATTTCCTGAACATCTTAAAAAAATGCTTACTTGCAACCTGGACCTCAGGATTGATGGATGTGGTGTGGAAAGGGTTCTGGAGGCTCGTAATCAGGGTGTAGTATTTGATGGACAGATTCATTTTGAAGCACACATACTGGAGGCTGTGCGCAACTGCTTCTACCGACTCAAGGTCTTGTATCGTATCCGTCCCTACATAAGTGTGGATATGCGTGTCATGCTGTGCGAGTCACTTGTTCTATCCAAGCTGAATTACGCGGACACTGTGTATGGAGCATGTATTCTCGGTAGAAGCGAAATACTGATTCAGCGGGTGCAGAATGCTTGTGCAAGATTCTGCTACAATGTCCCACCACGGTCCCACATCACTCCTTTTTTAAATAACGGTAATTTGATGAGAATGTCAGCACGCAGAAAGCTTCAACTGGCTACCCTACTCTTTGGCACAATTCTCACAAAGAAACCATTTTATTTATATAATAAACTGTCGTGGTCACGTGATGTTAACAAAATTAAAACTAGAGCATCTTCCTACCTCATGTTAGCCTCATCGCATAGAACTGCTGCGTTCCGTGGTAGTTTCAAATTTGCAGCCTCCCGTTGCTGGAATGACCTGCCACCTCCTTTTCGTGCTATAAAGACAGTTGGTACTTTTAGGTTAAAATTTAAACAGTATTTACTGCAGCTTCAAAAAGATGGTAAACTTTGAACCTACCCTTGATGTGCACGCAGCTTGCAATGGTGGTCCGAGTCCGAGCGTCTGGCAGCGTTTATTCACTGGACAGGCACAGCAGTTGTTTCGTATCTTGTTTTTGTTTTGTGTTCATCTTCGATATTTGATTAATTTTATTGTTTATTCCACACTTTTGCTGGCAGTATCAATCCGCCCCTAAGACGACCCACTGACCAATGCTGGCCTACACAATGTTTTGTTTCGTTGTCACTTGTTTCGAGAAAATTTTGTAACTCGCTAACACATTACATTCGTTTATTTCTGTTTTCCTTTTCACCCATGCCGTTATTTGACTACCACCTTCCACTTTTATTGTATAATATTCTCTTTAATTCTGTTCCATTAGATAGCCGTAACTTTATGTTTAATATATTTTAAATGTATTTACTTCACTTTATATTTACATAATCTTGCTATAAGGTACGCCTGCGACCATTTACTTGTCATAGCTATGCCACAGACACACCAGAGTGCCCCTAGCGCTCAAGGCATAGACAAGTAATAAGGTTACGTCTGGCGCAGATTATAAAGTTAATTTATTTTATTTTATTATTTGCTAATATTTTACTCAGTTATTTATTTATTTCTTTCCGTGCCTCGGAAAGCACGTTAAGCCGTTGGTCCCGGCTGTCATTTGTGGATCTTTGACAGTCGTTACGGGTAGTCAGAAGCCCGCAAGTCTGACAACCAGTCTTACCAAGGGGTATCGTATTACCCAGTAACTGGGTTGTGGAGGTCAGATAGGCAGTCGCTCCATGTAAAATACTGGTATTCAGCTGCATCCGGTTAGACTGGAAGCCGACCCCAACATAGTTGGGAAAAGGCTAGGCAGATGATGATGATTTATTTATGTTTCTGTAACTGCCCGTAACATCACAGCGGGCCCTATCAGAATACCAGCGCTGGGACATTTATTTTTATAAATGTCGCAGCATTATGCTGAGATAGGAGCCTTTTGGCCTCGTATAGGACTTCATGTTTCATTTTTTTTTTATGTTACTTGGTTTTTATTTTTTATTTTAATGTGTTTAGTTTAGTTTGTGATCTTCCTGTACGTGTCGCAATAAATACTTTTTCTTTCTTTCTTTCTTTCATATGAATTGAAACCAGCGCCACTGGGATGGATCGATGTTTTTTTTATACCACATATATCGTAATCAACTGCAATACAAAATATTTAGCAAACAAATACGTTACTTTGATAAGATAACATGTGTGATTATCAAAATTTTATTAGTGACACACGTCAAAATATAAATGTTCTATCCTGTAGCTCTACCATGAGTTTGCACAGCCAAAACTCGCTAGCGTCTACGTAAATAAAATGTATGAAATATTGTACAGCGCCCCTAGCGGTCACCGAAAGAATTATAATTCGTACCATGAGTACTATAGATTTCGATAGGTAAGAAACCTAACGTAATCTATTCGATAGTCACTAACGTTTTTCAGCTGTTGCCATACAAAACGGCACCAGTCTTAATAATTTGACAGACGCTATCGAAAAATACGCTTACGATAGTAGTTACGTCACTCACTAGCATTTTGACGCGTGAAACGTATGTTTACATTGAAATTATATACGTTTTTGAGTATTTTGAGTCAAAATAATGTCTGGAAGAGCTTATTTAGCATGGAATATGTTGGCGGCCGCTGAATTTGAAGACCAACGACGTAAATAACGTGAATTTCAAGCCAAAATTACAAGAAAATTAAATTCTAGCTTACCAATGGGCGGGACATTTCCCAGCTACCTAGGAGGCTTTCTGTGATGAATATTAACTTAAATTTAAATAAAAGACATTTTACTTATACAACCTTTTCATTTCATTTATTCATTATTATATGGGAAACATACAGCATATTTAACAAAATAAGGAACACAAAAATTGACATAAAAACACATATTTATTACCTACTAACCACAAATTTTTTTCTTTAAACATTGGACACTAGGATTTCCCCTGTATCGTGGGTGCCTTTACTAACACAAATATCACATGCACAAACATCCAGACCCGGAACAATTAGGTATCTTGCTTTGGAAGATTGGATCACACAACTTTTTGCTCCATGCGACAAATGAACCGGCGATTCTTAGCGCAGAAGCGACAGGCAGTTTCTAAAAATTGTGCCATACTGGTCCTCATTGTATTATTGTCATTTTGTAAACTTATTTAACTGAATTTTATTAAAAAACGCCGTGAACACAATGTCAACAAATACAAAATTACAAATTGAAAACGACACTCGATGACACAACAGTGACATATAAGGAATAAAAATTCAACAACCACTAAATACCTTAAGAAGTTCACTAACCGCCAACCATTCTATGTAGTCGGATTATTGCCTAACATAACATTTTAAGCATAGGCGATAGCACTATATTTTGAGCATAACATATGCCGTTCTCTCTCCTTATTACTGAGAAAGAAAGAAATAAAACTTAAGGAAGTGACGTTACATACGACACGATCTATCGAGTTTACCTTAGCGCCTGCGTAAAACTCCGTAAAACTCATGGTGCAAGCATTATCGAAATCTATTCGATCCACGTTAATACGCTAGCGAGCGTGACACTAGCGAGTAAGTTTTCGATAACAACTCATGGTAGAGGTACTGACCTCAATCAATTAGTTACTAGAACACCCAAAGCCTGAAACTAAACCTGCGACTCGAGAACAGAATCTCGTCAACCATAACTCAGATCCCATACTTTACGACTACCTGCAACTTCAATAAATAGCAATACATACTTACGTACTAATATTATAAATTCGAAAGTAACTCTGTCTATCTGTCTGTCTGTATGTTACCTTTTCACGCCTAAACTACTGAACGGATCTCGAAAAAATTTGGCAGAGAGATAGATTGCATCCCGGGGAAGATAGGATAGAAAACTATCCTACCTTCCCCCGATAAAAATATCGACATACCTTGCGGGCGAGACCGCGGACGAAAGCTAGTATTTAATAAATTTGACCTTTCCCCAAATGAGCATTTCGGGAAGATTTACATTGTTGCTGTTGTTCCGGTCAAAGCAATTATGTTGACTGAGGGGATATGGGGAACTTTCCACTAAAATATTGTTACTTTCAATTCTGTGTAATTGCTAAATGCTCTCAATTTTGTGTAATTTGCTTTTTTTGAGATCTGCATAAAATATTTTATTTGCGAAAACCTGAAATTCTAAAATCAATCCTATTCCATTTTTTTATGTAGGTAATGTAAAATAGGTCAGTAATATCTAACAATAGATTACCAAATCTATTGTTAGATATTACCGACCTATTTTTAATGAGTCTCTATCTACACATTGTACCAACTGGAGTTAAGTTCTCGGGAGCTTCTTAGTTCAAACTCACTGTTTAAAATTGCCCTGTTCTCTTGTGAAAATAGATTGGTAATTTATAAACAAATTTTAGTAATAATAAATCCGCTTCTGATTTTGGCTAGAACATAATATATATTATATGTGGTCACTAATTAACACTCGAGCTTTTCTGTATCCTTTGCGATAGTTGAAGTAAACAGTAATAAAAGTAATTAAGTATTAGTATATTATTAGTAATAATTATTTTAGTTGTAATTAAGGTAACTAAATGTGGCAATGTTAGGCACTATGTTTACAATTTTATCACGGTATTTTATGATTATTTATGATTATTTTATTCCTGCAAATAATTAAACTTTTTGTCTGTGGAAATGTTTTATTGTAGCTGTTGCATTACATTAACAAAGTTCCGTTAAAAAAAAAAATTCATCGTTCCTTGATTTTAATGTCAAAGAACATTATACTTAAAACATAATATGACAAAAAACAGTCTGTTCCTAAACAAACAGAACTCAATTGATCACAGAGGTGCTGAACTAAATCGCTGTCTAATGGAAATTATTTAAAGAGGGTCAGTCCCACTCAAATATCCGGAAAATGAATTTGGTGGACAACATTTATTAATCGAATATTTACTCCCATTACACTTACTTACTATAGTTTTTTTTACCTGAGTATCAACCACTTGAGAACATTGCATACGTAAATTATAACACACACTTCACTGAGTTGGTAACTTTCATATTTTCTACTAGTTTAACTATTTTCTCTACTGAAATCTATTAATGAGTGAACACTAAAGGCAGGACTGCAGAGAGAAAGTCGGCGAGACGTTATTTAATAAATAAATGGACATTTCAACATTTCCAAGCTGTCTTATTTGTGACGAGATTCTATGACTTCTTTTTAATAAACAGGAAACAACAAACATTTTAGGTTTCCAAACAACATTATTATTTTATCCTTTATAAAAATGCATCGGTCATTTTAGGGACCTAGTGGTTGCGGAGGTCAACATAAGCCTGCATGTGAACATAAAGGCATCTTTTGGCCAGTAAAATGTAGGTGTAAGTGGCTAGGAACTTATATGTCTAAGTATTTAAGTGTCCGTCAAGCTCGGCGCGTATCCTATGTCGTTTCAGCCGATAGACGTCCACTGCTGGACATAGGCCTCCCCCAATTTTGGGGGAGGTTTGCCATAATCGCCACGCTTGGCAGGCGGGTTGGCGATCGCAGTATGGTATGATGGTGGAATAAATAGAGAACGCTGCTGCCCATTCTCCGGTAAGACCCTTAGTCGCCTTTTACGACACCCACGGGAAGTAAGGGGTGGTGCAATTCTTTAAGTCCGGCACCACACAGACACTATATCCTATGTAATAAGATACAATAGAAAATCAATTGTGTCTCATTAGCGGAGCTTGAGAGGTCACAGGGAATCGTTCTACGTTAAATTAATTAATTTAATATTGTTCGTTGCGAGCTAATAAATCAGGGTCAGATGTTGTCGGAGAACTTCGGAATTTAATTAAGCCACCTCAGGTAGAATGGTTGTCAAGAATCACCTTTACCTTGTCCTTTGTCTTGTAAAATAATATGGTGACTGTAATAAGTAGACCTTTGACTTCACGACGGTTAAGATTCATGACCTAAACTGTACATTTTAACTCGTACTTCTAAACCTTAACTTGAAATAATATATTATTTTACCGCTAGCTTTGTTAATAAAACACATGTTTTATTTTTATTTTATGCAGCAATTTTTATTTTGTTTTTATGAATAGTTTATTCACCAAAAAACAAACAGACCAAACTTTGTTCGTAACTTGTCGTATTTGCCTATATATAAACTGCCAAAGATTAATAATGAGTATGGTAAGAGAGCCTGGACGTACGCCTTTCCTAACATTCATTCATTTAAATCAGCTGCCAAAGGAAATTGCCAAAAAATTAGAAAACAAAAAGGGGCAACAATTTAAAAACATCTTGAAAGCCTACTTCACCGTGGGGAAGTTTGGAATGGAGGAGGTCTGCGTATAGGTTTGATTTTGCCTTTTTAACTTTAACTGAGCAAACTCTAAAATAAGTCACTAGCGCACATAATCTTATTCTGTATCAAAGATTGATCACTATTTTGATGTGAAATATTTCATGACGTTGTTTAAAATAAAGTTTTAATGTTTTTATCATTAAATAAACACATTAATTTGTGCTCACGAAAAAACCGTTTCGTTGACTGCAGTGATGAAGCTCCAACCATACAGTTTGTTTGAGTGTACACGAATTTACAACAAAAGGGACTCGCTTTTGCTGTAAATTCTTGAGGTCGAATATTTCTACATGAAGTTTACAAATTAAATAGAACTAAGCTAATGGCGGGTTTAACGGAAGAGTATAGAAATGATTATGTAGTACTAGATTATAAAACAAAGTCATTCAAACGAGACAATTTTTAAACATTGGACTTGATTTTCTAGTAAAATGTAGTATGTTATGGTAAATATTATTGAAGTTTATTAGACAATCGAAAAAGCCTCTTTTTTATTAGCCATTACTGTCCCACTGCTGGGCAAAGGCCTCCCTACTCTCCTTCCACCTTTGTCTGTCCCGAGCTGCCAAGGACCAATGTTTATTAAAGGAGTCCAGCTCATCCCGCCATCTCCATCGGGGCCTGGCGCGATGTCGTTTGCCAATAAGCAGGACCCACTGGGTCGTATGTTTTGCCCATTGATCGTCCGAGATGCGGCAGATGTGTCCAGCCCAATTTCATTTAAGCTTGGCAGCTTTCCGAGTGACGTCAGTTAGTTTAGTGATGGAACGGATTGTTGTATTCTTAACCCGGTCCAAAACTATAACACCCAGAATAGTCCGTTCCATAGCTCTCTGGCAAACCTCGAGCGTGGACCTCTGCTGAATTGTCAAAGACCATGTTTGAGAACCATACGTGAGGATAAAAAGCCTATAGCTGAAGCAAAAATAATAACCGTGGTCGCAGTGTGCAAGCGGAATATAATATCCACAGAATCATCTACGCAATGTCCCAGTCTGATTCTACTTCAGTAAAAGTACGTGATATATCAGATTTCAAAAGCAAACTTATCAACAGCCAATTTACAAACATGTATGAAATATCTCACGTAAACTTGAGCTCAGATCAAGTTCTCGTATATATCTGGTATCTTTGGGAAGTCAGTCAGGCGAGTTGGCAACTCCTCCCCTCTAAAGTAACTGAATATTTTGCTAATCGAGTGAAAGTTTATATAAGAATGTTGTTTAAAGTGTACAGCGTCACTTCGGACGACACCGGACTGTCGCGGGGAGATAAGCTTGTCGCAGTAGCTCTGTGTTTCTTAATGTCAGCGATCTTGTTGGAAGTTTACATTGTTAAAGAATCTTCTTTAGATACTAGCTAAAGTAGCACAATGTTCCCAGTAATTTGATGTCTCCATAAAAATGGTTTAGGTACTTTACTTACACACGTCAATATATTTATGCTAAAACTAATGGTAATGTAAAATGGTAAAACTTTTGACAATCCTTTCTCTTCTCCCCTCCTAACTTTATAACAACAACTGGGTCGGAGCTAGAGGGCTTTGCGCTGTTTGTAAAGGTTACGTCCTCATCCACGCCCCTAGGGGTAGTTTCAATAATGGTCAGGGTTATAACTGCGTGTAGCTCAATATTTGTCTTCTCCAAACCCTTCAATGTTAACAAAACAATATTTTTGTTAAGCATGAAATGTTGAAAACAGTAACTTGATTATTTGAGCGAACTGATTTCGTTCATTATGGAAAAATTATAGAATTGGACTAAGAAGTGGCTCCTATTTTCTTGATAAAAGTTATTTACAATAACCCATTTAACATTATTTTCAGGCAAGTCATAAATAGGCGACAAACGACAAAGTGTTTCCTTTGGTAGCACTGCAGGCCACCCAGTCCATTGATGCTGAAAAAAACCCTAATTTCTGAGTAAAAAGAGAAAATGTAATTATTTTACGCGCGGTAGCACCATTCAATAACACATCATACAAAAACTGCTGTCGCTGTTAACTCATTCGCTTTATTGTAATTCATGTACGAACTACTGTGTAGGATAATATCGACTAGAGAATATTAGCAGTAACCGTTCAATTAAGTATAACTCGTACTCGACTATTCTCTTAACATGGACATGCTCCCTCCATCGTAAACCTCATTCATCACTTTCCATCAGGCGAGATGGAGGTCAAGAGCAGGCTCATTAGCAATATAAAAAATGTCATCACTGTTTGGTTAGTTTGATGGTGTGATGAGCATGGTGTATTTACCTAAGCTTTATTATTATACAAGAGTATAATAAGATCTGTTTGATTTCGCTGTTCTCAGTGAACTAGTATACAGAGTGGCAGGGACATCGACGTGCAAACTTTCAACATTCAGCACATGATTCTTGACAACATAAAGTAGACATTCATAAATTATCAAAAAGAAAATGTTTTTCATAGAAAAATGTCATTGCGGACACGCCATACCACTGGCCATACCCCTGGTGGTATGGTGGGTCTAAAACTATACCACTGAGAAAATAGTGTTGTGGACTACAAGTACCTACGCGGTCAGTAAGAATGGGACAGTTAATTTATTTTTTTAATAACAGACGAAAAATTACAACACCCCCTGCGTTCAAATTAATCAAATTAATCGTCGGTTCAGAAACATATATTTAAACAAATATTTTACATTTGTATTCGTAATAAATTGTTCTTGTTAAATGTACTGCAAACAAAAAGTTTCGCTTAATTGATGCAATTCAATAAAGGAAGAGCGTCGACCGAAATTGTTCTCTTTTCAAAACAAGTAAATCAGGCAGCATTTCTTAAAGGAAATCAGACTAAAATGTGGAAGCACATACCAATCATACACATTGCGAACTATGCGATGAGCGCCGTACGCTGCGCTTATATCGCAATGTCTGTATCCGCCTTTAGAGTTCCATTTCACACGAGCGGAATTTCAAATTTCAGATACGTAACGGAATCAAAACAAAAAGTATCGTAAAATTACAACACCTTTTGTCCCGAACCCGAAAAGTATCTACTACAATTTGGGACCGAGAGGAAAGTGTAACACTTTTTTTTATCACAGATGATTTAAATGAAAGACAAACTTCGGAACAAACTGTTTTTCAGACGAAATTTTTCAAGACGTGATAAAAGGGCTTTTTAAAAGACTTGAACAAAATGCAAATTGATGATACTCATTATCTGTTAATGGCGTTGGGTTTTAAAGTTAATGCAAAGTGATATTGCGGAGATAAAAGTCGATTTTTTTTTTATTTATTTCAAAATTATTTTATACTAGCTTCTGCCCGCGACTTCGTATGCGGATCCTGTTGCTTATGCCAGCGACAACAAGGTCGTTGAAATCGAAGATCTGAAACGTCTGATGTCGAATTCTAAGAGCCCGGGGATGGGACGGGTTGTGGTGTCTCGCCGACACCACAACCCGTTAGAATTTCCGCCTCAATGATATTTCTCTGCAGCGGGACGACTTTGAGCCGGGTCCCATTGCACAGTTTCGGCGGAGTGAGTTTCCAAAGAAGCATGATTGGGACACCGACCTTTAACTTAATGGTGTGTGCTGGTAGTCCACTTGCACTGAGGGAATTGAGAAGTTCTACGGGGTAATGTGTGGCGTCATCTTGGTCGACAACAGTGTTTATTGAAGTGTAGATCACTTCATTTTCCTCAATTTCCGCGAGAATGCATTCATTGATCGCTGAAGCTTGGTCGTTTCTGGGTGTTAAAATGGCTCGTTCACACACCCAAGAATTATCGTGCGGTATCCTATTGATGTCCCCGTACACCAAGCGAATCAAATTTTCTAAGGTGGACACCACTCTCGAACCACCTGGCCACCGTCTACTGGTAGCGTTCCCTCACCAAATTTTAAGAGAACATCAGAAAATTCTTGGGCGTGTACATTCCCGCCAAGATGTGCTCTCATATTCATCGTTAAGGGCAACCTATGAATATGTGGCCATAAGAAAGAGTATTTCACCAAAGCATTCACCTCATCAGCCCTAGTTCCTCGCGTCACCACAGGCAGCGTTTGTCGGAAATCGCCGCTAAACAGAAGTGTAACGCCACCCATCATTTTCTGGTTCCTGCGGATGTCCTGCAAAGTCCTGTTTACCGCCTCTACTGCTTTTCTGTTCGCCATAATGCATTCATCCCACACGATTAAAGAGCAATCTTTAAGCACGCGTCCTTTGTCACTGTTGCGTGACACTCCACAAACAGGTGTTTCATTACTCTCTAAATCTATGGGAATCTTAAACATTGCGCTGTTTTGCTACCAGGAAGCAGTGTTGCGGCGATTCCTGACGATGCTACTGCAATGGCAATCTTGTCTTGCCTCCTGACCTCTGCGAGAATGCCAGCGGTGACAAATATTCTCCCTGTTCCACCAGGAGCATCCAAGAAAAACATTTTACCTTGGCCGAGCCGAGTCAAAGATGGTGTCGAAAATTTGCTTTTGCTCTGAGGTAAACTTAGAGACATGGTCATTGACGACGGTACTCATAGCTTTTGGATCATAATTTATTTCAGAGTTGTACTCTCTGTTTCCAAGCTCTTGTACATCCAGATGTTGTAGAGTCGGTATCCACCAGAGAACTGCCGCAGATCGAAATGACCATATCTTGAAGTAAACTAAGGCAACTGTTTAGAACGCGCTCATCAGTTGCCTCAGAATACTGAGGCAACTGATGAGCGCGTTCTAAACAGACGCACTACTGAAGATAATAATCTTCAGTAGTGCGTCTCAGATCTCTTAGGAAGTCTTTGGACAGAAGATGCCGATATTTCTCCTACAACAGAAGCGGATTTGCAATACTGCAGAACATCAACATGACGACAAACAGATGTCGCAAACGACTGAGATTGTCACTAATGCTGGCCTCCTCAAGAGCGTTGTCCCAGTGTTGATCACCGTCGAGAAGGTGGCGTGCTACGCAAGCAGCGCGGTACGTGGGGTACTCAATGTCATCGACTGTCCTTAGAAACGCAAATGATGTTGGGCCGTGCACTGTGTGCAGTAACATTCGCAAATAATAGCACTCGCCATTATTTGGGTGAACAGTGTAAACCCGTCCCAATGCGGTGCCCTTAAAAATTCCCGGAAACCCGTCCACGGCGTGTCCGCATCGACGTCGATTAAATACACTTCCTTGCTTGTCGTACGTGTAGTACGACGGCACCTCATCATAGGTGAGTGATCTAGCAAAGTTGTCCCCTTCACAGAGTCTGAAAAAGGCCAATTTCAGTCTATCAAAAAGTACTCATGTGAAGGCCAACAGGAAAATTAAACACATCAACCAACACAGGCAACAAAGGTAACCCCCGTTTCAATAGGATGAGAGTGGCACATCCCTGATCGGCACCTATAAACATCACATTTTGGGAACAAAACCATAGCGCGATCTAACTCGACGCCAACGCCATCTAGTTAGAAAACGGAAACTACATATTATTTACCCAAATTAATTAAATTATGAATAAAACTAAATTGTCGTTAATTTAACAGACAACTACATTAGTTTTGCATTAAAAAAAATATGGTAACAGCAGCAAGCATCAAAACTAAGAATTACATACTTAAATGAATTACCTACAACAAATGTGCTTGGTAAGATATAACTTAGAACCAAAAGTTTGACTTGACTTCATGATAGTGTAGCCTTGTTGTACCGCCAATCAATCTGTTTAGTAATATTGGTGTGAAACTCTCCATACATAGTAATATTGGTGTGAAACTCTCCATACAATTAGATAGGACATGTAAAGTTCTCAGATTTCACAAGAGTATCGTTCCAAATGCACATAAAAAATGCAAAAACTAAAAAAATAGAATTTTACGATTTCTTAAAACAATATTATGGGATTTGAACTCGCATCATTTAGTGCGGTAAACGGTCGCCTGACCTTACCGCTAAATTCCCCGTTGACATATCGTTGAAATAGCTGTTCCCTTGCAATTTATTATATTACTGCCCCGCTCCTTTATTAAAATAGCGTGATTATTATGTTCCCAGAGTTAAAGTTTTATTTTTAACTAAATAAATAAATAAACATGTCATTTTGTGCATTCAATTATTTTGTTCGTTCAATTACGAACAAACACCTTTTAAAATCAATATTGCTTACCTCCCATAACATACGGCGTGATAATATGTAGCCTAAAGCCTTCCTTGGTTTACTAAGAACATTTTTGCTGATATTCAATTCAATCTATCCAGTAGTTTTGGCGTGAAGCTGTACCATACACACAGACAAACAGACAAACAGACAAAAATTCTAAAAAGTCACTTTTTGTCATCAGTTACGTTTTTCTAACATAACAAAAGCCACTTATTTTTTCTCGAAAATTCACAATGTACAGTTTTTCTTTCGTTTCTGTTTTATTATATGTATAGATAAATCAACTGATTAGAATTTAGAAAAAGTGTATAGAACAATGCTGTTTAGCTGCTTTCTCAGTTGGTGGGAGGTGGGATAATTTTTTTCAACTATTGTACACTTATTCTAAATTCTAATCAGTTTTCGAGCATCACGCTCTGAAATGCTCCGTTGGTGTCTGTCAGTCTGTTACCTCTTCACACTTAAACCGCTGAACCGATTTAGATGAAATTTGATATGGAGATAGTTTGAGTCCCGGGAAAGGACATAGGATAGTTTTATCTCGATATCCCCACGGAAAACTTATGCGGGTTAAGCCGCAGGGTGCTGCTAGTACATAAATAAAAGTTTCGATAACTCAACGGCTGAACGGCTAAAGCCGTTAAGGTAGATAGATTACGACACACCGTTTTAAAGATATTAGCGAAAACTCAAAAGTGGGAACTTTTATCTCCTTCCCACTCGCCTCCTAGATGCGGGGACTTTTAATATGGTTACTCCCTAAGCACCCTGAACAACTTTCTGAAGAAATCGTTTCGGGCCTAGCTCACACACTCTACAACTCCTTTGTTAAGTAGACTAATAAGCAAAAGTACGAAATAAAAGTTACGATAGTAAGCACAAGCTGAAAATTCTACAGATAAACATCAAAAAAGTTTATATCGAGTACTGAAACAATATTATTGGAGCTCGTTTATCGAATAAACGTTAACTCGCTGATAACATAAAACTGGCAGCAATTGGCATTTAGATAAACAACGATTAAGTATTTGTTGTAAAGCTGCCAGTAGTATCTAACTGCGACAATTATTTCGTAGTCACCGTTAAAAAAAGCAGAACATCCCTTCCAAAAGATAAACAACAATAAACGTATAAAATTTCTATAAATTGCGTCTACGATAAATTGTGAACAACTTTGGTGAACGAAATATCATCAGGTCATTTTACGAGTATAACGCGTAAACCATTCCGTGAAGAATCTAGCCAAAATTAGATATCCACACAATATTTCAGTTCTCGTGGCTGAACGTTGAAAATGCCTTCGCTGACTATAAATTCGTAAAACGTTGTTTGAAGCTTCAGCTTCAGTACCTCTGGAGTAAATAAACATATTTATTTACTTCCCAAAGGCAAGGAAATCTAGTGAAAATTTCAGGAATTACTACGCTGAAACAAATTGCGGACGGATTTTTATAAATTGCGGCAACAGAAGAGAGCGTGGGAGTTCAATTTTAAGTAAAGGAACGAAACAACAAGCCTCTTGTCTCTAGGAATTTATAACTTGTAGGAGCAAGAGTAATTTATTTATTTATTTAATACTTCAAGCACATAAATGTACAGAGGCGGACTTAATGCCATAGGCATTTTCTACCAGTCAACCTGTGGGTTTCGTGTGGGGTATCGTTGAATAGGTCTTTAAAAATGACTTGGGGTTGCTAAAATAATTTTTCGATTTAATGCACCATTTACGAAATATTAAACTTTAAAGTGCAATTTTTTGTTCCAGTAGGGCCAGCAGTTTAGGTTTGAGAGTGGGGGAGGGGGCTCCCCCACTCTCAAACCTAAACTGCTGGCTTGAAAAATCTGGAAAAATTCAGGATGATAGTGCATTTCATGAACTTTAAAAGGAAAAGTATAGCGGTTAAGATAACTTCATTAGTTTAGCGTAATAGTCGTTGAACTTGGGTGTTGGATAATTTTGTACCAAATACAAAATCCTTAGCATTAATCTTTTAAAGTGACTAAGATCAAGTAGTTGCTTGTTTATAACGGGTAAAGACTTGCATTGAAAAACATTTTTTTAAATTTTTTTATTCAGAATAAAGAACAACAGACTCATACTACATTGTGATGACGGGCTACTACGGAACCCTACACTGTGCGTGGCCCGACATGCACTTGGCCGGTTTTTATTTAACAAAATATAGTAAGTTGCGACCCCTTATTATTCCAATTTGTCTTTTAAACGATAAAGAATTAATTAAACAGCAGGAGTAAATGTGAACCCTTAACACGGATAAAAGTAACTTCCATAAACTTTTATTTATGTACTGCAGCTACGAGCGGCAACCCAACTGCAATTATCGCAAAGTATGTTTGACAGTCCCGATGTTTACGACAGAACTTTAAAAGAAATGGACGAAGTCTTTCTAAAACTTTTCTGTAATTACACAGCAAAAATAAACGCACAAGTCTCGCATATTAAAGATTTGCGTAAATAAACCTGCGTTGGTAATGTTTAAACTGTTTGCTGCTATTTACCATTTTTTGCTGCTGTTTTGCTGCTATTTTATAGGATACAAACATTTCAACTATCAAGCAACATTGCACAGTTGGCTTCTATTACTATATTAACAAAGCAAGCCATCGAAGTTCAAAATCGTGAACGAAACGCAAATACGGTGCCACGTTTGAAACTGTTCCCTCAGAGCGTGTCTGTACCAGCGCTACTGATCAGTGACTTCAACTAGGAATCATGCTGTAAACAATCGAATTGATGTTATAGTCTGCGATATAAATTGTGACTCGAGTTACGTAATAACAGTATTTCGCTTGTGTGTTGACTTTCGGATGTATACGGGTTCAGGTCTTATATATCACGAAGTTACTGAAAGCTATTTGCAGTAGTAAAAAGTTCGTTGATTTGCTGATATCACTTGTTTTCTGATTAAAGCAGATCAGATGACTAGTCATCTAGTAAAGCGTTGCATAAATTCGTTTAGACTTGACGGCGGTGCAACTTTCATCTGTAAGAATCTGAACAATCACCTATTCTAAGTTTAGTCCACAATTTCCACAACTTTATTGTATACTGTGAATCAGTATACAGTAAAGTCGGTATATTTTATAGTGACATCCACCAACCCGCACTAGGCCCGCGTGGTGCATTATCGCCCACCCCCTCTCACAGAGGCCTGTGACCTAGCAGTGGGAACAGTATAGACTGATGATGCTATATAGTAACTATATAACAAAAAAAAATATGACAACAATATTTGTTGTCAATTTTTTTTTTGTCCAAGCAAGTATTGTATAAATTAATAACCAACGAACACGTTTATTTGTGCCAGATGAAAGATTATAGTCATCCATTAACTTTCAGCAAATTACCTTGGGTACGCATGAAACCCAATTGTTGTTTTGTTTAGGGAACAAAACTGTAAAGTTAATTAAAATACACAAAGTACCTACCTCAAGAACTTATAAACGGCATTTAATATTTGGACAATTTACAGACTCACTGCATGCAACATTAGAATTTTGTTAAAATGTTGCTTGAACTGAACTGTTAAACTACTTTCTATAACGGTGTAGGTACAAACTCCTCCGTCCTAAAAGTAATAATAGTTCTATGGTCCTGACAGACTCTGTGGGGGCTGTCACTATCGTGGCAATCTGTCAAGAGGTCTGACAGATTGATTTATGATCACAGAGTACATTTTGATAGACTGAAATTTATGATATAAGCTTGCCAAGACGCCCCGACATGTGCACGTTGTTATTGTAAAATGTATGGGGCCCGAGTGCGCGTCTCCTTTTTAAGGAAATTTCTCGCCGGCTGGTCGACACTTCACGTAACCAGAGGGCTGGGTCGTTCTTTGGCAAAATAATTGGCATCGCCATTCAACGTGGCAATACTGCCAGTCTTCTGGGCACGTTTCCGGATGACAGCGATGCAGACGAGTACTTCGACGCCTAAGAGTCCTTTGTTTTTGTATTTATTTGTATAGTAAGTTAGTCATTTAATTTAGTATCTAGTTTAAATAGTTATCTATACATACATTAAACTATATTGTGTAGAATACATTAATATTAAATGTATGGCATTCAATAACCTGCCGCACCCCGAAAACATTTCTTTACTCGTATTAAGGTTGTTATCTGATGATATCTTTACTCCGTTTGATCAAAGCGTATGCTTTAATACTTTCTCATTATAATATTCGTAGTTTAATTTTCATAATCTTCACTTCGTTTGATCAAAGCTTACGAAGATTATCATCAGATAACATTAACCCTCATCTCCTCTGGGTTTATTTCGGTCCTTTGTGTATACAAAGGACCCAAAATTACTTACAAAACTATTTACAAATTGAATATATTTTCACAATGTTTTCGAAGGTCTTTCTATAGAACCATTGACTCTATTTATTTACATTAAGAAAAGGGTCAATGTGAAAACATCGTATCTCTGACGAAAAGCATCAAATACTAAATAATGTGTTGGGTACCTGTGTTAGAAACAATTTAGGAAAAGGCGTCAAAACCATAGTGCAAATATAAACATTCGATGTCCATTCATTCGTTTAGAATGATTATAGAATCAGTCTTAAACGATATCTAGTCATATTCTTATAGCGAAAATAACGTAAGGATGTATGATTACTTCTGTTGTTAGGTAATAGGTAATACGGGCTGGTTTCCCACGTCAATGCGCGTGTTTTACGGTACGATTATTTATTATTTTTTATTATTAGTTTACGTACGATCTTATTTCTGTTGTTAACAGAAATAAGATCGTACTCTAAAACGGTCAACTCACCCAAAGTGGTTGAAATCGCTATCTAAAAAAGTTTCAATTGTTGATCAAAAAGCGAATTTCTAGCTGACTCTTATGTTTAAAACTGACATAATAGCTCTTACTAGCGGCAGGGTTGCCCCGAAGCCCTAAAATTATTATTTACAAATTCCCAACTATAAGTGGTATTCAGTTATTTAAGAGTAGGTATTGCGAGTGTCATTCCATTAGTGAGGCACATGCTCAAAAGGGGCCGGCACTAGAAAGTATAGATACAGTCACTGAATGGACACATGCAACTCTGCACTGCGTAACACACTATCAATCTCAATCTGAATCATTTTTAAAGATATTGCTAATCCATTGCTTCATATGTTCGAAAAATGTGTGTACTCAACAACGTAATTTATAACCTAATGAATGTTGTTGAACTGATTTATTTACGCAATTAAATTTTTACTTACAAAAGGGGGTTAAATAAGTATTATTAAAAATATTTTGCGTTTATATCTTATGACTAGCGGTCGCCCGCGGCTCCGCCCGCGTGGATGTCGGTTTTCGCGATAAAAAGTAGCCTATGTGTTATTCTGATTTATATAACCTATAGCGGTCCCCCGCGGCTCCGCCTGCGTGGATGTCGATTACCGCTACAAAAAGCCTAAGGTTGATCCCATGTGTTCAACTACCCAAAAGTAAATTCAGCATTTTAGCCGACCAACAGGCAGATAAACAAACAGACTTTGCATTTATTTTATTAGCAGGATAAGTTAACTTCATGTGTTAAATATTGTTTAAGGATAAAAATTTTGTAAAAAAAGTTACTGAATTAGAGCTTCCCTATAAACAACATTTGATGTAATTTTATCTTGTGGCAACAAAATGTATGTTCGGGAGACCCAATTCGTGATAGGCCAACGTACAGTTGGCCATGGGTAAAGCATTCCTTTCGTAGATCAATCCCTACTAAATTGAAAGTTTGGCCCTGGAACTTGTTAATTGTTAATGCAAAAGAAGTTTTCACCGGAAATTGAATCGTTTAAATGGAATTGGTAAATCGGTGGGAATCATCGGTATCCGAGGAATGTGAGCTAATTCACCAGCAGCAGGGCCGGTGATAATGGTCGCTACAATTAAATTGTCTTTTAATTCCTTTATAAGTAGCCTCGTTCCATTGCAAATATTGGGAGGGCTCAAATTTCTGAGAAGCATTATTGGCGTTCCGACTTTTAACGACAGTTGGTGAGGTGGCAGTCAAGCGGGGTTGAGAGAATTTAAAAAATCCTGTGGGTAATGTACTACGTCTTCGATATTAGTGACAGTGTCTATGGATTTACAATGCTTAACTTGACCCGGGACTCTTTGCATAATTAAATTGTTGTTGACACTATTGCTCTAGAACACAGTCATTTCCATGAAAATTTTGTATGCCAGGGTATACTGCATCTATCAAGCTTTCTAAAGAATGGACTATTTGACCCAGAGACTCATCCAAAATAACGGTAAAAAGTCCTTCTCCAAGTTTTAGCAGTTGTTGTGGGAAATTGCTATGCGTATCTCCATGAAGTAAATTCAAATGTTGAACTGATGTCCAAAGGTGAGATGATTTCAAGCACGCCTTCATAATATCTGCTCGCGTACCTCTGTTAATAACTGGAAGTGTCTGTCGAAAGTCTCCAGCAAATACGAAAGTTATACCACCCAATACCCATGATAGCAGCAGAGTTTCTGAGGTCTTTTAAAGTTCTGTCCACAGCCTCCACATGAGCTCTATGACTCATCGTGCATTCATCCCATATTACCAACAATGCGTCTTGTAGCAATTTACCAAGAGGCCCATTTTTGCGAATGTTGACCGTTGGTCTAAAGATACGGATAGAGGTAGTTTGAAAGTAGAGTGAGCAGTTTTTCCCTCGTTCAAGAGAGTTGCAGCAATTCCTGACTGTCCTGACAAAATAAAAGTATGACTACGAACAACTCCCTTAGTTTTTTTGGACACTGTGAAAACGAAGCTTCGTTTAAAGTGTTGCCCCAATGGTCATCGTTTTCAAGTAAACCTCGGTCACGGCAAGCTGGACCACGCGTCTGAGCCGCGCGTGTACCTTACTCATAGACCTAAACTGGGGTCCCGCATCCGCACCTCCGCCTAGGCGACGCCTAGTTCGCCTGTCGCCACGGGCCGCGGAGCGCAGAAATAGTATTATATTGATTTCGCCATAACTTTCAAACCAAACGTCCAATTTTAATGAATTAAAGCCTAAATATTATCTACATAAACAGTAATTTGTGACAAAATAGTTTATTTTGATAAGGAGTAATGACATGTGTAAAATAAATGCGTTTAAATGAAGTCCTAAAAATATTCAAGATTTTTAATTAAAAAAATGTTTGTTGTGCTTAACTCGAAATAGATAGGTATAGTGTGTCGCGGACTTTTTTGTAGATATGTTTAAGGTCTTTAATTAATTAGAACATTTTATGGTTCTATCTTTTATATTTTAGGCGGCGTACGCCAAAAAAGGAACTTTATTGGATGATTTTTTACACCTTGGTTCCGAAAAACCCAAATATCTTACGGACCCCTATTTTTTCTCAAATAAAATATAGCTTATGTTACTCGAAGCTAATGTAGCTTTCTAATGGTGAAAGAAATTTTAAAATCGGTCCAGTAGTTTTTGAGTTTATCCATTACAAACAAACAAACAAACAAAAATACAAATTTTTCCTCTTTATAATATTAGTGTAGATATACGTCTTTTGACATGTTTTAAGGTTTTTAATAATTTATCTTTCTAAGAAAGTCTCATACTTACCTAAAAATTAAGCTTATTTTTTTTTTAATACGGAACACGGATTACAGAATGTGTGATAGTCGAACTCACACTTGACCGCATTTTTATTTTTACTTTAGCTTCGTGCAAAATTACAAGTTTCTAGGCCGACTATAAAAAAATTTAATACCTACGGAACTCTCTGTGCGCGAGCTAAACTCACACTTGACCGCTTTTAAAATTTTTAGACTGGCCGCCCACGTCAGACTTTTTGTAGCACCGAGAATCGGGCCGATTAGTTAACTTCATTATTTCTGACCTACTTTTTGTAGGACGTGTGCGTTGCACTATTGCTATGTTCTATTTTTCTCCTACAAAAAATCGGTCACCGATTATCGGACTTGGGCGAGCGGCCTTATGGCATGGTAATGTCCAGTTCCAGCTTGAAAAAAATCATACGGGACCCTCTGCATGCGAGCCAAACTCACATTTGACCTCTTTTTAATTTTTCCTTTAGTTTCATGCTAATGTCTAGCTTCATGCTAAATTTCAAGTTTTTAGGCCGGTTAGAAGTTTATAGGCCGGCTAGAATAAAAAATTAATACGGAACCCTCTATGCGCGAGCCAGACTCACACTTGACCATTTTTTTAATCCTTAGTCGCCTTTTACGACACCCACGGGAAGTAAGGGTTGGTGCTATTCTTTAAGTCCCGGCACCACACAGACCACACACGATGTGGGTCATTTTATTAATTTTATATTTTTTTATTATTCTCTCTGTTCTGTTAGTTTTTTTTTTCATGGTCTCATAATTAATTTCAGTTTGAGTAATTTATGTGGCCTACCCAAATGTTCTTTCTTTGGTATTGTTCGTCGAATCGTTGAGCTCCTTAAGTCTTGAGTTGAGCAGCACGATTTCTGACAAATGCGTGCACTGACTGGACAGGTCCTCTCAATCTGTTTGGTTCTTTCCTCAAAAGACCATCTCAGACGATCTACATGGCCTTCATATAACCTGACCAAGATTATGTCTGGACTTTAAAAGAGACTGTGACCTCTGAGTTTGTTTCGGTCTTTCTTCTCAGAGTAGTCAGATAGGAAACGCCGACCTCATCAGTATTCTAGTTTAAAAAAAAAACATGATTGATTTGTAAAAGTGTTTGTGCAAACCTACTAACAAAAATAAAATCATTTATCAATTGGTCAGTATGATTGGATCGAGGCGACATGTGCCACGCCTCCATGATATATCCCTCAATATCAGTGTTAGTATCCCTGAACCTCGCCCTACTGGCTCAAGTACCCGTAGATCTATTACGATCTTTGCTACTCTTGCTCCGATTAATTTTACGAGTGTCTTATTTTTTATAATGAGCTGAACTTCTTCTGAAGGTTCTAACAGGGATTCGGATTTATTGTGACTTGTAAATCAACAAGGGCAAGAAACCGTAATATTATACCCTAATATCCGTTACAACAATGATTTGTTTAGTTCACAAAAAATTATAAAATCAGTAGTATATTTTCACAATTTGTCAAAATTACTTCGGGGTCTTAATGTTCTACCTATGTATCCTTATTACGTTTTAGTTAAGATATTTATGTTAAGGGGTACTGTTTATACCAAGGTAAGGTTCCATGTAACTCGATTCCTACCGGCTTCCCTTTAAAAATGGCACCATCAGTATTCTATAGACAAATAATATAATCATAATATTAAAGATGGGAACACCCCAATATTTCATAATACCTAAGAATTAAATAAAAAAAAATAAAAAAATATAATGTCTATAATTAAAAAACCCGAAATGTATGTTACCGAAAGTCATAAATGTTCAAAATGCAATTTGTTTGTTTTCCGATTTTCATATGTTCGAAGAATCAAATGCTCGATCAGTTCTCGGTCCGAAAAACGTCATTCCGACTTTCAATTTTCCGAATAACCTGTTAAAATTGGTACCCCCTTTCTTCTCCTAAAATTGTTTGTCCGAAAGTCATTATCCATAACACGTTTGCTATAAACTTCAGTAACCATAATGTTCAAAAATTCGAAATTTTGTTTTACATAATTATCTTTACTTTTAAATCTACTCTGTCATAATATCGAGTACTATAATAATTGAATCTCCTAATTTTGCCTGAAATAAAGTCATATGTCCTAAGTATTGTATTATATAATGTGTATTATTCTGAATGTTCATTCATAATAAAATTGTTAGCCCTAAAACATTTGCTAAAATTAGGTTTTATTGACAGAAACGAATCGCTGTTAATCCGACTCCACGCAGTCTTGTCTGCCCTATCCCTAGAGTGTAATTTAAAATCGCGTAGGCGCGTGGGGCCGCCTGAGAACTGCAGCGCCGGAGCCATGACAGAAACCATGGCTGCTGCAAGTTGCATGCTCGCTTACATGCTGCATGCTTGCTGCATGCTTGCTGCATGCGTGCTTGCATGCTGCGTGTTTGCTTCCATGCTGCATGCTTGCTTGCATGCTCCATGCTGCATGCTTGCTGTATGCTTGCTGGCATGCTGCGTGTTTGCTTCCATGCTGCATGCTTGCTGCATGCATGTTACTTTAAACCCTTTACACAGAAATAGGGTCCCCGCGAAGCGGAGCTCCGTCGACACTAGGATGCAAGAGCGAGCGAATGACTATATAAATACCTTTACCGTGCATCGAAGTCTAGTAGTGTCGCAGTGAAGATCTATCGCGGTAACGTGCACGGAAGTGTAGTAGCATCGCAGAGACGGGTCTTTCGCAGTTACGTGCATCGCAATTTTGTAGCATCGTATTAGCATTTATCGATATTTTGTGCTTCGATATTCCGTATTCTACTCGTATATTTGTCTTGCTATTCAGTTTTACAATGCGTTTTTATTGGGTCCATATTGGCTCACCTAAAGTTCTTTACCCGAAATTGTTCTTCCTAATGATTTGTAATCCGAATGATCAGTCTTCCTAAAATTTTTCATCCTAAAGTTTTCATTCATACTATTTGTAGTGCTACCGACGATGTTCATAACACTCATGTTTCCGAAAATTGTAATTTATAATATCATTAATGTAAATATATTTAAACTCCTACTGTTTTTTTATCATTAATTAATAATATCATTAATGTAAACATATTTAAACTCCTACTGTTTTTTTACCATAACGCTTTTATCTATAATATTAGAAGATGATATTTATAGTTTTAATTTGAGGGTATGATTATTATTTGGGGGTATGCTTTACATAACGTACTGATTTGTGTCTATGGAACCACTGTTCTTCCACACCCGGCGGTTTTTGATAGTAGCTATTTTTTTTTTTGATAGAATAGATTCTTTTTAGTGTAAATTTGAAAACCGCATAGTTCGCAAAATCATAGTGGCGAGAAAAGAAATCCCAAAGTTTTTTTTAATCTACAAAAATATGTGGTTAGGCGTAGTCGACGGAGCCCCGCTTCGCGGGGCCCCTATTTCTGTCTACAGGGTCTAAAGGAACCTAACACGAAGGTGATGACGGGGGCTCGTTCGCTCGCTTTGCTCGCTCACTCGAGCCCCCGTCATCCCCTTCGAACCTAACCTGTCCGAGTCGGGGTGCCCCAAGTCCCGAGCTCGCTTCGCTCGCTCTTGCACCCCAAGTTGTCATTACAAATGTGTTACTTTTGTATATTATGTTGGTTACCACAATAAATAAAATCTAAACAATAAAAAATCTTTAAAAATAAATTTAAACAAAAAAGATATGACTTTGAATAATAGTGTAAAAGATGGTTATGTTGAGAAAATATAGGATAACAAATAAAAGTATAATAGATGTTTATTGTTACAGACATTATGAAGTTGAATGCTTCGGAATTATGAACATTAGAGACAGAGTAGTTAGGAATTGTGATTGTTAGGATGAAAAATTTTAGGAAGAACATTTTCGGATTTCCAATTATCGGAGTTGAAAATTTAGGTGAACTTGGGCGCACCCGTTTTTATTTCGGAATTCTAATTAATCGGAATTCGTATTTTTGATGTTTCGAATTTTCATTAATTCGGACTTTTTGTTATTCGATCTATTAAATTCGGTATTTTGAGAATAGTAATTATAAACGTTAGGAATATTGAAATTTCGGAATTATAAAAATAGGATGAATGATAAATCGGAGTTGTTATATTAGGAATTTTGAACCATTCGGAATTATGAAAATCGGTATTTTGAAATTCGTATTTGTGACTGTCGGAATAAAGTTTTTCGTATTTATGTAGTGTACCCATTAAAGATACCTACTCCGGCTTACCTCTTACAAAAATTTACCCTTCGCTACTGGTTTATACCATACCTTACTTGGACACAGACGTTATATCTGTCAACTTTAGCAATCAATAACCTGGGTGCGCCAAAGTTCACCTAAAATTTTAACTCCGATAATTGGAAATCCGAAAAGTTCTTCCTAAAATTTTTCATCCTAACAATCACAATTCCTAACTACTCTGTCTCGAATGTTCACAATTCCGAAGCATTCAACTTTATAATGTCAGTAGCAATAAACATCTATTATACTTTTATTTGTTTTCCTATATTTTCTCAACATAACAATCTTTTACACTATTATTCAAAGTCATATCTTTTTTGTTTAGATTTTATTTATAGCGGTAACCAGCATAATATACAAAAGTAACACATTTGTAATGACAACTTAGGATGCAAGAGCGAGCGAAGCGAGCTCGTTTCTTGGGGCACCCCGACTCGGACAGGTTAGGTTCGAAGGGGATCCCTTCGAACCTATCCTTCGTGTTAGGTTCCTTTAAGCCCTGTAGACAGAAATAGGGGCCCCGCGAAGCGGGGCTCCGTCGACTATGCCTCACCACATATTTTTGTAGATAAAAAAAAACTCTGGGTTTTTTTTTCTCGGCCACTATGATTTTGCGAACTTTGCGGTTTTAAAAATTTACACTAAAAAGAGTCTATTCTATCCAAAAAAAAATAGCGCCGGTTGTGGAAGTACAGTGGTTCCATAGACACAACTCAGTACGTTATGTAAATGGGGTTCCCCAAATAATAATCGTACCCTCAAATTAAAACTACAAATATCATCTTCTAATATTATGGTAATTATGTTTAGGGATAAAAGCGTTATGATAAAAACAGTAGGAGTTTAAATATATTTACATTAATGATATTATTAATTACAATTTTCGGAAACATGAGTGTTATGAACATCGCCGGTAGCACTACAAATAGTATGAATGAAAACTTTAGTATGAAAAATTTTAGGAAGACCGATCATTCGGATTACAAATCATTAGGAAGAACAATTTCGGGTAAAGAACTTTAGGTGAGCCAATATGGACCCCAATAACCTACGTATAATGAACGACGCTTCCCACTCACTAAACTCGTCCGTAATGTCTTTACAACAATAAAACATGACATTAATTTGGCAGATGGCAGCACGTGCGCAATACATTCAGCATAAAAACGATTAATTTATCACGCGCAGATATTGCCCGTATTTCTCACAAATCGACGCAAAAGCTGTATAGAAAATATATAATAATATGCAGATGTGACTCCCTTTCTGTACAGCGCTTCAGTGAGAGTAATGTTGGTTAGGCAAAGATTGCCTTATCTAGCTAGTGAGTATACGTGTTATGTAGTCACGTCTGATATTATTGCGGCTATAAACGTTATGACGTGCATCAGCAGTCTTCACTTCATCTTCGAGAGAAGTGGGTCACTGTGTTGTGAGCCGGTAATGGAGCGCACAGTAATACGTAGACTGCGCTGAAAGTACACAGTGCACTAGGAGTATTATGTGGCCATTAGGCTATAACTTCTTCTACTGTAGACAATGATAAGTGAGTTATGTCAAAGCGGTTCGTATTCATATTTACTTTGAGATTAAATTTCAACAAACTAAAATAAAAATTAAAGCAGGTACCTATAAGCAAAACATAGGTTCCTACCTACCTGTCTTGGATCTGTCTACAGGCCAAAAATTTAAGAATTGCGCACATCACCTGCCAGATAACAGGTTTAGTGATAAACTCCTTTTTTTTTAAGTCGGTAAAATTGAACATTATTCGCAGACGAGCCTACGATAAATTTTTCATTATTGACCCCGATCACGCCTAATGGAAAGCGATAGATGAGGTAGACCTCATCTACACATAAATTCTATCATAGATGATGGAATTTATGTGAAAGTGAAATTCTATGATACCTCCGTGAGACGTTTTGTAGAAAAGCCCCTAAACAGTTCGCTTATCCGAATAAAGTGTATGATACGTTGAACAAGAAGAGATACGATAACATTCTTATTGTATTTTGGTAAATGTCTCGTGATTAGAATTTTATTAGATTTTTTGTCAAAAATATTAAAATCAACCACAAACAGATTAAAAATCTAAGAATTTTTATACAAGGGGGCTAAAGTTTGTCAAAGTCAATCCCGCGATCATAATAATACAAGCTGTTGATATGCATCCTCGTCAAATTTCAGGAGGTTGTCATAAAAGACATAAATAATCATTTGAAGTACGGTAGGGGGCAATAACTAAGCGCTGTTTTTTTTTTGTTGTAGAAATTTAACAGTATTTCAGAATTAAACCCTTAATTCAATACAAATAAAACAGAATCACCCGACTATGCACACAGCAACAATGCATGCAGCTGCCATGTAATTCCCCGCGCCGGCCGTCGGGCCGCCGAGCGATGACCGGTAGCAATAATTTTACCTAATTTTATTTCGAAAATCACCTACATTATTGTTATAAATTTCACTTGATTATTAAGAGCGTTTACGCCGAATGGCATTTCATACAAACTTTCAAGCCCTTGTTTTTCGAAGTGAATGAACCGATTTTAATGAAACTTCATACGCATAAGCAGGATACAAAGGTCTAAAAAGTTAGTAGAGAACATTTTCGAAAAATAGTTTTACAGCCAAATTAGACCGATTTTAAACTTTCTATAGAAACAGAGATTTCCATTTATCTTTATTTAAATAAGACATTTCGAAAATGTTTTCTACTAACTTTTTAGACCTTTGTATTCTGCTTATGCGTAGGAAGTTTAATTAAAATCGGTTTGTTAATTTCGAAAAACAAGGGCTTGAAAGTTTGTATGAAATGCCGTACGGCGTAAACGCTCTTAACTCATTTTTGAGCATCATTGGAATACGGAAATCTTACTAATGACAGTAATACTAGTGCGCCAAAGAAAAGTTTACTGACCTGTTATCAGATGGTTAATAATATCCTTCAAGCTAAAGTTTTCGTAGTGATTTTGTTTTTATTTGTGGATTAAATTGGTTGATTTGAAACTTTCCTTCCTACTTAACGGGCTTAGGACCGACAATAATCCTACCTTTGTTGGTGTACCGATCTACTAAGTCTAAAAATGTTTTCTACGTTTGATGGAAATGGAAAGACGTTCTAGTTAAGTGTAAGTACGTGGTATACTTTCGACTCTTAGGTATTATTGGCGTAGGTAGTTAAAATTTTAAAATAACTTATTTACACTAATGAAATTGATTAAGCTAACAACGTATTTACAAAATGTACAAATAAATAAATTACCTACCTATGTTACCGGAGGTAAAGTTGCCACGTACTTAGGTAGTACGTACTGGTTTTCCTTCAGCTTATGTAACACTAACACATTCGTTTTTAAAGTGTCGAAAACGACAAAATGTAATCCGCACGGCATTATCATCTGGGTGAATGTCTTGTGCCTTGCGGTAGTGGAACGGGTGTTGCAGTTCATGCTTCAGTATGCGCAACACTGGTGTGGTGCATAGCAGCCAGCATGACGCTCTGTGGAAGCTCGGTGGACATGTCCGTCGGGAAACATTTCCCGACGGACATCTCCACCAGCTCGACATTTGAATTGAACACTTTGTACCTACGTCTCAACGATGTACCGAGAAGCGGAATTCGCAAAGCGCACGAACGCTGCGGCGATTTCAATTACACTGTTAGTTCCGGGGCCGCGGGGGCGTGGCTTAGGGTGCGCGGGAGACTAAGTATCCGGATCGCCTCACTGTGATTGGGGGATGGGATTGATTACCTACGAATTTATCGAATGATAGATTCTCATCCGCATTTGAATGTGTGTGTGCATGAAAGCGCGGTTATAGGGCTAGTAACAGACGGGCCGCGTTTAAATACGGCTGGTTCACACTTACGGATTTCCGTAAATAAGAAAAAATAAAAAAAAAATACCTACCCATTTTATTGTTGATTTGGGTCGAGAATCATTAGCATAATGACGTCCTTGAATTTGACTAGGATGCAAATCAACAGCCTGTATTATTATGGTTGTCTTGCCGTTAAACGTGTAACTTCCAATTTTTTTTTTCTGAAGAATAGAGTATGAAAAAGCATAATTATAAGTAAAGTTTTTAGTAACAAGGTCAATATAATTAAACCGTAATTTGTGCCTTAATACAAACCTCGATGACCCAAGCGAATACCGTGGAAGCAGTACCGTCTTGCAAAAAATAATTAATTTACCCTCAGAAAAATACATTTAACTTCTCATGGGTTTCACAACTTACTAAGGTAACTTACAAAAACACAAGTGTCAAGAAAAATATTACTTATGGAAAAAGTGTTTAGCAACATTTTTACTCAGAATTACCATAATCTGGGCAATTTAACGTGTTGACAAGCCCAGGGCAGACCTTTACAAAAAAGATGTTTGAAGATTTTAATTTAATAAATTTTAATAAAACCATAAAATTAATTTCTGCGAAAACACTCAAGGTTCTTTACAAGCAATTAAGTTGATAAAATATTTTCACCGTGACAATAATACGCCTTGTGTTGGCATCTGAATGAATTTGAATCATTTAGGCGTTCCTTTTTGATAGATTAGCTTAAATATAATGATGTTGCGTTCATTGTATAGCTATTTCAAATAATTATAATAGTAAATGTCATGATTTTGAATACGTTAACAATAGAAGATGAAAACAGTTGTGTACGACTTTAAGATTTTTTTCATTTGAGTATGACGGATCCTAAGAAGCAAAGATCCGGTCAAAACGGCGGTGCTTGGGGAAGCCTATATGCAGTAGACGTCTTTCAACAGAAATAATGATGATGATTATGATCCTAAGCATGTACATTCGGGTTTACCTCATTTCCACTAACATACATCAAATGAACGCCATATCTACATCTCCCGACGGTCGCAGCTTCCATCATTTGAGACGCGGCAAAAGTGTGTTAGTCCCGGTTAATCTGCATAAATCTCGTAAAGTGTTCGCATTGAGACAACTGAAGCGCGTTGTTACCGTATTACGGGGTTTTAACATCCATCGTGAAAATGTGAGAACAGTAATACGTCTTTTATTATTTTACCAAAATACTCCGAAATTGTTAACTATTTATTGATCATTCGAATACTTTACGGCTACTCTGATAACACCAAAAACAGAGCTTAATTTACTATTGTGATTTATTGTATATTAGTGAAAACCTGGCCTATTAATAAAACGAGTTCTAAGCTTTCAAATCTTAGTCAGCATTGAAACGTGATAAATTTGCTTCTCAAAGCCGTTTCTTCAATTAAATTGAGTAATTCTGCTCTTTTAAACAATATTTTTATTTAATTGAATGCCAGTTTGCAACTTCTTCTCTTTCTTATTCCATTAAAATGATTAATTGGAAGTTTATCTATCAAGAGTAGCGCGTACCGTAGGGCTCGTAAAAGAAATAGTAACTTCAAAGAAGATTATTATAAAGAATAAAAACAGAATTGCTAGTTAAATACTGATGTAAACACCCGTTTCGTTCATACGTGCCGTTCTCATCTTTTGGAGTATATAAATAGAGACTTTATAGTCGCATCGCTACATACATATTATATTATATCTCCAGCGATATGCCTGCAAAGTACAGTATGTTTATAAACACCTCACTACACAATATGTCCTTTTTTATTAAAAAGTAAAGTATCTCTCTACGTAAGAACTGACACACTTGATACATACACGTGACAGTTTATCATACGCAGCCATTTAAAAATATTAAACATTATTTAGGAGCAACTGTTTTCAAACCAGAGGAAGAGCATCAGTTTGTCGGTCCCTCGAGACCTTTTAGTTTTGTATGCAACTGACAGAGAAATATTGGCGGTCACAGGTGCTACCCTACATTGGCTACCATTTATGAAGGAAGGCAAATGGAAAACAAAAAATACCAAACCGATCCTTTATATTCCTATTAGCAAATTCAATTAGCAGGCGTTTTCCAGAGCACAGTCTAATTAACTAATCAGGTAGACATTCACGTAATGAATCAAACCGAAACAAGGCATATATCGACAAATTCCATTTAAACGATTTCACAGATCACTAGCGATGAAAAGCGATCGCAACCCATATCAATAAAATATTAGATCAGACCGTGGTGAGACCAGGGCTGCCTGATAAAGATATTTTCAATATCTGATCATAAAATATCAGCCCATTACATTGCCTCCTAAAAGACTATAGCTATTAGCATTCGTGGAGGAATTTTTCCAAAACCATGACGATCGTTCTTCTGTGCTGTAGACTCTACAGGTTTGATTGTTATCTGTTGTAGTTGCCTTGAGAATAGTACATGTTTTGTTGTGTATGTTATGCACTATACAAAGAACTGGACTGATGAACTTCCTTATCCACTCACGCGCGAAACGCCACAAGAATCCCTTGAGGAAAATGTTACACTCGCTCGTAAACCAAGATCGGCCATTGAAAAAACTGCGACAGCAAGCATTTTCCACACCGCAGTATTTTATTTTTAGTAATTTTGTCTATGGGAGTATTGCTCACGTTCCAGGTTCTTAATGTTAATGGCACGTTCATTTTCATTTTCCACACCGCAGTAATTTATTTTTAGTAATTTTGTCTATGGGAGTATTGCTCACGTTCCAGGTTCTTAATGTCAATGGCATTCCACGTCAAATGTTAATGGCAAATGGTAGGTTTCGTAACTACGAAAGGCAGAGGAAAGTTGTTTTAGAGTAGTTCGGGCGCAATTTTCTATTTCGACCCCGATTTTATTGCCAAGTTTTCGTTTCGCACCCTAGAGAAATGCTGCGAAACGGGAATTTGATCCTTATTTTCATTATAATTATCTGCTGCCTAATGTCAGTGAAAACAGCCGCATGGGTCGATTGATCAGGTTAAGCTACGCTTGCCGCGGTTGATCCGTGGATGGGTGACCATCTTTACATATAGACCTCTCGGAAAGCACGTTAAGCGCTTGGTCCCGGCTGTCATTTGTGGATCTTCGGACAGTCGTTACGGGTCGTCAGAAGCCCAAAAGTCTGACAACCAGTTTTACCAAGGGGTATCATCGTTATACCTAGTAATTGGATTGTAGAGTTCAGATAGGCAGTCGCTCCATGTAAAATACTGGTAATCAGCTGCATCCGGTTAGACTGGAAGCCGACCCCAACTTAGTTGGGAAAAGGCTCGGCAGAAGGTGATGATTTATAGCTCTGTATATTGATTATATAACGATTGATTATTTATTTCCCAAAAAGTAATCACGAACGTTGTAATCTATCATACCGTTCCTAAAAGTGTTCTGGTAGGTACCTACCTTCATACCTTTTTCCTAGTTCAACAATCCATTGTTGAAAAAGCTCTTAACAGTCCACTGTTTATGAGCTTTTGTATGTGCTAGTAGCATAATAGGTAATAAGCACTTTGTTTTACATTGTTTTTTTAAGACCTGAATTTCTTAATAATTTAACTCTAACTTATTATTTTACGTAATAGATTAGGTATGTGATACTAATAATAGTGTCAATTTGCTTTTTTGGGGTTTCTGATAATTGATAAAAACACTTTGTACATATTATAATGGTACAGAATTAATGTGTCACAATATTTCAATAATGTCTCACAATATTTATTTTCATAATCAAGACGTATAGCGATGTGGGAGCTTCTAGAGACGCTACGCTCGATATGTGGGCGAAACACAAGTTGTCTTTATTGTACTCAGGGGTTGGCATATCCAGAATTTCACACATTTTTCCAAATATTAAAATAATAAAACAATTTTAGAGGGAAATTGATGCGGAAGACGTTCAACGCGGGATACTTTAACAGGATAAGTAATTTCTATGTTGTTTGCAAACTTCGACGTCTCATGATTTATTACTAACGCATAGTCTTATAGGTAAATTGAAAAAGTATAATAGGTATCATCTTTGCTTGATAGTTTCGAAGCTTAATATTCAAACTATGGCAACAGCTATTGTAGGTCAAGCAAAACCGAATTAATATTATAAATTTATAGTCGTGTGGCATGTGTCCTAAGTATGTGTGCCTCGGCTTCGCCTCGTCCCCATTTACACGTTCATCCATCAATGCCTCTTCTGCTGGCTGCTGCAGTAATGTACTATTTCTTTTAAATAATTAGTTTGATCACTCATCGCTTTCAAAGTTTAGTTATTAGTTATAGCTTTCGCACAGCGACAATACAACGCATTGAGTTCCATAATTATTTATCATCGCTACGGTGAACTATAGAATTACAATTCATGAGTATGAAATACGGTAATTTATTATACGAAATAAAACCTGACACCTCGTTAGTGAACATCAAATATAAAATTGCCTGTCTCTCATTTCCCTTGAATCAAAATGTGTCCACAATTAATTTAATCATTAAAAAATGTCAGAATATTTTATCCGGCCAAATCTTTATCAGACCACGCAAAGCAAAGTGAAGGGTTCCTTAGTTGAAATGAATATTTACTCATACGCGGTATTGTTTTTATCGGCCGCACATTAGTTTGTATTTCATAGTCTTTTTCGAAAAAATTATGAAAAACAATGTTTTTTCTGCGGTTGTAACCGAAAAATATATTAATAATTAACTATTGACTTAAATATACTCAGCCAATGTACGATACAGGCTATACTTACATTCATATATTTGTTAAAAACTGATATCAAATTTTGTTTTACGTCCTGTAAAACTGAAACTTGGTATTAGTTTTATCACAACTTTACAATAAGGAAGGAAGACAGAGAAGAAAGGTTTTTGGCAAAGTTCAGGTTTTCAAATTACGTAAAAGACTTCAAAAACTTTACAGTTTATTTTAGGAAACGAACGTAGTCTGAAACATCTACGCATACCTACTGAATTTATAATGCTTTCATTATTGGAAAAGATAAAACTGATCTTGTGCATATATTATTGTAGTAGTCAGTTTTATTTTTCTTGTTTTCCAACTTACTTATACTTATACAAACCTAATGATTTCTAAGGTCGACATACTCGTGACAACACGAAAACGATACTGGAACATCTTCATCATATTTATAAAATGTCAACTCATAATGATTAAAATCCAGTAATTTATTTAAAATAATTAATGCTATATGGAAGTCACTCAAGACAATTGCTTTTATAACGACACCTACACCCACTGCCATTGTCCGTATTATTGCCCGCACGACTTTGGACACTTGCCAAAGACGGAAACTGGTATCTATGTGTCATTACAATTTTTACTGCAACTCCTGTATAAACTAATCGCCTAAAAGTTTCTTTGAGCGACAGGATAATATTAAGTATCTTAAAAATAATGATTACACTTTGAAAGCGATGAGCGATCAAACTAATTATTTAAAAGAAATAGTACATTACTGCAGCAGCCAGCAAAAGAGGCATTGATGGATGAACGTGTAAATGGGGACGAGGCGAAGCCGAGGCACACATACTTAGGTCACGACAATTACACGACAGATATGAGTTTACTATGTAATTTAGTTGGCCACTAAACCACGACAGATCCATATCTGTCGTGGTTTAGTGGCCAACTAAATTACATAGTAAACTCATATCTGTCGTGTAATTGTCTTATCTGTTTATTTTCATACAACATTTGCCGGCCGCTGCTTGCATGTATTTGGCCAGTACAGCAATTTCGATTTATCTCGAAGAAGATTGTCAAAATAATGCTCAAATTTCTAAGCATGTTTGAGAAAAACATATTATTAAACAAATGACACTTAAGTGGCAGTTGCTTATCTACAAAGGTAGCTATTCCGGATCTAATAAAATTATAATCTCACCAATAATAAAAACATGTTTGGAACAAGAAAATCACTGCACCGATCACATATTATTAACATAAACGTTGTAATATGTGGACCCGGACCCTCACAATAATCCGGAAAGTTTCTGTTACACACTTGTATAAATATCAAATCTATATTATTCATTGCTGTTTATGTGGGTGAGATGGACCCCTCACGGAACATATAAAGTTTACGATTCTTGGAGTGTGTCCAGGAGATCTCCGTCCGTTGCCAAAGCCTACATGTTCCGCTCTGCATAAAACTGTCAGGGTGATGCAAAAAAATGTTTTTGTATGATAATAATACGAAGTACTGCCTCGGACACCAGGACTTATCTTGCAGTAAAAAGCGCAGGCCGGATAGCACGGCACCCTCGGTGCACGAGTCCGAGTCGCTCTCAGCCGGTGTTTATATTTGTAACTAGTTTTGGTTCACTATCCATAATTTTTCTATATTGGTCAGACGAACAGTCTACGCTTTCACAAGTCATGATAGTTTCAAATGTATTATGCAAGCGTTTTTAGAAACTTAAGTACGTAGAAAATATAGTGGTTAAATTAGTTAGACCCCAAAGTCAGTGTAACATAATATTACAACTAACCCGATGTAATAATAGTAGATTGTACAACTAGTGCTTATAAGAAGCCATTTTATCCCGAGAGGTTTATATCAACCTAAGCCGCAGGCGAGGGTAGATAGTAAGTCGAGGAGTAAATTAGCTCGTTTATGCCCGAATTATACACTCTGATTTTCACTTCGATTACGAGAAAATAAAACAGGCATAAAAGTTTTTATTTTAATTTTCGACGTGTCTCATTCGACTTGGGTACTTCATACTGCCAAGTCATAAAAACGTTTCATTGCGTTTTTAATTATTAACTGACAAATAATATCTGGTTTTATTAAATTAACTATAGAAAACACGGAAGTTAATTAAATTAAAGAAAATGAAAAAAAATAACTTTAATCTGCGACGTTTTATTGTGCATGTGGCTGTAAGGCCTGATTATCTTCGTTTTTGGGAAAAAAATATTTTATGCCGGAGAATGGGCAGCAGCGTTTTCTATGCATTCCACCACCATACTATACTGCGATCGCCAACCCGTCTGCCAAGCGTGGCGATTATGGCAACCCCCCCCCCTTTGGAGGATCATCTGTGTCCATCAGTGGACGGCTGAAATGATGATGGTAGAGCATAAAAAGCGACTTTATGTCGCGACGAACTTTTAGAGCATGAGAATTGAAAATTACATTACTTTAAGAGTTAATTTGGAATTTTCTAACAATCGCTTTGACAAAATGATAGGCTATTAAATTCTTCTCAAGCATGAAAAGAACACATTATCTAAAATCTTTGTCTTAAAATTAACAACCCGCTTTTGGATATTATACCTACCTTAGGAAATTAATTGTTAAGTACTAAGAGCTGAGCTAAGTATTATTATCTACTGAAGATATTACGTAAGCTTCGTTTTATTCGAATATCTAAGACACTAATAAATTACCAGAAGGTCATATCTCGTAATTTAAAGCGTTCAAAATCTAGTCAGAATCTCATTTCGGCGACAAACAGATGTCAAAAACTTGTCAAAATGTAGCGAAATTAGAGGTATTTTTGACAGATTGAGACTGAGATCAGGGGGCCTAAAAAGGCCACTTTGGGAGAATCGTAAAAGGAATTCATTATGAATGATATTAAAAGTCGTAAAATGGTCACAATCTGACAATTCATAATATTGTTTGTGTACAATTCGTAACACGCAATTCATCTATTTGACAATTTTGTATGGAGATTCGTAAAATGGTCCACAAAATAGGAATTGCTTTAATGTCAAATAATGGAATCGTAAGAAGTTAGTCAAAAGCAACATTTCACAAATCGGATTGGAGGCTTTGTGAAGAAATAATGTTATAATAGCAGATTTAGCCCTATATGAAAACTTTCTGGAGCACGCGCGGGTTGCGCGTGCTCCAGAAAGTTTTCATATAGGGCTTAGTTTTCATATAAGCCTTCGAACGACCCTTCTAGATCGCCGACAAAATGCAGCTCTTCGGAAAATGGACATAGCGTTCGAAATGCCGGATCTCGAATTTGTTGGCCGAGAGAGGCTAAATAAAAGTGTGTGTCGCGACCTCATCCATGAGCTGAAGCCGTACATATGTACCCGCTGCGATGGCATAAGTACCTACTATCCCCAAGGCAAGTAAAAGCATTGTTTTGTGATAAAAGTAAGTAGGGTGTTTTTCAACACTTTTAACTAAGTAGTTCCAGATAGACACTATCATCTATTATTATAGAGGTTCAGGTACTTACCTACTCTGTAGGTACCCCCTCCGTGAAATGCATACAATCTTCTATTCACAAGTGTACAATAGGTACACCTCTGCCTAACCCTTCAGGGATATATATGTGTGATATTGTTATAGTATCATACTGTACTTCAATTTAATTAAGTAGTACATATAAGAGGACCCGTAGAAGAGTATACCATATTATACCTTTTACTAAAATAAAACAATAGTGATATGAAAAATATTTTATTAAATTATTAACAATTCTCATCTTAAATTATTAATAAACTAATACAAACATAATAATTAATTAGGCTTTTTTTCATTCATTCAGGTTTGCGACTCTGATTAGTGTCGATGCTAGCTGCGGAGGGGCAAACTATGTCTCCTTTTTATGGAATCACCATCCACTTAATACCCACTTGGAACAACTCCGCCAGGCTGAAAAGGAAAATTTGTGGTTTTTAGTAAGTCAAATCATCATCATCATCTGTCTAGCCTTCTCTCAACTATGTACTATGTTGGGGTTTGCTTCCAGTCTAACCGGATGCAGCTGAATACCAGCTGCATCCGGTTAGACATCCATATTTTACATGGAGCGACTGCCTATCTGAACTCCACAACCCAGTTACTGGGTGATACAATACCACTTGGTAAGACTGGTTGTCAGACTTTAGGGCTTCTGACTGCCCCGTCATTGTTTAATTTGAGTACTATTATAATAATAAAATAATTATGTTTCAGGTGACACAGGCTATCCCTTAAAATCAACATTGAAGACACCACAAGAGGACACAGAGCACGACCTTTTCCCCTTTATGCAAAGTTTTTATGTTATTTAAATGTTATAATACAGTATGTTTGTCTTTTTTATTTCTTTAAATTATATTATATGAATGACTTAATTTTTTTATTGCATGTACAAAAAATTCATACTTTACCTATAAGGGACACCAATAAAAAATAGTCTCGTCTGCATCAGCAAGCCTCCCAAGGTTCTGCACTATTAATTTACTATATCGGCTGTAGCATGTTGCATCTCCACCTGAGGTAAAACTCTCGGAGCTTCATCAAGTGCAGCCAGAGAGCGACCTAAAAAACGTAATAAAAATACCATATAATCATTATCAATAGTCATCATGTCTTAGTCGCAATATGAATAGCTGTAGGGTTAGAAAAATCCACTCACTGCGGTATCTTGCTTGCCGAGTTCGACGAGGCAGAGGCACTGTTGTAGCATCAGCAGGGCTAGGGTTTGGTACTGACGCACGAGTCTGGACAAAACACGGGGCTGCAGTGATCTCGAAAAGGGGCTCGACACCGACAGCGCTTTCACTTTGACTGTAGAAAATCGAGCAGATTGTTCCATTGTATCTCAGACACTAGCTGCACGTCTTTCCATTCCTACAAAAAATTACGTACATTTGAATACATTTGCACAGCATTTTATTTAAGTAATGATTTAATTCAAACAATTTATACACTTACTTTGTATTAAAAACGATCTTACTCGCACGAAATACTAGTTTTAAACTACACACATTATGATTGTTTATGTTGATGTTTGATTCAGTTTGACGTTGAGGCGGGAGAAACGAAGGGTGCGTTCCGAGTTGGGATGTAATCCATTTGAGTGGGCTTAAAAACTAAAGACTAACAAGTCGCTCTAAATCGTAGCGATGCGATTACCATATACAGCCTATAATGTTCCCACTGCTGGGACACAGGCCTCCTCTCGATAAGAGGGAGTGGGCCGTAATCCACCACGCGGGCCCAGTGCGGATTGGCAGATGTCACATGTCTTCGAATTTTTGGTTCTAGGACATGCCGGTTTCCTCACGATGTTTTCCTTCACCGTTTTGAGAGCAGTGGTGATGAAATAATTTACACAAAGTAAAGCGCCTGTCTGGGTTCGAACCTACGACCTACAACTCGTAAGTCGCGGCCGTTACCACTTGGCTACCACTGCTCATGCGCTTGCGCAAGCGATGCGATTAAACTCACCTAAATCGTAAACAATTTAGAAATTAGTGCGGTCGGGACCATCCAATCGCACTAAATCGGAATCTAACTGTTCTAACATCAATTACATCTTTCGGTTTCCTACAAGTAGTGTACTTAACGCTTAATTCGGAATGCGGCCTAAAAATACGCGTTGCCAGTTTATTGTTTCTAACATACCTTTTCAGGGCTTATCTGCGGACTTTTTAATAGTTATGAGTATATTATAACGTAATAACATTTAAACTGTAGAAATAAAAAATAAAAAACTAATTTGATCAATAAAAACTGTAAACGAAACTTTACCGATAAAATTACGGTCTTTATTTTTTTCATGCGGTAATATTTACACCAAATATGATTCTGTTTGAAATTGAATTCTATAGGATTCAGCTATTATTTGTCACCATTTTACGAAAAATAGAGGAATTGCTACTGATCTACTGGGATTTCAGGAAATTACTCGTTTTTGAGGAATTGCTTAAAGTGGCCTTTTTAGGCCCCCAGACTGTGAACATTCTTGACACGTAGGCACGTTGTTCGCGTTGAAATACAGAGGTCCACTTGTTTTATCTAGTTATATGTTTCGGAGCGTATTCCCACTTTTTCTATCTTTAAGGAAATACATTTTTTAAATGTTACAATACCATTCCAAGGAATAATTAGCAAAATACATAGGTCATTATTATTTTAAGCTGGTTATATGGCACACAGGCAAAAGTGTAGCATTGCAATTTATGTAAAACATGAGGTACCATTAAACTTGTTCTAAACAAAAAGAGAAAGATTTTCTATAAGAATACAACAGAAGCTGATGTGGTTGTGACTAATGAACTTTGATTTGTGCGCTACGCACGTGCGGCATTCACTGGTGACGACCTACTTTATAAGCTAGACTTACTAGGTTTATATTTATAGCCTTTCACACAATTTATCGCCTGATTCGTTGTCAACTAGATCTATAGCCAGCTTATTCAAGCTGCGTTGACCTGTTCCGCATTATATATCTCTTAAACACCCAAAACCATTATATGGGGTGCGAGACTTTATTCGCATTTGTTTAAAAATTTTGCAACTAGGTACTACCTCGGTATAGGCAATTTATTTAAAATACAATCATGCTAATACATAATATACAAAATGTCTTTACATTTTGTAGTAGGTACTTATGTTGTAGGAATAAATGCAAAGCTCGTTATTTATTGGCAAAATCAAAAATGCTGAAACCGAGAACTTTTATACCTAACTGAAGTTTCTTTAAAGTTAAGCCCTGCTTAAATATCCATCCTTGCTAAGTATAATTTGTTTAAAAGATTATATTTTACGAAGCAAGCACTTTGGATCATAAACATGGCTTATTGTTTGAATCTCAAAGACTCTATGGTTTAACGCTAAGCCAAACGTAATCCAACAAAATCTTGCATTATAGAATCTGTGAAACTTGTTTTGTATTAAAACAATATGATTCTAAAACTCATTTATCAATTAATCGCTAACGATGCTCTATTTGGATTATGACTGAACCAGAAAGGCAAACCTAAATATTTTATGGCCCTATCAAAAATGAAAATATTATCATATAAAAAATACCTGTATCTAGAATGTGAAATCAGATTATATGTCTTACAGGAGCACATAAATAATATTCACTGGTTATTATACAATTGGTTCCCTATTTTTATTATGTCACTATTCTGCAATCCCAGTTTAAGCACAAATTGTTGTTTTCATGTGGTCGCAAAAAGTGATCATAATAATTATAAGAACAAAGCAAATAGTAAGAAAAATCTTGTACCGAAAATTAAATAAGAACAAAACTCTAATTCGCTTCATCGAAAATACGAGTACTTAAGAGCGTTTACGCCGTACGTTACATTTCATACAAACTTTCAAGCCCTTAGTTTTCGAAATGAATGAACCGATTTTAATGAAACTTCATACGCATAAGCATAATACAAAAGTCAAAAAAATTTGTAGAGAACATTTTCGAAAAATAGTGTTACAGCCAAATTAGACCGATTTAAAATTTTCCATAGAAACAGAGATTTCCAGTTATCTTTTTTTAAATAAGACATTTTGAAAACGTTCTCTACTAACTTTTTAGACCTTTGTATCCTGGTTGGCTAAAACAAGTGGTTTTTACCAACCAGTTACCTACCAGATGAAGTTGCATTGCAAGGAAATATGAAGATATATGTTTAAACATTACAGGATCCATACGCCAGCGTTTACTTGATAGCATGGATAATAATGGGGGTTATACAATGTATTAAGTTATAAATTACAAATTGATTTTAGTAATATTAAAATATTATTGTGTCATATCCGTAATAAGGATTATTTTGAGGTTTATAGTTTCAATCTTCTTTTCAAAATGAATTTTGAAAATGAATACTTAAGCTATATCCGCAATTAAAGCACAATATTATTTTATTACTAAGATAGTTACAATATTTTAAGTCTAATGGTCGTAGCTCACTGATTACCTGCTTTACTCCAATAAATTGTTCTTAATGAGAAAATAAACTGTTTTAAAAGTTTATTTATCAAATTATAACGAATAAAATTTTCGAAATCACTTAAATTTTTTTTTATTTTTACCCCGCATATTTCAATAACAATATAATAATACAAATAAAACAAATATTACATTATTATTCTCGTGTATTAATTTATCGAATAATAAAAGAAGATAAGATTATTTTGTTGAAAAGATAATCAAAGTTTCATCTCGAGATTCGAACCCAGGCCTGCGTGTTTACTAATCCTATACGCTACGTTATCCGCTAGCAGTACTTGTTATGAAGTTGTGAATTTTAGCAGTGGTATGAACCAACCAAGGTAATTACGCCGCGCGTGTGAAAAAGCGATGACGATATGTATTGTTTCGTTTGACGTTAGCAAGTGTACACACACAGATGTAAGTACGGGCCTGCGGCGCGGGCGCGGGGACGGCGCGAAGCATGTTCACAGAAATTTCAACCATACCGTGCCTAAGCAGTATTGGAGCATACTGTACATGTAGGTCACAAAAAGTGTGAATTTCTATTAAATAGTAACCGAACACTAACATTCCGTTACCATTCCGAAAAAGTAAACTGAAATAGTTTTTCACTAGTAGGCGCCGGCCGAACCCGAGAGAGGTAAAAAGTGGACAACTTTTTGTTTTTGGGCAATAGCCAATATTCTCACACAGGGTCGGATTCTACTCGGATTTCTAATCGAATAGTTACTACTTTCCGAAATTGCTACACTATTGGATGCTAAAGTGGTCCTTTTTTACATCCTGGTGATAGAAGAATAGGTTACAACCCCTGGTGATAGGTTTTTTGATTTGGCGTTTTCCAGTCCTAGCAAGGTTTTCCGTTGCTAGAGTATTTTTCACTCGGACTAGAGGCTAACGGATGCGTAGATAGATGTTGTAGATGCTTTACTAATATCTGCGAGGTTTAATAATGTTTCGTAATTTGGTATTTATCACGAAACATTATTAATTCACATTAATATTACTTTTTATTATCATTAGGAGGCTGCGAAAACGGCACTGCCGCGAAAAATAAAGGTAAAACAATGCCTTTTTTAACGCCAATCTAAAGAATTGAATTGATTATTCAAATAAAACAGAATTCCCTGCTTCTGGCATTTTACAGGCAACTAATCAAGTCACAAAATTAATGCAAAAAGTCCAAGAACAGAATGAAACGTCAACTGTTACCATAAGTACAAAGAATGCAAAAGAAAGGTTCTCGTTAGTTGAGTTCAGGATTTGAACCTGCAGCTCCGGGCTCTGGCGCCGTTAAAGGAAATAGATGGAAATTGCTAACTTCCTACTTGCTTGTTACAGCTTTAATTTTCGCTGTACATTGAATGTGGACGATTTTCGACTACTCTTATTGAAAGTGGTGTGCTTTTATTTGGAGTGCAATTAGTTGGAGAATTTTTTTATGACGTTATTTTTAATCGTTCTGTATTCTGTACAACAAAGGGAAATTCGTTCAGGTACTCTCTTCGAGACATAAAGATCAGTAATAAACCTAAGAAAAGTGTTGAAAGTTTAACTATTGTTTCTTTCTAAAAAAAAAACAATGGCACTCCGGGAGTGCTGACATTAAAACCCATTACAGCCGAACACATCCGAAGCGGGTATTTTTTTAATCGTCTTATAAACAAAACACGCGCGGTGTTGCTTATGGTAACAGTGGCACGAGCTCAATGGTTTTTCCCATCTCAAAAAATACTCAACGCGCCTAAAGAAGTTTTCAGTTCAAAAATATATTGAACTCCAACAATTTTCTACTACTTACAGTTCAAAAGTGCGTTACTGTTGCGGCCATGATGTGACGTCATTATCCACAATACTCACTGCTTTGTGTACATCGTTTTCTTAGTCCTAAACTATATAAATTAAGTTATTTTTTGTACTTTATTCAAGCGGAAATTGTACTTACTTACCTTAGTGAGAATTCAAGTAGTTTGCTAAGTTTAAAATAAAAAAATAAAGTATAAAAATAGCAATTGGTTTCTTGAGTTCTGTACAAAGTATATTTAAAAAATTAAAGAGTTTTGAATATCTTGCTTGCATATTTCCTATTAGGTATAAAGATTCATAAAATAATATAGAATTGCGTTTTCATTAAAAGAAATCAATTGCAGTGTCTTGACATTTGAAACGCAGTGCGATTAACAATTTACGAACTAATTACACCTGCAGCCGGATTGAATTAGCGACCAACAGACTATGTGACTATTCATTTATAATAGTAATTCGGTTATGCTTCACCTACAACAGCTGTTGCCATACTTTGAATATTAAGCTTCGAAACTATCAAGCAAAGATGATACCTACTACCTATACTTTTTCAATTTACCTATAAGACTATGCGTTAGTAATAAATCATGGGACGTTGAAGTTTGCAAACAACATAGAAATTACTGATCCTGTTAAAGTATCACGCGTTGAACGTCTTCCGCATCAATTTCCATCTATAATTGTTTTATTATTTTAATATTCGGAAAAATGTGTGAAATTCTGGATATGCCAACCGCTGAAGAACAAGAATAAAGACAACTTATGTTTCGCCCACATGTCGAACATATCGTCTCTAGACGCTCCCACATCGCTATACGACTTGATTATGAAAATAAATATTAAGACACATGAATGAAATATTGTGACACATTAATTCTATACCATAATAATATAACACATGTACAAAGTGTTCAAAGTGCACAGAAACCCTAAAAAAAAGCAAATTAGTTATTATTAGGTATCACATAATCTATTATCTCACTAATATTATAAAGGCGAAAGTTTGTGAGTGTGCGAGTGTGTGTGTGTGTGTGGGGGTGTGTATGTGTTTATATATTTGTTACTTCTTCACGCTCAAACGGCTGGACCAATTTTGATAAAATTTGGTATGGAGGTAGCTGACACCCTGCATTAATATATAGGGTACTTTTTATACCGATATTCCCACGGGATCAAAACTTATGCGGGTGAAACCGCGGGGCGCAGCTAGTTACTAATAAGTTAGAGTTTAATTATTAAGAACAAAATATTACCGTAAATTTCTTTTTCCTTTTATTTTTGACAAATAAATAATCCTTATAATGAAGCCTTTCGATCGGTATGATAAAGCTACAGGGTAATTTTTTTTCTCGTGTAGCGGGTTCGATTCCCGGTTTTACCATGTTTTTACCCGGTTTTACTTATTTAAAAATCTATGAATGCAGTTTAAATTGTTTTTTTAAATAAAAAATGTCTTCTTTCGGTAAAATGTTCCATCTACAATATTCAAGGTACTTTCCCTCCATGTGGCATAGCCGTGGGACGCCCTGTATAATCAATATAGAGAGCTATTAATCGTCATCATCTGCCTAGCCTTTTCCCAACTATGTTGGGGTCGGCTTCCATTCTAAGCGGATGCAGCTGAATACCAGTATTTTACATGGAGCGACTGCCTATCTGACCTTCACAAACTAATAACTAGGTAATACTATACCCCTTGGTAACACTGGTTGTCAGACTTTTGGGCTTCTGACGACCCGTAACGACTGTCGAAGATCCACAAATGACAGCCGGGACCAACGGCTTAACGTGCTTTCCAAGGCACGGAGAGGTCTTGATACATAAAAATGGTCACCCATCCACGAACCAACCGCGGCAAGCTTAGCTTAACCTGATCACTCTTCCCGTGCGGCTGTTATTACTTAGGCACAAGCCTCGTGCCTGTTATTGCTTAGCCACAAACGTGACCATATATAGAGAGCTATTAATTAACGCATTATTTGAATTCCTTCTTTACGTATCGTTTGGGTCGACGAAAAAAAACGGTTTTCAGTGACATTGGGCAGCCTAGATAATTATAATGAAAATAAGCATCAAATTCCAGTTTCGCAACATTTCTTTATGCGGCGAAACGGAAACTTGGCAATAAAATCGGGGTCGATATGGAAAATTGCGCCCGAACTACTCTAAAACTATTTAGTTACGAAACCTAACATTTGGCATTACCATTTGATTAGCAAAAGATCTTGTTTGAAATTTGAAATTTTGCAACTTAGCACAGAACAGTAAAATTGTTTCTATTTCGTAAACGAGCAAAGCTCTTAACAGGAATTCTGTTAATATTTATATGAATCTAAAAGAGTATTTGCATCCATTATGCTCAAAAAACTATTCTAATGCGCTAGGATTAGTCGGACAATAAATAACATTGTCGTCCAACATCACACTCTTGTTTATCCTCATATACCAGCTCACGTAGGTTGGTCATACACGGACTGCTCCAGCAGTAAGCCAGTGATCAACATACACGGACTGCTCGTGCAGTCAAATTGACAGCCGCTTGAAACTGCTATTGATACCTGCCTGTTTGCTGCTGCAGCAGTCGGTATCAACTGCTCTGCAGATGCTATTGCCGGCCTTAAGACACGCGTCGTGAAATGAAGAACGCGGGCGGAGGTAACTGCGTGAGGGCAGTCGACAGCTCGAGCAGTCAGTGCATGCCAGGCGACTACTTGACCGTACGATGAAATTTCACCGCGCTGCCGAACGCCCGAAGCAGTCGCAACTGCTCGTATGTGTGTACGTAGAAGACTGTAGTTTGTATGCAGTCGCAGCTTGAAGAAGTCAATACTGGCTCCTTCAAACTGTCCGTGTTTATTCTTCAATTGTCATGTATGCATCTACCACTGTTTGTCTCTGCATCACCCAAAGGTAAATGAAAGAAAATGCCTATGGCATTAAATCCGCCTCTGTACATTTATGTGCTTGAAGTATTAAATAAATAAATAATATGGCCGACCGTAGTGTTTCAGTTTAATATCGTTCTACGGCGGCAGTTGTAAATTTTATCAAATTGAATGAAATTTGAAATGTACCGTGTTTATACAATGCCTGCTTGATTACTGCAAATTCGGGTCTCTAGTTTTATCCACAACGAAGTTATAGGGGGTCGAAAATGGCCTGAACTGTTTCGAGAAAAGGAGGGCACTGCCGTGCCCCCAGATAAATTGATCCTTCCGAGTGGGTCCAGTTGACCAAAGACTCCTTCTGTGATATACCACTAACCCATTGTTTACGCAATTAACTTCAATGTAAATACTTGTTCAAAACACTGGATTGGCTTCCAATTAATACAAAAGCGCTCCGGTTTGATATTAATAGTATTTAATCAAACAATTGGTTTTAAGTGGTTTAAGGTATTTATCGGTTATTCCTTTCCTTTATCTATACATATAATAAAACAGAAACGAAAGAAAAACTGTACATTGTGAATTTTCGAGAAAAAATAAGTGGCTTTTGTTAGAAAAACGTAACTGATGAAAAAAAGTGACTTTTTAGAATTTTTGTCTGTTTGCCTGTGTGTATGGTACAGCTTCACGCCGAAACTACTCTATAGATTGAATTGAAATTCAGCAAAAATGTTCTTAGTAAACCAAGGAAGGCTTTAGGCTACATATTATCACGCCTTATGTTATGGGAGGTAAGCAATATTGATTTTAAAAGGTGTTTGTTCGTAATTGAATGAACAAAATAATTGAATGCACAAAATGACATGTTTATTTATTTATTTAGTTAAAAATAAAATTTTAACTCTGGGAACATAATAATCACGCTATTTTAATAAAGGAGCGGGGCAGTAATATTATAAATTGCAAGGGAACAGCTATTTCAACGATATGTCAACGGGGAATTTAGCGGTAAGGTCAGGCGACCGTTTACCGCACTAAATGGTGCGAGTTCAAATCCCATAATGTTGTTTTAAGAAATCGTGAAATTCTTTTTTTTTAGAGTTTGCATTTTTTATGTGCATTAGGAACGATACTGTTATGAAATCTGAGAACTTTACATGTCCTATCTAGTTGTATGGAGAGTTTCACACCAATATTACTAAACAGATTGATTGGCGGTACAACAAGCTACACTATCATGAAGTCAAGTCAAACTTTTGGTTCTAAGTTATATCTTACCAAGCACATTTGTTGTAGGTAATTCATTTAAGTATGTAATTCTTAGTTTTGATCCTTGCTGCTGTTACCATATTTTTTTTAATGCAAAACTAATGTAGTTGTCTGTTAAATTAACGACAATTTAGTTTTATTCATAATTTAATTAATTTGGGTAAATAATATGTAGTTTCCGTTTTCTAACTAGATGGCGTTGGCGTCGAGTTAGATCGCGCTATGGTTTTGTTCCCAAAATGTGATGTTTATAGGTGCCGATCAGGGATGTGCCACTCTCATCCTATAGAAACGGGGGTTACCTTTGTTGTCTGTGTTGGTTGATGTGTTTAATTTTCCTGTTGGCCTTCACATGAGTACTTTTTGATAGACTGAAATTGGCCTTTTTCCGACTCTGTGAAGGGGACAACTTTGCTAGATCACTCACCTATGATGAGGTGCCGTCGTACTACACGTACGATAAGCAAAGAGGTGTAATTAATCGACGTCGATGCGGACATGCCGTGGACGGGTTTCCGGGAATTTTTAAGGGCACCGCATTGGGACGGGTTTGGGTGAACAGTTCACCCAAATAATGGCGAGTGCTATTATTTGCGAATGTTACTGCACACAGTGCACGGCCCAACATCATTTGCGTTTCTAAGGACAGTCGATGACATTGAGTACCCCACATACCGCGCTGCTTGCGTAGCACGCCACCTTCTCGACGGTGATCAGCACTGGGACAACGCTCTTGAGGAGGCCAGCATTAGTGACAATCTCAGTCGTTTGCGACATCTGTTTGTCGTCATGTTGGTGTTCTGCGGTATTGCAAATCCGCTTCTGTTGTAGGAGAAATATCGGCATCTTCTGTCCAAAGACTTCCTAAGAGATCTGAGACGCACTACTGAAGATAATACTGAGGCAACTGATAAGCGCGTTCTAAACAGTTGCCTTAGTTTACTTCAAGATATGGTCATTTCGATCTGCGGCAGTTCTCTGGTGGATACCGACTCCACAACATCTGGATGTACAAGAGCTTGGAAACAGAGAGTACAACTCTGAAATAAATTATGATCCAAAAGCTATGAGTACCGTCGTCAATGACCATGTCTCTAAGTTTACCTCAGAGCAAAAGAGCAAATTTCAGAGCAAATTTTCGACACCATCTTTGACTCGGCTCGGCCAAGGTAAAACGTTTTTCTTGGATGCTCCTGGTGGAACAGGGAGAATATTTCTCACCGCTGGCATTCTCGCAGAGGTCAGGAGGCAAGACAAGATTGCCATTGCAGTAGCATCGGCAGGAATCGCCGCAACACTGCTTCCTGGTAGCAAAACAGCGCACGCAATGTGTAAGATTCCCATAGATTTAGAGAGTAATGAAACACCTGTTTGTGGAGTGTCACGCAACAGTGACAAAGGACGCGTGCTTAAAGATTGCTCTTTAGTCGTGTGGGATGAATGCATTATGGCGAACAGAAAAGCAGTAGAGGCGGTAAACAGGACTTTGCAGGACATCCGCAGGAACCAGAAAATGATGGGTGGCGTTACAGTTCTGTTTAGCGGCGATTTCCGACAAACGCTGCCTGTGGTGACGCGAGGAACTAGGGCTGATGAGGTGAATGCTTTGGTGAAATACTCTTTCTTATGGCCACATATTCATAGGTTGCGCTTAACGATGAATATGAGAGCACATCTTGGCGGGAATGTACACGCCCAAGAATTTTCTGATGTTCTCTTAAAATTTGGTGAGGGAACGCTACCAGTAGACGGTGGCCAGGTGGTTCTACCTGAGATACTTGGGAGAGTGGTGTCCACCTTAGAAAATTTGATTCGCCTGGTGTACGGGGACATCAATAAGATACCGCACCAACATAATTCTTGGGTGTGTGAACGAGCCATTTTAACACCCAGAAACGACCAAGCTTCAGCGATCAATGAATGCATTCTCGCGGAAATTGAGAGAAATGAAGTGATCTACACTTCAATAAACACTGTTGTCGACCAATATGACGCCACACATTACCCCGTAGAACTTCTAAATTCCCTCAGTGCACGTGGACTACCAGCACACACCATTAAGTTAAAGGTCGGTGTCCCAATAAGGCTTCTTTGGAAACTCACTCCGCCGAAACTGTGCAATGGGACCCGGCTCAAAGTCGTCTCGCTGCAGAGAAATATCATTGAGGCGGAAATTCTAACGGGTTGTGGTGTCGGCGAGACACCACAACCCGTCCCATCCCCGGGCTCTTAGAATTCGACATCAGACGTTTCAGATCTTCGATTTCGACGACCCCGTTGTCGCTGGCATAAGCAACAGGATCCGCATACGAAGTCGCGGGCAGAAGCTAGTTTAAATAATAAAAGCGAAGTGGAAACCGCTTAACCACCACAAATAGGTATTCTACCTAAGTACCATCCAACTTAAAATCAATCTGAATATAATTCGTAATAAACTGAATTTTAAAATTGTACTTGAACAATTAAAAATTAAATCTGGCACGATTACTCCATGAGCGAGTGCTCTGCAATTTTAACTTGGGAGACGCATAATCCTTCTCATAATGACACTAAAAGAACTGGAAAATGATCGATGCCTTGAGCTATGAAACGTTGAACTTTGTGCAATATGATTGCACTGTTTATGTTCCGTTAGAAAAAAAAAGTACCGTATTGAATTATTTTAATGAACAAATGGATGCAGTGAATTAAACTTCCCCACTTCACTGAACGTTCCACTGCGTGCAGTATCGTCTCGTTAAAGACAAGGAATTGTACCCTTTTATAATTTTTTTTCATTTGTACCTGTGTGTTCAAAATCACACGAAGTTCAGTCCTAACTGCTTTCTTCTTGGTAAGTTATGATATAGTAGGTACTAGTTACCAAAATAGGTACTTCAAATAGGTAATTGTTGTTTGTGGTTTGCTAGTCATACCTATCAAAATATTACTAGACATAATAATCTATTATAGCCTCAAGATTTAACACAAACCCTAAATCATGAATTGAGTTTCACGAAATACCATTAATTTGTAAATCCACGTTAAATAGTACGACATAAACATGACAAGGTTAATTTAATTTATTAATTAGTGGATGATTCTGCAGACGGTGTGGCTTGCAATGGCGCGGCGAGGCGTGTGTAGCTTAATTTAGTTTCGAGAAAATTTGATATCTCGGAATAAAGACCGCGCTAAGTCTTGGTTATGAACGTTTCGGTTGGTGGTACGAAATTAATTAATTTGATCTGATTTCGTGTTTTATTTTTTGGGCTTGCAATTATTTCATATTGTCACGATAAGATCCAGTTCGCTTCAAGGTTCTTTTTTAGGGTTCCGTACCCAAAAGGTAAAAACGGGACCCTATTACTAAGACTTCGCTGTCTGTCCGTCTGTCCGTTGTAACCCTGTTTTATACAAATAATCTGTTAGGGGACGATTCAATTCAACAAGTACCTAATTACACAATACAAAGTTTATTGTAACAATACACAAATGAAGGTACATAAATAAAGAATGTGGCGAGCCACCAAAGTAATAAATATCTTTCCCCAAACACCTGGGCATTCACTCCCATACAACCAGTCTCCGTACCTGGTCGTACCGGAGTGTACGCCTGCATGAGACAATGACAAATTCTCAGAATCGCTATATCGAGTCCGTGAGATGAACCACTTAATAACTTTAGCTCAACCGTACAAGTATCAACCTGTTGGATTGTGCTCATATAGGGAAAATAAAGATTATGCAAAGCAAACCCGAGACACAATACTTTATAACAACTGGTCTTATCACCTAGTTCCTACAAAAGGCCTAACTCTCTCATAGATTAAATTATGACACTATAGATCAACTAAATGTTCTCTCAGTATAAATAAAACCGTCAGTTAACGCTCTCAGACCCCCACAGTTGACGGCTTTCCGGCCCTTAGCGTCGCTCGCAGGATAAACCTGCGAACACACGTAGAACGTGGCCTACGGGCATAAATGGTGACGCTTGCGTTACCTGGAGCGGCGAACTTCCCTCCTCACCTGGATTCGGCTAGGTAAGGCCTTCTTCGTCAACAGAGGCCACACCACAAAGGACAACCTTAAAGTTGCCGGCGCCCGGATCAATTTACAATCTCCTGATCTCAGGGCTGCTCCAAGGCTTCACGACTTAGTCGCGCATAGCACCGACCGGAAAATTAAGAGGCTAGCTTAACAGCCAGACAGGATTCAGCTTCAAGCACTCCTAACAAAACCCCATCGGGTTATTTGGGAACGTTCAGGTTCCACCAGGAATAAGTCCCGCTCAATTGGCTCAATCAGCCTTTTCGCTCGAGTAAAGAGTCGCAAATAACGGAAACCTCCTTTTGCTTTTCAAACCTATCTGTCAGTTCGAACTCCAGAATATTCCTCCTCAGACTAAATAAATCTTATCGATTTGTGACTTTACTATAAATGTTCATGATACACCACGACCCTAACGCCATTTAGTGACGCGGAGACTACGCTCCACGAGCCTGCACAGAACGACAACAAACGTGTCTATTTTGCAACGTCACACCGTCTGTCCGTCTGTCTGTCTGTCACCAGGCTGTATCGCTAGAACCGCGACAGCTAGACAATTGAGATTTTCACAAATTATGTATTTCTGTTGCCGCTATAACAACAAATACTAAAAACAAAATAAAATAAATATTTAAGGGTGGCTCCCATACAACAAACGCGATGTTTTTGCCCTTTTTTGCTCGATATCAAAAATTGCAACAGGCAGGCACTTGAAATATTCACAAAATACTCAGTTGTATTTTTACTTTAAAAATAAATAATAAAATTAAAATAAAATAAATATTTAAGGGGGGCTCCCATACAAAAACGTCAAATAATAAAATAAAATAAAATAAATATTTAAGGGGGGCTCCCATACAATAACGTCATTTTTTTCCTTTTTTGCTCGATATCAATATTATAGGAACAGGTAGGCACTCGAAATATTCACAAAATACTTAATTGTATATTTACTTTAATAATAAATAGTAAAATTAAAATAAAATTAATATTTAAGGAGGCTCCCATACAACAAACATGTTTTTTTCGACGTTTTTGCTTTGTGGTACGGAACCCTCCGACTCGCACTTGGCCAGTTTTTTTTTTAATATCTTAAACTACCATATAAACCTATTGCAGCCGAATTCTGGCTTAGTCCATTTAGATTGGCATCGGCACGCTAAGAAGAACAGCCTATTGTTGTCCCACTTCATGGCGAAAGTCTCTCATACAGAGAAGGTACGAGCATTGACCACCTGTCTAGCACTAGTTTACCTCATTTTCGAGGTATTCAAAAAGTAATCATCACAAAGAAAACTGATGATAGCTTTGTTAAAATTTTTTCTAAGAAGCATTTAAGGCAGATATTTGCTGTACACAAACTTTCAAAGTACACACGTAAATAGAACAATGAACTGCAGCCAACTATTAACAAACTGTGCAAAGCTAGCGAGCTTATGTGCCTAATTTATTTCGAGGTGCACCAAACTGAATGCTGTAGTCGAGTTGAACAGAACAAATAAACCCTGAACACCTTGAGAAATTTAGTGGAATATGTTCACAATTCCGGATTAGGGTTAACTTAAATAGTGGAGCGAAAAGTAAACTTCAACGAATTGAGCTATCTATATATATAAAATTCAAAGTCCTGACTGACTGACTGACTGACTGATATATCAACGCACAGCCCAAACCGCTGGACCTAGAGACTTGAAACTTAGAAGGTGTGTTCTTTGTGAAGAGTAAGTATCCACTAAGAAAGGATTTTTGGGAATTCAACCCCTAAAGGGTTAAAATAGGGGATGGAAGTTCATATGAAAGTCCGACAGTTTTGAAGTTAGGATCTTCTAATTTTGTATTTAGGCTTACAATTGAAAATTAATTTATACGTGTCTCAGTGTTTTTGATAATTCCACCCCCGAAGGGTTAAAAAGGGGGATGAAGTTGTATATAGAAAGTCATTCATTTTCGACGTAAAAATCACAAAATTTATTATCTAGGCTTATGATTGGAGGCTAACACAACGGTGTTGTTAGAATTTCATCCATTAAGGGGGTGAAAAGGGGGATGAAATTTTGTCCTGACTGACTGATATATCAACGCACAGCCTAAAACGCTGGTCGGTACCGCTGGGTAGAGAAATTAATTTTGGAGGGTGTGTTCTTTGTGAAGAGTAGATATTCACTAAGAAGCGGTTTTTGGAAATTTAACCTTTAAGGGGTGAAAAGAGGGGATTTTGTTTGTATGAAAAATCTTATTCCTTGACTTAATAACCATGAAACTTAGCACGAATACTTATCTAAATAAATTATGAAGTTTGGCTTTTTTTTTCTAAACTACCCCCTGAAGGGGGATTGGGAGGTGTCAAAGTTTGTATGGAAGAATTTTAACGCGTGGTCCGATTAACTCGAAACTCAGTAATTATCTAAGACCAAAATAAATAATAAAGTGGTTCAGGGTTTTTCGAAAATCTACCGCTAATGGTGAAGAGAGGTAGTCAATTTCACAGGGCAGAATTTTATAACGAGGCTTGATTAACTGGAATATTGGTATAAATAATCTAGATTATGTTTCAAAATTCCACCCCTATGGGGATAGAAAGAGGGGATACAGTTTATATGAAAAATCTTATTCATTTGGTTAATAAATTAGAAACTTGGCAATATTTGGGTCAGTAAATAATAAAGATTGTCACTTTAAGTTTAAAAAATCCCTCACAGAGGATTTGGAGGGTGACAAAGTTGATGGATTAGAAAAATATCTAACCCGCTGTCGGATTAACTCGAAACTCGGTACTTACTACTAAAACAAAAAATACAAAAAAAAAGTGATTTAGGGTTTTTCAAAAATTTACTCCTACGAAGGTGGAAAATTCTACTGCTTGCTTCCATTAACTCGAAAATGGGTATGGGTCTTTGAGTCGAGTTATGAACATATCCCAAACGATTTTTCAAAGTTACTCTCCTGGGGGGTAAAAAGCTGGGATACAGTTTATTTGAAAAATCTGATCCCTTTGAGCTATAAACAAAAAAATGGGCCCGAATACTTATTTATATCTAAATAAATGATAAAAATCATAAACACACATTTTCGAAATTATAAGAGGAAAGTACGAATTTCACGCGGACGAAGTCGCGGGCAGAAGCTAGTATTATTATAATTATACACCAATAATTTACTGAAATGTTTCTAATTTTTCATGGAGCTTTGTTAGATTATGGTTTCAGGTTGATATAAATAATTGATTGTCGTTCGTGTAGACACAATGAGTTACTCAGAGTAAGTATTTTTTAATGTATATTTTCTTTTCCAAATGGTGCTCATTGGATAATTTAAATTATTATCTTTGCATTTTGCGATGAATTTGAACTTTGCTACTGTCTAAAATAATAGGGTTTCATTATTCCTATTAGACACGAGAATGTCTGTTCGAAGCTGCCCTCGTCATATTTTTGTATGAACATTTATTTAATTACCGTCAGATCAAAATGTAACAGCGTTTAATAATTGGTGTTACAATGCCATGTAGACGGCGCCGTGGCAAGCTTGTCAAATAACCGCACTACCGGGCGTCACTGTTAACCGAGTCATTTCACGGTAATTATAGCATTTCTGTAATTTTATCTGAGTTTAATTAAGTAACCTGTTTATTTTAGCAATTTTGTATTTCACGTGTCTGATACGTATTTGTGGATACATGCAGCTCATTCATTAGGAAAAAAATACAATAGATCAGATTAATATTAATCTGAAATACTGATCCATAGAGAGCCATGGATCAGTATAAGATAATTTTTGTCAAAATTAGATGTACCTTCATCTGTTGCTACCAAATAATATGACCGTGAAAATTTCACATACCTACCAACCCTTCTTTGAACGAAATCTGAACTTTCAGATCATATTTCGACACACATCAGGACATAGAAATTTACACATGAACGAGAAAAATACAAAACCAAACTGACACCTGAACATGACTCGTTTAATAGCCACCCTGCCCACATTCTGCTGATCCCAGTACTTGGTGTCCAGCGTGATGATCACGTGAACCAGCTACAATTTGCATATTTTCGTTACAAAATGTGCGGGACATTTGTGTTTTTAGGGTTCCGTACCAAAATGGTAAAACGGAACCTTTATTTATTTACTTATGGTGAGACTCAGTCTGTCTCTCTGTCTGTCTGTCTGTCACAGCTGGATATCTCAAGAACTATTGCCTATATTAGAACTTGAAATTTGGAATAGTTTTAGATGACGTTTGCCCAACTATTTTCCAAATAAGAAAGAAGTAAAAATATATGTATATTTTTTTGCAACAGCGACTGAAAGGGGATCTGAAAAATTTTAAGTGGGGCTACTAGGGCATGTGGGCTATCATATGAAAGAGCGCGGTTTGCCCATTCTCAAACATTTTTCCTTTTTTTTTTAGGTTGCATAGTTTTCGACTTTTGATAAGAAATGTAAAAAAAATACCGTTCGCCCCCCTTATCTCCAAAGTTTGCAAAAAGAAACATCTGAAATTATTCTATGTGATAGAAGTTTATGTAAAGATTACAGGAAAAATAAAACGAAGTCTCTCAATAGCACACTTTTTCAGAAATCATCAACAAAAGTTACATTAGTTCCACTATCGCTCAAGAGATGGCACTGACATAAAACTGCATTATTCTATACCGCAGTGCACAGTGTTAAAATTCTTTGAAGAATATAGGCCTCGCCGGTGAAAATTTAATATGATGGTACGGAACCCTCGGTGCCCGACTCCGACTCGCTCTTGCCCGTTTTTATTTTTTGATACCGTGTAATGTGGCTGCGTGTCATCTGTCACCATAGATAGCTTTTGTTGTGTGGACGCGTTGAACGTGACTGAGAAATACAGACATTATTTAAAACTGAGTTGACCTGTTTTCGTCATGTTTGTAATATGAATAATTTAACAAGCGTGATATAATTTGCATTATGCATTAGGTACACCATTAATACTTTGTTTACAATAGTAAATCAAAACCACGTGCTTTTGTTTTATCGTCATAAATAATATGCGCTTGGCGTCCGTCCAATCTGCATTGTGATGACACGGCGATTCGTCGTTTCAGCCTATAGACGTCCACTGCTGGACATAGGCCTCCCCCAATTTTGGGAGGGTTTGCCATGATCGCCACGCTTGGCAGGCGGGTTGGCGATCGCAGTATGGTATGGTGGTGAAATACACAGAGAACGCTGCTGCCCATTCTCCGGTACGATCCTTAGGTACACGGCGATTGTGTCTACTAAATAGTAAAATGCAACACAAGCTTTCAAATTAAGTTTCAGCTGTTGTTGTTGTGTGTGTGTGTTGGTGTTGTTGTTGTTGTGTTGTGTTGTTTCAGTTGTTTAAGTTTTTTTTTGTTTGTTTTTTTGTAATTAAGTTTCTATATTTATGTCTGTAATTTATATGGTGTAGACAATAAAGAGTATATATACTATTCTATTAAAGTTTTACGTTAAATATGAAAAAAATCTTAACTCATAACTACTTAGTTAACACCTATCAAAATAAAGACTCAACCGTACTTTTTTTTTTCATCAAATGACCCGGCAGGGTGCCGGGATCCGCTCTGGATGGAGCGGAAGGGCGTGTCAGACTCTTACTGACTAAAACCCACCCGTGTTCCTTCCTCAGCCCTTTATGTTCCGGGGTAGCGGTAACCCTTTCGGACAATCCCGCTGCCCCGGCAGGCTTCGGCCCTAACGGGCCCCTTCTCTGTTGCTGAGGCGCGCGTGGAACACGTACGCGCCATCCGGCACGGGGACTCAACCGTACTTTAACTCCTAACGTGACTGCTGACAGGAATGAAAGAATGGAAGAAAAAAAAACGTGTTGCGCCGACCCCTAGTAACATGAGACGAGAGCAGGAAAACAATGACAACATCTATTCTTGAAACTGTGTGTTGCCATGTACAAATATTAATAAAAGGACAACGTTAACTAAAAACACATCTACTATATTTAGCGCGGAACTAGTTGGCCGAGTCTTAGGTGTGTGAGCGGTGGAACGGAGGGGCGGGGACGCTTTGTCATTACTCAGTACGTGCTTTGCAAACAATAGACAACCCCGCCGCCCTCACCCCCAGACTATAGGTATTTTACGTGTTCTGAAAGCCCAGTTATCAAAGCTAGCAAAAACATTTTCGAAAATCGATAATTAAAAGTTTTTCCATACAAAAACTTCGTTGGGACTTTGTAGTGCATTTAGCAATGGCCGCCACCTCGCTGCAGGTTTGCATTAAGTTCTCAAATGAAGTAAATAAAAAAGGCGAAAATGCTGTAATTATTTCCTTCAGTAGTGCCGCGCTACCTAATGGAGTCAGTCTATACAAACAGGGTCCAGTAACAATGTTTAGCAGTGTTTTTCTTATGGCACATCATAGAGAAACCAGTCTTTTGTAAGAGTTGATCTGAACGAGCATAATGCAGGCGTTGTTGAAGTTTATCGTTCATTAATAAAACGCTGAGGAGACAGATGTGGCGCTAAACAAAAGCAAAAAAAAAGAAAAAATATTCTTATTTTATTTTATTTATTATAAGTTCACATCATGCAAAAAGTTACAAACTATGCCCTATAAATATATTATTGAATATTTTATTTATTTTAAATAAATAAAAAAATATCTTTAATTCAGACCTAAGTAAGTCCATAAGTTGTTAGGTTAGTAACAGCTTACATTCTATGTTAGTGTTGTTAATACTTGATTTCATTAATTTAATTTAGCATAAACCTATTGCTAATTTAACCCAGTGCCTTTATATGGGGCAGTCCGGTCTGCCAGCAATCTTTTTCAGGATACTGTTACGAGTGTTAGTTGCGTAACACTCGTTGCAGTAAGAAAACTGTCCACTGACACTATTACAACTTTCTTGAAAAATTAAAGTTATAATATTGTTAGTGCTTCGTTCTGCGTAAGTCATTAGAAATAATTTGTGGAATAATGTGGGGATATCAAGTGTCTGAAATGGGCTGGGTTTTCCATTTAATAATAAATGGAAAGTACGTACACTGCAAAAAAAAAATGCGACTTGATATTGAGAAAACACGCCAACTGGCTTCCCGAAACAAACTTTACTTACCTACATAATTTAGAACTTAAACGAAACAGGAAATCTCAGTTGTAAGTATCTACAGAAATCTTTTGATATGGGTAATATTCTCTTATTCTCTGCTTATATTATACAAGCAAGCTTCACATTTGTCGTACTATACGTATTAGCAGTTTAATCCTACCTTAATTTGGATTACTAAGGAACACATGTCAATCTTTTCGGGTTAACGCGAATTTATGAAGCCCCGTGAGAGGGTAGCAGGGTGCACAAACCATCAACCGTCGTCATAAACCAGAGGGTCGCGTGAACAATGTGCTAATAGTTAAGATGTTAAGAACGTGACCCAATTGATGATATAGGTAGTAATAACGAATTAAGTGAGAACATTTTAAAAATTGGTAATTTAAAAAAAAAAGTAAAGGTATAACTAATGAATTAATAAGTAGCAGTATTTTATAAGCGACCTGTCTCTCAGAGCATGTTGTGTGTTAATAATTATTATTATTATCACACAACATGCTCACAGCATGCAGCGATTACCGGATCATCCTGTGTTTGTTAGAATTTCATTTCATTGTTTCGTTGGGACAATAAACAATAGAATGATCTTTTCGATGACGTTTTGTTTATGTTATTGGAATGTCGAGTATCAAAGTGTTAACCGTTTACCGTGTATGAAGAAGTCTTCTCAGTAGTTGTCATCGACAGTCACGTGCTTGAATGATTCCTTTGTTGATTACCTAAACATTCTCACATAAAAGTTTGAATTTATTAGGTTTAATATATATAATACACTTATCATAACATCACGCCTGTGTAATAGGTAACACGTTGGGACGTATTTCCTTATTTAAGCTACACATTGATACAATATAGAGCATAAATTGAAATTGATTGTAATCGATGTGTACGTACATATTTTTGAGGCTCACTGTACGTGCGAACGTTAAAGTTTTTCACAAACAGCACAAATTACATACAGTGAAAAGTCTGGAATACTTTTCGGCAATATTCTGAGAGAAAATGGTAACGTAGCTCGTAGAGGACAAAGTTTTTGTACCACCACGAAACAGCGTAATGAGGAGACAGCAGAATGAAGATAATGTAATTGTAGCAGTTTACTTTAACTTTGTTCAAACACTAACTTGTTGTGGAGTTAGGCTATAGTAATTTGTTATTTTGAAAGACAACCAAGCAGCTAACGCTGTCTGCGTTAGCTGCTCGCAGCATGTTAACTGCGGACAAGAACTCATTTTGGGAAGAAGTCTGTATTCAGCAACTGTTAGCTGTGTACTGTATGATCAGCTACATCTGGAAATACTTAACTTTATCATCCAATAATTGTGTAGGTAAGTACCTATTTAATACATAGCCAGTATAGCCACGTTCATTTACCTGCACAGGAACGAACTCGAACTGTTCCAAACCTAATAAACGCAAATTTCCCTTAAACGCTGCAACTTCAACGGTTCGTTTAGCTTTAGTTAACTACTGCATGATGAAAAAGAATTGTCTTTACGGAATTGAAAGCCATTCTCATTATTATAACATTAAAGATAATCGCGAATATATCCTTTATTTTAAATGAGATTACGATGCTAAAAGTTAATTTTTCCCAAATGATACTGTTATGGTGTTATATTATTCGTATCGTTTATATTATTGTGTTATCTTAGTAAGCTTCCGTTGGAAAGCTTATCACCATTTGTTTTGACAACCCTAGAAAGACAATATATTTTTCGATAATTTCTCTAAAAAAGCTTCAGTTAGGTCATTACGTAAGGTAACATTGTCTTGCCACTTAAGTCTGTCTAGACCGTAGTTAACCTTTGTGTTGTCGCGAGAAAATGTCCAAAGGAAATTAGTTCGCAGTGACTCGAGAAAATGGAGGTACCATAATGTCTTTTATGGATGTTGGGGTCAAATGGCGGCAGGCGACCACGTAGATTCTATTACTAAACACGGGGAGAAGAAAATGTTTTACTGGCTTTAGTAGCAACCTGCAAGATAATCATTATTATGTGTATGAAATGGATTCCTCATTACGTAACTGAACATTCGCTATGCATGTAGATTAGTTATTTATGCAACTGTTGTATAATAAAGGGGTATCACAACACTCATGTGATACTATTATCACACTCGGCTTCGCTTCGTGTGATAATAGTATCACATGAGTGTTTTAATACCTAATTATGGACAGTTGCATACAAGACTTTATCTAGACCCGTTATATGAATCCTCTAAGGTCCTGAAACCATAGGGTGTTGTACAGTGTATAGGAACTCTATGTTATTAATGGAAAGTTTAATTTCTGGGAATCAAAGCTTTTGTCACTCATTTTTGTAAACAAGTAATAAATGTTTGCATGACTAACATCGAACAAAAATGGCGGGATACGACGTGAAACCTACAAGTTTTTTTTTTAATTACGGCTCTGTGGTAGTGAAAGCGCGTGCATGACAATGTTCTTTTTTTGAAATTCATAAATATACCACGAATTGAGAAGTGCGAATGTGGCTGTTTGATGAAGTTATTCCGGTCTGATCCCCTGAGCCCCCCCCCCCCTCCACCCCTCTACCTCGATCCCCTGTGAGTAAGGAAGGATCGAAAAAGCAAAGGAGTTGTGTAATGAAATTTATTTATTCATCAAAACGAGTCTTACAACATTATAAGACTCGTTTGGATGATATTATCTATACATATAATAAATCTGTAGAAGGGTCAATTCTGTACATTGAAAATATTGAAAAAATAAATAGCGGGGGGTGTTGCTGAATCGATACCAAACCCAAATACGTGATTAAAAAATTTTTTGTCTGTCTGTCTGTCTGTCTGTCTGTCTGTCTGTATATGCAGGCATCACGTGAAAACTAACGGTTCGATTTCGATGAAACTTGGTATAATTATACCTTATTATCCTGGGCATAAAATAGGATACTTTTTATCCTGGAAAAATACGTAGAAAAAAAATCTTATTTTTCGGTTTTATTCATAGACGTTGTTCTGTAGAACCGCGAACACACGTTGCATTACCCGTAGTGGATAATTTTCCATTTCAATTTAAGAGAATACAGTTTCCTGTAGCTTTGTGTTACGCCATGACAATAAATAAGGCTCAAGGTCAGACCCTAGGAGTTGCTGGCGTAGATCTTACCGCGAGTTGTTTTTCACACGGGCAACTTTACGTAGCTCTTTCCCGTGTGAGCAGTCCAAGAAATCTTCATGTTCATATTCCGGACGAGCTCACTAACAATGTTGTGTATGCTGAAGCTCTCAATTAACTTTCTGTCGCATTGTCACGATCACTTTTTTATTATTGCAAACTTTTCGTCATTGTCAGTAATTTACTGCTACATGCTACTTATCAAGGTCGGAATCACTATGAAAAAAATACTTACTACAGAACGCGAGCTCAACAGCAGTAGCTCAATAGAGGGATCTCCTTAATTATTATAGGCTTAGCCGTATTTGGGTCCAATAGATATTTATAAGATGTCATTGTCAGAGTTACTCAAAATGGAGAAATAAACCATCCACGCGAAGACCGACATCCGCGCGGACGGAGTCGCGGGCGGAAGCTAGTAAAGAATAAAGTTATTGAATTGTTCCTACATGATCCAATTTATGACATAAAAAATTATACTTTTCCGTCAAAACATAATATTATTATGAAAAACAGGGTCACACAGAACTGAATGAATCACAGATATACTGAACTAACCCGTGGGATAATAGAAATTATTCAAATAAAGGTCGGTCCTAATATAGGTTGCTCAAATATCCGGAAAACAATTGTGGTTGTCAAGAGATGCATGTGAATACTCAGCTACATTTACTTACTACTGATTTAAGAAGTGATTAAGAGCATTGTTTAAGTATTTCAAAAACAAATGTCAAAAGCGAAAAGACAATTGAGAGCTTTAATATTGAATTACAGTGTTTTGATCTCTAACGGAATCTATTAATGAGTGAACACTAATTGCATCACTGCAGACAAAGTCGGCAAGAGACTAAATTAAATTGAACATTCTATTTAATTTTTTACGAGTTCCTGAGATTTTCTATTTAATGAACAGGAAACAACAAACATTTTAAGATTTCAGTATCCTTTTTAAAAGGCTTTCGGTCATAATTATAAGGGACTTGTTGACTAAGTGGCTGCGGAGGTCTGCATAAGCCTGCAGGTGGACAAAAATACCACTTTTGGAAAAATCTAATCTCTATTTTGCTCGGAAATTATTTGTCTAAGTACATAAATTGCTGATTTGTTCAGACGGTTGTCTACTATTAGAACTTTTATAGGATTCCAAACAAAAACGACACAAAAAATGTTTGGTAAGACAATCACTCAGCAGCTGCACTCAGTAACGGCACAAGAAAATCGTACTACGGTAAATTAATTCGGCTATTAATTAATATAGCGAGCTAATAAATCAAAGTCAGATGTTGTCGGAAAACTTCGGGCTTAAATTAAGCCACCTCAGGGAGATTGAGATACTGGAGCAACGACTTATAACAGCGGTCCAGTCCATAAACATTTGTTTATGGACTCATTAAGAGTAACAATAACTCTTAATGATTTGTTAAAATGAATTATTTTTATCGTAGTATTCAATTAATGATAATAAAACCACTTCATTAACATGACGAGGGTTTTGTTTAATATTGAATGACTCTCTACCACTGATGTTTATTCCTGTTTAACAAAAGTTTAACGTATCGTTATCGATCGTTTTACATAAATAATTATATAGCGGCAATTCAATAAATTAATACATCTTTAAGTTATCTAACTCCAAAAAAAATTCTCACTTTTTAGCTGTCTTAATATGAAGCACCACATAAATCATATACTATGTAAACTGCGTATTATTGAAGCTAACTAAAATAATTTGTGAAAATTTCAACTGTCTAGCTATCGTGGTTCTTGAGATACAGCCTGGTGACAGACAAACGGACGGACGGACAGACAGACGTACAGAGAGACGGACAGACAGCGAAGTCTTAGTAACAGGGTCCCGTTTTTACCCTTTGGGTACGGAACCCTAAAAACTACTGAAGCAAACACATACGGGTCCAAAGCGGGAGTTTCTTCTGCCAAATGAAATAATAATTTTCTAAATCAGTCCACAAAATTGATGAAAATATCGAAGAACATACATTAAAAAAAAATTGATACAGACGAAGATAGAACCTCCTTTTTTTTGAAGTCGGTTAAATATATTATCTTGTTCTACTTTAGTAAAGCACTTAATATATCAGACGTTCCTTCAAAAGCCAAATTGTTAAATAAATATGTATGAATTATCTCGCATAAACTTGGACTCGGGTCAACTCTCGTACATATCTGTTATGTCCGAAAAGTCGGTCAGTACCTAGAGTTGGCGACTCCTGCTCTGAAGTAGCTGTACATTAGCTAATCGAGTGAGAGTTTAGATAAGAAGGTTGTTTATAGTGTACAGCGTCCCTCCGGACGACACCGGACCGTCGCGGGGAGATAAGCTTGTAGCAGTAGCTCTGTGTTTCTTAATGTCAGTGATCCTAATGAAAGTTTACATTTTAGATTGTTTCGTTAATAGCTAAAGTAGAACAATGTTCGCAGTTGTTTATTTCCTGAATAATATATGCATGGATATTTATGTTAAAACTAAAGGTTCGAAAGAATCAAATTCAAAGTAGCAATTGCATAAACTAAGCTCTAAGGAAAACCCTTTTGACAGACTTTTTTCACCTTCGTAACTTTATTACCATCATTGGGTCAGAACAACTGGACTTTAAGCATATTTGTAAAGATTACGTTCTTGTCCCTCGGGGTATTTCTAACAATCACCGGGATTACAGTCGCGTGTGTTTGACTATTTGTCTAAACCTCTCATGTTGACCGAGCGACGCTAAATTTTTTCCAACATGTTGATAACGAAAACTTGATTATTTGAACGAACTAGATTTCGTAAGATATTGGAAAATAATGAAATATTATGAATTCAATAGTTCATTTTCTGTTAAGTATTTTCACAAATTACCAAATTAAATCGAATTTTAGGTAGGTTCCTTCTTAAGTCTGGTATTACCTGGTTAATTGAAAGTGGCAATTAGAAAGCGCACCACCAAATCGCTCGTTGGTGCTGAAAGTAGGTATTTCCTTTGACATCGCTGTAAAGTTGGACTAGTTATTTTAAGTTTTAAAAGTCACCATTCCTCGCTCCCGTTTAAATAATTAGCAAAATGAATTAGTTACAAAATGGATCGAAATGATCCTCGAGATTCAATTAGAGAATGCAGATGGTTTTGAGCTTTACCTTTAGAAATAGAACAACATGGATCGTCGGTCCCCTTTTCATTAAATTAGAGACCTATATAGTACAATTTCGTAATTAATAAATACAGTTAGGTATTTATTAGTTACGAAATAAAAAAAACTTACACGCAGAAAGCTATAAATATTCTATGTACAGTCAACAAAGGAGATAAGTATACAGGAGCGTCGGATATAGTTGAAGTTTACTAAGAAACCGATGAACGTTCCGAATAAAATTTTATTTTATTAATAGAAAACAAACAGCTCATTTATTAAATTAAATTTCAGTCCAGAACATCCATCGGTTTCTTAGTAAACTTCAACTATATCCGACGCTCCTGTATACTTATCTCCTTTGTTGACTGTACCTACGTACATTACAATGCGATACGTCTTCACATTACATAGATATTACTTCTCATTTTGTGCATCAGAAATTACTTAATAACATAGCGTGCTTAGCATTGCATGGTTTTATTGACATAAATGCTTTACTTCTCAGGGTCGTAGCCTAATGTTACTTAACAACACCTTACCGTACCTTTCGCGAGAACTTTCCTCTCGAAGAAAACTAAGACAGTTATAACACTTTTTCACAATACAAATGAGGTATAAACTATCAAGGCTTGGATGACAATATCAGGCCAGTCATTGTAGTAACAGCGAAGGTATATTTGTTTTGACTTATTGTAAACGAATAAGTTTGACAATCTTCAGTTACGGAACGTGCAAAACTTAACTATAGCTGAGTATTTTAATATTATAAATACTGAAACTTTTGCCAGTTGTTACTACGCTGATGGACATGGAACTACTTGGTTCCGAGGTTGCCAATTCATTAGATGAGTTATCCATACTAATATTATAAATGCGAAAGGAACTATGTCTGTCTGTCTGTATGTATGTTACCTTTTCACGCCTAAACCACTGAACGGATATCGATAAAATTTGGCAGAGAGATAGATTGCATCCCGGGGAAGGACGTAGGATAGTTTTTATCGACATACCTCGCGGGCGAAGCCGCGGGCGGAAGCTAGTGGTTAATAAGATGGTTGTTAAGAGGTTGTTTTAATGTTGGCAATAAGCTCACTGTTTCAGAACTTTTATAGAGGATTTATAACATGGGTTTAGACAAAAGCTATTTCAGAGTCTTGGAATAGTTCTTAAACTACCAACGTATTCTAACTACACTACTGTTGTTCCCGTTTTCACGAATACTAGGCGACATCTAAATGAATGCTTAAATGAAAACGCGCTGCGTTCGGCTCAACGCTGAAGGTTAAAATCTAACAGTGCAACAGATTACATTCAGGCGTTGCCTAGTGTTAATGAAAACGGGTATTATTTACATAGGTAACGTTGTGGTAATCCGAACACTGTCTGAATATCTAACAAAAGGGCTGTCTGCAGTTTAATTAAATTTACTTTGAGGCGAAATTTGTTTGCTTACAATAGTCTTGCTTTATTACGTATAATTATTAAATAGGTGGGAGGAATCGAGATTATCACCTAAAGTCATACATTTTCTCTGAAAATTTGCACCGAATTAAGACTCAAATAGGTGCAGTATCTCACTCGCATTTGCAAACGTAACCATTTTGCCTTTGCTGATTGACCAAAATGGACTGAATGTGAGAGCAATGACCACAAATTAATTGAACAATAGATGTAAAAAAAAATACAAACACAAATAGAAATTCTGTTTTTATTCGAATAGGTTTACTGACCATACGTTTTTGTTTTTTTGAATGTTAATATTTTTTTTAAATACTGGTATTGGACTGCATCCGGTTAGACTAGATGTCGACCTTAGCATCGGTAGCAAAAGGCTAGGCAGCTGGATTGAATATTGACTTTGAAAATTCGCCGTAATCACGCGTGTTGTTTGAAATAACTTTGAATTATTAATGTAATGTCGTTATATATTATCGTCATGTTATCCTGTTGAGTGGGACACCCCTCAGCTTGATAGATAGACGACATATAGAAGGCCGGGGTAGACTGGATGCGGAAGGCAGAAGACGGCGCCTTTATTAAAAAGATGTTTGTTAACGGGGTTATGGCCCGTAATTGTTCCTATTATTATTCTAAGGTTATTTCTACTCAGGCTGCGAAGTTTTTTGGTTAATCGTGGGTGTACCATTGGTAAAGCCAATTTTCACTGTATACAGTCTGTTGCCCGTGACCATCTGTTGTTATGGAGTTCGATCGATTTTTGGCAAATCTACGCACGAAATTGTGAGAAAGGCAGGGGAGAAGTGGGTACGGGCCTTGCACCTTCATATCAGAGCCATGGGAGAGGCCTATGTCTGTCAGCCTATCGCAGTCCACTGCGATAGGCTGAGTTGATTGATTTAATTGATCCTGTTGAGTAAATATATGATTAAAACAAGTTTGCAGCACCACGTATGTTTTATAGATGTAATAAGTAAATTGTTTATTACATGTTTCATTCTCATAGTGTCAAGCAATTCATTCAATGTAATAACGATTTTATCAAATTCTCTAAACGTTAATGTTAAATACGCAAGTTGAAAGTTATTTTCAATTGAGAGTCTTATACAAAGCCAACCGCAACAAAAACGGCTTAGCTATCTAATATTTATGCAATCCTAAATCCTGCGAACGAATCACAGCTGAATAAAATAGTGCTACATTATGTCTGTGGTACACGGAGCTACGAACAAATGGAGTGCTAGCATAAACGATTAAACTAAGAGGGACACTTATCTGACTAGATATTATTGAACGCGTTACCAATATGATTATGTATATCACAATTTAAGTACTGATACTTTTTGACCGTTAACCACGATATCAATAAAGAATACACCATTGTTTGTTCTTGTTTAGCCTCGAATAATGTTATATATTATTGATTTCCAAGAGCTCCATAATTTTATTGGTTAAAATATTAAAATACTAAAATTGTTCCCAATGCTTTTTAATAAAATTAAGGAGCGCCTGGGAATAAGCCAACCAAACACGTCTGTCCTCAAGGACACGCACGTGAACCAATGTCCAACATTGGTTATAATTACCTACTCTCCCGAGATCTATAACTTATAATGTGCACACACTTTACAAGCGCCTCATGCTCACGACAATCACACACATGACACTTTAGTGACATTTCAGATCGAACATAGTGTGTTTACCTGCCTGTTACATACTGCGCTGATATAGGTTATAGGAACTGAATGGCAGCTTATTATAGTACTAATACAAATATTTATAAATCAATAATTCTCCAAACAGAAACAAATAATGACTTTATAGTAGCATGACAAGTGTGGTAGGTAAGGTGTTCAAAATATTTCAGAATACGTGTTCATTTTCATCAAAGCTTAAGATTATCTTGTCTGTTTCACTCATTTACAAAGTCTCTCAGACGATACAGCGACATTAACATTATCCAGGTCTTAGTCGAGCTTTTTGTCTGAAACTCTGACACGCTCCAAGCACTCGATTTAGAATATTTACTGAGCACTTAGTATGCCTACTGGACTGCTTTCTCGAATTCCAAGGTCTTACTTCTGACTTACAAAACTATGGCCGGTAAAGCACTGTACCTACCAGAGGGACAGAGATTTTTTTTCTTTTCATTTTTTTTTGCCATTGAAAGAAACCATTAGAACCATCACCTACTAAAGAAACCATTAGAACATCATCATTGTGAACCTAAACTTCTTTCAATTTCACCCTTCATAAGTTTTTTTTTACAATGAAACGCATTTTTTTTCAACAAAGATAATCCTACATCATCCAAACATAATTTAATAGGTTAAAAAATGTTAATCACTCAACAATCTTTAATACAATTTACGTGCACAAGCAACTATAAATCACATCTAACGAGCTTTACAAAATAAGATCAAAGGCCATATTTCATTTAGTCTATACGTGCAAACTAACGTTTTTGGATTTAAAAAAAACCAATGACAAAATATTTACGGACAATGCAGTCCATTACTGTCTCTTCTACGAATCTATACAAATAAATAATATTGAAGTGACTGTTTATAATGTCAAAATACCAGCTTTTTACTAAATGCATATTGAAAGTATACAACGTTATTTTTAGTATAATGCGAAACCTGAATATGGTTTGTTCAGAATAAGTAACTGAATCGATTCCAATAATTTTTACCCCATGTTATATTTTGTCCCAAAAATATTTAAAAAAGGTTAAAAGTTAGGCACCGAGTCTACACTAAGTAGGTTATCCAATCTACGCGCCGAACGGTTAGGTACCTAGGTACTATTATCAATGAGCGCAAGACGGAGCGGCGCGAGCGGTGCGGGTGAGCATGTTTTTGTACGGACAAATATGTAACTTAACAAGCTTATAACTTTGTGATTTATCATGATACAGTTTTGAAATTTTGTACATAGATTCTTTACATAAAAATACTAGAAATATACATAAAAATAACGAAAAATAACGAACACGAATCATCATCTGCCTAGCCTTTTCCCAACTATGTTGGGGTCGGCTTCCAGTCTAACCGGATGCAGCTGAATACCAGTATTTTACATGGAGCGACTGCCTATCTGACCTCCACAACCCAGCTACTGGGTAATATGATACCCCTTGGTAAGACTGGTTGTCAGACTTTAGGGCTTCTGACTACCCGTAATGACTGTCAAAGATCCACGAATGACAGCCGGGACCAACGGCTTAACGTGCTTTCCGAGGCACGGAGGGGTCTCGGTATGTAAAGATGGTCACCCATCCACAGACCAACCGCGGCAAGCGTAGCTTAACCTGATCGATCGACCTGATAACGAACACGAATATATACTAAAAATAACGTTGTATAAGCATAAAGCAAAAAAAAACATTTTTAAATTTTTATATAGACAGATATAAATATTTAAAAACCGAAACCTGAAACACGTGTCTGTTTGTCGCGGCTAATCTCCGAAACTGCTGGGCTGATTTTGCCGGGACTATCAGATAACTGATATATAACTGAGGCTATTTACTCCTCATTACATCAGCTATCTTTTTATTTATTAATAAAAACAATTAGGGTTCCGCGCAAAAAAAATAAAACCCATGCCATCCAATTTGTTTTCCGACATACACGTGAGCGAAGTCGCGGGCACAGCTAGTACCTAAGTAATATATAACGCGTCCTCCACAAAATTATAATTCTGACTTTAACACTATGGATTGGGAACGTACCTACAGGCTACGTTAAATCTTTTTACATCAGATTCCTCAGCTGCTGACATCGTGGAAAGAGGAATCATTTTTGTGCTCCGATAAAATACAAATCGACAAATACTAATAAAGACAAAATTGTAAGACTTTTTAATATTATATCCTTTTTTAGGGTTCCGTAGCCAAATGGCAAAAACGGAACCCTTATAGATTCGTCATGTCTGTCTGTCTGTCTGTCTGTCCGTCTGTCTGTCTGTCTGTCTGTCCGTCCGTATGTCACAGCCATTTTTCTCCGAAACTATAAGAACTATACTGTTGAAACTTGGTAAGTAGATGTATTCTGTGAACCGCATTAAGATTTTCACACAAAAATAGAAAAAAAACAATAAATTTTAGGGTTCCCCATACTTAGAACCGAAACTCAAAAATTTTTTTTTCATCAAACCCATACGTGTGGGGTATCTATGGGTAGGTCTTCAAAAATGATATTGAGGTTCTAATATCATTTTTTTCTAAACTGAATAGTTTGCGCGAGAGACACTTCCTAAGTGGTAAAATGTGTGTCCCCCCCCCTGTAACTTCTAAAATAAGAGAATGATAAAACTAAAAAAAATATATGATGTACGTTACCATGTAAACTACCACCGAAAATTGGTTTGAACGAGATGTAGTAAGTAGTTTTTTTTAATACGTCATAAATCGTAAACAACAATTTACCATTCATTCAATCAACTCAAAAATAAAAAAAGCATTTGTTTTCATAAACATAAACCTTATGCATAAACCCGGATGTTACGGAACCCTCGGTGCGCGAGTCCGACTCGCTCTTGCCCGGTTTTTTTAATATTTCGTTTATAATATTGGTCAAAAACTAGGTTGTGCAGTTTAAAATATGTTTCTTTCTTTCTAAATCTAATTTTAGATCCGTCAATGAATCAGTGAGGAAAGTTCTGAATTTGAATGTTGATGGCTATAAGAACAGGGAAAGACCAAAGAAAAGATGGATGGATCGTGTGAAAATTGATATAGCTAGAAAAGGGGTGATTTTCGAGATGACGACTAATAGAGTCTGGATGAAAAAACCATGTTGCGCTGATCCTAAATAAATTTTGGGATAAGGGCAGGAGAATGACGATGGTGATGTTGAAGAGTTTATGTTGGTGTTAGAAGCAGCTGACTCAAAGAACAGTTAAGAGCGTTTACGCCGTACGGCATTTCATACAAACTTTCAAGCCCTTATTTTTCGAAATTAATGAACCGATTTTAATGAAACTTCATACGTATAAGCAGGATACAAAAGGACTAAAAAGTTAGTAGAGAACATTTTCTACAAAAGTTAGTAGAGAACACTCTACACGCCCTAACTCTACAAGGCCTAACTTCGCAAACTCTACACGTTAGTCAAAATATATGGCTTGGCCATTTCGCTACATTCACATGAGCGTAAGGTGAAAAACTCTCATACTGTTAATAGTTCTTGTAGTAACGAAACGGCCAAGCCTTAGATTTTGACTAACGTGTAGAGTTTGCGAAGTTAGGCCCTGTAGAGTTAGGGCGTGTAGAGTTAGAAGCTTGGCTCTACATGAGATCTGATTACTTTTTGACAGTGCGAGCTACATGGTCTCGTCTTGGCAGCATTTAACATGAAATGTTTTTGTGGGATATACTTGTCATGAGTTCATCCTATCTATCACATCGAAGTTCTCGCTTCACTTTATAGATCAAAGATAACAGAAACGTACTTTATCTACAGTGACCACGTATCGCTCAAAGTTAAAATATAAAATGACCCACTCACTTGTAAGATTTTAAGGACTCGTAAAATGTTATGCGAGATTTTACAGCACCTAACTCTTCAAGTCATAGTTTTACGTATTTACCTATTGTTATAATATAAAAGATTAAAATATACAAAACTGGCCTCTCCCTTGTAAAGTTTCATCATCATCATCATTATTTCAGCCGATAGACGTCCACTGCTGGACATAGGCCTCCCCCAATTGTAAAGTTTATAGAGCAAAGATTCTGTTTGACAGGGTTTTGAGGTCATACCTTTAGACGACTTACATTCAGTAAATAGTCTCTCAGAAACTGAACTTCGTGGCAGTGTCCTATCATCAGCATCAATGGACATTACTTGACCCAGTAAACAGGCATTCAAATCTCGTTCACACAAGAGACTGGCTTCAAAGGGTACTGTTATAAAAGTTTTATGAAACGAATCCAGGTAGGCCGCGCAGCTTTTCACATTTATTACAACGTTGCAACTACTTTCATTCTCAATAGATCAATTTTAAGGATATTCGACTTTAACACCACTTTTTTGCTTTAAAAGTACGTAGGTGTGATAGCCGAAATAAAAAGTATCGCTCTTTTAATGAAGATCGCGCATCACACTCATTTTAATTAAGCACTATAAATTCTTTGGATAATGCAGCCGCGTAATTTTATAATGTGCTTTTCATCAGACATTTCTCTTTCTGCTTTAAAATAAAGTTTTTCCACTGTCTAGTTCTTTCTCAACTTACGTTCATATCAAAATTTACAATTACAAGGAGGAATTGACCGACTATTTTGATGGTTTTATAACAAGGTACTTTAGATCTGTCGTAATTCCTATATATTACACAAAAAATAATGAAAATTCCATGAAATGCAGGATTCCCATAATTAATTTATATGCATTAATATACAGTGTACAGCGGCGGCGTGGTAGTCTGCTTCCCCGGCAAACACACACGGGCATTATAGTTGCGTAGAAGTCGAAAAGCTTCACAAACTTTATCAATTAAGCTTACCGTGCTATTTCAAGAATGTTAATACCTTGTAGGTACTGAACTTTAGCGTGCCTTGGCATGTTACCACATTCCCGTCTTTATTATAATGAAATAACAATTAATATTATTTTATTATGTACTCATTAGAGGGAAAATGAGGCGTAAAGAAAGAGAAAAGTGCCCATTTAAAACACAGACCAAATGTAGCCTAACTTCAAAATCCATCATACGGGTTCTGTACCTAAATTTAAAACGAGATCACGTCTGTTCACTGAACTGTATAGCTTCTGTATTCCAAGCCGAGGGTCGCCGTCGCGTCTATCACAAATTATAATGTTTGATCCCCTAAAAAATATACCTACTTATGAAATAAGGCAGTTTAGTGGTAGACTCGAAACATTCCCTAATCGTCTGCTGTACTGTCACAAAAGCTTTTCATTCCTTTGTAATCCTAATACATTTCCTGAAAACGCCTTGTTATTTTGGAAGTGGGTTCGTAATTATGAGGATCCGCGATATATTTGAGATCATGAGATGAAAAATCGTCGTATGATGTGCAGGAGGATTGTTAATTGTTCTTATTTGCGAAATGGCTGTCAAGTTAGTAAATCAAGTCTACAAATTAGATAGGCCTGTGTGTTCAAGGTGTACCTACACAGACTTTAAACGATAGCAAAAAATAGTAGCACAAATAATAAATTTTTATTTAGACACATAAATAAAAATTAAGGAAGAATCTATTTTGGTGGAGGCAGCCGTTTAACTGAGATGTTGCCCGAGGTAGCAGCGCGGTGCGGGAGAAGTGTAGTGACGTGATGCGAGAGCTCAGTGATTCGTCAACTTGTGACAACTACCACCCCTCCCGCACCGCGCAGCTACCTCAGGCAACGTCTCAGTTAAGCGGTCGGCCTATAGAAAATAAAGTTTTAAATTAAATAATTTCTCACCAGGGGGTGCTAGCTGCGCCTCGCATAGGTCGCCCGTGTTTCCCGGCGCACAAATACAACTGATGGCGGCCGGGTCCATCTGTCTGTCGATACATACAGCTTGTATATTATGATTAATATGATAAACCTTATTAAAAGATCTTCATCAAGTTTACGTTTGACATACAAACTTTTAGCAAAAAACGTACTCAGTAACAATACTGCTGTCCAAATTGTAAAATGTGGCCGAAATCCTACAAAACAACATGTATTACTTTAATTCAAACATTGCTAACCCCTTTTTATTCCAGAACAAAAAAACAACGAAATTGAGGATACACGACACAAAAAGTGGAATTGTTTCAAACGCTAAGTGTGACCCTTTTATACAGATGTGACTTAGTCTCGAGAAATAAAAAAGCAGAACTGTCCAAGCGAAAAGAAAATGCGTTTTCTACACATTTTTCTCTTTTGTTTGCTGCTTTGTAATTGTGAATTCTTGAAAAAATAATTTGTTATAGTTTGGATGACTGTCATAGAAAGAACATATTGATCGAAACAATGGCAAACAGAGGGTCATTAGTTCACTCACCTTTAGGTGCCGCCGTTCTTACACAAGTTGGAGTTTCTCGGACACAGTGGACCCTGCTCCACAGTCCGCTCCGGTGTAACCCTCGAAAAATGGACAGTAAAACTCCCTGCGATGCGGAAAATAATATGGAATTAGGAATAAATATTGTAAATTATAGTGTGGAAATACCCGCCACGGTATTATATTATGAAAACGTGGTTTTTCACTGGGTGCCTACACCAGAATTAGCAAACAGTCAATGAAGTTCATTATTTTCTCAGCACTAACTCTGGCACTAATTTAAACGAAGTAATGTGACCGACCAGACCGGCTAACACGACACGATTCGGTGAACAAACTTTCTACCGTTACAATTCGGTAGAAAGTTTGTTTACACCGAATCGGGTCGTGTTTTCGTACAAGCTGGATTTACATTTAAATTGCAAAAGGTTTTGTTGATATTTTTGCTTTTTATTTGTGAGCAATAAAAACACTAATTGCGAACTGCGGTGAATGACTTTTTTATACGACCGTGCTGCAGTATTTACAAGTTTTCAGGGACTTTTTTGTAACGTAATAAATAGGAATAGGTAAATATTAAAATGATATAAGACGTAATTTTAACGATTAAATGTATACTACCAACTCCATTTGAGTTCCATAACTCGTTTTCCGACATCGGAAACATTCGTACGTCTGCGGGTTCGACGTTTGGGACTCGGTCTTTAAGTTTTATGCCAAGCATGGAACGCTCCATAGCTGTCTGTGCAACTTTCACCCTGTTCACAGCCTCCTGCGTGAGCGTCCATGACTCCGCACCATACGTCATGGTGGGCAGAACACACTGTTTACAGAGGCGAGACTTCAGACATTGTGTATTATTGGCTGATATCAGAATGTCGTCCAATTTGCTAAATGCGGCCCACCCAAGCTGTATTCTTCTCGATATCTCTGTCTGTTGATGATATTTGCCAAATGAAAGAATATGGCCAATAATGTTACCATCGCGGGTAGAACCTGGATGAGGCTGGCACAAGCAATGACCTAATACCTATATATATCATTGGGCACAGGGGCGTGGGGAATAGCACTCGAAAAGAGAGGCCTATGCTTATCAGTGAGTAATGTCGGGCTGAGGATGATGGATGATAAATGTTTACTTTACCTGATCATTAAACGCCTCCTTTGTTACATAATCCTATTTTTCTTTTAATAAAATCACAATCCCGGCGTCATTTTAAAACATTATCACTGAATTTAAGCACTGAACAAAGCATTAATAACATTCAATAAGTATCAAACAAAATTAAGCGTTCGAATGAGTGTAGTGACCACCAAAAATAAATGAAAGACAATCTGAACATTTGAAAATCGAACCCGCTCTATCCAGCCAGTTCTTCTACACGCGACATTAAGCCTCATTTCTCGCTCGAGTAAACACACAAGTTCGAATACAACTCGGCAGTCATTTCAGGAAATTCGGGTGAAGTTATTGAGAGCTGCATTCGTTCTACATTATACACAACAGTCACGATCCGTGTCCGCGCAGCAGATAGAATAAAGATAGTTAATTTGTTCAACCAATAAGTTTTACACAGAACTTTACTCGTCCGCTGAGTTCATCAAGCTAATCATATTAATGTTAGTTCATAAGAATGATAGCTACTTCATTCATTACTCTGAAAAATCTTACTTTACTTCAGTACATTTAGATTAAATTCTCACTATATGGAGGAACGTAAAGAACTGAAGCTGGGTTCCCGTGTTAATGTTGAATGCTAACTAACCTTCTTGGTGGAAATTCAGTTAGCGTGTAACTACCTCTTTATAAAGTAGCCTAGACACAGACACATAGGACTACATTGCCCTTACCCTGAGGTTAGTAAATGAGAAATTCGTTGAGCACTCCGCGCATACAAAATTCATTAGAATTGTGTGGTGAAAACACTGTAAAGACAGACTGATACTGTAAAATAATTCTACACGCTTTAAGCCTCATAATTAAAGAATTATGAGGCTTTAAGCGTGTAAAATTATTTTATGTTAAAACACACAATATTGACGCATTGTATAATGGGTTAATATTGTGTGGGTGCAGGTCCGGTCAACCTCAAAACGATAAACATAATATATTTAGATATCCACACTTTGATGCAGTTGAAGCGGAATGCCTCAAGTCCTGATATAAGTCTGCGGGTAGGTATATTGCGGCCCGGCCTCCGGACCGGTGCCGGCGGCTCGCAACCAGCACGTAACGGTGACCGCACATAGTGTCATGGGATTTATGTAGATACTGGACTTTTTGGTATAGCATTTTTGCTGCTCTTTTTCAAGCACGCATTTTGCTCTACGTATATGAAAAAAAACAAGTTCTTTTAAAAGATTCCCTGTGTTTTACTACCAAAGATACTTATTTTCAGTAGCATTTGCTTTGTCACGCAAGAATTCAGGACAAAGGGTCAGAGAAAATAAAAAAACACATAAAACAAAGATCAGAGCTATCCTTTGTAAATATTAAGCGTATAGCTCTAACAAAGTTTCGCTTGTACTAAATACCTCACCAGGTTTACGTACTTAGGCACTCTTACCTTATTTTATTTACAGTATAAGTAAAAAGTTACAGCTTTTGCCCGTGACAGTTTAGGCGCGTTGGGCACGTTTTGAGATGGGAAAAAACCATTGAACTCACGCCACTATTACCGTAAGCGACACCACGCGTGTTTTGTTTATAAGGCGATTAAAAAAATACAATACCCGCTTCGGATGTGTTCGGCTGTCCTCGGGATGTACTCGGTTTTAATGTATATCCCATATGACAGTGAGTGATGACAAAGTATTCTGTTTGTGTTTTGTTTTCACTTCTATCGGTACTCCCGGAGTGCCACTGCTTTTTTTTTTTAATTATAGGTTTAATGGTAAAACCTTTTTAAATTTGTATAAAGTGACACTCGCCACATGCTCTCAAGATATGTTGGAATGCCATTATGTTTTTTTTTTCATTTTATATTCTTTACTTTTTTTAAGGCGATACACATTTATTCCATTAATATTGGCCAGAATGACATTTAAATATTGAATTGTACCTAACCTTTTTACTAAGATTGTATTTGCTATGTGATTTTTATTACACTCCATAATTAAAAACACAGGGTATAGCCCCGAGACAGTTTAGAATGAAATTCACCCTGTAATTGACGAAATACGACTTATTCTATGTACATCATACTAATTCAATGCACTGAGTGTGTCACAATGATTATGGGTCACAATCAGAATCTTAACTGTTAAGAAAAAATAATAAAGTTAACTAAGTATAGGTATAGTTGCCAACAAACTTGTAATTTTAACATGTTATTAAATTGACTACAATTTTTTTCAATAAACTTGTTTTTAGTTTTTCACAATAGCAAAGTGTTTATATTCTAAAAATAATTGTACTTTTGCTGCAATTTCGAACAAATATTTTGCTCAATAACTAAGATTGAAAGTACTGAATGGTTAATCGACTTTTGTTGCTGACTGTACACTAATACAACGATGTTTCATCCCAGAAATCTGTGCAATACAACCTAAAACTTGCTTGCTTGCTGTTTCATGAAACTTCTGGTGTGAATTTTCAACATGTTATTTTGAGATTAACATAATTCTGTGTCCAAGGAGCTTTGTTGTTCAGCGCCTTGGAGTAAGAGCTTATTTACTTAAAATACACTTCTAAGTAGCAACTGCTTAAGTTGCCACTCGAGATGATAAGCCTGTATTGGTTTTTACCTTTCAGTAGTCACTCCTCACCGTTAACGAAAAAGGCTTCAATCCTACTAATATCATAAATGTGAATGTTTGTGAAGATGTTTGAATGTGTGTTATTCAATCACGCGTAAACCGTTGAACAGATTTAGATAAAATTTGGTATAGATATAGTTTGAGTCCCGGGAAAGGACATAGGATAGTTTTTATCCCGATATTCCGACGGGATTGAAACTTACGTGGGTGAAACGCGGGGCGCTGCTAGTAAAGTAATAAGTTTATTACAAACAATTTCCCGAATATTGTCGGAATATTTTGTCATCGTTGAAGTTTGTCCCATACAAAAAGATAGTTATTTCGGTAATTGGCTAAAATTCACACCAAGACATGGGTTCCTGAAAACGTCCAACGGCATCGCGGAAGATTCAAGCGTAGATAGCGGGACAAACTTGACGCTTATAGGAGGGATTGGTCCATATTGGCTCAGGATCGAGTTCAATGGAAAAAGGAAAGGCAGGCCTTAGCCCTGCAGTGGGAAAATAAACGCTGATTTATTTCAAATCGCCATTTTTTTTTGTTTTTCGTATTTGTTCGACTGTCCTTGAGATGTACTCGGTTTTAATGTATATTCGATATGTCAGTGAGTGATGGCAAAGTAGGTATTCTGTTTGTGTTTTATTTTCACTTCCGTCGGCACTCCCGGAGTGCCACTGTTTTTTTTTTAAACGTTGGCCACACTAGGAATTTCTCCTGTTTTGTGATATGCATTAAGTTTCCGGCCGGCCATGTGTAAATTCAAGGAAGACTAAGGCGGAGGGCCAACCTGATGCTTGTATAGAACTACCTTTAATTCTTTACGGCTCGATTAGTTCTCGGCTCACTTTCAAACGAACAACATAACTGCAAACCACTTTTTACCGGAAAGAGACCAAAATAATGCTACACGAATTTAGTAAACTCCACTCTTCTCTATACGGCCAGTACTATTGAGCCAGTACAGATTATTTAAAGCTGTTACAAAAAAAATTGTTGAATGGCCCCTCTTGACCTCGATCATGCCTGATGGTAAGTGATGAAGGTTTATGATGGAACGAGGGTGCCCAGAAGATGCCTAAGGCACTGGAACTCCCACATCGACTAAACATAGCAGGCTGCTTGACGCCGGACTCCGGTGGGAGGGTGGTCGCAAACCAGGCGAGCCTTAGCCCTACCTCCGCAAGGGAATAATTGGCCAGTCAAATAAGGTGTTGGGTGTGACTGTCCAGGATGCATTGAGAGCTCAGTTTAGTTGAGTAACTGGCGGAACAAACTGCGCCACATGAGGAGGCTTCTTCATGCGTCTCTAAAACAAATAAACAATAAAAGAAAAGGGGTCGTAAAGCTGTAGGTATTTTTTTCACTAGCCTACGCTGTCCTACTCTTGGGCGAAGGCCTCCCTCCACTCCTTTCAGCGTTTGGGTATTAACGAGCAGAAAATAACATGATCGAAAAATGAAAAAGTATGTTTGATGATACTTTCAAAAGTTTTATTTTCACACCCTTGTAATATAATTACTTTTAGACTTATGTTTTTGTTTGTTTGTTTATGTTTTTCAGTCGTTACGGGTAGTCAGAAGCCCGAAAGTCTGACAACCAGTCTTACCAAGGGGTATCGTATTACCCACTAACTGGGTTGTGGAGGTCAGATAGGCAGTCGCTCCATGTAAAATACTGGTATTCAGCTGCATCCGGTTAGACTGGAAGCCGACCCCAACATAGTTGGGAAAAGGCTAGGCAGATGATGAGACTTATGTTTTTATTTATTTTATTTTTATTTATTATTGTTTTATATTACGCCAAGTTTGTAAATACTTGAAAGAATTTTGAATCTGAATAGTCACACTGTTTGGGTTATATGTGGAGTGTAACTATTTAGTTCAACATGATTTACAATATTTCTATTTTTATGTTTTATAAATGATTATAAAAAATGTAAAGACACTTATCATCTTTAATAGTAAACTAAACCATGTTACTATAACACGTGATCACGGCAATGGATTTAGAAAAACTGGCCAACACACGAAGGGTTTCGCACTACGAGGCAAAAATGACGAAAAAACACGTTTGTTGTATGGGAGCCCCCTTAAATATTTATTTTATTCTGTTTTTATTGTTTGTTGTTATAGCTGCAATAGAAATACATCATCTGTGTGTAAATTTCAACTGTCTATTTATCACGGTTCATGAGATACAACCTGGTGACAGACGGACAGACGGAGTCTTAGTAATAGGGTCCCATTTTTACCCTGTGGGTACGGAACCCTAAAAACAAAGTAACGCCATGATGAAGTGAAAGTTACAGGCGAGGAACCGGTAGTCTCGCTGGTAAGTTATGTCTTCCGGAAAACAATTAATGTAACGCACAATTCTGCTCCCTTAGCAGAATTGTGCATAGCTAGGCGTTCAGGACGTGACGAAATTATGAATTTTTATGTTTGTTTTATGATAAGTAAGACGAATGGGCTGTTTTATCAGGGCATTATGAAGAGCCGCTGTGAACCTAAATTGTTACATGGCGCCATAATTATGTATTTTCTGGACTGTTTAAAGAGGTTATGGATTTTGCCAGCACTGTTTTAGCATAAGTACGTGTGAGTTCAAAGGGATTTACTGGAATATCTTATTGGCTTGCACTATTCCTCATCATCATACTCATCATTTTAGCCAAAATATGTCCAATGCTGTACATTGGCGGGACCAAACGTCACCACATCAAACGGTTCTGTGCTTCTCGCATCCAGAGGATTCCTGCAGCCTTCACAGTGTCGTCGGTCCACATTGTGGATGGTCTTCCAATTCTACGCCTTCCGGTATGCGGTCGTCAGCGTCACTCAAGAACCTTTTTTCCCTACCGACCATCTGTTCTGATAGCACTGTGCCCTGCCCACTGCCTCTTAAGTTTGGCAATTCTTTGGGCTTTGACGGTTACATTGATCAATCACGTAGAGAAACTCAATGCATAGCCCTCTGGGTGACTGTACGCCTTCCAACGAATAGGCCTCAATAGAAACGTGGTCGCTCACATTATGGTGTGAGCGACCACGTTTCTCTGCCTTAAGATGGAGCAGTTTTAAACTTGTAAAATTATTACGGAGTATATTGGAGCGCAACTTGAAGTCAGTATCAGTTATCTTGGTTCGTGCCACCCGCAGGGAAATAGACTTGAGAGTTTGAGACTGAATCGAGAGTATTTAAGTATTTCAAAACAAAACATAAACTCACGCCTAATTGCCATGGGAGTAGGTAGAAACTACAGAACGCCACCTGCTACGTTCCACTGTATATCTGGGTGCCGTGTTTGTATGTGTGTGTATCTGCTGTATATGAAAAAGTTTTCAAAAACAGAGAACGAGTAACGCACTATATTTATACATATTCGAATGTGAAAACAATATTAATAGTAGAAAATAGAAGAATTAGTTAGGCCTAATTTTACTATACCGTCGTGTAATAACTAATAAGTAGGTCAGAATATTTTACCAAACCAGACGAAATAGAAGACTTTGGAACGGAAAATGATAACAATTACATTCTTGAACAAACTGTATCAATCATCAATCAGTTTTAATAACGTCAATAAGCATTCCAAATACATTTAATAAATGGCTGCAAAATTGTACGCAATACATTCGGTTTTTTAAAAAATATTTAGCACTAAACAAATAATGACAATAACTGAGACGTGAGCCTGAGGTAGTAGCGTGGTAAGGGAGGGGTGAAGTGACGTGATACGAGAGCTCAGTGATACGTCAACTTGTGACTACTATCAACTGCACCGCGCAGCAGATTCCTGGTCCTCACCACGAATCTGCTGCGTGGAAGCACGTGCCTCACCACGAATATGAACGTCCACACATTGCGAATCATGCCATGAGCGCCGTGCGCGAGCAATTACTTATCTAAAGGCGTATACAGACATTGGTCTGTATACGCCTTTAGATAAGTAATTGCTCTTGTAATACCAGAAGTGTACGGTAGCGTGAATTGGTACAGAGTTTTTGTGGGTGTAGTTATGATAATGTTAATGAAAAAGTTATCCACAAAATGATAATTCTTTTCAAGTTTCTCTCCGTGTAGTGGGTATTTTTTAGGTTAGTCGTCATTTTAGATATCCCGTAAATATTATAGCGTATCGTACAGCTTCATTACAAATAACAAAAGATTCATCGGAGTAGAAATCACCAAGCACATACGTGCACACTGCGGGCGAGCCAAGCGCGTGGAACGTTAAATAGCAGCCATTACTTATTGTTTAAAAAGTTCAGCATCCTGTATTCAGGATTTTCTGTTTAAAATTCAACGTCGGTATTCCCCAGAGAGGAAGAGGAAGGGGCAACTAGAAGGGATATGAAAAACTTCAGCTATAAAAACGTGTTTCTTTTTTTTTCAATGTAATGTTTTAAATACGTGCCTAAAGGCTATTATATAAGTTAACATTAGGTACGCTTTATGATTTCGTATGTAAGTTTCGGCTTACCAACGTTTCGCGGAATTTAGTATTTAATTTTGCTCTTTCTGCGGAAAGACTCGATGCCGAACTGAAACGATTTTTTCCTAACCGGATTTGTATTATCAAAGGCTCACTCGCTCGAAGAATTTGAAGTTACCAATTCCTTTTGACGTTTCATTTCGTTTTATTTATCAAAAGCTTTCGTTGCAAGGTTTCTATGTTACGTCTGCAATCTGCATCCGTTATTTTTAAATTCCGTATTGTGGCTGTCGTCGAGCATACTGGCTCCTCCATCAAAATCAAAACCTAGTTAGAGAGAGGCTAGTTACATGGTTAATTGGTCGTTTCCTATAGAGAAGACCCAGCAAGAAACTCCACGGTAAATCACAAATAACTCTGGGTACGTTAAGAAAAGTTCCAGTTGGTTGTGATGACAAATCGCAATATTTTAGAATAGAGTAATACTTAAAGAAAAACTCGTAAGCATAATTTTTTTTTCACCAAAGATTTGATCATTTCCGGCAGACGCTGATGTTGTAAAAAATATTCTGTAATGCATGGAAAATGCACAACAGTAATTTTCTTTTTATTTTCGAAGTTATCGAGATTGAGGCAATTGGTATTTTAATACGGAACAAAACGCATCAAAGTTTTATAAAATTAGAACTCTTCCACAAAATTCTTCATGATCTTCATTCTCAGAAGCAAGTTTATTTGGTCAGTTGTCTGCTTAAATAATATTGGTGAGTGGTGACCAATATTTTCTGCTAGACTTTATTGTTTGCCCAACCCATGTCTACTTGACATTTATAGCTCACCATACGCTTTCCTTTCCAGAATACAATGAAAATATATATACTGCAACAATGTGAGCCCAGCGGCAACATGTTATAGTGTAAAGCTGCGGTCAGTGTCGCAGCACACGCGTACAATGCTTTGACGACGACGATATCTCGCGATATTGTTACTGTAATGAACGGCCCAAACCATTACGAGATGCGGTGTTGCATACCTACTGTGGAATTACAATATTAGTACAACAGAATCTGCTACCAATCAAAAGTGGCAAATTAATCACATTTCTTCACATTGAATTTGTTTTAATGCTGCTGTCAAAAGGAAATGAATGATCCCTACGAGCACCCGACGAGATTTTTGAAGTAAAAACTTCTTTAAGGACGTTGGGTATTTTTTGAGATGAGAAAACCATTGAACTCGTGCCACTGTTACCGTAAGTGACACCGCATGTGTTTTGTGTACAAGACGATTAAAAAAATACCCGCTTCGTATGTTTTAGGCTGTCCTCGGGATATACATAGTTGGTTTTAATGTACCTATATCCAATATGTCAGTGAGTGATGGCAAAGTATTCTGTTTGTGTTTTATTTTCACTTCTGTCGGCACTTCCGGAGTGCCACTGTTTTTTTTTACTCTTTCTCGGGACTAGCGACTATTAGTAAAACTTAACCTAACTTATTCTACGATAAACTAAGTATACTCCTAATATTGACTTTGTTTAACAGTTTACAAGGAAGCCTCTGCTTATTAGTTTCACTTACGAACTTAGTTGACTTAAGAACTGACACTCCGCTAAACAGAATTTATCATTATTATATAAAGGCTAAACTTATCCTCCAAAATTCTATGATGTATTACCAGCATGTTATAGTCCTTAATATCCACAGTATTAAATTCCTTGCACCGCGCTAGATTTGGCAAAGTATTCTGGACGCGCTAGAGCTTTCACTATGAATCTTCATCTGCAGGCTGAAGACACGAACGAAGACAGCTGTTTAGTTAAATTATATACATATAAACATAATTGAACTATGTATAAACATAATAACTTGATTGTCGTTAATGAGAATGTGGAGGAAATGTACAGATGCCAGCACATCAAGAAACTACATCTGTCAAATTTCTTTAATAGATTTTCAACTTTATCGCTAAAGCATAAGGTTCAAAGTTGATTAGGAAAATTTTACAGTTTCGGGTAGCTTGATGTGCTTGCGTCTGTACCTGCATTTTCTGTTCGTGAATGTGTGTGTCTATTACTCTCAGCTGAAGTGTTCTTGTATTTTTATACCGAGCAAATTAACTGGGTTTTTAAACATTTTTTAACTGACTTCAAATCAATTTATCAAAATCGGTTCAGTCGTTTGGTGTTTAAACCTTAATTACTGGTAAAAATTCATGTAAACGACATTGTTTTTGTATATATGTTGCGCAATATCTCCAGCAATTGTAAATCTATTTAAAAAAAAAATTTAATGGGTAGGGTACAGTGGCGTGCCCTTCATAGAAGCCAAAAAGCCCGGCTTGCCCTAATAAAATCATAATTCACAACAACAAAATCAATAAAAAATATATTCAAAAAATTCCAGTCAATGAACTCGAACGCAAACATTCATGTCAAAGGAATAATAATACAATTATTTTGAAATCCGAACTTGCGCGCACCGGCCTAGGTTCGCGCCAAATTCCGCTTTACGCTATCACAGTCTAAAAATCATATTTTTATACTGTGACGCTATACAATGCATTCAATTGCGCCATCTCGCTCACACTAGTCTGGCTTTTACCTGGCTTCTGTTTCCTTTCTCTGTCTCGCAGTTTTCGCCTACAAATTGCTATAAAAACGTTTACATTTGTTGATATTGGTAAGTACATAAAACACAGATTTCTATGAAATGAGAAGCCAGGCTTTTGATAGGCATGAAGTTCGCGCAAATGCACTATCCGCGTTGACCCGTAAGTTGCACGAGTGGCGGGCGCGATGAGTCGATGACGCGCCGCGTCTCAAATTGTTATTGTTTTGAAGTTTTGAATACTTTGAGAATTAGTTTTATTATTTGAAAAAGTGGTTGATTGTGGCGATGTCATTCCCTATGATTTTGTAAACGGTTAATGAATATAGTGTTCTTTTATCATTATGTGAATTCGGAAACTGTCATCGAAAAGGTACGTAAATACATTGAGTTTTCTGCAATTTTCCTGCCAATAAATAATTATTTACTTCACCGTAACCAATCTTAAATTACTGTAGGTACTTCTCGGCAATAAAAACAAGTATTTTTGTCAGTCAAGAAGACAGATTATATTATAAAATAGGTACCTACTCATTCGATTGTTTACTAGGTATGAATATGACAAACATAGGTGTTAAACATAGGTATGTGTTGGCTCATGATTGACTTTAAAAATGTAAGTAAGTACCTAATTCATAAAATAATGCGTACGAGAAAAGAAAAAAGAACAATAAATCGATAATTTGGAAGCCATCTAGTGCATTTTGATTGAACAAATGCATGTGACAGGCGAAATGAAGAAAGTTCCGGATAGGCGCTGTGGTTATGCGCATTCATTAATATAGATGGCGCTTGTGACAATTACGTACTGATGTTTGAAGAACTGTAGTACCTGTTCTTCGTATTTTAAAGGTTTTCTTACGGAAATTATAATAATGATGATAGTACTGCTAACAACCATTAACAACAAGAAAATCAGCCAATCCCTCAGTTGGCCTTTTTTTTATACCTTGAAAATCTGTGGGCTTGCCCTAACTTTGACCCCTAGGCACGCCACTGGTAGGGTATGATGCCTCAGAGATGGTCCCTTATAAATTTGTTAGCTTCAATAATAGGTACGAATTTTTTCTACTGATGATGTTTTTTTTTGTATGGACTAGGTAGTGCTAGTGAAAAAATAAAAACGTTTTTACCAAAAAAAACAACAGACTTCCAAAAATAAAACACTAGGTACAAATTGAAAAATTACTTTAATTTCGGAAGTTGGTATCAAAAAACGAAAATGCGAACCTGACGACACCGAGGGTTCCCTATCCATTTGCATAAAATTTTAAGACCTAATATAACTAAGCATAATTTTGTTTGGCACAATTATATTTTCGCATAATATAATTACGCATAACAGCTTACGCATAATTTTTTTAAGCATAATTTCTCTAACCATAATAATGATTAAGCATAATATTCTAAAGCATAACTTTTTTAAGCATAATATCCTAAAGCATAAATTTGCCCGAAGAGGATATACCAATTTATTTCGACGATTGGAAAAAGCCATATCTCCTGAATCAGGTAATATATAACATATTAATATAATATAACGTATTGAACAATTTTGTGGGTTTTTTTTTCGCTGTAGGAAGCATGAAGCAAGCAAGCATACAGCATGCAAGCAAGCATACAGCATGCAAGCAAGCATGCAGCAAACAAGCAAGCATGCAGCATGCAAGCAAGCATGCAGCATGCAGCATTCAAGCGAGCATGCAACATGCAGCAGGCAGGGTTTCTGTCACGGCTCCGGCGCTGCGGGCCTCCGGCGGCCCCACGCGTGCTAATCGTCGCAGACGGCTTTCGCTCACCACCTGCTCCTCAGCCCGCGGGCCGCCTCGCCCCTATGCGCCTACGCGATTTTAAATTACACTCTAGGGGTAGGACAAACAAGACTACGTGGAGTCGGTTTTTCAGCAATTCGGTTCTGTCACTAACTTTTGTTGCGCAGCATATTACATTTAATTAATTGTATGTCTAAATATTATTATGCTAATAGTCATTAGGCCTACTAACGTTATGCGAATCAAATTTATGCCAAAACAAATTAGTCTTTAAGATGATTATGCCAACATAAAATGTATGCCTAAAAAAATTATGCCGAAATATTATTATGCCAAAACAAATTGTGCCAAAATCGTTATGCCGAAGTATATTAGGACAAAGAACATTATGCGAAAAGAAGGGATCCCTCAACCGCACGTCCGCGGTAATCGTTCGACATTAACAGAGCTTTTATTCCGTAGCAGTAAGAGAGATTTTCGTAGTTACTACTGGTGTGCACTCGACCGAAGTTATTAATCAAAGACTTTATGTTGGTAAAATAAGAAAAGCAGCAGTCTTTTTTCATTAAACTTCACAATCCATCGTTCGATGTAAGTCCGAAACAAGTATCCCTTTCTTAAGAACTTAAAAAAATATTCTGACTTTTACGCTAAAAGGAATAGGTACCATTTTTTCTAAGAAGCATCTACCAAAACACGCTACTTTTACATAAAAATGTCGCCACAACGTAAGTCTCATAATACATCTGGCCGCTGGTGAAAGCACTTACAATGAAAAAGAATAAAATAATCTTCCTACCAGGAACTTGCCCATTAGTGGCTCTAACTTGGTGTCTACTTAGTCAAGTTGTGATGGAAGATGCCGCGAGAAATGACTACCACCACAACTTATTTAATAACTAATACTCACCTCCCTCCCGTTCTCTTTACTTTTATTCGGGATTGTTTCAAATTGGAATCATTTACCGTTTTGCGTCTATCGGAATAAAATGTCATATCCCTGATTAGTAGCACCCTTCATAAAGGCAATTTTTCGCTCAAACCGGGCTGGACGCTGAACATTTGATACGAAGAGAATGCATGAAAGCGCTCGCGAGGCAATGGTTTCTGTGATTGTGGACCGTTCACAGTTTTATGCATTTTGTAATTAGCAGAGATTTGAGCGGAATTTGGCACGTGTGAAATGTTTCTTAGATGTTTTTTTAATCATGGCTTTTTGTTGTGTTGTTATGTCGTGTGTGTATTGTTTTTTTTTGTATTTTTATCTTCTTCACTTATTACCAACTTGGTAGGTACAATCACGTCGTTTTTTAGCTTGAAAATCTTTATTAAACTGGAGCTCACACGATCATTTTGTTTCCACATTCTCTTTCATCACTAGATTAGCTAACGTCTTCATTTGATTGTAAATCTATGTTCACACGCTTGCTCCGGCGCCCCGAGGGATTCGACTGAGTAGAAAGGTTGTTTGATAGTTTATTTATGGTCCATTACATTCCATCTAAATTTTCTTTTTGCACATACGTTAATTTCATTTTATTTCATTTAATTCACACGTCAGTATGTTACAAAAGTTTTCATTGTAGTTTAGGTGCGCAGAAAATTTGAGAATTTATTTGCGTTTTGTTCTGATAGTTACCAGTTTTAATTGTTTCGATTATTTAGTAAAAAAGTCGGAGCACACTTTTGCAAAAACAGAGAAACATTTGATAATTTTGTCCGTATTTTAAAGTAGGTACTGCACTGTTTTCTTGTTCATTCATTCCGTTTCGTTCATTTAGGAATACCAGGTGAAAGTGAATGATGATAGTTATAGATGGGCACTAGGGAATTGATCCAATATTGTGGAGTACGATTGTCACCCAGCATGATGCATCTGATCGGTGAATAGGATTATACAATAATATAAATGATTCGCATCGTAAATAACTGTTTGCAGTAAATAATAATAAGAATGAACGGAACTGGTGAGTTTAGATAAAAACATGATTATTACAGTATGCGAGAGTGGGCACAAACACATTTGAATGTTCACATTTTCTCACTAAATTGACATTTTCCTGGGTTGTTGCTGCAGTTGACAATAATATTTAAAAACTTTTTCAATAAAACTGAATTTCGAATTCAAACGTCTTTTTTTTTTTTTTGCGGATGGGAAATCATCAAATGACTCCTCCCGCTCTGGGTGGAGCGGAAGGGAGTGTCAGACTCTTACTGACTAAAACCCACCCGTGTTCCTTCCTTAGCCCTTTATGTTCCGGGCCAGCGGTAACCCTTTCGGACAATCCCGCTGACCCGGCAGGCTTCGGCCCTAAGGGGCCCCTCCTCGATGCTGACATCTCTTTGAGGCGCGCGTGGAACACGTACGCGCCGTCCGGCACGGGCCTGGTCCTGATCGGACGGTGAGCTACCCATTACTCTCCGCCCGCAGGCCCGCGCCTACGGTGGCCGGGAGTCGTCACGCGGCTCCCGACGCCGGGGGCGTCCCCCGCGGCGGCTGAGACGGGAGGCTCTCTCCCTGAACCGTCCCGCCACCTTCTTCGCTAGCATGACTGCTTCGCAGAAGGAGGTGACTGCCTCCCACTCCCTCTCGCCCCGGACCATGGCTTGCACCAGGGCCGGACGCGAGAGGTCGCCGCTGCTGCCGATCGCCTCTACGAGGACACGGCGGTGCTCCGCCCTTGCGGGGCAGACCTCCACCGTGTGCTCCACCGTGTCCTCTGGGCGATCCTGGCAATGGTGACACCCGGGCGTTTCCTCCCGCCTGATGATGTGCAGGAACCTCCCGAAACTTCCGTGTCCGGTGAGGACCTGCGTCAGGCGGTAGGTGAGGGCGCCGTGGCGCCTCTCTAGCCACTCCTCAAAGAGGGGTCTTATCGCCGCTATCGCGGCGTGCCCTGCGCTGGGTTGCGACAGTCGCTCTTTCCATGCCGCCATGAGATCGCGCCGGAGATCCGTCCGCTCCGCAGCGATTTGCCGCGGAAGCGGATCCTCCCCCCGGCGTAGTGCCTCCGCGCGCCACTCATACAGGCGCGCGAGGACTATCGCCTCCAGATCCCATGGCGGCAGTCCGGCAAGGTGGCTTGCCGCCTCGCCCGAGATCATGCGGTAGCCCCGAATAACCCTTATGGCTACCACCTTCTGGGGCGCGTTCAGGTAGTGGGCGGCTCGCCGCCGCAGTGAACGCGCCCACACCGGGGCCCCGTATAGGGCCATGGACCGCACGACCCCCGCGTAAAGCCTCCGGCAGGAGGCGTTTGGCCCCCTCAGGTTGGGCAAGAGCCGCTTGAAGGCGGCCCCGGCCCGTTCCAGGTTGGGGGCCAAACGTCGGAAATGCTCCACGAAGTTCCACCAGCTGTCGAGGACGAAACCCAGGTATTTCATCGTCATCCCGACGCCGATGTGAACCCCTCCTACCGTTAGTTGGGATCCCGATGGCGGCGCGTTCCGGGGCCCATGAAACGACATGGCCTCGGACTTGTGCAATGCCACCTCGAGACCCAACTGCCGGATCCTCTCCACGACTATCGCAACCCCGCGTGTCATCGCGTCGGCCGCCGCCTGATGCGACCTCCCCTGCGCCAGGACCAGCGTGTCGTCAGCGTAGCAAACCACGCTGACGCCATCAGGGAGGTCGGCGCGCAGCACCCAGTCGTACCCGATGTTCCACAGAGGCGGCCCCAGGACCGATCCCTGTGGGACACCGCACGACATCTCTCGCCGGTTCCACTCCCCATCGCAACCGGGGTAGCTGACGGCTCTTTCCGTCAGATACGCCTCGACTATTCGACGGAGGTAGGGCGGCACCCGGTGATACCGGAGTGCCTCCACAATGGTGCTCCAGGGGAGGGTGTTGAACGCGTTGGCGATGTCGAGTGACACCGCCACGACGACCCCACCCGCGTCCCCCGTCGTGAGGGCTCTCACGCGCATGATGGCGTCCACCTTCGAGCGCCCCTTGCGGAAACCGAACTGGCTGTCCGCAAGATCCAGCCCCGTCCTCACCAGGTGCCCGACGAGGCGGCCCGCAATCACTCTCTCAAAGAGCTTGCCGACCTCGTCGAGCATCACGGTGGGCCGGTATGCGGACGGAGAGTCCGCAGGGCGCCCTGGCTTCCGAATGATGACCAGATTTCCCGTCTTCCAACGGAGTGGAAACTGGCCTCTCTCCAAACATGCGCTTAAGAACGCCTCCAGTCGAAGCCCGAGAGCCCTCGAGGCCAGGACCCAGGCTTTACCTGGCAAGCCGTCGGGTCCTGGGGCGGTATTTTTGGCCTTCAGCCTACCTAACGTTGCTCTCAGTTCTACCCCGGTCACTTCAGGGATGTCGTCGTCGTCGTCCGCGTGGTCCGCTTCGGGCACCGCAATTGGCACAGCCATGGGCGGGGGAGTGTGCTCCCCCCGTGAAGGGAACAGAGCGCTCACCACCTCCTCCTCCAGCTGGGGGCGGAGACTCTGCGTCAGCGGGGGGCCCAGGTGCGGAGTTTATTCCGTACCATTTTATAAGGGCGCCCCCACGGATCTCTGTTCAGAGTCTCCGCGGGCCACATCCTTGGCCCGCTGGACAGCCTCTTGGAGGGCGGTCTTCGCCGCTCTGTACCCCTCGTACAGCTCCGCCTCCGTGGCTTCCGCATCCGGAGGGCGAATGCGGAGCCTGCGGTGCCTGGTGTACAGGTGTCGCGCATCGACGCACGCCTTGCGTAGCGTCTCCAACTCCTGCGACCACCAGTACACCTGACGTCGGGCGCGTCCTGGCCGGACTCGGGGCATTGCCACGTCACAGATCTCGGACATGGCCTCCCGGAACCACTCCGCCTCATCGTCGATGTTGGCAGGCCTGTCCGGTGATGACACCCAGGCCTGCACGATCGAGGCTTCCAGGAGAAGCTCCCGGTCCAGCTGCTTCAGCTGGACCGGGCCCACCGCGAACCACTCGGGGCCTGTTGGACCAGCGCGCTAGAGGTCTGGGCGGAGACGTCGAACCGGATATACCGGTGGTCGGAGTAGGTCTCCACCCCCTCCATGACGCGCCAGTCAATGACGCGTTGTGACAGAGCGGGGCTGCCGAACGAGATGTCCACCACAGACTCACCCCGCATCCGCACACACGTGGGAACAGAACCCCGATTTAGGACGACCAGGCCTGTTTCCAGAGCCCAGTCCTCCACCATCCTGCCCCGCACATCCGTGAAACGGGAACCCCAAGCCAAATTCTTGGCATTGAAGTCCCCGAGCACTAGCACGGGGAAGGGATGGTTTCCAGCGACGACGACACTCAACTCTGTTAAAGAGTTGTGGAACTCGGCGAGAGTTCGGCTCGGAGAGAAGTACACCCCCACTACTACTATCTCTCCGAACCGTGCTGCTACGCACCCCTGTCCCTTCGTAACGCATTCGAGGGACGGGGTGCCGGCGGCGGCCGACGAAAGTATGGTCACTGAGCCGCTCAGGTCCTCCACCCAGTCATCCCTGGGCGGGACAAAGTACGGCTCAGCGACCACAGCAATGTTAATCGACCACTGCGCCACGCTCTGGAGCAACAGGTCCTGAGCGCAGGCGCAGTGGTTGATGTTCGCCTGGAGGAGGCGTAGGGGAGCCGATTACTCCTCCATTTCAGCCCCCTCCCGGGCCCCTCGTGAGGGCCCCTCGACGATGGCGGCGGCGGCAGCGGCGGCGGCGGCGGTGGTGGTGGCGGCGGCGGCGGCGGCGGTGGTGGCGGCGGCAGCAGCGGCGTTGGTGGCGGCGGCAGCGGCGGCGGCGACGGTGGTGGTAGCGACGGTGGCGGAGGGCCTGCCTTTCCTCGTGGTTCCGGCGGGTGGAGCGCAGGACTTGCTCCCCGCCCGGTGATCGGCCGGCTTGCCAGCAGCCGCACATGCGAAGCAGTGCGGCGCGGCGTTACACGAGCCGGCCTTATGTCCGGGCTGACCGCAGCGGAAGCACAGTGTGCTGCGGTCCACCTCCGAGGTGTCCTGGATGCCAACGTGGTGCCCCACAAGGCATCGGTAGCACCTCAGAGGCTTAAGTTCCAGCAGTTTAACCTGCGCTGAGACCCAGCCCACCAGGAGCCTTCGGCCCTCCACAATCGTTTTGGCCGCCGTCACGGGGCAGCTTACCGTTACGGTTCGCATCCCCGCGAAGTCAGGACGTATGGTGCCAGCCTTCACCTGCTCGGCCAGACACCCGCCCGTCCTGACGACGGCGGCCACCACCTCTTCCTCCGTAACGGAGTCATCCAGGCCCAAGATGCGCATGTCCGCGCACTTGACGGGCCTGGAGACCCGAGCCTCGTCCGCATCGAGGGACGCCCTTAACTTCTCAGCTAGGGCGTCAGCGGTGGGGCCACTTGTCGCACCGGGGATCTCCAGCATGCGGGCGCCAGTGGCGGTCACCCTGTGCCGGAGGCCCCCGGTGATCCCCAGCTCCCGGAGGTCCACCGTCTCCCTTGCCTTCGAGAGCACGTCACGGTACATGACGCCCCTTTTGACCGCGTCCGGCTGTAGTGCTATTACCACAGCCGCGGTCTTCGGGGCGCGGAGCCTAGCCGCGACGGCTCTCTTCTTGCGGCGCCGCCTCTGCGCCTTTTTTCTGGCCGCCTTGGCCGCCTTCTTCTTCTCCCCGACCACCTGCCATTCGGCGTCGGTCGTGGGAGAAGTGGGAGGGTTTTGGGGGCGGGGCGTTGGCTCTGGTGCCTTCGCCTCCCATGCCGGTCTGCCCCTCTTCCGGGCCTGCGCCAGGGTATTGCCAGTAGGCGCCGGGGCCACGCCAGCCGGCGCCGAGGCTCCTCCAGCCGACACCGGTTTGGCCGACGCCGGTTTGGCCGACACCGGTTTGGCCGACGCCGGTTTGGCCGATGCCGGTTTGGCCAACGCCGTTTTGGCCGGCGCCGGTTTGGCCGACGCCGGCTTAGCCGGCGCCTGGGCCCGGCCGGACGGCCCGGGCTTAGGGGCGGCAGCTGCCGTAGCGGCCGCGTATGAGGCCGCCTTTGGCCCCGGGGCCGTCCCGCCCGCCAGAGGGGGGCGCAGGACTATGCCCTCCAGGACGGAGAACCGCGCCTGGAAGGCTGCCAACTCCTGTCGAAACAGGCTGAGGACCTGGTTCTCTACCGGGACGGGCTGGCTCGGTGTCTTCGCCTGCGCGCCCTCGGTGACCCGCAGGCCGGCCAGGTCTGCCCGGAGCCTCCCATTCTCCTTTTGGAGATGCTCCATGGCAGCCGTCAGGCGGGCGACCTCCGCCCGCAGTTCAGCCACCTCGCCGGCCGAGGGGCCGGTGTAGTTGGCCGCCTCCGCTGCCGCCATGATGGAGGCCGTCGCCGAGACTACGGCCTTGTTCTTCGAAGCTTGGAGCTTCTTCAATGCCACGTCTCGGATCGCGGCCTCCACGATCGCCGCAAACCTGCGCTTGCAGTCCGCCTCGGGTTCAGGGCCACTAGCCTCCCCCGCCTCGTCGCTAGAGGGCCCCGAAGCGACCGCGCGACCGGTCCCCCCCTCCTTTGTGGGCTCCTCCGCTCTTTCGGCCGCCTCGCGGGCAGTGAGCCCCCTCCCCTTGCCTCGCTCTCGGACTCCACCCCGCCTACTGGTGGGGATCTTCCGAGCCGAGGCCAGCTCTCCGTCGGAGGACGACCCCTGGCTGTCCTCTGACCTTGGCCGCTTGCTGTACTTCTTCGCAGCGGCCACCTCCTTGGCACGACAGGGGCTCCCTGAGCCTCCCGTGCTCGCGCCTCCAGATGCGGCATCGGACTCCGACCTCGGATCACTCCTCACCTCTTCTGTTGGTTTTTGTTTTGTTTGATTATTTATTTCCATAGTTGTTCCCACGAGTATATTTCAAGTTGTACTGGCTCAAAAAATATCGGTTCGCACTAGCGACTAAATCAAGCTACCCATTAGCCAAGCTTACAACCTCCCTCACGGTGCGCCGCCGCTTGGAGATTTGGGGAATTTTTTATAGAGGTTAATCTTCCTCGCGGTTCGGGCGGTTAAGCCAAGACCCTCGACCCCCTTCAACAGCCAGAGACATGACCTTAACTGTCTCCAGGGCTACGAGATTAGCGGTGGCAGGAGGTTTGCCCCTCCTGCCTGCCCGGCGGCAGGGTAAGTACACACCGGGCCCACTATGACCCCCCACAAATTGTTGCTCTGCTACACAGAGCGATCTGTGTGGGGCGATCCTCCTGGCAGAACATTAGCATGCGGACAGCGGAATCCCACTGGGAAATAATCCCAATGGGAAATCGCTGCCCGCACCCCAGGATGCACCGGCCCGAACACTGGTCTTCCCCCCGGACGTATCCAAAAAGGAACCCCAGTCCCCGGGCACACGTGGAGGTTTTCTGCCCTGACACCCCAATTCAAACGTCTTACAAAATCATTACCTACTGAAAGTCAAACGCAAGTAATAAGCAGCGAGGTGCCGACTGCAGTTGCCTTTGCAGTTGACGTGTGCTGCTCGTGTGTATGCACACTTCAGAGTTTGTAGAGCAGATGCTGCGTAAGATTAGAGTAGTGGTTGTTGGAGTATTGCAGCAGGGCCTGATTCTTGAGGTATTTGATGGTGTGGAAGCAGAAAGAAAAAGGCAGGTTTTTTGGCGTTACGAGATTGGAGCGGATTTTATTGCAGACTCAACGGAATGACAGTAGTTTGACAAAAGGAACATAACTAAAAACAAAGTTTGTAGGAGTTGCCAACAATGGTAAATAGACATTACTGTGTTTTTGTACCCACACAAAATAGTTAGATTTAGGAGATTGGATTGGAAAGTTTATAATTATGTATTTATTTTAGACGAGAGATAATTAACTGCTGACACCCGCAGTCTTCGTTATTTACACATTTTCTTTCCTCCGATCTATACAACAAAGTATATTCTGACTTATCGCTCCCTCATCAATTGTTTCTCCGTCAAATGCTAGCAATTCATCAAGCTCTCGCTTCGAATTTCCTCTATCTGTCTAATTGTAGATACCGTAATAGCCTAGAATGGTAGGATCATTCTGACGGTATTCTCGGAGGACGCTGATGTCCGACTAATTTACGACGTCATAACTTACTCGCTGACTCTACTGCTGTGATGTTGTTTTGTAATTTGTAGGTTTATAGTACATATTTTTGGAACGTTTTAAATTTTGTGTTGGAAGTCTATTGTGTGAGTAACGAGTTTTGGGTTCAGCTTTGTGTTTCAGCAAGTTAGCTGTACACAGGATGAAAAGTTGACCGCTGTTGTATCGCTGTCCAGGGGATCTGTTATGTATTCACAGTACCTTTAAAGTATACTGAAATATTTATAAACCTCCATTTTTATCAAAGCTCTAAGCAACTAAATAAGAAATTTTCCACGCAACGGTTATTTGGATTATTATTTAGTTCAACTTTTTAGCTTAGCTACGGTAAATATAAAATATTAGCTATTAATATGAAAAAAAAAATAACTATTACATTTTAATGACTACAATTCTGTAAATACATATCTATTATAGTCGCGAGTCATATTTTGATCAAGATCAAGATACAACCAGACGTTACACTGGCCTGCAAATTGCAAAAAACGTAAGAAAATTTTAATTTCGCGGTCTACCACTGCACATTCACCTTAAATACAGATACAGAACCAGCAAAATAAATGGACAGCCGGCGACGGCCTGGTGGATGGCAGTTTTCACCATCTTATGAATAGAACTGTGTATAATAATTAACTTAGATGTAGCACAGAAATCTTATGTTTTGACACGTCGCGTCGCCACGTTTGTAAATTACACCCGTGCGAAGCATGGGCAGCCAGGAAGACTATCAAAGAAAGAAAGTACGTTTATTTGCGGCAAACATGACGCGCAAAAAAAAAAACAAATATGCAATGAGAGTTTAACTCACGTTTTAATTAACTATTGTGACGCCTAAGTCATGATATGTTTGTTAGCATGTCCCATGAAAAAACCTCAATTTTTTGTGCAAATAATAGGTACACAATAAAACTTTTCTAGAATTTTTTTTTTTTTTTTAATCCAAGATAAAGCGCTTTTGTCTTCTATCTCACTCACATTTCTGAGAGGCTTGTTCAAAATATAGCACTATTGTCTCTTAACACTTTTAGCTTTTTTAACTTGGAACGAACTAGTGTGGTTAATGTAATAATAGCCACCTTCTGGCTATTATTGCATTAACCACACTAGTTCGTTCATTGGCGACTCCATCCGAAAACCGGTGCTATTTTTAATTTGTCCGTCTGTGGTGTTTTCCTTATACCTTTTTAGTTGGCATTATTGTCGTAGTCGGGATTTAGTTTTTCACTTCCTTATTAAAATAAACTTCTTTAACCATCACTTTCACTGAAATCTGCTAAGATATTACTGAAACCAAATGAATAATAATTAAGTATGTAAATGACGATACTTACATACATAATTATTATTAACACTTCGTAGGACACTTAACGCCCCTCGACGTAATAACAATGAAACTTCTATTATGTCTGGTTCAGTGTCCTTCAATGTGTTAATAGAGTTTCTAGTAATGTATTGCTCTGAATTCCTCTAAAGTCTAACGTCTACCTAAACCTTGCCGACTTGCCAGATTAAACAAACCGACTTGGTCTGTAATTATAAAAGCTCTATATCTTTAGCCAAATCGGTTTGTTTAGTGATATTTTAAAGCCCTATGGCTTAGAAAAGGAGGACCTTTGTGCCTAAGTATTGTTAAAGTAATATCATCCAATTAGAGGCATAAAAGGGATGGCTTTATTTGCTGAGTAGGTAAGTATTCAGTGTTAATGAATGAAGGTTGTGAGAGAAGGCCTTTTTCTAAATTAACTTTTCTAATAGGAGAAAATAAGTGAATAAATTAAATTAAAGGAAAAAGTGAACCTTTTATTAACTTTGAAAACTCACTAAGACATCCTTTTTATCTACATTTGCAGTCATTCAAAGAATACGTTGGTACTGCGCACAATAACAGCAGCAGTGCACTCATTTTTTTTGCCATTCTATCCAGTAATCTAATCATATTTATTACCCAAGGAAAACCTTGTATATTTTCCTAAACTAACTGTACCGCTAATCTGTATATGTAAAATTCCAAGTTCTGACTGACTGATATATCAACGCACAGCCTAAACCCCTGTTCATAGAGACATAAAACTTTGATGGTGTGTTCTTTGTGAAAAGTAGGTATCAACTAAGATAGGGTTTTTCGAAATTCCATCACTAAAAGGGTGAATGGGGGGACGGTGAAATTTCAAGCGGACTAAGACGCGGGCTTAAGCTACTTACACCATAAATAAAGCGCGGTTGTTGTTTTCATGATGAGGGTACATGTTATGTGGCGGGTATACACACTTTCGCACGTAATTGGGTAATATAGGGAAATGTGATAAACGGCTTAGCTATAGTTAATGAAATTAGATCAATATATTTTTTTAATTCTATATATTTGAGGAAGTTTGTTTTTTTGAAAAGAGAGATTAGGTACTAAATACATTATTTTTGTAATGCAAAGGTAACAGTCATCTACTATTTGTAAGCTTGGAACAATGGAAGCTCAACAGGTCCTGTTTGAAGTTCCAGATAACACCAAAGTTCTAGGTAATACCTAGAAGTATTTCAAACGCGTGGGGCGTTTAATTATGAATCAAGAGTTTGAGTTGAGCTTCTGTAAATACCGTAAAATAGGTACCAAATACTTTTGGTGCCAAGATTGAAATTTGAGATTTAAGTCCTGTTTACCTAAGTTATTTGGTAATGAAACCTCTAGGCTTCAAACCCACGCATTTCATTATGAATGTGTACGGAATAAATCAAGCATATTACGTTTGAGCTTCTATGAATACCCTAACAAAACCGCAGAGCACAGACCACAAACTGAATAACGTGAGCAGAGCACGTGAAACAGTTTACACTAGAGCTCCACATGTGACGTTGTACCGTAAATGTTTTCTGCAAAAGTCGACCTTACGCAGGGCAGACTGACAGTAAAATAAATCAAGTTGGATTCAAACAGTCGAGTGAATTTATGATGAGCTTTCTGTATTAGGTTATTGTTTGAAAAACAAATGATGGTGTAGACGCGTCCATGTAAACAGAACCTTTACTGCGTGACACACTATCAATCTGAATCTGAACCACTTTGAAAGATATTGCTAATCCATTGCTCCATATGTTCGAAACATGTGTCCGCTCACCAACGTTAATAACGCAATGAATGTTGTTTAACTGCCAAAATGAAACCCATTGCTACGGATAGTGTAATAAGCAGTTACCCCGATGGTTCGCTTGAAAGAACCGCAGTAATATAACGTTGTATTATTTGAACTCCCTTTATTACACGCACTACACACATCACAGGTGGTGGAGGCGCCTAAAATCTATTTTGAAATTTGAACGGATGCAGAGCCAGCCCATAGCGAATACCTACTGCACAAAGTTTAAAGAGTAGTTATAAATTATTTCACAGTATTCAGCACGCATTTTATGTGACCGAATAGGTACAATATTTTGGAATCACTTTTGATTTTAATCCATACTAATATTATAAATTCGGAAGTAACTCTGTCTGTCTTTCTGTCTGTATATTACCTTTTCACGCGTAAACCACTGAACGGATTTCGATAAAATTTGGCAGAGAGATTGCATCCCGAGGATGGACATAGGATAGTTTTTATCCCGATATTCTCACGAGATCGACACGTATGCGACTGAAACCGCGGGGCGGTACTAGTCATGAATAAACTTTCAATAAAATATTTGAACTATAAATGTTAAATTATTAAAAAAACAGTACAAAACGTTGCTGAAGCGTAGCTGTAAACCTGCCTCACGTTTCGTTGGGTAAGAGTCAGTTCTACCGACCGGCAACTGAATTAAAATTTCCATGGAAAATGCATAAGGAATATTATTATCAAACAACTAGCTTCTGCCCGCGACTTCATCCGCGTGAAATTTCACCCTCCCCCTATTCACTCTCTCCTAGGGATGGAATTTCGAAAAACCCTTTCTTAGTGGATACCTACTCTTCACAAAGAACACACCCTCCAAATTTCATGTCTCTAAGAGCAGCGGTTTAGGCTGTGCGTTGATATGTTAGACAGTCAGGACTTTGAATTTTATATACAGGGTTATTGGTAAAACATTAACGGCCTCTTAAGAGGTCATTGTACTCATCATTATGAACAACTTTGGCACCAAACCTGAAATCGTGAAAAAGAATCAGCTGTTCCCTCCATGTATGTTCGTATAACTCGTCAAAATGTAGAGAACAGCTGTTCTTTATTTTGCGATTGAATGTTTGGTCCCTTAGTAAAAATTGTTCATAATGATGAGTACAATGACCTCTTAAGAGGTTTTGCGCACGTAACGTTACACGTTGTAGATGAAGGCTTTATTTTTTCCATGAAATAATTAAATATTCACGTCATGTCGTAGAGATCGGATGGTTACGTGTTCGATAGACTTGTACAGGGGATATTCAACTGTCAGTCAAGTGGGTAGGCAGAGCAGCATGCTCTGATATGTTAATGTTGAATGGTTCCAGTGGATAAAAAACGTCTTGTTTCACGGTTTTTTTTAGTCGGTACGTACCTGACGCAAATAAACAATTTTACCTGGTTCAATGTAGCTATAAGTTGGATTGGATACACCTTAAAAACTTGAATTTTTTCAATAAACAATCCATATTTACACAGTGAGGTTTTGTCCAAATTAATTCATTTCCTTTTTTAAATTGGAATAAAAATACCGATAACATTTGGCCCACAAAACAATATTTTAGTTGAAAGTCGACGAGAGTGGCTGTAAAATGTTATGTGCGCACAAATTGTCCATTTCGCCCTCTCGGCACAGCTAAATAGAACGATTGAAAAAATACAAACGATGATTTATACTATGATTTATACAATAGGACTTTGTGTGTGGCAAATTCCTTCATAATTATATTATTTTGTTATTCAATTTGTTGGTGTGTTTTCTAACGTAGGGAAATCGAATAGACTTAAATAGAAAACCGGCCAAGTGCGTGTCGGGCCACGCACAGTGTAGGGTTCCGTAGTAGCCATGAATCATGTCGACATGAATCATCGGGCAGTTGCCCACCAGACACAACACCCGTCTGGTCGGAGGATCCTCTCTTTTCTTTGTAGGTTGACTGAACTTTACAACATGAAAACACAATGTATCTCACAGCGCGATTGCCAAGTCAATCTATGTATTTTAAACATAATAGATTTTTAATATTGATATGATCACTACAAGATGTTGTTAGGTTAGCTAATTACGTAATAACTGAGGACAGAAGGTCCCTTAAGTAGGGACTGAATAAATTAACCGACTTGGTATTACATGGATCTCACAACTTTTTATGGTAGAAGAACTGAGTTGCGAGACTTGGTTTTTTTTACAAGTTTTGTTTTTGATGGCATCTCACTTCTTTTTACCCGACTGCGCGACGCACAGGAGTGGTAATGTGTTCACCAGCCTATGTATGTATGTATGTATGTATGTATGTACGTATGTTTGTATGTTCCTTTGAAGCACTATACAGACCAAACGCCTGGGTCGATTTTTATAATTCACACGTTAATCGATTCCTCTTAGTCCGGCGAGTGTCACTAAAGACATGACGTTAGTGAAAATTCAATATGGCGGCTACTGGACGTCATATTAAATATTTCTTTTTATTTTTTTTTTTCAAAACCTGTCGAGTGGGGTATCAAAATAAAGGGTTTTAAAAGGTGATTACAAAAATATATACAACATATATACTTAAAAGCAATTCGAAGTGACAAATTGTAAAAAAACACCTACCAAGAACTAAATCGTCTGCGAAATCTTTCACATTTGTAAACTAAAAAGCTGGAAATAAAAAAAGTTATTTGAAAAAATAAAAAAACCCGACTGCGGTAAAAAACTTAAGTTAAAAAAAAACTGAAAAGCTAAAAACAAGCCCATTTGAAATTAAATAAAAGTTGGAAGCAAGCGGGACCCATACCATTTTTATTATATTTTGAAATTCAAATGGGTCCCGCCTGCTTCCAACTTTTATTTAATTTCAAATGGGCTTGTTTTTAGCTTTTCAGTTTTTTTTAACTTAAGTTTTTTACCGCAGTCGGGTTTTTTATTTTTTCAAATAATTGTAGATTGTCCTACTTTTTTTCCTTTCCGGTACCCTTTTAACTTTTTCTTTAACCAAATCCGTTGACCATTTTACAAGTTACCTTTGAACATCTAGGTACATTCAATTATACACTATAGCTTCCGCTCGCGGCTTCGCCCGCGAGTTATATCGATAAAAACTATCCCAAGTCCTTTCCCGGGAGGCAATCTATCTCTCTGCCATTTTTTATCGAAATCCGTTCAATGGTTTAGGCGTGAAAAGGTAACATACAGACAGACAGACAGAGTTACTTTCGAATTTATAATACCCCGACCCCAACATAGTTGGGAAAAGGCTAAGCAGATGATGATGAATTGTTATTTTCCTCGCTAGAGAGCTCCGATAAATGCGTGCGATCGCTGATAATCATAAAGTGCTGTAGACATTTACACTCCAAGGCGGAGTCGTCTATGAATTTCCACCTGAACAGGTTTTCCTTGCTTCGGCCAACCTGGGTGCGGAGTCTGTTTAAAGACTTCCAGGTTACCCAAAGGAAACTCATGTCCAGGTGGGAGGTCAGCGAGTGGGACGAAAGGTTTGGGTAAGAAAGCACTGTCTCGCCACAACTTCAGTCTCTCTTGTGATGGTTCGCCAGTGAGTGGAACGACACACTTTAAAAAACTGTTTCGACTTTTCAGCCTTTTCAGGATGTTGTCGTGCAAAGGGTTTTGTGTGTCGGAGACCATTTTGGCTCTTTCGCTGGAGCTTGCCACCGCTCTGCGAGGCACTGGTGGCGCTATTCCTGCTAGTGGATACAGCATTTGTACCGGGGATGGTTTTAGCCAGCCAGTGATGATCCGGCACGTTTCATTCAAAGCTGTATCCACCAGCTTTGCATGAGCAGAACGGCTCCACATGGGGCACGCGAATTCTCCCGCTGAAAAAGATAGCGCCAGTCCAGTAGTCCGTTTGATATTCTTGCAGTTTTTGCTATATGTTAAAGACCTGTCCAGGGTAACACCAAGATATTTAGGGGAGTTGCTGTTCTCAATGGAATACCCCACCCCAAACAATGAGAGGTCGTGACTACTTAACCGGACTATCATGTGGTTGCCTTAAGTAAACTCACCAGCGCTACCTCTATGTCCCTACATTTGAAATCTGTAATATCTTCGAAAATATTAATTTAAATTACATGCTGTAAGGGCCAAATTGATCTATATTAAATGCACAATGTATTTAAAGTCCTTAATTGGATAAGGATTAATGCTGTATTGCTTAAAATCGCTTCGTAAATAAGCCATTATTTCTCGTAAAAAGTAAAGGTTAAAAAATGGTTATCGTGGTTTATCCCTAAGAGATAGACATATACCATCGTTGCCTTTTTGTAGACCTTTTTAAGGTGTAAAATACTGTAGTACATTATTTTGATCTATCTCGTAGGGTTCAGCTAGCTTTTGCAATATAAGCGCAAAATATGTGTTTATTTACGAAATTACATTAGAAACCTCTAAAATTATTATCAGTGTTTCTCTACTATATTATACATGTATTATACATATCCAAAAATCCGTTGCGCAGTTTTAAAGATCTAAGCATACATGCGGACAGACAGACAGCGGGAAGCTACTTTGTTTTATACTATGCAGTGATAAACAGGTACACTGATTCATTAACTGCAAATGTAACTTTGTAATACTATATATTTATATAGGATTACAAAGTAATTTATGTAGTTGGTGTATCTAGAAAAGTGGAACGAAATTGCAAAATATTTTAGTTTTTCCGTGATTTATACACTAAACACTAATTGTATTCTAAATATGAAGCGTCTATGTCTGCTAGAAGTGCCTTAGAGTTTTGATGATCGGTCAGTCAGTCAGTCAGTGAGTGACAAAATTAAGAAACTTTGACTAGTTATAATTCTTAAAATACTGGTTCAAATTGAATGAAATTTGAAATATACCGTGTTTATATAATGCCTGCTTGATTACTGAAAATTCAGGTTTCCAGTTTTATCCACAACGAAGTTATAGGGTGTCGAAAATGGCCTGAACTGCTTCGAGAAAAGGATGGTACGGCCGTGCCCCTTTTTGCTCGACTTGGTGGGGGCACTTCCGTGCCCCCAGATTTTACTACCAAAAAATTCGAAATACCTGCCCAAAACGGATAAATGCTTACCAAATTGTGTTTCATAAAGTTTTTTATTCTATGCCATAAAGATTTATAAACGCCTTTAAAGTTAATTTCAGACCAAATATTTTATATTATTGCTAAATAGATGTTACCAGTATTTTATTTCACGACTTTCAATTTAGTCAGTTTTACTGAGGCAAAAAACTCCTCCACCCGGGTTTATGATTTCATCATGACAAATATTACAAAACTATGTTTGGAACGTGAAAGCAATCACACAGCTGTATACCAACTTTCTGAAAAAAAAAACTATATAAATTATTATTTCAGGTTACTGGTCACCAGTCTGGGACAAATTCGCCAACTCATTCATAATTGAGAACTAACTTGTTCTTGTTGTGTTAACCAACAACTAGAACAACTCAAGACATTGAGCTTTACAAATTATTATTTCAGGATACTGGTCACCAGTCTGGAATAAATTCGCCAACTCATTCATAATTGAGAACTAATTTGTTCTTGTTATGTAACCAGATGATACAACTAGAACAACTCAAGACATTGAGTGAATACATAATAAAGGGTAATAAATAATAATAATTACATAGTTGGTAATGTTTGTTTAGTTCTCCACAAACACAGCTGATAACGCCAATCAAAACTTTTCTTGTTTTGGGAAGTTGCTCAGTGAAAGTTGTGAGTGCCGTAACTCGCGAACTGCCTACGTACTGACGTCCTCTGTGAGACTACTATGCGTTTATTTACAATAATATATCTCTAGACGTGAGGGGCCCGTGGCTAAATAATATACAGTCGCACAGGTCGATCGATCAGGTTAAGCTACGCTTGCCGCGGTTGGTCTGTGGATGGGTGACCATCTTTACATACCGTGACCCCTCCGTGCCTCGGAAAGCACGTTCCGGCTGTCATTCGTGGATCTTTGACAGTCGTTACGGGTAGTCAGAAGCCCGAAAGTCAGTGACAATCAGTCTTACCAGGGGTATCGTATTACCCAGTAACTGGGTTGTGGAGGCCAGATAGGCAGTCGCTCCATATAAAATACTGGTATTCAGCTGCATCTCAGTCGTCTGAGTTCTGTTGTGTAGCCGCATTGTGCAACAAGAGCTCATTATTTATAAAGCGGCATTATGAAGAGCCAGTTGATTGTTTGGTTCGACGCCAGACTTTAAGCCAGTAGTTGGTCCTGGCTGTGATTCGTTCAATTATGCAGTCGTTTTATGTTGTCAGAAGCCCGAAAGTCTGACAACCAGTTTTGCCAAGGGGTATCGTGTTTCTCATTAAGGCGCGGCCATAAGCAGGACACCGAAAAACGTCCACTTTTTCGTCGCACAGTTATCCCAATTGCTACATACTACGAACCCAAAAAAAATACAGTGCATAAACAAGAGTATAAAAAAAAGACTTACACAAAAATATCTTATAGAAATAATCTAGCATCTTAAAAAAAAAATCGCAAAGAAAGGACATGAAAAAACTTTTTCGTCTCGAAATGCTCAATATTTTGAGTGACAACTATTATTTTTTTTGTAACTATAAGAAAGGAAATTTAATCAACTAAAGACATATGTAAAAATATTATAACTTATTGGTATATTTATTTTTTAATTAAATTAAAACTGCGAAATAATATTAACATTGGCGGACACGAGGTTCAGCTAAAATCAAACGCATCGCCATTTTCGACCTTATTTGTATACCGCGATGCACTACTGTCGCGCGCTTGGCGGGGATACGCCCAGTCCGCTGCAAGCCATTACAGAGAACGGTCACGTTTGACGTTACGCATGCGCTCTTCCATTACGTAATTCGTGTATCAAAATAAGTTATATTGTGAAAATTATTGACACTTAGATATTAGGTTTTTTATTATTATTTTGTGTGAACATTTGACACATAATTTTATGTTTTTGGGACTCGTGATTGTGTGAGTGATATTATCAAAACCACAATGGGAAAAAAATGGAAAAGAAATAAATAGTTACGACGGATTTGTACAAGAAAACGGCGAAATAAAAGTAAAATCTCTATTACATCAGAGTAAGTATAATAAAAAATAATTATAGGTACATAAATAAATATACTTAGGTAAATATTTATAATATGAATTATAGATTAGACATATAAACAAATCTTTTACAGTCCGTTCAACCGATTTTGACTTCTATTGCGTTGGGGACATGACAAATGGCGGCTGCAGTAAGTAAACAGTTTGTATTATAATCACTTTTTTGCTTTTAATGGCATCCTTATGCCTACGGAATAGAAGTCAAAATCGTTTGAACGGACTGTAAATAAAATTGTTTTTCAAATCTTGTTGTAAATGATTTATAGTTATGTTCACCAGGCTACACATCCAGTATATGCTGACCTCTCATTGTACGGAAATCCTATACAATGCGAGTTCAGCTTATACGGGAAATGTATACTTAGCTTGATGTGTAGCCGTGTTTATTACTATAAATTTGGTGTCTACCCCTGACCTGGAAGAGGACATAGGCTACTTTTTATATCGGTTGTACGTTCCGTTCTAGTGGAATGTTCATGAAAAATATGTGCCCTCAGAGCCTGGACACATGTCTGCGGCACGACACCGCGTCGTGCCGCGGTAGTATTTTTCATTCACCGCGGGCGCACGGTGCGGTCGCGGCCGCGGCGCTGCGCCGTGGCACGGTGCGCCGCACCGGCTCACAGTTCAATTGTGTTCATGAAAAAATGTGGTAATGAAAAATACTACCACCGCGCCGCCGACATGTGTCCGGGCACTCCGGGCCCAGGCCCGCGGATAATCGGATGCATAATAAAATTGATCTAAAGTTGAGATTTTGATTATACTTTTGTATCGCAAAACTCCAGTGATTCCGGGATCAACTAATTTAGAGTTACGTTGAATAGAATCATAATTTTATTATTATTTACCCAGAATTGTACTATGCATCATTTATTTACATATGAAATGTTGTAGAGTAGGTAGGTAAAAAAATTTTGTTTATCATGTAAAAGTGGGTCAAAAAGCGCGTCTAATCGTATGAAAGATGAAAAAAATAATATTTAGAAAAACTGACCACTTCACCACGTTGTCTAGAATCACGGAGTGAATCTACAATTTTCCGATTTACAGTTGATCCCGGAATTTTTTTTTCAAACAAATTATTTTCAGAAGCCGCTTCTACACTTGCGTACTACTATGCATTTGATTAGTTATTCAATCCTGTAATCCCGTGATTTTTGTATTTCAAATATTACTTACATACTTTTAGCTTACATACTTTTGGATCTATTTTATTCGATTAGTTACGCAATTTCATAATCCCGGGATTTTTTATTTCAAATAAGGTATTTTCAATAGCCACTTACATACTTTTGGAGCTATGTATTCGATTAGTTGAGCTATTTATTCGATTACTTTTGCAATCCCGTGATTTTTTAAAATAAATTATTTCCATAAGTTGCTTCTACTTCCATACTTTTATAGCTATGCAATAGATTAGTTATTATTTATTCAGTAATTCCGATTTTTTTTTTTTAAACAAATTATTTGTAGTCGTTTCTATACTTTCGAAACGAAACATTAACTCGGCATCCGATTATCTGATCTCTGTGTATGATACCTTTAAATATATGATATAATATAACAGAAATATAATTATATAATAAATGAAATTGATTTCTTATACAGTTTTATCGTTCGATATCATTTTTTCGATGGAGTAACATTTTGTCTATTCATTTACAGAGAACCCAGGCATTCTCAGAGTAATAGCGCAACATTACTCACACTCAACTGCCATTAATCCAACCACTATAGATACAGGAACTACGGAAGAACGAAATTATGGGTATGTAGGTTTTATATCTTTGTATTATCAGTTCAGTCTTCAGCGTGATTTAAGTACAAACGTACAGACATTTACTTTTGCATATTATTGGGTAACACATTTAACGTTTTTTTTTTTTTTAGAGAAACCACCGAAGACGAGCCATTTCTTGCTGAAACCGAATGTCAAGAAGATACAAACCTACAAATACAGGGTCGAAGGATTGAATATGATGTACTTCATTCAGCAACTACAAAAAATTTCCAGTCATACTTCTTTGTTTGAATGCAATTTCAAAGATATGACACTGATAGGAGAAAGCAAAAATGGTTTAATATCAAAATATAAATTTAGATGTATTATGTGTAAAATATTAAATACTTACACGGAATACTGTCATTATTTTGCTATTCCCTACATTTATTTCCACAACATTTATTCTACTATCATGCTTCTTTTGCCACACCCAATATTCACTTCCATACTTATGTATGGAAGTGCGCCACCCACTGCGGTGAACCACTTTTGTACCTTATTATCATAGTAATAAGGTCGAAAAGTGGTTCACCGCAAATGTCCGCGATGGAACCAGCACACCATTATGAACAGACAGTCGAAAAAAAACTGAAAAAGCCAAAAGATTTTAATCAGCCTGTATTAGCCTGTGATTATATTCAACAGAACACAGTTTTTCCAATACAAAAGAACATTCCATATTAGCCAATTGAATATTTTTTTATTAGACACCTCCATTTTAAGTTAATAGGCATCCGAATCCAAACATCCAATCTCTGTCATATTATTCAAAAACAAAATTTATTTTGAAAATCCCGGGATTACCAATTATTATCGGTAACCAGAATACGGACGCCGCCGCCGCCGTACCAGAATAAAGCCACGCGCCGCCAAGAACGTCGCGTCGCACCGGCGCGGGGCGCGCGGCTGCGGCGGCGGGGTCGTAGTGGGCGGAGCTACTACTTCCCCTGCCTCACCCCCTGAAATACCTAAATATTTGCCTAATACAGCGCCTTAACTGGGAGAATGGCAGTCGCTCCATGTAAAATCTAGTATTCAGCTGCATCCGCTAATGGAAGATGACCTCAACATCGTCGGGTCAGGGCTAGGCAGTTTATAAAACACACCTTGTGCGTTTTGTTGTGTTAGATACGTCGTTAGCTCTCACTCTAAAATAAATAGTTTTATTATGTATTAGGTAACATACATGTGTTTTTGTAAAATGTGCTATTCCACAGATAAAGAAATTTTCTTCTATCGAAAGCATTGTACCAACTAATTGCCTAGGTCCGTTTACAGAAAAAAAAGCCTGTGCGCTGGATCAAACGACCCGTTTTACGATGGAGTCTGATCATTTTAAACCTGGGTAATCCTGAAATTCCTGATTTTACTTTAACCCTTTTCTCAAATTTCCTAAATCAGGTTCAGTGTTAGGTAGATTGTACACAAACAAGAGTCAGATTATATCAAGAAGATTTAGACGATTGTTTTTTACATAGCATGGAAGAAATGGGTTTACAAACAGTTACGTTCTAAGTAGTTTTTAAACTCATTTTCGCAGCCTCTAACAACAAACCAACAGACCGGTCCACAAAGTTAGTAACTTTTCTGGCATTGTTTTATTCTCACACAGGCTTGCTTGTTACAAACAAAACAACGATCGGATGAGGTTTACAACAGAAGAGTTCCGTATGGAGGCAATTAGTCAAGCGGTTGGCGTTTACCGTTGTTGTTCCTTTTATTTTTCTTTTTTTTTGCCTACACTGTCGCACTGCTAAGCAAGGGCCTCCCCCAAATTCTTCTAGGCAACCTTGTGTAGAACCACCTCTATCCAACCCTTGCGGTATGCGTTTAGGTCGTCTCGCCTCCTCTTCCTTGACCAGCCTCAGTGGTGCCGTCCATCCTCAGCCCACCGTGTGGAGACTGTTCCAATATAAACAACATTTTTTTGTCTTTGGTTAGAAATAAAACCACCATAACATAGCATTATAAGTTTAATCTTGTGAGCTTACTAGCCCTATTCAATCTACAAACTAAGTACTTAAATGATAAAAACAAAAGGCAAAATCGGTTACATACATAACCGATTTTGCTACGGACAAGGCGGATTTTTTCCTTTACTAAGGGCTGATTTTTCTAACGCCAGATAATTTTACCCGAGGAATAGTTTTGAATTTTTGACAGTTCTACCATACAAAATCTGTCAGATGTCAATATTATTCTACGAATAAAAAATATTTGTCGATTGAATCAGTCAAATACGGCTCTAACAAACTTATAAAATAAAGCATTGTTCGTATCACGTTGTTACAATAAATATTACTGAATTCCTCATATTTATGACGTGTAACGTGCGAAATAAACCGATACCTACTTGGAAAACTTTTTTACTAAAATACAAAATATGTTTTATGAACACTTTATCTATTTTAGGATTTTGCCGGATAACTGATAGAATGTATGGGTGTCAACAGGTACTACTAGCATTCTTGAGCATATCAAGTCAAACGTTTTACGTTACAAAAGTAAGATACCATTAATAATTATTTATGGCCAAGTGTCAGCAAATAAGCACGATATATTACACAAAGCTTTTTGTATCTATAATACACTATGTGAATTATGAGTCTGTGAGAGGTGATTACTATTCCCGTCACGTCTATGAGGCAGGAAGCCCGCTCAAGGTAAAAATAACAAAACTGAAAATGCTAATGGATAGCGTTATTACTTTAACGAGGTTTTCTAACAACGATGATGCAACCATGATTTTTATAATAAAAATTCTTGTCGTTCAGTTGTAACGGGAATAATGGCATAACTTAGATTAGATTTTGACTCTATTGGCGTCACTAATGGCAGTCAGTCTATCAATAAAAATACCCACTGTTCTCTGAACAACACGTCCTTGTAAAGCAATCTCAGCAAATTGATGGTGCAGCCATCAATTTGCTGAGATTGCTTTACAAGGACACTACAAAATTCAACCGCTCCAATCAATCTACACTCATGTAGCTTCGTGTCTATGCAAAATAGATTCGTTATATTGAACGCCACTAAAATAAAAGGTTGGTTAGGTTATATTTGTTGCCTACCCACGTTTGCCGTCCATCCAGCACACAGCGGGACATTCTCACGGTCAATATTTGATTTAGTTTCAACCCGAGCGTGAACCGCGTCGATGTTTTTTTTCAATAGCGTTACGTACGGCTCGGTGAGCAATAGCCTGCGAGCTGCGTGATATAGAAATCCGCACCGTATCAACCGCGGCTGAAGTCAGCTGCAGTGGATACGGTGCGGATTTCTGTTTCGTGCGTGAAAAAGCCAAAATGCTGCTGGAATGGATGAATATTTATTTATGAGTTATAGAGTTTCGGTGTTGAGCTGGTTAATAATTTAAAAAATTGCAGGTACAGACGCCAGCACATCAAGCTACCCAAAACTGTCAAATTTTCCCAATCAACTTTGAACCTTATGCTTTGGCATTAAAGCTGAAATCTATTAAAGAAATTTGACAGATTGTAGTAGCTTGATGTGCTGGCGTCTGTACACTGCTGTTTAAGCGCAGACTGAAATTAAATGCCAACGGTACGCTATTGTTATTAAAATATTTCAAAGTTGACATTCTTTGTGTCAATGTGAATTTTTTTGCTAAGTATAAATATCATAATACTTATGTGTACCTTGAGACATTTTCCAATTTTCCACTAGCAAAGCCAGGGTAATAAAGTCAAGAAAACTAAGAGTTATATGAAAATGTCAGGCATATTATTTTTAGTGTTGTATAAATGAAGAAAGGTGAGTAAATGTGGAATGAGATACAAAGCTTGAGACACCATTCTTTACTTAGGAGCTTCCTAACAAAAATTAATAAACGTTTTCCAACTTTACGTTCTCTAAACAAAACTTCTAAAGATAATTAAAACGTTTTAGATTTTGAGCGTGGCTGTATTTGTAAACATGACAGAAGCGATCGTTTCTAAAGATTAATTCTGATAACCTAGACTGAGTATCAACAAACAACACAAAGCGCTTTTCCCTATTAACAAATAGGTACTAACCCACTCCGTTCGTTGATCAGGAATCTGAAGGTGATCCTGGTGATATTCTCATCGGTGACTGATTTTTTTCTTAGTGAATGTCAACCCACTGGTAGTGTACTGCTGAGTAAAGTATAAATATAATGACTAATGTATCGATATAATTCCTAGATATCCGATTCGATTTAGTCCCATTTACTATGTCGTGATAGGATGGGGAAAGGATTGATGTTTGATGTCGTTATCGTGCCACGGGAGCCTTCAACAGACTGTCTGCCGCAAGGTTGTGGTCTCTGGAGCTTCCTGTCGTGCTGCTGCACGTGCGCGTGATCTGCGGCGATTCTAAGCAGGTTTCGCATCATTAGCCTAGGACAAGACCAATAATAGTTGATGTTGAATGGGTATATTTTTTTGAATTGCAGTCCGCTTTCGTTTCGCACAAAATTCAGACAGTAATTACGCAAAGACGCAGCAATTGTTCCAGAGGCCACTCCTCACAAATTTTCTGTTGAAATCGTGTAAAAATGTAGGTATACAATGTGGAGAGGACAATATGATCATAAATTAAACTTCGTATAAGTCATGATATGCCCAACCTGCACACAAACAATCAAATGAATATATCCAGTAGTTTAGCCACAGGACATTATTTTTCATTTTAAGTATTTTCTACATGATGTATTGTAAACAGGAGAGCACGCGACAGGTTCACGACACACGTTGCCAGCTCGCTACTTCAAAAGCCTATGCCTTTTCTTTAAAATTTATTTTCTCAATGCAAATTATATTTTATGCCTGAGCGTTAAGAGTCATAAAGCGAGTCATCACAACTAGTTCAGAGTTCCGTGGAGCGATATTAGATTGGCTGAAAACGTAACAGTACAAGTTTTATGAAAGCTTTTTTTTACCATCATTACTTACCTTCGACCTTCTACCTTCTTCCATTTTTTGAGATGGGAAAAACCATTGAACTCGCGACACTGTTACCGTAACCGACACCGCGCTACATTCGGATGTGCTCGGCTGTCGTCGGGCGCTACATTCAGATGTCGGACTCAGCTGTCCTCGGGACGTACTCGGTTTTAATGTATATCCTATATGTCAGTGAGTGATGGCAAAGTATTCTGTTTGTGTTTTGTTTATAAGACGATTAAAAAAAATACACACGTAATTGTTCAAAATTTCACTTCAGTCTAATTATTACTGTTCTTTATTGATAAATTGTGAGAAAACCCTATTCTTAGAGAGACATTGTTCTCACTCAGACTTGGTTCCGAATTGTACCCGAGCTTTGTAGATAAACGTTCACCGCAGAAAGTCGTGGCGGGTCGTGATAAATAAGGTATCTTCATAAAAGTTGCACGCAATATGTGTGAAAAAGCTGTAACGGATGTGAGAGCGCGATATCTTAGACTGAGTAGGGATGGCAATTAATAAAGAGCATTAGTGGTCATTGTCCTTTATCTTTTGAATTTCTACTCAGATACTTAGTTAAAAGTATGTTTTGACGTTTAGGTAAGGTTAGGTTTTTCAATTTGCATCTGCTATGGTAAAAGCAAGCACATAAGTGCACCAATTAATCATATTAGTGTTTGATGGGTACATCTCTGCGTAAACCTTCTAAACATAAACATGGGTTTTTGGGATACATGAAGAAGCCTCCTCGTGTAGCGCAGTTGGTCCTCCAGTTACTCTACTGAACCGAACGCTCGCCGTATCCTGGAGAATCACACCCAACACCTTATTTGGCTGGTCAATTCTTCCCTTGCGGTGGTAGGGCTAACTCCCGCCTGGCTTGCGACCACCCTCCCACCGGAGTCCGGCCGGGCGTCAAGCAGCCTGCTGTGTTTCGTCGATGAGTGGGAGTTCCAGTGCCTTGGGCATCTTTTGGGCACGCTCGATGCATCATAGACCTCATCTATCGCTTTGCATCAGACGTGAGCGAAGTCAAGAGCGGGTTCATACAATATAAAAAAAAGGATTTCATAACATTCTTACAACACCAACATTTAGGTACAAAAATAGTAACCGATGGTTAGGTATGGGTATATATTTAAAGTGAAGCGGATCACGTCTCTCGACGGGATCTACCACAATGAACATCCGTCTATAGGGTTACTGCGCGTTTTTTTTACGTTGCATATAAAGAAAAAACTCCATTCTGTGGAAATACCGCAGAGATCAGTTTAAAAAATATACCCGACGGATATTTTTTGGCATTTCATATGACTATGGGTTTCACCCATTAGTCCGGAAAAACGATGGTAGCGTGATGATAAGACTTAACTAACTTAAGAACAAGTAAGTCGCTTATAAAACTTTATACCTAAAATGGCCTAAATTTAGGTTCCGAATCAAAAGAACACATGGCAACCTGCTAAATATCCAGTTCGTATCAAGACGCGTCACAAAACTTTGAATTTTCTTTACGTTACGCTCACAAATCGTTTAGAGAACTCCGAGGTTCAATTCACGCATCAATACGTTATTCTCTTTATATCGACTTCTTGGCACTGTTTCCTTTGTCCGATTTGGGTTACTTTTTTTGTTAACCATTATTGTCCCACTACTGGATAAAGGCCTCCCTACTCTCTTTCTTTTCCTTTATTTGGGTTACTTAGCTAGGTTTATTTTTACCAAATAGAGGATTGTCTTTTCTGTGTTTCTAGTGAGATGTGAGAAAAGCTAGCTTGCGGTTATGACTTAGGTAAGGTTAGATCGTGTCCTCCCGGCTTTTTACCCGACTGCGGAGAAGCCCAAAAGGAGAGTTATGTGTTTGACCTGTATGTGAGTATATATAACATGGAACTCCGCTATGAACACTGCAGTTGATGTATGTGAGGTATGGAATCTGTATGAGATGAGGCCTTTGCCCTGCATTGGGACAATAATAGGCTGGTATTATTATTTACTAGCTGCGCCCCGTGGTTTCACCCGCATAAATTTCGATCCCGTGATTTCCAATATAATCTAATCATGATTCGAAAGACACGTGGCGCCATCTATTATCACAATAACGTTATTGTTGTTTTCCTCGGGAACAGCACACATTTTCGGGATAAAAGGTGCCTATGTCCGTTTCTGTACACCTGACAACGTCTATGCAAAAATTCAGGATGATCGGTTTAGTGGTTATGCGTGAAAAGGTAATAAACAAACAGACAAACTTACTTTCGCATTTACAATATTAGTAAGGATTATTATGTCAACATCTGTGGTGTAATAAGGTCGTATAAGTTCAAAACAGAACAAGTAAATCTTAACTATTTACATTAACTCAAGTATGTAGTTAGCAATTCAACCACCTCGAATTATACTGCCAGTAGAAGCGTTAATAATTATGAACACTTTTTTAATTATAATCCTGTTTATTATTGGTACCATTGTTTACTATTCTCTGTAACAACACAATTTACACAGTTTGCCTACATTGTGGTAAACAACATTTCTAATTATTTTAGGGTATGTTAAATAATCAAAATAATATATTTAATAAGCAAACAGGGCAACAATATTTTAGTGATAAGTTAAAAGATCCTAACGTGATTACTCTAACCCTATGACCCGAACAACATAATATATGCAAGTATTTTAATAGTCCGTAATCTTCCCAAAACGTTCAGGGAGGAAAGGCCTAATTCATTCAAGATTCATCACTTGGCAAGTTTCTCTATAGTCATCCCTCTGAGCGGGCAAGCGTGTGTTTAATTTCCGGCTAATTGTATACAAGTTGCGGCTAGTCGTAAAATGTGGCATATGTGAATGGGTCATGGTCGATGAGATTTTGTGCTCGGCTCGCTGGTTTAGTTTCAGGCTTTGTGTACTGTCAACTTGTCAACTGGAGTTGCTATTTGGTTGGGGTCAGGATAGAACATTTATCGGTATTTTGTTAAATCAATAAAAATGTAACGCATTTGTTTAATAAATATTTTGCAATGCATCCGATTTGCCTGATGAAATCAAAAAGGCTGGTATTTATATGCAATGAAAATAACCACTTCATGAGCCACGTTAAAAGTACACGTTTCACGTTTTTATAATATTTGACTCTTAACACTTGTTCTTTTTCAAACTTAAACTCAAGGCATTTATTTCAATTAAACCATTTACAGGCACTTTTGAATATTGTCAAGGGGTCGGTCAGTCAGAAAGATGAAGCTAGTTGCCCATTCCAAAGCGTAGGTACCTATGGAGAAGAACGGGCAAGAAACTCCGTGGATAATCTTATAAATCAAAATAATATGGTTACAAAGTCTTTTTTACATCATTCATGTTAAAAATGATGATGTGAGAACGATGCAGAACGTTAAAAGTGTCCGTAATGAAAAGACGACAAAAAAAAACAATTTAAACATTAAATTAAATTAAAATAAGCCATGGCAGCAAAGAGAAGACCAGTCCCTACTGACGGCGCCCGTTCACGAACATGACGCATGTATTAGCACCATCAGCTCAACCATTTTGAAGGGAGCTAAATGATCCAACACACGCGCCACCATCAGCGAGACATTTGAGTGAGCATTACATACTCTCAGCCGCCAGGGCACATCCAAGTCAATGAAATGTATTTCTATTCCTACTTCATTGCATAAAATTCAAAATGTACCAATTCGCGCGAGTAAAAAAAATAATATATTATTATTTAAAAGTGACGATTCGTCAGAAAAGAAAATTCGTGCGAATCGACTAATAAACCGTTCCAACCATAGATATATGATTTTACATTTCTATGGTTTCCACAATCATCGGGATAACAGCCTCGAGTGTTTCATTCGATATTGTTGCACAATGAAATACTAAGAATTTGTTACATTCTGTATTTTCTGTCGGATCATATCATTTTGCAAATTGCCAACTTAAATTCAATTCCAGCGGGTAAGACATTACCTGGATAATTTAAATTGGCAATTAGAAAGCGCACTACCGGATCGCCTTTGATGTTAAAAGTGTTTTCATTTGAGAACATTGCAACGTTGTAAGTAATCCAGGATGAATTATATTAAGTTCCCCCTATAGATTGATACTAATAATCTTGATTGTAGACTAATATTCTACCTTTTGAGGACAAAGAGAACATGTTATATGGCACACATGGCAGCGCCGTACAATAATAGGTCGGTATACAGGAAGCAACGGTGTTAACGCGCACACTCCATTGTTTTTCATGTGAACAACTATGTAGTTCAATGGCGGCTAGGGAGAATGTAAGCAATAATCGTTCTGTTAGTATAAGATAGTTCTCTTAATGATATCACTGTTTGGTTAGTTGATTGTGTGTTCAACATGGTGTCAGGTCACGTTAACCGAGTTTCAAATATTTGTTTTAGAGGAAGGGTTTCTGATGCTGAAAATGAAAAGTAGGTAATTTGTATGTTATGGTGTGAAGATTTATCTCGTTTAGTAAGTTTTGGTATGTCAATATAATGTTTGTAAACCTTGTTTGAAATACAAAAATATTGTCTTTAATCTCTTTGACAAATCTTTGCTCTAGTTAAATGTAGTACAAACTGAAACTTTTACTCAATTGAAACAATTCCTTGGAAAGAGGACCGTTATGTGCTCTTTTCAAAGTAAATCCGGCACGAATTAAAGAAAATTAGACTAAAACTTACGCAAACAAGTATCGCTACGGTCCATTTGTATTTAAAATACCTCTTTACATATTAAATAGAAACGCGGCAGGCGTAGTCAAAGTAGGTAAAACTTGTTTTTATTCTCTTATCAAGACTTCTCCTAATGTATTGCAACCAGTAACCCAACTGCAACTATATTGTATAGCAAAAGATGAGCGTCTTAATGTTGAGGACACAACTTTACGAGAAATGGACGGCGTCTTTCCAATCAAATCAATGTCTTCCGTAGCTCAGCGAGGCATTTTATCTCACAGTAAAAATAATGCATAAGTACAAATGGCTGACTCATCCTCGGCAGCATAGCTTACGACTGGATCTAAATGTTGATATCAATTATCATGCGGACTGATTTTAATTCACTAAAGAGTCTACTTTTGTTATTTGTAGTTAGATTGTTCAACATGTAAGGTAAAAAAACTGAATAAATATTAGGCACTATAAAACTTCGAATAAATTACATCAGAGTTAACGTGAAGATGTATTGAAGAGGTCGTTTCTTGATTCAACACGATGTTATAGAGCTGTGCAATTAATTACTGGCAACACTCGTCGACGATGGCGTCCCACGTAACACGCGAGCGTGACGCGCTAAAGAGAAAGAATCCAATTAACTATATTGTTCATCATTCATATCGGTGAAGGATCCCTTTCATAAACATCCCAAGTATAATTTACATTTAGTCATCCAAGCATTCAAAGCTATGTACCTATGTGCTTAGCACTCATTTGACATATCAGTGCAAAAATAAAGCTCAGAACTTCTAGCCAATTATACAAAATATACCTACGTTGAAGGCAAAACCGCACAAATGTTGTAAATTATTACAGCCATTACAAAACAAAGTACCCCATTATGTACTGCTCACTCGTTTATTCTGGACCACATAGCAGTAGATATAATGAAAGGATCGCCTTAAAATGAATGTACTTTTATAACCAGTCTAGCAGAAACGCAGTAAAATGCTGAAAATGCCCAAAAGTTTTCGTATAGCATAGAATAGAGGCCATTATATCAAGTTATTATTTTATTCGATACTTTCATTTTTACTGATACTTACCTACCAGTTAATGGTCCCCTATTTACTTTGAAGATTACGAAATATAAAACGCACAAGTCTTGCATATGGAAGTTCCGTGTAAATAAACCTGCGTTGGTTATTATTAAACTGTTTGCTGGGATTTACCTAATAAATAAACATTTTAACTAAGAATCAAGCAACATGGAACAGTTCCCTTCTCTTATTATATTGACAAAGCAAGTCATCGAAGTTCAAATAGTATACAAAACACAAATAGGGAACAGTTTCAAACCTGGTGCTGACCAGGTTTGAAACTGTTCCCTCAGAGCTTGTGCATGTGTACCAGTGCTACTGATCAGTGACGTCATCAGGAGACACCCTAGAAACAATCTATGTTAAAGACCGCGATCTATTTGTGACTCGTCAAATGAGGTTACTTGATGAAATTGTTTCGCTTGTACGTTTCGATTCGGACATACGGGTTCGGGTTCACTTAATGCATCACAAAGTTACCTAAACCTTCTTGTGGTAGTAAAAAGTTTGTTGGTTTGTTGTTATCTGTTGTTTTCTGATTATAGTAGACGATATAGATGTATGACCTGTAGTCTAGTCATTCCGTTGTATAAATCCGTTGAGTTCTTTTGTAAGATTGTGAATTTCTTATCTTCAAATATCGAATAAACAATTTTCCTTCCTTCGTGTAGCTGCAATATTCAACCTTCAATATAACTGTTAAATAGAATGTCAAACATCACATAAGTGACACGTTAATAATTTGATCTTGAATTTGATCCTAGATTTGGTTATAATGTTTATCCGTGACATGATTAATCTTTAAATTGTTTATAACTGACTCGTAAACCCTTACGTAATTATATTCGTAGTAAACTAATGACCAACTAACAATTTTGCACTAAAGTTACAAATGAAAGTTCATAGTTCACCCATTAATTAACCAAGGGTACGCATATAAACCAAATGGTTGTTTGTTTAGGATACTAAACTTTATCGTTAATTAAAAATGTCCCGGAAGCAGAGAAACAATAATATCCCTTCATTAGATTGTTAGAATAGCTTAGATCTAGCCGAAGACCATCTGGAATAGCAATAATTTAAAAAATAAAAAACCCGACTGCGAAACTGAAAAGCTACAAACAAGCCCATTTTAAATTAAATAAAAGTTGGAAGCAGGCGGGACCCATTTGAATTTGAAAATATGATAAAAATGATATGGGTTCCGCCTGCTTCCAACTTTTATTTAATTTAAAATGGGCTTGTTTGTAGCTTTTCAGTTTCGCAGTCGGGTTTTTTATTTTTTGTAAATTACTTTTTTTATTTCCAGCTTTTTAGTTTACAAAATGTGAAAGTGACAAATCGTAAAAAAACAAGTACCAAGAACTAAATCGTTTGCGAAATGCAAACGATTTAGTTCTTGGTACCTACTTGTTTTTACCCGACTGCGTCAGAAGGAGGGTTATGTTTTTCGAGTGTATGTATGATATGTATATTTCTTTGGCACGCTCTGTAGCCTAAACGGCTTGATCGATTTCAGCTTGAGAGGTGCCGTTAGATTTGTTCTAATTGTGAGAGTGACACTGGGTATATCTAAATTGAAAAAAAAAATGGCTGATTTTTAGCGCAATATGTCTTCAAAAAAAAATTTTTTTCTCGAAACCTATCGAGTGGGGTATCAAAATAAAGGGTTTTAAAAGGTGATTACAAAAATATATATAACTTATATGGTTAAAAGTAATTCGAAGTGACAAATCGTAAAAAAACACGTACCAAAAAGTAAATCGTTTGCGAAATCTTTCACATTTGTAAACTATAAAGCTGGAAATAAAAAAGTAATTTAAAAAATAAAAAAACCCGACTGCGAAACTGAAAAGCTACAAACAAGCCCATTTTAAATTAAATAAAAGTTGGAAGCAGGCGGGACCCATACCATTTTTATTATATTTTCAAATTCAAATGGGTCCCGCCTGCTTCCAACTTTTATTTAATTTAAAATGGGCTTGACTTCGAATTACTTTTAACCATATAAGTTATATATATTTTTGTAATCACCTTTTAAAACCCTTTATTTTGATATCCTACTCGATAGGTTTCGAGAAAAAAAATTTTTTTTTTGAAGACATATAGCGCCAAAAATCGGCCATTTTAATTTTTTTTTCAATTTTGATATATCCAGTGTCACTCTCACAATTAAGACGAATTTAACGGCACCTCTCAAGCTGAAATTGATCAAGCTGTTTAGGCTACAGAGCGTGCCAAAGAAATATACATACATACATACACTCGAAAAACATAACCCTCCTTCTGACGCAGTCGGGTAAAAACAAAGTAGTCATACCTCAAAAGCGAACATAGTATAAGCAAGTAACATTACTTCTGTTTTAAACAGAAATACGAACTAAAGACTAACCTTAAACCACACCCTTACGTTTCGAACAGACATAACAGCAAAAACATAATAACATGTTAGAAATATCTTATCTATAAAAAGATAACTAGAAATCTCTGTTTCTATGGAAAATTTAAGATCGGTCTAATTTTACTGTAACATTATTTTTTGAAAATGTTAATGTTGTATTTTTCGAAGTTAGGTACTTAAGAACATATTCCTGTGTATGAAGTTTAATTGAAATCATTTTATTCGTTTCGAAAAACAAGGGCTTGAAAGTTTGTATGAAATGCCGTACGCCGTAAACGCTCTTAAGTCCTAAAGTAGGCAGGTAGGTAGGTCTCGTCAGCCGCTGGGGTACCAAATGAAGAGGTTATTTAACCAGCAACTAGTAGGCGGAATTATGATATCCATTGAAATCCGTAATGGGTTGAAAGATAACGATGTTTTAATGGCTTTGTGAAAATGAAAACCTTGTTGGAGAAATATTTACACAAAAGAGCGAAAATAACAGGAAATGTAACGAGGTTTCTTCTCTCCAAGAAAAGATAATGCAGCCTTCGACAGAGTAAAGTAAAGTATAGAGCTGTTTTTACGTTGTTTGTAGAATGTTAAGGCAGAGGTTATTTCCTTAGGTTGCACGTTACACAGAAACCGAATATTTTAACCCCTTTTTTGTGATACAAGTCGGTGTGCTTCACCCCACTGACTGTTACATTTGTATCCCTGAACTACGCCTACCAAACCGTAGATCTATTACAATCCCTGCTACACTCTTTCTGATTCCTTATTTACGTGTCTCATATTTTGGTAGTGAGCTGAACATCTTCAGAAGGTTCTAACAGGCTTTCGGATTTATGACTCGTTAATCAACAAGGGCAAGATTAAACCTTTTATTTTTTACTAACTGCGCCCCGTGGTTTCACCGGCATAGGTTTCGATCCCGTGGGAATATCGGGAAAAAAAGTAGCCTATATGTTAATCCAAAGTTAATCTACCTCCATACTAAATTTAATCAAAATTTATCTAGCCGTTTAAGCGTGAAGAAATAACAAAAATATAAACACACACACACACACTCACAAACTTTCGCCTTTATAATGTTAGTATGATGTGATTCTCATATTCTACACAATAATGGTTTGTACGGTTTGTACAGTCCACAAAACATTAGAATGATTACTACATCTAGCTGTTGATACAGTATACTAGTCATTATCTCAATTTGTCAGGTAGCTATCCTAAGTAGCTAGCCTTTGTATGGGTAGCTACACAAAAGGTTTTTGTCAAATTGGGAAAATGACTAGAGACGTAGGTCTCTACGCTGGAAGGTTGAGACGAGAAAAGGATTTTATTATGATTTCTATTTATCCTTATTATGTTTGAGTTGCTTTATATGATAAGGCGTTGTATTTATATAATTACTAGCTGTGCCCGGCGGTTTCACCCGCATAAGTTTCAATCCCAAGGAAATATTGGGATAAAAAGTAGCCTATATGTTAATCCAGGGTGTCAGCCACCTTCGTACCGAATTTTATAAAAAATTGGTCCAGCCGTTTGAGCGTGAAGAAGTAACAAACACATAAACACACACCCACACACTCACAAAACTTCGCCTTTATAATGTTAGTGTGATTTCTTTGATGTAGACGTTATATTTGTCAATTTCAGCAATGAATTACATAAACAACGCCTCTCCCACTAACAACTAGAAATAATTATACCTATCATTAACCACCCATGTAATGTCTTAGCAACAATAAAACACGGCATTACTTTAACAGATGACAGCACATGCATAACACATTCAGCATAATAATGTTCAATTTATCACGTGCTTAGCAGCTATTGCACATATTCCCACAAATCGACGGACAGGCTTTAAATAGGGAATGTCTATGAAGATGTGACTCGCTCCCTGTACAGTGACTCGGTGAGAGTGATGTCGTTTAGGTATATGGTCAAGATGTGTCACGTATGATAGTATTGCGGCTATAAACTTTATGAAGTGCATGAGCAGGGTTTTTTGAGAGATGTGGGACCGTATGTGTTGTTACCCGGTTAGTAATAGATACATAAAACTGCGCAGAACGTAGACGTTCTTTTCGAGACCATTTTATAGCTAAAAACATCAAAACACCGAGACCTAGCTATAACAGTAAAACAACCACCTGAATACCCGCTAAAACAGAGCCAGTTTTATTGCCAGCAGTCAATAAATGAACTCCGCCCCGCCTCACGTTAATGATAAAATTCCATGGTGCTAAAGGAAACCGGACAACAGCGAGTAGAACTCGTTGCCTTAGAAGCTTGATTGTTTAGAGCTCGAAGTGACCGTAGATCTAAGTATTTGTAATCAATTTCAACTCGATGCCTTCTCGCGTTCCTATGAAAAAGGGTCTTGACAGACAGACGGACAACTAAGCGATCCTATTGGGGTCCTGCTTTTCGTTTAAAGATGAAATGAAAAACAGGTTGAAAAATATAAATTGTCGGTGCTGGCTAATACACCGACAATTCAGTGAAGGTATTAGAACATGAATAGAGGCACTTCGTAGCTCTTAAGTCATTGTTAAACTCCATGTTTGGGAGACATTTTTGGAAGGCAACCCTAAAAAGTTCGCTTATCCGAATACAGTTTATGGTACGATAAAACGAAGAGATACGATAACACTCTTAAGAATTTTGATTAATGTCTCTTGTGAGTAGCTCAAAAAACTTGACGAAAAATTCTGGTTAAGTTAAAAAAAACTTAACCAAAAATTTTCGTCAAGTTTTTTGAAGTATGACAATTAATGTCCGTTCAGTCACGCCATCATAATAATAATCTTTATCTCGCCAAAAAAATGAAAGGTAGGTTCCATTTTTCCTTGAAGAATGGAGTTTAACGAAGTCTTTAAAACGCTTAGTAACCCTGTCAATATTTATACCTAAACTTCAAATCCAATACCTAAACAGTAAAGCTTTTAACAAAAACAATTTTGGTCACAAAATAATACCAGTAACATTTATTTCTTCGTTTTGGGTTAGTAATTACCTGCTAAGGTACAGTCGCCAGCACATCAAGCTACTACAATCTTTCAAATTTCTTTAATAGATTTCAACCTTAACGCTAAAGCATAAGGTTCAAAGTTGATTGGAAAAATTTGACAGGTTCGGGCATACATAAATTACATAAGTATAAACACTTGGGCCAAGAAAAAGTACTTACAGAAAAGCATTCAGCAACATTTTTACACGGAATTACTATAATCTGAGCAATTAACCGTGTGGACAAGCCCAGAGGAGGTTTTACCAAAAAGTATTGACACATTTTCATAAAACCTTTTAATTAATTGCTATGAAAACAGTCAAGGTTCTTTACAAGCTATTTCGATTATAAAATATTTAGCCCTGAAAGAATTATGCCTTGTCTTGGCCGTGGCTAGAATTTTGATTTTTCAGGCGATGTTATATTTGGCATCCATACTAATATCATAAATTCGAATGTAACTCTGTCTGTCTGTCGGTATGTTACCTTTTCATGCCTAAACCACAAAACGGATTTCGATAAAATTTGGCAGAGAGATAGATTGCATCTCGGGGAAGGACATAGGATAGTTTTTATTCCAATATTCTTACGGGATCGACACTTCTACGGGTGAAACCGCGGGGCGCTGCTAGTATGGGAATAAAACAGCAACCTTAGAACCGTTAGGACAAAAACATTGCCTATATGAATATAGGTTGTTTAATAATTCATTGTAAGAATGTAAAGAATATACCCACTTATATATTTTCATTTTCACAAACATACACCAAGTATACGCCATATCTAAATCTCTTGACGATCGCAGCCTCCATTGTTTAAGACGCAGCGAATGTACGTAAATCTCGCATCTCGTAAAGTATTCACGTCGCGTCGGCTAAAGCGCGATATTATCGTATTACGAGTTTTTAACACCCGTCGCGGAAATACGTGGAACTTTAGCTACCTGCTAAAGTCACCCCTTCCGCACCGCGCAGCTACCTCAGGCAACTAATGTAGTTCATGCAAACGTAATCTATACATATAATAAATCTGTAGAAGGGTCAATTCTGTACATTGAAAATATTGAAAAAATAAATAGCGGGGGGTGTTGCTGGATCGATACCAAACCCAAATATGTGATTAAAAAATTTTTTGTCTGTCTGTCTGTCTGTCTGTCTGTCTGTCTGTCTGTCTGTCTGTATATGCAGGCATCACGTGAAAACTAACGGTTCGATTTCGATGAAACTTGGTATAATTATACCTTATTATCCTGGGCATAAAATAGGATACTTTTTATCCTGGAAAAATACGTAGAAAAAAAAATCTTATTTTTCGGTTTTATTCATAGACGTTGTTCTGTAGAACCGCGAACACACGTTGCATTACCCGTAGTGGATAATTTTCCATTTCAATTTAAGAGAATACAGTTTCCTGTAGCTTTGTGTTACGCCATGACAATAAATAAGGCTCAAGGTCAGACCCTAGGAGTTGCTGGCGTAGATCTTACCGCGAGTTGTTTTTCACACGGGCAACTTTACGTAGCTCTTTCCCATGTGAGCAGTCCAAGAAATCTTCATGTTCATATTCCGGACGAGCTCACTAACAATGTTGTGTATGCTGAAGCTCTCAATTAACTTTCTGTCGCATTGTCACGATCACTTTTTTATTATTGCAAACTTTTCGTCACTGTCATTAATTTACTGCTACATGCTACTTATCAAGGTCGGAATTACTATGAAAAAAATACTTACTACAGAACGCGAGCTCAACAGCAGTAGCTCAATAGAGGGATCTCCTTAATTATTATAGGCTTAGCCGTATTTGGGTCCAATAGATATTTATAAGATGTCATTGTCAGAGTTATTCAAAATGGAGAAATAAACCATCCACGCGAAGACCGACATCCGCGCGGACGGAGTCGCGGGCGGAAGCTAGTACCAAAATAATTTGTAAATCAAACATATTCTTATGGTAGTGTGTATTTATTCCGATTGGATTACAGAATATCTAGGTTCCCAAATACATATTTTGAAAGGGCTCGGAGGATATAAAGACGAGATATGAGGAATTTCAAATTTATATAGAAAATTTATTTTTCTCATAACTCGTCTTTAAATCAGTGTCCATTCAAACATTTTTTTTTTCATTGTCTTATCTTAAAACATACTGATTCACAATTTTTTTAATGATTGCAAGATAACTATTTCCAGTGACGTGGACAGTACAAAGTATCTACTTAGGTACCTACTGTCTGTACATAAACACAGCGTGAAGTAAGGTTAGTAGTGTAAGGTTAAGGTAACTAGGTTTTTATTTAAGAACAGGTAAAGTCGTGTGTCTGTGTGGTGGCGGACTTAAAGAATTGGACCACCCCTTACTTCCCGTGGGTGTCGTAAAAGGCGACTAAGGATCTTACCGGAGAATGGGCAGCAGCGTTCTCTATTTATCCCACCATCATACCATACTGCGATCGCCAACCCGCCTGCCAAGCGTGGCGATTATGTCAAACCCCCCCAAAATTGGGGGAGGCCTATGTCCAGCAGTGGACGTCTATCGGCGGTCATCGTCGTCATTTTCATACGCCCTCTCTGTGCGACAGAGAAATATAAATGTTTGGCAGGTACTACCATTATCTTCGCTTCGTTATCATTTATTTGGAAAGGCGAATAAAAACGAATAAAATATTTTTACGATCGGTCTTGCGGATTCATATTGGCAGGCGTTAGCTAGAGTCCAGTCATTAGTTAGTCGTTCATCTAATGAATCGAGCCAGAACAAGGCGTGTACCGGTAATTTCGATTAGACTATTTTCACGGATCGCTACAGATCAAGGAAAATCGAGCGCAATCCAACCACACTAACGATTTTAGATCAGTCAACCTGACCACTCACACACTAGGACTGCCTGATGGAAATCTGTTCGTTATCTCTGATGATACACTGTATTTCAGCTCCATGCACACTGCTTGCTCCTAATAGATTTATTACGAAAACTACCCGTAGTTTTCGTCTTTAGGACAATGTCCCGACGTTGTATATAATTATATATATGCTAGTTACGCGGCAAACTCTGCTTGCGCGATGAACGATTTTGTATGACGACCTGTATAAGGAGTATTTCGCATGAGGTGGTGTAGTGCAGCGGCAAAAACAGAGTACTTTAGAAGCCTAGGTTTCTTTTCCCGTATTAATGCCTCATATTGCAACAACATTTGAGACCCATAAATTTTTATGACTTCAAAAAAAATAGTCTCGCCATCAGAATGTATTGCTCCGGGATAATTTGAGAAATTAAAAATTTGTGGAAGAAATGTTAGTTACAAACTTAGTTATATTACAAAGTAATTGGAGGTATTCGAATTCCACATAAAAATAATGAGTTATATTGTTTTTAACGGACTTCTTTGCTAGCATAAATGACAACCCTACTTTCCTCATATCAGAATCAAATAATAAATCAAATGTGGTACACATCATCATATTAAACCGCCATCGCCACTATGAATTTACATCGCTAGAGTGATGTATTAATTTATTTAAATGTGGTAGATTACTCTAAAGCTCTTTTATTTCGCTTTTTCGCGCTCTCTGTATAATTTATTTCAACCGGAATTAAACGTGACATTTCGTTAATGAACATCAAATAAAAAATTGCCTCTACCTCCCTCATTTTCAGATAGCAATTTCCTTTTCAGCTCAATCAGTGTGTCCACAATTCAATCATTAAAATGTCAGAATAAAAAGGTTCCAGCTCCTATTTCGCATTTTATCACCCGAAGCGTTCGAATGGACGACGTGACCCCACAAAAGCCTTTTTATTCCAATAATGATCTTGTATTGTCTAAAATAAGTACCAAACTCGACGAAATCCATTGTCAAAATCAAACAATCTGTTAAATTATTCAGCAGGAGGTCCTGCTGAATAATTTGACATATTGTTTTGTTATTCTTTGCACTGTTAAACTCACGTCTTTTTATTAAGAAAATATTTACGTATCACAAACACAATATACTTTTTTAAGCATCGTTTCTACTTTAATACAAAGTTACATAGTGTTTACAAGTTTTCGTAAATGTTACAGTTTCATAGGACATCACTTTTCAATGTTACGAGGGAAGACAAAGAGCAAAGGTTTTTGGCAAAGCTCAGATTTAAAAATTCCGTAAAGGACACTTAAATCGTTTCAGTTTGGTTTTAGAAGTTGAACAAACTACACGTACTGAACTATAAAAAATCTTTCAGTATAGAAAAACTTAAACACTTGCATATTTCGTGTGTTTGTTACTGTAGTTGTCCATATGTTTGTACAGGAGTCATTTACTTCTTTATCAGTCATCACATCAAATGTAAACTCTTAATTTATAAAATCCAGTAAGTCAGGTTAAAAAACATCTTTCATGTCTTCCAAGCTACTCAAGATAATTTGAAAACGATACCTATATCCCACTGCCACTGTCCGTATTATTACACTCACGACTTCGGAAACTTGCCAAAGACGGAAGCCAGTCACAAAGAGCGTCATTACCATTTTACAACAACTCCTATAAAACTAAGTAATTGCCTGAAAGGTTCTTTGAGCGACAGGGTAATCTTAAGAAATAATTACACTTTGATGAGAGTTCGAGCTTACTATTTAAAGACAACAAGCTTGTTTGATTTTTTACTATATACAGCAACAATGAATCTTATTGGTTTACCTTTAAAATATTGCTTAAACTTACGTCTACTGGCGTGATGTTATGTTACGTGTTATGCATGTTATTAAAAAAAACATGTTTGGAATAAGAAACTGTACTGATCAAATAATGAAGGTCTCTGGAAACGACATCTATATGTGCCACCGAATCATCACCGTAATCTGGATAACTTCTGTTATGCACTGTGTGTATTAGTAGTTTCTATTTATGAGGGTTCCATGGACCCCTCGCAGAACACTTACGGCCTTATTACAAAACAAGATTTATCTTTAGACCAAGGTTTAAACCATCCAGCTATTATTAAATTTCGAACTATAATCCGACGAAGCTAAAGTTCTTATTACAAAAACTGACGTTAAACCCGAGTCTAAGTTGTCAATTTTGCATTAAGAACTTTACAGTTGTCAGAATAAAGTTCAAAATTTAAAAATGGCTCGATGGTTTAAACCTGGGTCTAAAGATAAACCTTGTTTTATAATAAGGCCGTTAAGGTTAACGATTCTTGGAGTATGTCCAGGAGACTCCCGTCTGTTGTCAAAGCTACATGTTCCGCTCTTCATAAAACTGTCGGCGATGCACAAAACTATTTGAGTGTGAGCGTAATAAATACAGTACTTACAGCGTAATTTTTATGTCTCTATTACCAAGGAAATATTATTATGAAAAAGGTTGCTGTCTCTAAAGAACCTAAATGTTACTCAATTAATAAATATGTTCTGTCTCTATCGTGTAAGGTCTGTTAGACCCACTCCCGGGAAAAACACGATTTAATAGAAAAGCAATATACGGTCTATTAACAAGAGCACTTTACTTTTGTTATAAGTAGGTACCCATTTCTAAAAACGAAACGTGATAACATTTCGACACAATAAGGTTTATACTCTTATTGGGTTTCTATTTTTCTTACGCGAATTGGTCTAATCATTCTGAGCAAATATTTTACCAAGCCAATAAAAGCCCTTTCAATACATACTAAATTGTATTTCGTATTTGTTACCTTTCTACAGAGTTCATGAAAATGATAACGTAAAAGGAATTCGCAAAATCAAATAAATCATAAATATACACGAGGCCAGGAACAAATAAATGAATTCTTCTGAAATAAATTACTCATCAATTTTTGATGTACCAGTATGTTGTATCCAGTAGTTTGTATACAGAAAAATGTTTAAATTTATTAAAAAAAAAAAACATATCAAATTCAGGATGATTCGTATAAGGAAATAGAAAAGTATATCATTTGTAACCCGTTATCAGCAACAGTTTGCTGATAACGGGTTACAAATGATATACTTTAACTTCAATTCTCAGTAGAATTGAAGTTAAAGTGTTTACGTATATTTGTTTTCCTTGCGTTTATGGATGGTAGTAGATTCTTTCATCGAATTTTATACAATTATAAATTATCCTCAACTAGTGTGAGTCTAGTCGTTGTCCAGGGACAAGTGGAGGGCAAGCGGTCACGCGGGCGGTCACCTACGCGTTGGACAGACCTTATCAAAGCGTCAACACAAACCTCCATAGTTCAGAGTTTCCGAGACGCTGAAGACCGGAATAAGCGGAAGAGCATCGCGAGGGCTGCTTTGGCCAAAGAAAATGCAGATTCATCAACCACGACCACTCGGTCAATAGTGAACGACTAAGGAGGAGGAGTGTGAGTCCAGTAACCTTACGTTTTACTGGTCCTTTTCTGGTTATGACAATAAAGCAGGCGAAAGCAGTTTACGCTTTTTAACTTCAAAATAGTTTCAAATGAATTGCCGAACTATCTTCACAAACTTACCTACGTTGAAAAAATTTGGTGTGATATTAGTTTGACCACGATGTCAATGTAAGAAATTACAACTTTACAACTCACCCTATGTAATAATTATGTTAAATAATTTTTTCAACCGCTTTACAAAAGATGTGACATCATATCCTCCTCAAGCTTGAAAAAAACACATAGTCGTTAAAATATGAAATTTTGAAATTTTCTCTTCAAATCAGCCAACCGCTTTTAGACATACCTACCTAAGGCAAATAATTGTTGGATTTTTATGCGGTTTTCATTGTCATTTAGTTAATGTATTCAGGAACTATTATGTGTACCTTGTGGCAGAGCCATTTTTGGTTGTACACGGAGTGAATTCACAAGGATAACATTATATGTAATAAGTTTTAGAAAATAAGTTGTTATTATTAGGTTTGCTTCACTATTTGGGTTGTGTTGTGCCTGTAATAATAGTCGTAAATGATTATTTTTTAAATAAATAAATAAATATTGCATAAGCGTACACATAATAAAGAAATCTCGAAGTTTGTAAAGACAAAAAGGCGTATGAAACAGGGGCGGGTCGCTAGTTAATAATAATTGTTTATCTTAAACATCACATCTATTTAAAACATATTTTGTACTATACCGGAAAAAGGAGTTAGAAGACAGAAGAACAAAAGCGTGTGTGGTTGTGACTAATGAACGTCGATGTGAGCACTACGCAGGCGCGGCATTCAGTCGTGACGACCTACTTTATAGCCTAGACTAAGCTTTTATTTATAGCTGTTCGCACAATTTATTGCTTGGCATGTTGATGAGATCTACAACCAGCTCATTTAAGCGTGGCAGCTTTCCGAGTGACATCAGTTATTTTAGTGATGGAACGGATTGTGGTATTCTTAACCCACCTCTTTCAAACCTCGAGGGTGGATCTCTGCTAAATTGTCAAACACCATGTTTGAGGACCATACGTGAGGATGGGAAGAATACTCACCTACGATGACTATACCTACGATTCTATATAAAAAAAGCCTCAGATTCTCGTCTTAATTGAAAATAATGAAGTGTTCACTGTCGTTCGTCGAGCGTCTGTCTCTTGTCTGTTATTAATGGAGCAGAGACATCCTGAATCGTTATGGATACTAAGAAGAACATTGTAAATGCCTTCTTTGAGGATTGCCTCGCTACAAACGAATGACGACGATTTGTACCAGTCGTTGGCAGGAGTCGACTTTTTGCCCGTTTTGACGTGTCCGATGGTGAAGAAAATAATCGTTGTCATTGATATTAATTCAATTCACTGTGAATTAAATTAGGTACAATTTTTTTTTTTACTAAAAACAAGTTGCAGAACAATAATATCCTTACATGTTAAAATTAATTACGTGCCATAAACTCTGCCAATTATTTTTAACTACGTGGCAGATTGAAATATTGACATGAGTACCCAGTATTATCGTTTCAGAGCTCAGTAACTACACCACACAATACTTACCTGACTAATTGGTTTTATTATTTGAGTTTCCGTTCGCCTATGTAAATTGAAAACAAAAATAATTGTTATACTCTTGAGTAACTTGTGTATTACTAGTAGCTCGAGGGGCATAAAAGAGGACAAAAATATTCAGGGAAATAGTGTAGCCATCTAATCGGAATTCACATGGATGTGTTTTCCTAGTCGGTGCTGCAATAACTTCACTGTCCGGTGTTAAAAGGGTCCTTTTCAAAATTCCAGTGATCGATGAAAACAATGCATTCTTTGGCAATTTTACGGACCGTGCAATATTCTTCATTCTCAGGCTTTCTCGAAAACAGATGATTGAGAAATATTGCCACAATTTGATTTAACTTCTCCCGATTCTTTAGGTAAAATACTAAAGGCAGGGTTATCTTTTCATATAGTAGAGTGGAATGACAAACGGATGAGTATATAAAATGTTATGCTTTACTGAGACCTGAGATTATTCGTGAAAAATAAAATAGGAGGCCGAGAAAAAGCCTGAGACGCTAAAAATAAAGGTACTCAAGTACACATATCGCCAATTCCACCATTACCTGGTCTAAATAAAATATTCGAACTATAAAACCGAATCCCTTGCTGCCTACTGTGATTTTTATCTGAAACTAATCAAGGCATAAAGTTGATCCAAAAAGTCCTAAATGAAATGAAATGTCATAAGTACAAAGAATGCACATAAAAGAGGTTCTCGTTAGTTGAGTTCAGAATCCGAACCGCATTTATTTGGAGTACTGACAGGACAAAATATAACAGAAATTAAAACAGGAGATATTCAAAAGACTTCGTACGGATTTTAATTTTCATTAGATATTTAAAAAATCTTAAGCTTATCTTAATTTTCTATATTATCATCAAACTAGGAATTAGCCTTTGAAACTAGCAACCTACTATACAATATAAATCTATAAGATCACCCGATAAAAATAAATCATAAGAAATTTTCAAACAACGTAAATTACTAACTCTCCCTTCTATCTTGTGTATTCCAGGTGTTTCTCATAACTTTCCCTAAGTTTTTTAATTAAAAAGTTTGTTTGCGACATCAACAACAGTCGCTATTAAAATAATGATGACAATTTGTGCTTCGCCCATATTATGTTCAGTTAAATAAGTGTTTGGCCCACATGTTGAGTACTTATCTATGTAAATAAAGGGTCTCAAAATAACCCCGCATCGCTATAACTCTTGATTATGAAAAGACACATTGTGACACGTTCATTCTTTGTAAAATAAAATATTGTTAAAAAGATGCAAAGTACCTTTACTGCAAGTTTCGCCCGAGCACGCTCGGGCTCGCAGTCGCTCGTCCCTCGAGCGGCGGCGGGCGCATCACGTGAGCATTGAGCAGCTCCCTCCCCCGCCGCCGCACCCATCTCTGCCCGAGCGCATCCACCGATCCGCCTCAAATATTATTTGCAAGTTTTTAATAATTGTATAAAGTATTTTTTCGACTTCCTTCTGGACGAACCGTAATACCAAGAATAACTTAGAAAAATACACTTTGCGTGCGATTAAGATACGAACCCGCATCACTAGGTACCAGCCGACCATCTAGACCGTGCCTTATACCACTAGGCTATTAGCTCAGTTATCAATCTCAACGAAAATTGGAATAGCATTACTCCTTTTATCGACCAATGTTATTAACGGTCTAATCTTCTAGATATTAAGGTTTAAATTTCAACTTCCGTGTTATATTTACTCCTCAATTAACTAAAAGATAAGGTTGAAATTAGCATAGATTTCTTGCTTTGTTGAATAGAATGTGTTGATTCCGATTGTTGCACTACCGTTATTTTACTTCAGAAACTTAACTGCTGTATGAACTGCGAGTTAAGGTAGTCAGGATTGGGAGCGCCTTAAAGGGCTTTTTAAAAATAAAAATAATTACTTAAGTAATTCTATTTAATTGAGACGTGTTACATAGTCGGATGTAAGTCACGAACTAAATTACTAGCTAAGAATTAGACTAAACAAACATTATCTTTAAAATGTGCAAGCTCAGCGACCACACATGTCGTGCTGGGCAAGAGTGCTTATACACGCAATATCTGTAAGGGCTGGGGTTCCATAACTCCTCCCTCACCAAGTGCGAAATTATCGGTAATATTTGGATTCCGATGATTCCGCATACAAGACAATTTTCTCCAAAGTACTATACTAAGACATACTATAGCTAAAATAACATAGAGTAATATAGTTGCTAAACTAACACTATTTGTTTTCACTGCACTATCACTTTCCACTATTTCACTTTTTAATGTGTAAGATAGGTGTTTTAAATCGTCAAAGTCCAATTTGTTTAGATTCACTGTTTTGTTCCAATTAATAGATGTTTCCTCTAATTTGGGTAGAACCGCGACTGGAGTTACTCGATATTGTATTTTTCCTGAATGATGTTGCCTTTGGTGTAATTTAATGTCTTTCAGATAGACACTGCAGTTTCCATCAATTTCCAATAAATATGTGCCCTTAATCGGTTTCCTGATAACATCATCGGCACATGTTTCGGTAAGCATTATTTCATTTCTTGTGTAAATTATCCAGTTGAAGAAGTCAATAGGCTGTACTTTTAGACTTTCCAGGTTAACTGCAAGAGGTTTGCACAGACTAAGGTTTGAAGCAAAATTCATTAATTGTTCTATACACGTACTTTCAGGATACAATATCACATCGTTTTCCTTGCACAGGAACTGGTTGGCTCCCATCTCTTCGCATGGGCTGGCTAGCGGTAAGTATGTAGGACCTTTCACCATAAGGTATGGATATTTAGGGATAATAGTGGTAGTTTTGTTTTCCTTGAAAATTGGTAATGAATAGATTTTGAAATAATTATATGTTTTTTTGTCTATTAATGGAATTTCCATAATGAATGTTATATGGTTTTCTTTTACATAAGCTTTAACAGACATTGTTCTTTCTAGCATTAATAACGTTTTTTCTGTCACAGGGTAAATTAGGTTTTCAGTTTCAGAAATATTGCTTAATAGTGTTAAGAGTTCAGATGGCTCAACAATGGTCGGATGTACAACAGATACTTTTGTAAATGATAATGCAGTTTCGATTTCATTTAAAATAGTATAAATTGACCTAAAATTACTTATAAACATATCAAACATACTTAAAACATATATAGAGTAAATAGAGTTATTTTCTTTAGTGCCTATATTCTTTACTATTCTTTCTATGCGTTTCATGCGTTCGTCTAAGATTTGAATGTTTTCCTGCATAGATGTAGATTTATTAGTGATAGAGTCTAGCATTTTTGAAATTATGGTTATTTTCTTATCTACGTGTGCTTGACCAATTTTTAGCTGTACTATTTCAGCATCGTACTTAATTGCGTCTTCGTGGGCTAGATTGCCGGTAAGTATTTTAATCATTGAGCCAAGAGGATCAATAAGGCCGCGTTTGAATCGTTTTGATGGGATAAGCTGCCTGAATTTTCTGACTGTCGAATTGCGTAAGTATTCTACCTGTAATTTCATATTTTGGAACTCATTTGCGTAGGGCTTATGGATGTCAATTATATTATTAAATTCATTATATCTATTAATATTTAACGCTAAATCATAATCTATCTCCTTAAAGTCTAATATCTTAACTAAGATCCACTTATCTTTCTCTAACACCGCCTGTCCTTGTTTAACAGGTAATATGCCTGGGTTATTTTTAATCTCTTGAAGTTGAAGGCCTTGGATCTTGACCGTCAGTTTCAAGATCACGATGATCAGCCACAACCTGTGAAGGACGTTTAACGTTCTTTAGAGGCACTTTAGTTTGTCGTTTACCTATCTGTACTGGTACTACGTTCCTATTGGTTTTTCCTGTTACTTTTGCTCTATGATATCTAGGTTTATCTTTACTTTTTCTTATGTTAATGTCTTTTACAAATATATTATCTTCCTCTTGTATGCTTAATTCAATTTCACCGCCTTTCTTTTCTCTGGCTTTTTGTTTAGTGTTAAGCGTCTTTTCGGCTATGTGTCTATATAGATATTTTGTTCGTTTTGCATGATCTTTGACTAACTGTTGTGTATACGCCTTTTCTAAGTCTACATCGAATATTTTATTTGAGTCAGTGTGTCCAAATGTTACTTCAAAAGGTGTTAATCCCGTCGTGGAGTGTATTGTATGATTGTATGCCATTATGGAATAGGTCATGACGGAAGCGGCGTCCGTACATTTACGTTCATATTTTGCAAGTCTATATATCTCTATTATGGTGGAGTGAAATCGCTCTACGATACCAGTAGAGTTGGGATTGTTTGGCGTTGTTATGTGAATTTCTATTTTGTACATGGCCAAAAGTTCGCGTATAAGTTCATTGTTAAATTCAGTGCCAGGGTCACAGGATATCTTCCTGGGAACACCGTATATTGAAAAATACTTTAATAGAGCTCGCGCTACTTCTGTCGTTTGCCTACTTGAGATTTCAATAGCCTGCCCTAATTTACTGAATGCGTCTACGAGGGTTAGGTAGTATTTACTTTCTATATTAAATAAGTCAATGAATATTTCTTGAAAGGGGGCATCTTGTGTTTGTGTTAGTTGTAACATTGGTTTTATGGGCTTTCTATCATATTTCATTAGTTTGCATGGCTCACACGTATTTATAACTGCTGCTACTGTATCTTGCATGTTTTCCCAATAATAGTTTCTGCGAATTCTAACCATGGTTTCTTTAATTCCCCTATGGCATGTTTTTCCTTCGTGGTGCTTTAATATAAGAGATTTTTGTTCTTTTTCGTCTTCTATGTATATTACTCTATCTGTACATTCAAAGAACTCTACTGAATCTTTCTTAAAAATTTCTATAATAACTTTAGTAAATAACCGTCTATGTATTTCGTTCTCAAAGTAAATAAAATATTTACGCTTGGGTGCAATATATTCTTTTAAAAATTGCTTAATTAATTCTTCATTATCTGATGGAAGAAAGACTTCTAAAACTTTTTGGTTTTTTCTAGATAAATTTTGAACTTGTATTTTATTTTGAAACCAGGTAAACACTAATATTTGGTTTGGTTTGGTGTCGATTGCCTCTCTTAAGATTGGGATCCCTAATGAGTCTGGTTCTATGTTGGAAGCTACTGTGCCTGTATGACTGCTACTGGTTACTGAACGGATAGGGAAGTTATCCTGAAATAGGTCCGCAGGTGTAGTCACGTCAGAGTCAGAATCTGAAATGGTTACTATTTCTGTTACATTTTCTATTTCAGCTTTAGTTGTAAGTTTTTCAAGTTCTTTTAATTGTTTTATTACTTTTTGTATTTCAGCGTCATCTACATTAACATCCATTGATGTGTCATCTTCGGAACCCATAGCATTAAGTTTTATGCGTGACAAGGCGTCTGCATTACTATTTTGTTTGCCGTTTTTATAAATAATTGTGAAATCATACTCTTGAAGGCGGAGGCGCCAACGAGTCAATTTACTATTGGGTTCTTTCAGGGAATAAAGCCAAGCAAGAGGTCTGTGATCTGTAAAAATTTGGAATTTATGTCCGTACAAGTAGGGCCTAAAATGTTTTACGGCCCAAATAATAGCTAATAGCTCTCGTTCGATTGTGCTATAACGCATTTCAGTTTCACTAAGGGTTCGACTAGCATAAGCGACTGGTTTGTCTGCTCCGATAGGTCCTTGGGATAGGACAGCACCGAGTGCCACATTAGAGGCGTCAGTTGTTAAAATGTAGGGTTTAGTCGAGTCAGGGTATTGTAATAGAGGGGTATTAGTCAGTACTTCTTTGCATTTTTCGAAGGAATCTATGTAGTTTTGGTCTATGATAATTTTGTTTCGTTTCTTTAGACAAGACGTTAGGGGCTGGGTGATTTTAGCGAAATCTTTTATAAATTTTCTGTAGTATCCGACCAGCCCAAGGAAACTTTTTATTTCTGTTGCCGTTCTAGGGAGAGGATAGTTTATTATAGCTTTAATTTTGTCATCGTTTGGTTTTAGTCCGTCTTTTGTTATCGTATGCCCTAGGTATAAAACTTCCTTTCGTAAAAATTCAGATTTGTCTAGTTGTATTTTTAAGTTAGTCTGTCGTAGTCTCTCAAAGACGGCTCTAAGTTTCTGTAGGTGGTCTTGAAGGCTAGAAGAAAAGATAATGACGTCATCTAAATATATAAGACAATGTATTCCTTGAAGACCTCTCATGATGTTGTCCATGGCTCGTTGAAAAGTTGCCGGAGCTGTTTTAAGTCCGAACGGCATCCTTAAGAACTCGTAATGTCCGTTTTGGGTGCTAAATGCAGTTTTTGGTATGTCGTCGTTATTTAATTCAATTTGATGATAGCCACTAGCTAAATCGAGTGTTGTAAAGTAGGTGCTTTTACCCAATTTGTCAAAAAGGTCAGTAATGTTAGGAAGGGGGTATTTGTCGTCAACTGTAATGTCGTTAAGGCCATAATTCTAGCTGTTTATCGAGAGTGTTTTGTATGATGGTGGTTGCAAAACCGTTTACACATTTCACAATAGCAGTAGGCATTCGTACTCCTTTACAGAATTCCGTATAATTTAGTATTCCTACACCATTTAATAAATTTGTTGGTAATTTTGCTCTAATTTCTGATCTCGGTGGAAGTACTACCACATGTATAATATTAATATCTGAATCTATGCATATAGGTATTTCAGCTGACTTTGTTAGTAGAACATGTTTCTTTAAGTCTATAACGGCTTCTAACTGTTCTAAAAGATCATTTCCTATCAGCCCGTCATATAATGAGTCGACGTTGTATATGTAGAACTTATGATGATCTTTACTTTGGAATACAGAAAACAAAGGAATTTGCAGTACCTGGTTATGTTTACTTGAGGCGTGCGTACTTATTACTTCAAATGGTTCGTATGATACGTAGTTAGCAAAATAGGTAGTCGCTATTCTAGGATGTATAAATGAACGAGTACTGCCAGTGTCAATCATGAATTTTCCGTCTATTTCCGGTATGTAAATATGTGGTAATTTTAATTTTACTGTATTATGGTTTAATATTATTCTTTCGGGTTGTCTATGGAGGCTCGCATCAAAAAATTTTTTACTTGTTCTGGTTCAGTGGTGCTCTCTATTTTTTTATTTTGTTCGTTTTTCCCAAAGTCTTGTGTGGGGTTTTCAGTTACAGGGTCTGTTGGAAACTCATTCTCTACACTAGGGAAATATTCGGATAAATCATAACAATATTCGTATTCCGCAGGGTAAGTAAAATAGCTATCATAAGAAGGGTAGAGCTCTAATTCATTTACAGGGAAACCTTGCTGAGGTGCTTTTTGCGGAGCAGTTCTCATAGTAGCATCGGTGATATCTGGTTGGGGATTGTTTTGTGTGTTTTGTTGTGGAATCGGGGAACGATTATTACTACCAAACTGACGCGGAAGCATTGGCATCATTTGTTGATAACCAGGGGGTCTATAACCAAAGTTAGGTCGGTAACCAAACTGCTGTGGCACCAAGTTTTGTTTACTCATACCAAGTTGACCTTGATTGTACCCTGGCATGATAAACGGTCTATTAGGCGGAATTCCGAAATTAAATTTAGGTATTGCACCAGCATTATTTTTAAATGATTGGTTTGGTTGCATCATTGGCATCGGTCTGAAACCTGGTGGCAGTGGGGGTAAACCAAATTTAAATGTTGGTTGTGGTGCACTTGTACCGCTAACCTGTGGTTTAGTGTTATGGTTTGTATTTAACATTTTGCTGCGCATCTGATACTGATCATAGAAATTAACTTCTTCTAAAACTACAGATAAGGCCTCTTCTAATGTGCGTGGATTTTTCAGACGCACAATGCGTACCATGTTTTCTGGTAAGTTATATAAAAATACCTGAAGGGCTGAGTTGTTATAAATAGTAGTCTTACTTACTCGCAAATTTTGATCACTAATTTGGTTAACCTTTGACAACAAAACTGATTTTACTGTTTGAATTCTTGCACAAAAATCACTGTGACTCTCATTACTTTTAATCTTTAAAGTTTCTAACTCGATAGCCAAACACTCTTCGCTTCGCGGATCGCCAAAGTGTAACTCTAGCAATTCCTTGAATTCCGCCCACGATTGAATGTCTCCGCGCTCGCTGATAAGCGCGGCTGCATCACCCGTTAAGCGGCTAGACACAACATGCATTAAGTATTCCTGTTGTAATTCCGATGATTTAAACTTATCAATAATATACTCACATTTGCGCAAGAATAGATTCAAATGTCGTTTATTACCGTCAAAACTGGGTAGAATTTTGTACAATTCATTTGGAATCAGCTTTATTTCCGACATTCTGATAATTATTTAAAAATACTAATTAACTCTATGAACTCTACCAATTTTACCTATTACAATAATTACTACTAGTATAGTTATTAAGTGTTTCTGAACTCAATATAGATTATAGCTATATCTATTTAGTTTTTTAAATTAGTTATAATACAGAACAGTTGTATGTTCCGTATTCTTACAGTACACATATAAAACTTAATTATTTAAGAAAACCATCAAACAGTCAAAATGGAAAACTTCCAATTCCAAGTTTAACGAAAGGATGTGGACACGGATATCAAGGAGGTGAAAAGTCGTACTCACCAGCCTGCCACGCCCATCATCAGCTCTCAGGACTCCTCGTCGCCGACGATATTTATTTGGTTCGTTGGATCACCTTGCCGTACACCACGCGTACCGTTTTGAAAATCGAGAAAAGTCTTATCGCGATGAACCACGTAACGCGTGATAGCTTCCTCAGTGATCCTACCGGCTGCGCCAGTCAGGATTGGGAGCGCCTTAAAGGGCTTTTTAAAAATAAAAATAATTACTTAAGTAATTCTATTTAATTGAGACGTGTTACATAGTCGGATGTAAGTCACGAACTAAATTACTAGCTAAGAATTAGACTAAACAAACATTATCTTTAAAATGTGCAAGCTCAGCGACCACACATGTCGTGCTGGGCAAGAGTGCTTATACACGCAATATCTGTAAGGGCTGGGGTTCCATAACTAGGTTGAATTTAGAAAACTTCTTCGCCCTAAACTGTGATTGAGGGTATAATTACTTTTCAAATAGTTTCGTTTTCGTGCAGATCCGCTTGTGTGTCAGTATCTTCGTCGTAATATTATCCAATTTATTAAGTTTTTGACCAGTTGATTCTGTTAACCGACCGTACCTGTACGTAACCGTATTAAAGAAAGCCGCGTGGGGTGTGTATATTTCTAATTAAATAGTTACACGCCTGTTGATTTTCCGAAACCGATGAAAACCTACAAAATTTATTAAGAACGTAAACGAACCTGGAAAAATCGGTTGTATCTAATTACTGTAATCATTTGGTACTCGAAACTCGTGTGCTTCTTTACTTAAGTATGCAAGCTTTACAAACGACGCACACGGTAAGTATTTACCAGTTTAATCCATAATTAGGATTACGAAGGAACACAACTTAATATTTTCTTGTTAACGTAAATACCAGTTATAATATTGCAGGGTGTTCGAGCATTCAATCGTCGTTAAAAACTGTAGGTCACGTAGTTACGTGAAGTACGAGGTTCTGTGTTAACGTCATGAATGTATTAATAGGACTTGACCTTGTTAAATGAAAGTATTATTAAAATTATGAATCTTCCTACAAATAATAATACATAACAGTGTGTGTGTGTGTTTATATGTTTGTTACTTCTTCACGCTTAAACGAATAGACCAATTTTGATGAAATTTGATATGGATGTAGCTGACACCTATATATGTTAATCCATAACATATATAGGCGACTTTTTATCCCGATATACCCACGGGATCGAAACTTATGCGGGTGAAACCGCGGGGCGCAGCTAGTATTATTATAAATGTGAAAATCTGTATGTTTGGATGTTTGTTGCCCAATCATGCAAAAACGACTGGACGGATTTGGATAACACACATAGTATAAAACCAAGAGTAACAGACTACGTTTTGCCTGGTAAATAATATCCACCCGGGCGGATCAGCGTGCAAAAACTAGTATTAGAATATAATTTAAAAATGTTAATATATTTTAGAAGTGGTCTGTCTGTGAACATATTATTATCTTGTGTTATGAATTTAATATTATTTTAATTTGAAACACTTAAAAGTACTTCAGTACCTACCAAATCAAGTTTGCTGTTACAAATTAATAAAATACTTGAAACATCATCTTCCTTTGCTTTCACTTAGATTCCAATTAAGATCAAGTTGTTTAGATTTCAAGGAAAATAAACAGGTTATATTCTCTTAATAAAACGAGGTATTTTCTAGTGGATCCTTTGTAAGCTGAGCAATTTAAACGTTAGATAAACAACGTTGCAGTAAAGCAAACATTTAGTTTCAGATTTACATAAAAATTAATCATATTTTATGTAATGTAATCTTCACGATGAGATGCATTGCTTACCCAAGTGACCTTTTTGTTTTTTCATCCCTGCATCAATTTCATGCTCTCATAGGCTAGTAGGTGTTTATGTGCAGTAGCCTGGTAATACTCGACAATTACGAGTACCACTTATCTGTGTAATATGTAGATGACGGCGACCCAAATAACGTTATGCGTTTCTCACGAGAAGCAGCACTTGTCACTAAATCGATGCATAATGTATTCCGTCGTTTGAAGGCTTGGGTCCGAGCTCCTTCGCGCCAAATTCGCTTAAACTCTATATTTACATCATAATCATAATCCTTGTCGCCGAGAAGATGAATTGCTACATTACGCAAGCGTGATGTATCATTTACCATTTTGAATGGATCTTTGATTTTGAGAATACGTTTTGATTCGGAAATGCAAAGCCGTGACATTGGTATAATGATGGATAAGTACCAATTTGTGATTGTAATAACCTGGATAACTCACGGTAACTATCATCAGTTCGAGCAATGCGTCAAATTAACGACACAACTTGTCGAAGTAAATATAAATACACAATAAGCCGCTAACGATGGTTACCATTTATCTCAACTAGAACAAAATAACAAATTTCAGAATGATGATAAAACTGTCATTTGTTCTGTTGTGGTTGAACTAAATCATGATTAATACGTAGGTACGACACATTACAAAGTATGGAAAATTCTGAACACTAACATCCCAAAGGGGTTATGTTCATTCATACAATGTGTAGTTTTCTAAAAACTCAAACTCAAAGCATTTATTTCAATTAAACCTTGTACAGGCACTTTTGAATTGTCAAAATTAAATACTCTAAATAAGACAAAAAGATATCATGTTTAACTTTGGATGCAAAATGTCAAACAGTGGAGTAATACTCTCCCGAAATTTCTATAGAAATAATATCGACTAGTGGCACCTTAATGAATAATCCCAGGTGCAAAGTACAATTTCGATGCATTTTGTTTCTAAATGTCATATCGATAGCCAACAGTGATGTTTAGGTAAACTACTGTCTACGAAGAAAAAATATTGGTCCTCTGTCATCGACAGTCGTACATACTGCACCAATGATTCCTTCGTCCGTGTACGTGATGAGCTTGTTGAACAATGTGAATGAATTAATAGGTCTGTGTGGTGCCGGACTGGTCTGTGTGGTTCCGGACTTAAAGAATAGCACCACCCCTTACTTCCCGTGGGTGTCGTAAAAGGCGACTAAGGGTCGTACCGGAGAATGGGCAGCAGCGTTCTCTATGTATTCCACCATCATACCATACTGCGATCGCCAACTCGTCTGCCAAGCGTGGCGATTATGGCAAACCCTCCCAAAATTGGGGGAGGCCTATGTCCAGCAGCGGACGTCTATCGGCTGAAACGAATAGACAATGGTGCCGATTTCCTTATTCACAAACTAAACTATAATATGTTTAAGTTCCGTGCGTCTGTTTCTTTCTATTTCATTTCGAAAAGGACTAAAGATAAATTTTAAATATTATTATGTCCTCTCTAACATTTTTACTTGACTATGAGAAAGCCCAAAGAAGGGTTATATTTTTAGCAGTCTAAATTATTCTATATTTGTTTTATTTACGTATGTTCCACCAAAGCGCCTAAACTACGCATCGAATTTGGACTGAATTCGGAACCGGAATTGATTCCCTTCGCCCCTTTTATAACAATCCACTATGAAATTTTGACAGTTATTTTATACGAAATCTGTCAAACGCCAATTTTATTCCTCGAATAAAAGTTATCTGGCGTTGAAAAATCTGCCCTTAATAACATATACCAAAGAACAATACTAAATAATGACGTGTGACTCCGACTATACGAAAACTGAAATAAATCAACATCGATGTCTTGCATAAACCTTTTTGTTGATGTTTTTATCGTAGCTGGGTTTTAGTTTTTAACATTTTTTTAACCTTTTTTATGAAGTACTTAAGATAATATAATTATTAGCTTTTCAATATCCTCTTTATAGCAGTGCTTTAGAAATCTATAGGAATAGAATGGATGTCAGTGTCATATAATATAGGTAAACTCCAGGGGCCTTAAAAGGCCACTTTGGCAGAATCATAAAAGGATAACATTATGAATCATAATGTACAGTTAACTGTTAAGTTAATCGTATCAAATACCATTTTTGAAGGATTTTTCAGTTATTTTTTTTGTCTGTGCTGAAATACTAATCAATCCAATCCAAATCCAATCCCAATCTCTTTAATTATACCTACGTAGTGCAGCGAAAAAAATAAAAACATGGACTGTCTTCACCATATTGTGATTCATAATGTTATCCTTTTATGATCCTGCCAAAGTGGCCTTTTTAGGCCCCCAGTTTGTTTACTGATTACAGTCGTACACTAATAAGCAAGCGATGAAGCACACCACACGTTATTTGCTATGTTTGGGAATCATCATCTTTGTTCAGTCTCTTCGAAAGCTAAAATGCCGATTTTCGCAATTCTACTCGTATTTGATATCCTAACGAATAAATCAAATTGATGCTTGGCTGACTGACCGAAATCGGCTGAATATGAATAAGTTAACAGATTAATTCAAATTTAAATTCTGGTTCTATTCAAATGCGTTCACATTGATTTTGAAAATTCGTCAATTCCATGTGTGTTGTGTGTTGTGTGGAATAGATAGATAATATAAATAGGGTTGTTATTGTTACGTATTTCGTATTCAGCTGTATCCGGTTAGACTGGAAGCCGACCCCAACATAGTTGGGTAAGGGCTAGACAGATGATGATGATGACTGTCGCGTCTTTTTGCTAAAAATGAAAAACTGTTGCCCGCGACTTCGTCTGCGATCCAAGATGAAATGTAGCACATGTGCTTACCTAGGTCATGGTCTGTCTGTGTGCTAAATGTCATCCAAATCCGTTCAGCTGTTTTAGCGTGAAAGCGTAACAAACATTTATTTGATTAGTAAGTGGTTAAATGCCTTTAATAATATTAGTAAGTGGTTAAATGCCTTTAATAATTGTTATTTCTAATTTTGAGGTTCCTAAACTTAAACCATTTATTTCAATTAAACCAATTACAGGCACTTTTGGATTGTTAAGGGGTCAGTCAGTGAGAAAACTGAAGCTAGTTTCCCATTCCAAGGCGTAGTAGGTTCCTATGAAGAAAAAGCCAAAGCTCCTAAATATTTCATTAAGGAGTATTATCTAAACAAAGCCATAACGTCAACATAAACGACTTAGCCCAGGTTCACGCACGGGCGCGTTTTTTCCGCGGCGATTTTTTTTTCGTGCACGGATTTTCAACGCACTGCTTAGCGCAGATAATCGAAAATTCAACAGTATGTTTTTATAATGCTCTAAGATGCGCTCTATTGGATTCTCAACGCTCGGCTTAACACCAAGAGTTGAAAATCCAGTGCGCGATAAAACCCGTCGCGATATTTTTATGCGGGTTTCAGCGGGATTGTCCAAAAGGGTTACCGCTTCCCCGGAACATAAAGGGCTAAGGAAGGAACACAGGTGGGTTTTAGTCAGTAAGAGTCTTACAATCCCTTCCGCTCCACCCAGAGTGGGATGGGAAATCATCAAATGACCCCCATTTGATAATTTCCCATCCACAAAAAAAAAAAAGAAAAAAGCGGGCTTAGTCATCTAATGTTTATGTGGTCATAAATCTCACGAACGAATCACACTCAAAAAACCAGTGTTACTTTGTGTCTGTGGAAACTTGAAGTCGCAAATTGCAATTTACACAGCATTGTTTCTAGTCTAACCGAACATTAGCCTTTCATCTGAAGGCCAATTGTCATAATTAAAAACGTTCAAAATCTAGTCGCAATTTAATATTACTCAGCAACAATCAATGTCAAAAACTTGTCAAAAATGTAGGGAAATCAGAGGTATTTTTGACAGATTGAGACTGGACTTAAAATTACAAGAATTGCCACTCTGGTTATTAGGTACTCCGTGGCGTGGCGTACCCATACTGTGACACATTTCCATGCAAACGCGAATATATTGACAAATCCTCAAATTCAATTATCATTATGTGACACTCGTGTTCACACGACGCGGCGACTCTAACTGTGAGAGCTTAATCAGACTAATGTGATTGTAGGTAATCATTTCAGCTAAATTGAAATTGAATTGGCAATGTTTGTCACAATGTTACTTGACTCAACTGAGAGCAAGTGTCATGAAATTGTCAGCCTCATATTAAGGGGATTACAACTAAACGCAAAAAATGCAAGTGCAAGCAATAAAAGTATATGATCGACTACAGTAAATAAAATCAGAAAAATATATGATATTCTTCAGGATGTATGTTAGGTAGATAGTGTGTTGAAAACATAATACAACTAATTTGATACGATAGAAAAAATCATGAAGATACCTCTAAAAACTTTCTGTTTACAATAAAAGCCGTGTAGGTACTAATATACATACAATCATGATTTTTTTGTTAGATTATCTTACAAGCAACATACTAAAGCATGTTTTAAATTTTTAGTTCAAACTATAGATTTTTTAAATAGATAATGCTTCATATTTTGCCATAAATAAGCAGTGTTGTGTCATCGCGCTTCTCTTTCTTTTCTATGCAGTCCGACAGTGACCGCTTAAGCTTTGGCCAAACCTGCGCAACCCAAGCGACTGCGAAGCGGGAGCGTCAGTCGCGCGGCGGAATCTACTCGAGTTTTATCTATTGCACCTTGCACACCTACGCGACCGCTGTAGTCGCGCAAGTGTTCACGTTTAGTTTCGCGTTGTTGACGCTCTTGCTTCGCGTCCCGCCACCCGCGTCCCGCTTGCTTGACGCAGAGGTTTGGCCGAACCTTAATTCTTTCGATTTCTTAGCAAAGACACATAACATTAACTAACTTGGATCACCAATAACAACCGAACTTGTCTCATTACTGGGAAACAATCGTAAAACAATCACATATATTGGAAAGATTTTCATATAAACTTTTTCCTTTTTACTTTCTTTATATCTAAGCATACCTTCATACCGTTATTTCTATTTACTAAAGTAGGTAGGTATTGAAATGTAGCAACAGAAAGAAAAGTTCAGCAGGGGGTTAGTGTACTTACAACAATCAATAAAGATGTTTCCAAGGGATACAAACCATTGTGCGGTCCATGGCCCTATACGGGGCCCCGGTGTGGGCGCGTTCACTGCGGCGGCGAGCCGCCCACTACCTGAACGCGCCCCAGAAGGTGGTAGCCATAAAGGTTATCCGGGGCTACCGCACGATCTCTGGCGAGGCGGCAAGCCTCCTTGCCGGACTGCCGCCATGGGATCTGGATCGCTGCGGAGCGGACGGATCTCCGGCGCGATCTCATGGCGGCATGGAAAGAGCGACTGTCGCAACCCAGCGCAGGGCACGCCGCGATAGCGGCGATAAGACTCCTCTTTGTGGAGTGGCTAGAGAGGCGCCACGGCGCCCTCACCTACCGCCTGACGCAGGTCCTCACCGGACATGGAAGTTTCGGGAGGTTCCTGCACATTATCAGGCGGGAGGAAACGCCCGGGTGTCACCATTGCCAGGATCGCCCAGAGGACACGGTGGAGCACACGGTGGAGGTCTGCCCCGCTTGGGCGGAGCACCGCCGTGTCCTCGTAGAGGCGATCGGCAGCGACGGCGACCTCTCGCGTCCGGCCCTGGTGCAAGCCATGGTCCGGGGCGAGAGGGAGTGGGAGGCAGTCACCTCCTTCTACTACTCCTCATAAGTCTTACTTCTAACGTTTTAATTTCTCGTTTTTTCACATATTTGCCGAATACTGAGCTTTTGGCTACTTTTTAGGGTTCCGTACCCAAAGGGTAAAAACGGGACCCTATTACTAAGACTTCGCTGTCTGTCCGTCTGTCCGTCTGTCTGTCTGTCTGTCACCAGGCTGTATCTCAAGAACCACGATAGCTAGACAGTTGAAATTTTCACAAATTATGTATTTCTGTTGCCGCTATAACAACAAATACTAAAAACAAAATAAAACAAATATTTAAGGGGGCTCCAATACAACAAACGCGATTTTTTTGCCCTTTTTTGCTCGATATCAAAAATGGCAACAGGTAGGTACTTGAAATATTCACAAAATACTCAGTTGTATTTTAACTTTAATAATAAATAATAAAATAAATATTTAAGGGGGGCTCCCATACAACAAACATGTTTTTTTCGGTGTTTTTGCCTTGTGGTACGGAACCCTTCGTGTGCGAGTCCGACTCGCACTTGGCCAGTTTTTTATAAATGTGTCCTTACATAATTATGTTATGATTATAATGTGCGTTTTATTTGAGTAAAATAAACAATTTTTCTTTCTTGCTTACTACATCTAATTTGAGATTCATCAATTTAAAAAAAATCAACTACTTGAGAAATCCTTCATACAAACAGTTTATCTAGGTAGAAGTGCTGCGAGCAAAGTAAACATTGAATTGTAGTCCTTACGGTTATATTTTTAAGAGTGAATGTTGGTGTTTGTTGACTTAGTGAACAGTTAAGGGATTTAGTTGAAGTGCCTCCAGCGCGTACTAATTGACGGCTAAATCTCAACTGCGACACGATGTCTGTACTTCTACAAAGTTGGATACTTGACTAGTACTGTAGCAGCATATACGCACATGGCAATAGGCTCGCTCCCTATCACATGGGAATAATGTAGCTAAAATCCTACCAACTCTTCCGTTGATACTTCCCTATAGAATAGAATACTCTTTATTATGTACTACACCATATAAATTACGGACATAGGTAAATATAGTAACTGTACAAAGGGTGACACAATGGGCGGTTTTATCGCTAAGAGCGATCTTTTAAAGACAACCTTTAAATGGATTGAAAAGGGGAAGGACAGACAAATACTGTAGGTTGTCTGTGGTGTACCATTTATATAATACAATAAATAAACAATAATAAAGGGTATTATACTAATCTAAATAAATAGTAGGTACATATAATAATAAAGGTGGTGGTGGTGGTTTATAGGTGTGATTCTTCTGGCAGGTATTACAACTAGCTTGTAATACGTTCCAAAGCACAGCACACAGATATCAATTAGCACAAGAAATACGGAGGTTTGAAAAGACAGGTACGAGATAGATACAGAGCTAGCCTCGGTTATTAACGGCCAGTTTCTTCATCAACAACTAAAGTAATCAGTCAAAGTATTGACTTTTATTTGACCTTTAGGTACTGATACTTCAGCAAATGTGTTTGTTCATTCAAGTAACAGCTAAAATAGTGAAGAAACAAAGGAGACGTTCAATAAGTATGGGGCATGGTACTAAAATAATTGAAAATTTAAACAGCCTTCTGAGCTGTACCTATAGGCTGAAAGAGGGTTATTATTTTGATGTATTTGGGCATTTAATTTTTTTTACAGCCGCCCGTTTTTTTTTTTTAAACAAGTCTTGTAAAATAAAATAAGCATTTTATGTTACTGGTAATACTGGTATTCAGCTGCATCCGGTTAGACAGGAACCCGACCCCAACATAGTTAGGGAAAGGCTAGGCAGATGATGACTTTGGATGTTACTTGATGAAGAAACTAGCCGTAATTATACTCACAAAGTTTACAAGGATACAAGCCGAAAGCGAAAGTACATCGGTCAGAAAAACACGGTAACTTCTTATCACACTACAGTGAAATTGCAAATTACTTTTAGAATAAACGCTAAGCACCCATAAGCACAACATTACGCCGCGCGCCCCGGAGCAAACCGGTTGTCCAGTCGTTCCTCTAGCGGCAAACATTTTTAATCACCTCTGTGTGTGCGTAACCATTTGTGTGTGTTCTATAATAGTTGAACTATCGGCAGTCGATCGACTCGCGACTACGTGTGTGATTCACTCCGCTCGACACAGAGTAGTGTTGCTGTCAGAGACTACACCTAATCTTGAAAACTATGGATAATATAAATACCACCTTTGACTGTACAAGTGACTCCGACCCAGGTCCGGTGATATGAGTGTGGATGGGTCACTTATAGAAAAAGAATCCCCACCACCTTACGTAACATTCCGCAAAGGTATATCACCCATCAACGTTGCTAACCTGCGTGAGACCTACCGCGAAGATTTCAATAAGCTGCAAAAAGACATAAAAGGCATGCTTGATAGCTGGTTCACAAAACAAGATGAGAAATTCACTGTGCTCCTCTCCGAATTCGAAGGTGTGAAGTCCTCCATTCAGTTCATGAGCGACAAATATGACGACCTGGAGAAGAAATCACGTGACGTTGCCTCACACGTATCCGCGCTTGAAGATAAACTTTCCTCACCTCTGGCCAGTGAACAACGCATTGCTGTGCTCGAAGCAAAACTAGAAGCCATGGAGCAAAAATCCCGCAGCTGCAACATTGAAATTAGCAATCTGCCAGAGAAACGCGGCGAGAACCTTATGGCCATCATTGAGAGTATCTCGAATGTCATCAAACAGCCGCTATCGCCTCGTGATATTATTACAATTCACCGGGTTCCGCAAATAAATGCTAACACCAAGCGGCCTAAAAACATCATAGTAAAACTCACAAGTCAAGTATTGCGCGATAACTTCTAAGCAGCGGCACGGCTAAAGAAGGGCATCACGTCCGAAGAGTTACAGATCAACGGAACATCGAATTTAGTATACATCAATGAGCATCTTACATTCAAGGCTAAAACATTGTTTCGTCAAGCCAGAGAAGCTGCCAAGTGACATGGATATCGCTTCGTTTGGATCAAGCATGGAGTCGTCCTTGTCCGGGCAGATGTTCCAGAGCCCGCATTCACCATTAGATCCGAGCATGATTTATCGAAAATCAAACCATATTCCAAATCCGGGAATTAAGAATATTTCTCCTAACGTATACCGAATATACAATATTCTAAGGTTTGTTCCAGGTAACGTTATTAGTCCACGCGCTCTGTTTCGTTCACTACTCTATACACATATTATTATGTTTTGCATTTGTTTCCAAGTTACCCTCACATTTTTAACTTTTCGCACAATGTACCGCGAAGTTAGTCGTTTTCATTTCATTTATCATTTTATTTCATTTATCATTGTTTACGCCTATGCAGCATTACAGACAGTCACTAGTTACAAAACATATGCTTATATTTTAACGTTACAACACACAATTTTTTTGGTCTACCTTATTTATAATGAAGTCAATTACGCCTTTTGTTTACCGCTATCTCACATAACATCGCAAGTTATTGTTAATTATTTGCCTGCAGCTGAATTCCAAGTCCGTGTTAATTGTATTTCATCTTATTGCTTATATTTTACACCTCACTGGTGGTTCCTGCGTTTGGTTGTTTATATAATTAAATAACAAAAATGAACAATAATAAACGGTTTGGCCTCTAATCACTATTAAGTATTATCGTATATAAATGGTTGACTGTGGCGGCCATTTTTGCGCGCCAAAAGCTCTCTGTGCGCTATTTCCGGTTGGAACTTTCGGAGTCAGCGCGTGTGATTAAAATGACGATATCTCTAAAGTTTTGTACGGGAGCTGCATAGAGTTAAGTCATTGGAATCGTTATGAAACAAGCTAACATTAAAAAATATAACGCAGTGTAATGTATTATTCATTCCAATTAGAATCTAATTGGAATCGCGACTTTCGACTTTTTTTCCAGTTTATTGTACAAACGTCGTTATAATTAAAAAAATGTTCCATTATTGCAAAATATTAATATTTTAATTACGTAAGTATACATTATTTCACATTAATAAATAAAAAGAACACACCTCCCCATACATTTTTTTCACACCACGACCTTAACAAAAACGTGTTTCATTAAGGCGATCGGAGCGCACGGACAAAAAATAGGGTGAGTTTATACTTCAATTCCGGGAGCACTGTAAGGTTAATTTGCTTAGGTTATTAACTTATACTATAGTTTGGTACATATACTTATCACATACAGAGTTTCAGTTGTTAGAAGTGTTTAGTTTACGAGAAATCAAAACAATTAACCAAGCACTTGAAAATAAGCCTAAAAAGGTCAAGGGCAATCTTTGGATCACAGAGTAAATTCTGTTGCATTTATTTCAAATAAAAGTTCACATTCCACAATTAGATGATATTTACAAATCGATAAGCACAATAAAATGGCATGCTGCCTTACAAATACATTTCAGAAATCAACAATCAAAATAAAATATTTAAGGGTCATTCGAGGTCAAAAGTCAGCTGTTGATTGTTCGTTTATTTCTAATTTCAATGTTACGCAAATTCCTTATGGTAATTTTTTAATTAACTGCTTAATAACAATAATACTAAACGTAAAAACATACGTAATAACAACAGTTTGATACCATTCGTATAATTATTATTGTAAAACCGGAGCCACGCGGCGGCCATGACACGCGCGCGCGTGCATAAAATTTTTCGATGTTCGTTGAAAAAAAAAATTTTGTGTTTAAATTCAATGTCTATGCATTAAAAACCCTAAAGTACGTACCCCTTCACGACGAAACGGTGTTTTTTTGTTGGTTTTCTCACTTAAACACTCACAAAACACATTTTCACAAATCACTACCGCTTACTGATAAGCGTGCACGGGGGCGCGTGAACGCGGGAGTACTGCAGCGTCTGTAGAATCGTCATTCATTCGTTTTAAATACTTGACAGAGATAATATAACTTTCTTGTTCTGTCTCCTACACTCTGTACAAGTTTGAGCGAGATCGGTATAGTTTTCAAAGAAATTTACGTCAAAACCTATGACAGTGACGTCCGCCTTCTCGGCTCGTCGGTCACAGATGACCCCCCAAAGTGACATAGAGCCTTTGCGCATGGCGTCAACATCGCAAAGGTTACGCCTTTTGTTTACCGCTATCTCACATAACATCGCAAGTTATTGTTAATTATTTGCCTGCAGCTGAATTCCAAGTCCGTGTTAATTGTATTTCATCTTATTGCTTATATTTTACACCTCACTGGTGGTTCCTGCGTTTGGTTGTTTATATAATTAAATAACAAAAATGAACAATAATAAACGGTTTGGCCTCTAATCACTATTAAGTATTATCGTATATAAATGGATAATTATAATCTATCTTTCTATTATCAAAATTGTCGCGGGCTGTGTACAAAACTACACACAATATTCAAGAATATTTTGTCTTTTTCGTATGACGTCATCATACTAACCGAGACCTGGATAACACCTAACATCTCAGACAGTGAATTTATCGACGACCGCTTCATTGTTTTTAGATGTGATCGCGACCGTTGCGCCACAGGTAAGCGTGAGGGTGGGGGTGTGCTAATTGCCGTTTTACGCTCACTACGCCCTTCGAACCTATTGATGCGACCCGGCAGCAGAGACATCGAGCACGTCATGGTGCAGTTGCCCGCGTCGTTTTCTAATAAACGACATATTATAAGTGCGGCGTACATACCACCTCGCTCACGGGACGACCTATACACCTCACATATTGATTTGTTAGCGGACGTCATTAACGATGCCAGTACTGATGCATTCTTTGTAGTAGGCGACTACAACCTGCCCGGCCTTGACTGGTCCAACGCGAACGGTGGTGATCACACTTACGTTATTCCTCAACCTACAACCCCAACAAGTCATCTTTTATGTAACTTCATGTCTCTTACAAATGCCCTTCAGTTTAATACATTAAGAAATAACCTGAGCCGCATATTGGACCTGTTCTTGTCTAATGTAGGCTGTCAACCTTTGACGTGCGTGCCACTGCTTCCAATCGATACCCACCACCCTCCTTTCTGTGTTTCATCACAATTAAATACTAACTATTACAGAGCAGTGGTGAACTACTATAGAGCAGTGGTGGCCAAGTGGTAACGGACGCGACTTACGAGTTGTAGGTCGTAGGTTCGAACCCAGACAGGCGCTTTACTTTGTGTAAATTATTTCATCACCACTGCTCTCAAAACGGTGAAGGAAAACATCGTGAGGAAACCGGCATGTCCTAGAACCAAAAATTCGAAGACATGCGACATCTGCCAACCCGCACTGGGCCCGCGTGGTGGATTATGGCCCACTCCCTCTCACCGAGAGGAGGCCTGTGTCCCAGCAGTGGGAACGTTATAGGCTGATTATGTGTATGTTATGTAAATACTAACATTACTACCTTGAGACGCCACTCAACCAAGAAACACAACTTTTATAAAACAAATTACGAAACTATTAATAGCGAACTTAACAAAATAGACTGGAACAACTTACTTAGTAATCTTCCCGCCGAACAATCTGTTAACGCCTTCTACGATGCTATCTACAGTATAATAAAATCACATGTTCCTCTTACTCGTCCCAGGAATTCCCAGTTTCCGTCGTGGTTCAGTCCTGCCCTTATTCGTATTTTTAAAAACAAAGAGAAAGCTTGGCAAAAATGGAAAAAATATGGCAATATATCTGACTACGAAATATTCTCAATGTACCGCAAACGGTTTGGATCCGAGTCTAGCAAGTGCTTTCTGATGTATATAAAGTCAGCCGAAGACAGCATTCCATTGAACGTCAAGCACTTTTGGACATACGTCTCCAAGCGGAAGGGTCGAGCTAATATCCCAGCCAGCATGTACCTTGACAACAAAAACTCTAACGACCCCACTGAAATATGCAACATGTTTTCTGTCTTCTTCACCTCTGTCTACGAACCTTCTTTACTCGACCCCAAGCTTTGGCAGACACCTACCACATACGCGGATAACTCATTGTGCATTTCGGACATTTATTTAGATATGGACGATATACTCATGGCATTAAAGAGACTGGACTCAAACAAAGGGTCTGGTCCTGATGGTGTGCCTCCAATTTTTATAAAAAACACACAACAGATAGCATCTGCGTCCCGCTCCACATTGTATTTAATAATTGCCTTCGTGACGGTACATTCCCTGATATCTGGAAGCGCGCATACATCACGCCCATACACAAAAATGGCGACATAAACAATATACAGAACTACCGTCCCATCTCCTTGCTGCCCGCCTTGTCGAAGCTTTTTGAGAGACTAGTGCACGGCAAGTTACACTCCCACATACACCACCTTATAATACCCGAACAACACGGATTCGTTAAACGCCGCTCTACTACTACTAACCTTATGTTAATTACAAATCACTTATTCGAAAGCATGGATAACCAAACCCAAGTAGACGCTGTGTACACCGACTTTCAAAAAGCATTCGACAAGGTGGACCACAAGCTGCTTCTGGACAAGATCGCCTTTAATGGCATTCGGGGTAATTTACTGCGGTGGTTCATGTCCTATATTTACAACAGAACCCAAAGAGTGGCCATCAACGGCTTCGAATCGGATTCCGTTATCGTCACTTCTGGGGTGCCTCAGGGCTCTATTTTGGGCCCTGTGCTTTTCATTTTATTCGTGAACGATATAAAAAGTTGCTTCATTAACTCCCATTTTTTAATGTATGCCGACGACATGAAAATCTATAAGTCGTGCCAAAACACACGTGACTGCTTGCTGCTTCAGGAAGATCTCAATAGACTTTCTAATTATTGTTCACATAATAAACTTCACCTTAGCTTACCTAAGTGCAATGTTATATCATTCACAAAAAATAAAAATCTAATTAAATACTATTACACTTTACAAGGCACCACTCTTAAAAAAGTTTACCATATCCGTGATTTAGGAGTTACACTTGACTCAAAACTGCATTTCAACCTTCACATCGATAACATTATTAACAAAGCCTATAGTATGTATGGTTTCGTTATGCGATCCTCAACTGATTTCAAGCGACCGCATACGTTTATGGTATTGTATAAAACCTTAATACGCTCGCAATTGGAATACGCAGCCCCAATATGGAGTCCTCTATATGATAAATATAAGAAAAGGCTCGAGATGGTCCAAAAAAAATTTTTACGCTCCATTCACTATAAATGCTACCGTTCAAAACTATCATACGCACAACTACTAACACAATACAAACTCCTAGGCTTGGAGTCCAGGCGAACGCTACTTATGGCTGTGATGCTGCATGGCATATGTAATAACAACTTTGACTGCTCTGATATCACCAATAAACTTTGTTATATTGTACCCAGAACTGTATTACGGCGAGGGGCGTGCGTGCCCCGGCTGTTCCACACTGTAAAGTGTAGAACCAATGCTGGCGCAAGGGCGCCCCTCCGTCGTCTCTTAGAAATATATAACACACACTTTTTCGATCTTGATATACAGGGTGTTTGGTGCATCGTTTGCTAAATGGAATTGGCCGAAAGGAGAGGTCATTTGCTATCTCTTAAGGCCCAGTAACTCATTCCTTATTACACCGGTTTTTTTATTATGACTTTTTAATTTTTATTTAGAAAAATACAAGAACTCTGCATTTAAGCTTAAATTTAAAAAAAAAGTTATGAGTATAGCCTTCAAATTTCATTTCAATTCTTATGTTTACTCTTGTATGGTTCTATGAAATACAAAATTATTTGCTAATTACATCTAGTTCCTTTTTAATAACTCACAAAGTTTTTGAAAAAAGGAAAAATATACTTAACACTCAACTTTACATTGCTGTAAAAAAAAAAACTAAAAGCGATCGGGATCTTCGAATTCTTTTAAAAAGTTCTCTAGTTTGTCCCCTTTCCATTGGTGTGCAATATACCAAAAAAAAAAATGTAATAACTTCAGTAATTCGCTAAATGTGTAATCGAAACATATCAGGCTGATATTCGATATTACGGTAAGAACACTAGTTTTTACATAAATAACATTCTTCATGTAGGTGGATAGTGTTATCTCACTCTTTCGCAGTCTCTTATCTCTTTCTAGGGTTCTAACTGTCCTCGAACTTGAAATAAAAAATAAACTTTTATTTAATAAGTACCTAATTAAAAATTTTATTCAAATTGTCCTCCACTATTGCATACACACGCGCGAAATATTCGTCTTATCTCGACTGTAGTGGTGTGTATACGTATTTCTGCTTTGATAGTGACGACTTACAACTGTACGCACTAACATGGAATGCAAACCCTTTTAGGTATACTGCGTACCTCACCGATGTTCTAAGTAACGGCTTTGACGTCATATTATCCCTCACGGATATATTTTTAAAAAACGGTTCTTGGGAGAAACTAACGCATTCTTACGCGTATTTTGTTTGTTGTATGGTCTCGAGAATTAAGACTATGATAACCGTGTCCAGTTTTGTCGTTTTTTATTACACTCGGACGTGGATGATCCGAACTTTTTAAAAAGAATTTCTACAAAAAGACTTACCCTAGACTCTACTTATAGAAAGAGATAAGAGACTGCGTAAGAGTGAGATAACACTATCCACCTACTTAAAGAATGTTATTTATGTGAAAACTAGTGTTCTTACCGTAATATTGAATATCAGCCTGATGTGTCTCGATTACACATTTAGCGAATTACTGAAGTTATTAAATTTTTTTTTTTGTATATTGCACACCGTTGGAAAGGGGACAAACTAGAGAACTTTTTAAAAGAGTTCGAAGATCCCGATCGCTTTTAGTTTTTTTTTTTACAGCAATGTAAAGTTGAGTGTTAAGTATATTTTTCCTCTTTTCAAAAACTTTGTGAGTTATTAAAAAGGAACTAGATGTAATTAGCAAATAATTTTGTATTTCATAGAACCATACAAGAGTAAACATAAGAATTGAAATGAAATTTGAAGGCTATACTCATAACTTTTTTTAAAATTTAAGCTTAAATGCAGAGTTCTTGTATTTTTCTAAATAAAAATTAAAAAGTCATAATAAAAAAACCGGTGTAATAAGGAATGAGTTACTGGGCCTTAAGAGATAGCGAATGACCTCTCCTTTCGGCCAATTCCATTTGGCAAACGATGCACCAAACACCCTGTATTTTCACTATCTCAAACAAAATTTAAAAGAATGGCTATTCAATCGCTTGCACAATGATTATGAATTCTTCTTAACCTAAACCGCCTCCAGTAGATACGTGCATTGATGTATAAAATATTTTTTTTATATCAATGTATGCGTGGTTTTGTTTCTTTCTCCATAAAAGTTTATTCCGCGGACATAGGTGTGGGTTACATGTTTACCTCTATTACCCTAGTTTTTTATTTACCAAAATTGTAACGTGTAACTGTTTTTTGTCCCTATAAAATAAAATAAAAAAATAAAATTGTAACGCGACCACACAGCGCGCCCGCATACGTCAGCACGCTCCTCCTACCGAGCCCCACTCAAGCGCACGCCGCCGCCACCATTCCGCGGCCGGAGAGTATATAAGGGCTTACGCGGCATCGGAGCGTCAGTTCGGCTCGCACGGACACGCTTCCTTCGGAACGGTTTCGGGCAGTTGAGCGCTCTCTGGCTTGCACGGTCGGCATCCATCTCGGAACCGACATCGGGCGGTCGTACCGAGTATTACGGTCGTTGTAGTACTTGTGTTCATTAGTGTGTAGTTTAAGTTGTTATTGTGAATCGAACAATAAATACCTTTTACTGTTACATCGGTTTGCGAGTGGTTTCATTGGAATAACCCTTATAAGTGGCGCACAACGTGGAGGCCGAAGATAGAAAATATTTAAGGCCACGGCCCACTCGCAAATCAGTTCGATTTGGAAGCAGTTCACCTGAAGAAATGGCTATCAACATGTCGGACAGCCAGTTTAAGGAGCTCATCCTTGCAATCACCACCGGCACACGAGGGAGGAGTACCTTTGCACAATGCCCAGCTAAATTTGGAGGATCAAAGGTGGAAGTTGAAGCTTTCTTAGCGGCAGTGACGGTGTTTAAGGAAGTGGAAAAAATATCTGACGAGAACGCTCTTGAAGGCCTACCTTTAGTTCTGATCGGTGACGCAGCGATTTGGTGGCAAGGCGTCAAAAGCAGCGTGAAGACATGGGAACATTTTAAGGAACGCTTACGCCATACGTTTGCTCCAAAGAAATTGGACTACGTAATCTATCAGGAAATAGTTGGTGTTAAGCAAGATAACCAGACCCCGACCGAGATTTTCATTGCCAAGAAGCGGGCACTTCTTGCCGAGATGTCAGAACCACATACGGTACAGCAAGAGATCAGCCTCATTTTTGGCCAGATTAAATTCGCCGTAAGGGAGAAAATTTGTAGGGATTCTATAAAAACTTTTGATGAACTACTAAAAAGGGCAAGGGATATTGAAAGAACACTGGTAGAGAAAAGTAATCAAAAAGAGGAATCAGAGTATTTACACGATAAAGATACAACAACACAACATAAAAATAATAAAAAACAAAATAAGACACGCTGTGGTTACTGTCGTCTTCCCGGTCACACAGCTGAGATATGCAGAAAGAAGGCAAGAGAGGAAGCAGATAAGCATAATGTTGTTGCTGTGAAGGCTGAAACTACCTCGAGCACCCAAAACGAAGACAAACCGAAGTTTGCCTGTTATGGTTGTGGTGAGCCAGGTGTGATACGCAGTCGCTGTCCAAAATGCAAAACCAAGCAGTCTCTAACGGCAGTCGATTTTTGTTTCTGTTCAGCCAATATGACTGCTGATGTACGACCACGTCCTACTGTACCTATTACCGTCGAAGAAATGACTGGGATAGCGTATATTGATACGTGTGCAAAGTCGAGTGTTGCCTCCTACCAACTATATACACGTCTAGAACGAAACGGCGTAAATTTTGGGAAGGAGATAATGTACGTAACCCTCGCCGATGGAGTACCACGGAGGCAGGACGTCCTTACAGTCAAGACGACTGTCAATCTCTATGGCCGGGACATAACCACGTCCTTCATAATTTTTCCTGACACCCGAGAAAATAGGACACTACTTGGGGTAGGATTTATAGAGGATGCTATGTTGGCCCTAGACCTTCCCCAACGAACTTGTCATTTTGTTGATGAACCACAGAAGAAGTACGACCTAAAACCAGAGAGTCTGGATGAATCAAAGGACATAGCGGGTGTTTTATCCAGTGTGTGCTTGCCAGCAATGGAATCGCCAATGATGAACACACCCAGCCCTGGACTATCGCCTGTTGGTATGACAAAATTCATTCCGCAACAGCAAGAGGAACCGTCTATGCAAATGATGACGCCTCCACATTCCCCTCAGAGAAGTAACTTTATTGTGCCTGGAGCAACAGAGCAAGCCTTGGAACGACCTTATGGACCATTAATACCCATAGGATTCTCGACTCCGCCCAAGAGACCACGAACTATTTTATTCGATGGATACTCTCCAATTATTGATTGAACTGAGATCTCTTCGGTTTCCATGTGCAGCCATGAGTGCCTACTGACGGAAGAAGAGACCAAGCGCTTACAACATTTCCTTGAGAGAAATAAAGCGGTATTCGTATCCAATGGCAAGCCAACCACGGAGACTGAACACACCATTGATACGGGATCACACAAGCCTATATCTGTTCCACCATACAGGCTATCACCAGTTAAGATGCAAACCCTGAAGGTAGAAATACAGAAGATGTGTGAGCAAGGAGTTATTGTGCCGTGTTCCTCACCTTGGTCAGCGCCAGTCGTACTAGTTCCGAAGAAAGACGGCAGTACGCGAGTCTGTCTTGATTACCGCCAGTTGAACGCGATCACGACTGCAGATGTGTATCCACTGCCACGTATCGACGATCTCCTACACAGTGCTAAGCCTACGCGTTACATGAGCACCATAGACCTCCGCGCCGGCTACTGGCAGATTCATGTTAAGGATGAAGACCAAGTAAAGACAGCCTTCATCACACCTTTCGGTATGTACAAATTTTTGAGAATGCCATTTGGTCTACGAAATGCACCTGCTACTTTTCAGCGCCTTATGGACAGGTTCCGCATATCCCTTAGTCATATTAAGCTCCTCATATATTTAGATGACCTAATAGTCATGTCCACCAGTCTAGATGAACATTTTAGGGACCTGCAAGACGTATTTGATCGCTTAAATGAGTACAATCTCACAGCAAACAAGGACAAATGCGTATTCTTCTGCTCTAAGGTCAAATACCTTGGACATTATATAACAGCTGATGGTCTTCAAGTGGATCCAGACAAAGTTGCTTCCATAATGGATATGGCAACACCAACAAACTTGAAGCATTTGATATCATTTCTGCAGATGTGTTCATGGTACAGGCGATTCATTCCTAATTTTGCAAAGATCACCGAACCACTCTCTCGTTTGACGAAAAAGAATTCTGTTTGGACCTGGAACGATGAACAGAAAACAGCGTTTGACGAGCTGCGGAAACTTTTAGTCACAGCGCCGGTATTGGTGCAGGCAGACCACACCAAACCTTTTACAATAAAATCAGACGCAAGTAACTACGCGATCGGTGCTGTTTTGGTGCAGGGGGAGGGGGCACAGGAACATCCAGTTGAGTATGCTAGTCGCCTCCTTACTCCGGCTGAAAGGAACTATTCAACCACAGAGCGAGAAGCACTAGCTGTAATTTGGGCTGTGAACTTCGTGGTTTCATCGAGGGAACGAATTTCACTGTACTGACCGATCATCAAGCCCTGAAGTGGCTTATGTCGCTGAAGTCCCCAACCGGTCGACTAGCTCGTTGGGCCCTGCAACTGCAACCCTATAATCTGACGATTAAATATATCAACGGAAGAACGAATGTTGTCGCCGACACCTTGTCACGTCCTAATTGCGATCCTACAATGGAAAAAGACTGTGGAGTATGCAGTATGGTAATTGATATGCCAAGGAAGAAATCAAAAGAAATAAGAGAAGAACAATTAAAAGACAAAGACATAAAGAAAATAATTAACGAACTAGAAGGAAACCAATATGAAAACGGAAGGTATTGGAGTACAAAAGGGTATCTTATGAATCAAGGGCTACTCTACAGGTACAAATCAGAACATGATAATGAAAATGCTCAACTAGTTGTACCCAAGCATGAGCAAGCAAAAGTTATCAGTGTATATCATGATGAAGCCTCCGCTGGTCATTATGGAGTGGAGAAAACCATTGAACGAATTGCCAAGCGATACTTTTTGAAGGGGATGAGAACCCAAATAGAAAGTTATATCCGGAATTGTATCCAATGTCAGCGATACAAACCAAGCAATCTCAAACCAGCGGGCCTGCTCCAAACTACGGCTCTTAACCAAAGATTTGAAGTCGTATCCTTCGATTTGTTCGGACCTTTACCTAAAACGGCTAAAGATGAGACATGGATCTTCATTGTAGAAGACCTGGCAAGTAGATGGGTTGAGTTATTCGCATTGAAGCAAGCTACTGCAGAGGAATGCGCTAGAGTATTACTGGATGAGATCATCCTTCGGTATGGCACACCAAGACGGTTTATTAGCGATAACGGGTCTCAATTTGTTAGCAGCGTGATGCAGCAATTGACGTACTGCCTGGACATCGAACACGGTTTTACTCCCGTTTATCATCCTGAAACCAACCCAGTCGAAAGGCGCAACCGAGATTTAAAAACACAGTTGGCAATACTAGTAGGAGATAACCATAACAGCTGGTCAGAACATTTGCCAAGCATACGTTTTGCCATGAATACAGCTGTCTGTTCATCCACTGGGTACACGCCAGCCTACTTAACTTTTGGCCGAGATCTTCGCACGATCGACGACATAAATCATGATCTGCGACACATAGTACAAAATGAAAATTTTGTTCCCGAGATAACACCGAAGTTATTGATGATGGCTACTACATTGAAAAGAGCCCATGAAATACAGGAGATGAAAGAGGAGAAGCGAAAAGAATACGCTGATAAGAGACGTCAATCATGTTCTAACTATCAGCCTGGCGATCAAGTTATGGTTGATGTTCATGCCTTAAGCAAATCGTCACAAGGTTTCAGTGCTAAACTAGCACCTCGCCGAGATGGCCCATACCTTATCAAAGACATTCATGGACCATCTTCTTTTCAGATTGCTGATCCCGCCACTCCAAACCAGACTGCAGGGTTGTATCACTCCTCAGCCCTGCGTCCGTACCAAGGGCTGGCATCAGCCGCCCTGCCCGAGCCGGTCTTACCATTACGCCGGCGAGGTCGCCCGCGGAAGAACAAGCCAACTCCGCCGGAGGCCCAGACAACCACAGTCAAGCCCCGACCCCGTGGGAGGCCGCCAAAGAAGCAGCAGCCTACCTAAGTCCTGTCTTCCTCACCGGGGCGTCTTCGAAGACAGAGGGGGAGACTGTAACGCGACCACACAGCGCGCCCGCATACGTCAGCACGCTCCTCCTACCGAGCCCCACTCAAGCGCACGCCGCCGCCACCACTCCGCGGCCGGAGAGTATATAAGGGCTTACGCGGCATCGGAGCGTCAGTGGATTGGCTCAGTGGTCATTCCGCATTAGTGTCTTCCACGTGTCACTAGTGTTTCCCGCGCGGACCGCATATTTTAACCGTTTCTCTTGTGTTTGCACGGGTTACCTAGCTCACTCGTGCGAACACAGGGGAAGCCACCCGCGCTGCCCGGCGGAGTCCCGCCGCAGCGGTCGCGGTGACCACCACCCCGAAGATGCCGAAGCCCGGCAAGCGCGGCTCTTGGGGCCGCGATGCCGGGCCCGAGGAGGAGTTACGTCCGGCGTTGGACCGGGCGATATCGATGCCGAATATCGGCGAGGTGTCGTCCGGTGCGCCGTCGGGTGTGACAGCTCGAAAGCCGCCGCCGAAGAAAGAAGAGAAAGGAGGAGGAGGGGGAAAGGGAGCCGCTGCGGCTGCCGGCCCACCGGCGGCACCGGCGCCTGCGCGCGCGACCGCGCCCGCTGTACGGGCCGCGGCGCCCGCGCGCACCGCCGCGCCAGCTGCGCGTGCCGCCGCGCTGCCAGCGCAGCCCGCGCCGCCAGCGCACACCACATCACCACCCGCGCGTCCCCGCGCACCCCCGGCGCGCTCTGCCGCGCCCCCACCCAGTTTCGTGTCGCCGCCCGCGCCCTCCGGGGCTGCGCTGGCGGCGGCGCTCACTCATCAAGCCGTGCCAGCTTCCCGCACCGCCGCGCCCGGCCCCCGCTTCTCGCTGGCGGGGCCGGCTTTGGCTGAGCGGGAGCGGCCGGCGCTCCAGATGTCACAGGCGCCGGAGTCACCGGCGCCCCCGAGGGCCTCCGCCTTCGACTCACCGGCGATGCTGTCGGCATGCTCCTCACGCGTGGGGTCGAGCATGTCGCTAGTGTCGGTCGGCTTAGCCGCGTCCGGTCGCGCCGACGTGTCGCGAGATACGTCCCCGCGATCCGGGCGTTGGCCTACCGAGGGCGGAGCCGCATCCGTGTCCACGCCGCAGACACCCGAACTTTTCATCCCGCCGCCGCTGGGGTTCGGCTTTGAGTTCCAACTCGAGCCCAGACCCCAGAGGCGCCCCAGGAGCCCGGACGAGACCGCCGCCGAGGAAGAGGCGAAGCGGTACTGTGTCGACCCGCCGCGGCCACAGCGCGAACGCGCGCCGCGGGGTCGGGGCGCACCCGCCTCGCCCACCTTCGCTGACGCGGCGCGGCGCACACCGCCGCCGCCGCCGCTGTCGCCCGCACCAGTACCGGCAGGGGTAAGTGTTTTAAGCCTACCCCCTGCCCCCCCTGCAAATACCGCACCCCCTGATGCCGCCCCCGACGCCACGGCGTCGACGACGACGTCGAAGCAGCCGTCGGGGAAAAAAGAAAAGAGACTTAAATATCCTCCGCTGGTAGTGGAGAAGCTGCCCAACTGGGCCACCCACTTCCGGGCCATCGCGACTAAGCTGGGCCGGCCGCCCAACGCTCGCCCATACGGGTCCGGGGTTCGCTTTACCCCCGACTCCGAGGACGAGTACCGGCTGGTCCAGCGATATCTGACCGGCCTGGAGAAGGACAGCGGCGTGTCGTGGTTTGCATATTCGCTGCCAGCGGAGCGCAATCTGAAGATCGCCATCAGGGGGCTACCACCGGACACAGACCCCCAGGAGATCGAGGAGGAGCTCCGGGCGTTGGGCTACCAGCCGGAGTACGTGCGCCATATTAAGGGCGCACAAGGAAGACCCGGCTGCGTGTTTCACGCCATCCTAAAAAAGACGCCCGACGTCCGGGCAATCTATGACACCACCGTGTTTATGTTTATGCGGGGTGTCAAGATCGAGGCTTGGCGGGGCAAACGTGGGCCCGCCCAGTGCCACAGGTGCCAGAAATTCCGGCACAGTTCCCATCAGTGCCACCGGCCGCTCGCTTGCGTCCGATGCGGCGGGGAGCACGTGGCACGCGACTGCCCGCGCCCGCGGGAGGCGCCGGCCACCTGCGTCAACTGCGGTGGCCCGCACCCCGCGTGCAACAACAAGTGCCCCGTGTTCCAGGCGGAGACTCGGAACAAGCGAGCGGGGACTGCCGCCATAACCACCGCCGCGCGCCGGCCACCAGCGGCCACCGAAAGGCCGCAAATGGTGGAGCAGGAGGCCCACAGCGCCACACTTATGGCGGCAGCCAACGGGCCCACAGAAAAAGGCCAAGCCGCCTCCTCGAAGCGGAGGAGGAAGAGGCGCGGGGGTAAAGGGAAGGGGAAGAAGAAGGTGTCCCAACCCCCCCCTCCGGCGACCCAGGCAGAGATCCCTGAGGCCGACCCTGCCTTAGGTGGGGCACAGGTCGTGAGAGATAGCACGGCAGCTACAACTAGCGCCAGTGCAGCGCCGCGGCAAAACGCGGAACTAAAACTGAAACAGTTCGCACAGAAAACGAGCCGCGGCGCCACCGGCGCAAACATTACGCATGACGCCAAGACCGAGACGCCAAAGGAATTTACGACCTGTGCCATCAAGCTCTTGATGGACTTGATCAAGGCCATAAGGCAGGGTCAAGACATCGAGACGGTCATCCTTGATGGCCTGGCCACATTACTCACCCTGTACCATGGCTAGGCCATTAAGGGTGATCCATTGGAACGCCCGCGGCCTTAAGGGAAAGGTCGCCCCCCTCCGCCATCTCCTGAGGGAGCAGGACATCGACGTGGCGCTTATAAGTGAGACCCTACTAGGGCCCGAAGATAGGGTCAGGGTCCCAGGGTACCACTTATATAGGAAGGATGAAAGGTCGGCCGACACAAATACCCGATACCGTGGTCTGGCGGTACTTGTGAGGCGAAGAGTCGTCCATCAGGAACTCCCCTTGCCGTCGCTCAGGAGCTTCTACGCCCTGGGTGTGCAGCTACACGTAGCCGGCGAGGACATCAACGTCTACGCCTGCTACAAGCCGCCCGCGGCTCACTTGGACCTTACCGAGCTGCGGGCCCTGCTTGTAGACACCACACGCGCCACCATCCTCGCTGGCGACTTGAACTGCAAGCACCCGGCGTGGAACTCCTACTCTACGAATACCGAGGGGAGACGGCTCTTCGCGGACTCGGAAGCCCTCGGCTATACGGTGTCCGGCCCAGAGACACCGACGCACTACCCAGACACTGCGCGGTATATGCCGGACGTGCTGGACATCGTAGTCCACCGGGGGCTAAGCAGCCAGATCACACAACAAGTGATAGACGACGAGTTACAGTCGGACCACCAACCTGTACTCGTCGTCTTATCGGGAACGCCGACCCGACTGAAGCCCATAGCGCCACGTCGAGTCACGGACTGGACAAAGTTCGAGGAAAAAGTAGAGGCCACCACGCCGACTCGGCCTATCGCTACCTCCGCGGACGTTGACAAGACCGCGGATGACGTCACTGCTTGCATAAAGAGCGCCTTAGAAGCGGCGACATGCACGCAGCCGCAGGGGAGAGGGCTACTGCCGCCCCTGCCGGCGCACATAAGCGCAATGATCGCCGAGAAGAGGCGCATTCGCAAGCAGTGGCAACAATCAAGATGCCCGGCACAAAAGAGGGAGCTCAACCGTCTCGCGGAGAAGGTTAAGGCCGAGTTACAGGCGCTTACCACCGCGGGCTGGGAGGACAGGTTAGACGCCACGGCGGACAGCTGGCCGTCATTATACAAGCTCTGCGGCCAGCTGACGAACACCCCAGCTCCGGTGCGGCCCCTGCTCAACAGCGACGGGGCGCTAAGGTATGTAGCAGAGGACCGGGCGGAGGTCTTCGCCGACCACCTGGAGCGTCAATTCCGCCCGAACCCGACCAGCGACACCGACCATGTCGCAGCAGTCGAGCAACACCTGGGAGACTACTTCGCAACGCCGATAGCTCCCGATGAAGACCCAGTCTTTTTCTCGCCGGGCGCGGTCTGACGCGCCATCCTAAAGACGAAGCCTAGGAAGGCCCCCGGTGCGGACGGTATCACCAACGCAGTGCTGCGCCACCTGCCGTACCGTATGGTAGCGGCGCTGGCGCGCCTGTTCACGGGGATACTGCGCACGGGGGCCTTTCCCGCCTCGTGGAAGGAGGGGCGCGTCATCATGCTGCCCAAGGCGGGAAAAGACATTCTGAAGCCGGAGAGCTATCGGCCGATCACCCTGTTGCCGACAGTCTCCAAGGTGTTCGAAGCACTCCTGCTGCGACATCTCCAGCCCCACATCGCGCCACGCTCGGAGCAGTTTGGGTTTCGGGCGGAGCACAGCACGACGCTCCAGCTGTCAAGGGTACTGCACCACCTCACAGCTGCGCTCAACAGGAAGGAGTACTCGGTGGCAGTATTCCTTGACATGGAGAAGGCCTTCGACCGCGTCTGGCACGACGGCCTGATATACAAGTTGGCCACTTCAGGCGCGCCCCGTCGCGTCGTTATGGTGGTCTCTACTTTTCTCTCTAACAGGACATTTAGGGTGGTGGTCGACGGGGCGCTCTCTAGCGCCCGCCCGGTGCTCGCGGGTGTGCCGCAGGGCAGCTGCGTGTCGCCGGCGTGTTACTCACGTTACACCGACGACATCCCCACCACCTCGGACGCTATGCTCGCGCTGTACGCCGACGACGCCGCGTACATTACTACATCGCTCAATGCGAAGTACGCGGCCGTCAAGATGCAGCGCGCGCTCGATCTGCTGCCTGAATGGCTGTCCAGGTGGCGGCTGTCGGTTAACGTGGGTAAGACGCAGGCCATGGTCACCGGCTTTGCGCGCCTCCCACCACCCTTGAAGCTGCAGGGAGCCGACATCACGTGGTCGCCCCGGGTCAAGTACCTGGGGGTAACCATTGATCGTCGGCTCACGATGGGGCCACACGTCCGCTCGGTCGCCGCAAAAGGTAGGGTCGCCCGCAACCTCCTTAAACCGGTGCTCTCGTCCCGAATACCGGCGCGCGTCAAATTGGGCGTGTACAAGCTGTACGTGCGCCCAATACTGACGTACGCCGCCCCGGCATGGTTCGCCCTCACGTGCGAGTCGAGCCGAAAGCTGCTCCGCGCGCAGCAGAGTCTGGCGCTGCGGACCATTGTTGCCGCTCCTCGCTACGTGAGGAACGATGTCCTAGAACGGGACCTCGGGATTGAGAGCCTGGACGAGTTTGTGCGGCGCCTCGCGACGGGAATGTTCGCGCGTGCCGACGCATCCGCCTGGCCGCATGTCCAGGACATTGCGCCCTGGCACGCGCGCCCCCCCGACGCGAGACCCCTGCCCCGCGACCTGGTAGCGGACGACGACCCCATCGCACCGGATTGACGCCTCGAGTGAGCCGCACCCAGGTTACACGCGGCTCACTCGATTCAATAGTACTCCACACACACTACATACACTCGTCGCGTGGCGTGTGCTAGGTTAATATAGGCACGTCACGCGGCGAACGCAGACACCCACTACTCATCAGACGCCTAAACTCACGCGCGTATGCGCAGCGCGGGCCGCGGTACGCGCAGACACTGGGCGGTGTTACACAAAACAATACCGCCCACACACACATGACTGCTCCTTAGCCCGGACCGTGCCCGGCTAGCTCTGGAAGCGGGACGGGCGGGAGCAATACACCTAATTCTGTAGGAGCGTCGAGTCGGCACCTCTGTCGCTGGTCGTCCCCCGCCGGGCCTCCCCCAGGTAACTGAGGGTCTCACCTGGCGGGGACAGACCGCCGAGGTGTCGTGAAGAAAGCGGCGCTGTGAGACAGCGTCCTGGCGCGCCTACAGAAAAACATCATGCAATCACTCACATAGGCGCGCGTAACAATACGCGTGCCTAACAATTGCCGCAGGCCAATGTAGCCGACCGAGGGAGGGGCCTGTTTTTGCAGGCCACCGCATGGCCTCCGCGGCCGGGGGGCGAAGCCCCGGAACCGCTCGCCACGCCCCCTGACGGGGGCGTCGCGATATCTCTCCGAGGAGCGTCAGTTCGGCTCGCACGGACACGCTTCCTTCGGAACGGTTTCGGGCAGTTGAGCGCTCTCTGGCTTGCACGGTCGGCATCCATCTCGGAACCGACATCGGGCGGTCGTACCGAGTATTACGGTCGTTGTAGTACTTGTGTTCATTAGTGTGTAGTTTAAGTTGTTATTGTGAATCGAACAATAAATACCTTTTACTGTTACATCGGTTTGCGAGTGGTTTCATTGGAATAACCCTTATAAAATAAAATAAAATAGGACAATACTAAAATAAATTCCTTTTTCTTTTTTTTTTATCGCGACACTAACCCAAATAGAAAACAAGTTGTGAGTTCAAAGAATAGACTTTTATCGCCAGATAAATAGGCCTGGAGAACCAAGGTAACCGACATAGCCCGAAGAATTGCCAAACGTAAGTGTCAGTGGGCAGGGCACATTGCTTGCAGAACAGATGGCCGACGGGTCCTAAAAGTCCGTAAGACGTAGCGTCGGAAGGCCGCCCACAAGGTGGACCGAAGACCTTGTGAAGGCCGCAGGAACTCGTTGGATGCGAAAAGCATAAAACCAGTCGAAGTCCATTTCGACCGGTTTTGTGCAAGCACCACCAAGTACTTGGGGGTGGCCTACGTCCAGCAGTAGACGTCTATCAGATGAAATGATGATGATGAAATAGGCCTGACAGGGTTAAAATAACGCGAGTACTTTAATAGAAACACAATAAAATAATGCCTCAAAGGCTTATCAGAGAATACGCGATGTGTGCGTCCACAGTGAATGCGCGTTGGCTGGGGCCTGTGGCGGGCGCGACAAGCGGTGCGATGCGGTGGCCACATTGACGCGCGAGCTGTTGTAGCATTTGGACGTGATTCAGGGGTGACAGACCATGGACGACGATACTAGACAGTCAGATCCTGAAATGGGAGGTGTTGAACTGGTGTGCACGAAATAAATAAAAACAGAGAAATAAGAGGTGAATTTTTTTACTTATTTATACGAAGAATTGAAATTGTACCCTACAAAATTTTTTGAGTAGGTACACTCGAATGTCCGTGTCAACATTTGACTACATCCTAAGTAAAATATCACCTAAACTCACCAAAAATGATACAAACATTTTAATGCAAAAGCCCTAACGCCGAGCGACAAGACTGAACTGATTTGATATCCCCGCTACCCGCGCATTAGGTCGCTTGTTGACTAGGCCCGTAGTGTGGCCATAACCCGCGGATAGGAACGTTGGAAAAATACGCGCCCTAACTCGCTCAGGCCCGTCGCGCTAGGCTCCCGCCTTAGTCACTGCACTATGGACACAAAGGCGCGTTTAATTTGTTTGATATTTCGCGCCCGTCATCGCAACCGCGCTAGGCTTGCAGTGTGGACGCACACGATGGCTTGCCAAAGTTTTTCGTTTACTTAATCGAAAACGAAGATCTTCGCACTTCGCTTTGATTTATTTTCCCTGCTTCAACTGTAAGCAAAATTGAATTTGCATATTTTCGGGGAGTGCAAGTGTTAAATTAAAGATTTATTTGCCGACTTCACTACCGCCAAAGTGCAAATATTATTTTACATTTTGTTTTAGATTGAATGTTTTACATTCAGGATTTTACGCTGGTTAGGGACTAAAATCTGAATACAAAATGTACATGTTAGTTCATATTATTTATCTAGGATTTCATTATTGTCGCATAGCTAGGCATCTATCACTTCCAAGTTTCCGCTTGAGTACATCAAGGATATTTTTTGTGTATAATCAAATGTTATGTTTAGTTTTAGTTTAGTGTCCACATATCGCTCAAAGAGACCTGCCAGTCAATTCTGTAAAAATCTCACCGTGAAAACTTAGGTGAAGTGAGTTTGTTTTTGCTAAGCGGTGCTATTCTGTAAAAATCTCACCGTGAAATCTGCAGGTGAAGTGAGCGTGGAGTGAGCTGTCAATAGTGTCAATTCCTAGCAAAAACAAACTCACTTCGCCTAAGTTTTCACGGTGAGATTTATACAGAATCGACCGGTAGAATCGACACTATTGACAGCTCGCTCCACGCTCACTTCACCTGAGTTTTCACGGTGAGATTTTTATAATAATAATAATAATGGTTCCGAGAAAAAAGAAAAAAATAATAATCAATTTATTGACACACACAAGTTAGGAAACATACAAACAGTAACAATGATAGTTAAAAGAGTGCATAAGTAGAAGTACCCGTGGGCCCCAAACTAGGCACAGCCTGTATCTTGGTGGCCCAGTTTTACCATACCATTTTACAGAATAGCACCGCAGGAACGCCTTTTACAAACGACCGTATGGGTATAATCAAAGAGATTGGGATTGGATTGATTGGTGTTTTAGCACAGACAAAAAAAAAATTCTGAAAAATCCTTCACCAATGGGATTTGATACGATTAACTTAACAGTTAACCATCCTTTTATGATTCTGCTAAAGTGGCCTTTTTAGGCCCCTAGAGTGTCAAAAGATATCACTTCAGCATTAATTCGCATTTTGTGCAAATAAAGCAATTTTAAAATGGGTTATAGAGACAGACTTTTAAATCGGCGATAAGTAGATCTTAGCAGATAGCATGACAATCTCAACAAATTGAGATTGTCATGCTATCTGCTAAGATCTACTTATCGCCGATTAATTCCGCGTTATGTGTATTTTTAGTTCTTAGGTACATAAATTAGTACCAGAGACAAAATTTATTGCTAATGGGCTCTGGTTTCCAGTTTAAATGGAAAAAAAACCAGAATATATTTTATTCATCTTTCACTCTTTTAACACAATTGGTTATACGGAGCTACCTACATTGCAAACTTGCGAAGCAACAAAAAAATGTATTAAAAAGATATGCTCTTGCATGCACTGGTCCACCATCAACACCACCAACAACACCACTTCACACTTTCAACAAAAATGAACTGCAGAAAAAAAGGTTTACGTAAAATAATCTAGGTAGTCAAACTACGATGTTGCCTCAGGGACACACGATGCGATACTACCTGAAAATTGCTCTTTATAAACTGCTTCATGAAACTCCTCGTGTGAATTTTCAACATTTTAGTTTGGGAATATCTGTGCCCGGGGAGCTTTATTGTTCAGCGCTATGGAGTTAAAACTTATTTACTTCAATACATTTCTATGTAAGTAGTTGATACTCGAGTTTATAAGCCTGAATCTATTGGCGGTGACGGTTCCTTCATTTCTCCGATATTAGCGAATAAGGCTTCATTAAAAGTAACAAGTTAATTAGAAGGATTTCTCCCTCCTCGACCTGTTTTGACGTAATTCAGGAAGATAGTTCTGTAGTGGCTACAATAATTTTTGAAGTGAAAACTTCTATAGGCGCGTTGGGCATTTTTTGAGATGGAAAAAAACCATCGAATTCGCGCCACTGTTGCCGTAAGCGACACCGCGCGTGTTTTGTTTATAAGACGATTAAAAAAATACCCGCTTCGGATGTGTTCAGCTGTCCTCGGGATGTACTCGGTTTTTATGTATATCCGATATGTCAGTGAGTGATCACAAAGTATTGTTTGTGTTTTGTTTTCACTTCTGTCGGAACTCCCGGACTGCATTTTTTTATTATTTTACCAATAGGTATTAGGCATTTTTTCAATAAGGGAAATTTATAATGTAGGCAAATAGTATCTGTACGAAAGCTGCTGCCTCGCGTAGATATACGTTTTCAGAATTAGTATTCATGAGACGAACGCTAAAAGTCTAAAAATGGTAGGTATAATTTCAGCAGGTACCATCACAGCTTACAACCCTTTTTTAACAAGAAAACTTTTCGTTGTTGTAAGAAAGGACTAGGGCTTGATTATGATAAAAAAACTGATTGGATTTTTTGTACATCTACATCTTGTTTAGCAGCTAAGTATTTTGTTTAGATTATTTAAATTATTTATATGATAGATGATATTTCTGTAACAAACTATAAACGTAGTTTTAGGTATATCTTTATTACAGGTAAATGGCGTGCACGTGCAATGTCAGCTGTATAAGGTAGGTACGTCCTGCGAACAGTGGAGTCGTAATGACCTGAGATGGGATAAAAGATTACTTTGCAACAGTGACCCTCTCAGTAGCAATTACAGATAAGCTCAGTACTGCTGAGTGTTGACGACATCATAAGGGCGGTTCTATGTTCTATGTTATGGATTTGTTTCCGTACTTAGTCCTCCAATGAACCATTATGCGTGCTTAAGGGCGGTTTGTTATATGGTCTTTCTCTGCATTTGCAATTCATTAAATAGAAATTAGAACGAATTGCTCCATAGGTATTGTAGTTGGAAACTATGTGCAACTAAAATAACAGTAATATTCACTATACAGCCAGATAACTATGATAAATATTATCCTACTAGCTGCGCCTAGCGGTTTCACCCGCATAACTTTTGATCCCGTGGAAATATCGGAATAAAAAGTTGCCTATATGTTAATCCAGGGTGTCAGCTACCTCCATACAATGTTTTTCTATCAAAATTGGTCCAGCCGTTTGAGCGTGAAGAAGTAACAAACATATAAACACACACACACACTCACAAACTTTCGCCTTCATAATATTAGTGTGATTATACCAAGTCTTGTTTGTGGTTCATACGAGCTTTCATAATCAGGCTATTTTACGAGCTTAAATCAAATGAAGAGTTAATTAAATGACACCACACATTACACAACACCTAATGTTCACACACATTATGTTCATACTGTTGTGAACCTTTTAGTTAATTAGACTGTATTTCATGATTATCTTTAGTGTATTCTAATAGTTGCTTGTAATAAATCGTGTTCTGACAGAATAATAATGTAGCAACTACACCACAGTGCGGAACAGTCGAAAGACCCTTGTGTACAAAAATTATGTTCAAAGGGTTATAAACTAGTTATTTTCAATATTCATGATTATTATTTTTTTTTTTTATAATAATATGCTCTCGGCAAAGCAATTAGGAGTTGAGGGTGCTTTTATTAACGTGTCGTAAACAATAAAAAATTTGATTGACGAGTTGTTTAAAACTTCACAGATACTTTCTGCCCAATGTTTGAATTTTTTAATGTGTGAATTTGACAATACTAATTTAGTTTGATTATATTTGATGGGTGTTGAGTATCAAGCTCCAGGTGTGCTGCTGGTGGTCTTGACTAGGTATAATAAAAAAACTACTGCGATATTACAAGGACTGTATTGCTGATTACAAAGAGACGACCGATATGTGCGCACGCTCAAGGTGTCGGCGAACGAGTGAGTGGCGGGGGAAGCCTGCGATCGCGGTGTGGTGTGTGGCCCGATGTGACGTCAGGAACATATTCCCCGCGTTGAAGAGAAGTCTTCAAGAGTTCAGGATGATGTTGAAGAGACCGGAAGAGGGCATACGTTGTTGTAGGCACGTGTTATGATGCCCTTCTTCGTCAGGATGTCGGCGACTCGACAATGTCCGTCAGAGCCAGTCTTCACTGCAACCACTCTACCCAGCAACCACAGAAGAGGAGGAAGATTGGTGTTTCTCACTAACACCATGGTGCCTGTTTTCAGCTCTTGCCCAGCTGTCTGCCATTTGGTTTTCTGCTGCAGGAGAGACACATACTCATTAGAGAAGCGCTGCCAAAAATGTTGTCGTAGTTTTTCGATGCGATCGAAGCGCTGTAGCCGCTGGATATTGACGTCGGTGATCTGAGGACGAGGGACTGACGTGAGTGATCGTCCGATGAGGAAGTGTGAAGGAGAAAGATAAGAAAGATCTGATGGATCAGTGGATAGGGGTGTTAATGGTCTGGAATTTAAAATAGCCTCTATCTGAATCAGACAGGTTGAGAGCTCTTCATATGTTAAATGAGTTAGGCTCATGACTCTACGCAATAAATGCTTGGTGGACTTTACTGCACTTTCCCAAATCCCACCGAAATGTGGGCTGTAGGCAGGTATAAATTTAAATTCAATGTCTTTGGTTGCAAGATCTGACTCTATATGACTAGATGAAACCTTTAAGAAGCGTGAAAGCTCATTGAAAGCTCCCACAAATGTAGTGCCGTTGTCGGAGTACACGCGTTGAGGCTTGCCCCGACGACTAATAAATCGGCTGAAGGCCGCAAGGAAAGCCTCCTTGGTGAGGTCGGAAACCAGCTCCAGATGCACGGCTCTGACTGCAAAGCACACAAAAACACAAATGTATGATTTTAGTAGCTTACATCCTCTACCCTTACGGTCGGCTATCAGCACTGGCCCGGCATAATCAAGCCCTGTATTCAAAAAAGGGTACTCTAGATGAGTCCTATCGCTTGGTAGGTTGCCCATGATGACCTGAATAGGCTGAGCTTTGAAGCGAATGCAGCGAACGCAGTTACGCACTACGTGCTTAGCCAGGTTTCTGCCTGCTAAAGGCCAGTAAGTGAGTCTAATGTGTGCTAAAAGTAATTGTGGCCCTGCGTGAAAGAGTGTTTTGTGTTCTCTTTCGAAGATAATTTTCGTCACGTGATGTTTGCTACATAAAAGGATAGGATGCTTGACATTGTAACTATAGTTGGAGTTGTTAAGACGTCCACCTACGCGTATTAAGTTGTCTGAATCAATGAAGGGAGAAAGACTTATTAATCGATTCTTTTTATGTAATGCCTGATTAGTTTTAAGACATGAATATTCCTCAGGAAACATTTCCTGTTGAGAAATCTGTAATATAAGATTCTGTGATGATCGTAATTCTGAAACTGATAAGTAAGATGATTTTTTGTTATTCTGATTCTGACAATTATGAATGAATCTTTGTATATAGGCTATGATTCTTATGAGTGATGTAAATGATGATTTTTTATGAATTAAATTTGAAAGTATGTTGTTATTATTTTGTTTATGTGTGTCAGCAGTTGTATGTAAAGATGATTCTGGTAAAGATTGGATTTGTGTATTAGGTGAAGTAGGAAATTTGATTTCTCTATGATTAAGAAAATCAGGACCCGACCACCAAAGAGTGGACGAGCTGATGCAATCAGCCTTCACCCCCCGAGATGTGAGATCAGCGGAATTGCTCTTCGAAGGTACATAGCTCCACGTCTGTCCGGTCGTAGCTTCTTGGATTTCACTCACTCTATTGCGGACGAATTGGTCAAGCCGACTTGGCATTGTTGACAGCCATCCAAGCACGATCATCGAGTCACACCAAAAGAAACAGTGATTAAACTCTAGAGTGAGTGATTTACGTACCTTCAGAAAAAGTCTTGTGCCCAGTAAAGCACCACACAACTCCAACCTTGGTATGGTTGTGGGCTTTATAGGAGCGACCTTGTTTTTGGAAGCTAAAAGGCGAACGCAAACTGTTCCATCGACTGCTACCGTTCTGACATAAGTACACGCACCATAGGCGCGTTCAGAAGCGTCTGTGAAAGTGTGTAGCTCTATTATAGAAGCATTGCTACAAGATACCCAACGAGGAACGTAAACTGAGTTAAGAGCTGGAAGTGACTGTACGAAATCAAGGAATTGTGATTTTATTTCTGTTGGTACTTCATCATCCCAGTTACATTTAAGTATCCACAGCTGCTGTAACATAAGTTTAGCCTGTACTATGCATGGCCCGACGAGGCCTATTGGATCAAATACCTGACTTATTAAAGATAAAATGTTACGTTTTGTAATTTTTGAAGTTGGTTTTAAATCTATAGAAAAAAATAATCTGTCTGTTTTACAGTCCCAGTATAGCCCAAGTGTTTTGCTAGGACTGTCATTTAGGTTTAGTTTTTTATCTTGATTTTCTGGTTTTATATTAGTGACTGACTCTAATATCTTCGGACTATTTGATTGCCACTTTCTAAGCTGAAACTTGGCGGACTCGAGAGTATTCACTACCCCTTGACATAAATTTATGACTGACTCAATCGAATCGCCACCACTCAAATAGTCGTCTACATAAAAATCACGTCTGATGGACTGACTAACCTCTGGGTCTGAACATTGATCTGCAAGCGAAACTAGGCATTTTGTGGCCAAATACGGGGCTGAAGCTGTGCCGTATGTAACTGTATTCAGTGCATAGGTCTTTAAAGGGTCTGAAGAATTGAATCTGAAAACAATTTGTTGTAACGGGCGCTGAGATGGCTCAACTAAAATAGCTCTATACATTTTTTCAATGTCACCTGTTACAACAAACCTGTGTTGCCTGTATCTTAAGAGTATGGATAGCAGATCCTCCTGTACGGTTGGACCTACCATCTGGATGTCGTTGAAGGACTTGCCCGAGGTGCTGGAGGCCGAAGCATCGTAAACTACGCGAAGTTTTGTGGTAGAACTCGACTCGCGCACAACACCATGATGAGGCATATAATAATTAATTTCTGAATGATTTGTTTGTGAATGTTCTGTCATGTGATGAAGGTCAATATATTCTTGCATGAATTGCAAATATCTATTTTTAAATGTGGAGTCCCGCTCAAATCTACGCTCTAGGGAGAGGAAACGACGCTTTGCCATCGCGTAAGAGTCACCTAAGCACTCGAGCGAGTCCTTCAATGGTATGGTGACAACGAATTGACCATGCGTATCCCGACGTGTGGTCTCTTGAAAGTGTTTTTCACAAGCCTGTTCTTCTGTTGAGAAACAGTTTGTGGACGACACCGTATCAAGTTCCCAGAAGCGAGTCAGCTGATCTGACTCCTCATGTGAAAGAAAGTGACAAACAGAAGGTTGTGTACGAAGACGAGACCGACTGACGCGGCCCGAAATAAGCCAACCCAGTTTGGATGACTGTAATCTAGGCTGATTATTGCCTAAATTAATGGTATCGGAACCTAAGACGTCCCAGAATACCTCAGCACCTACTAGAATATCGATAGCAGTCGGCACGTTAAATGATGGATCTGCTAATTGAATACCTGGCGGGATGGTAATGTACCTTTTATCTACATAAGAGCCAGGCAACAATTGTGTGATCTTTGGTAAAACAAAACAGCTTACTTTCGCCTGATAGCCACCATTACAAGACCGCAAATGAAGACTGCAGCTTTCTGAGGTACTGGAAACTTGACCGTTTATACCTGAGACGGTGGAGCTAGTGCTGCGTTTTACCAGGCCGAGCTTCCCACAGAGCTCTTCGGTGATGAAGTTGGAGGTGCTGCCGTTATCCAACAGGAGTCTGGCAGTATGAAGCTCTCCATTGACGTCTGTCACCTTTGCCAAGGCTGTGGATAGCAAAATGTGAACCTGATTAGTTTCTGAACAGGGTAATACGACGTTTGTTGACAAAACAATGTTTTCCCCTGTCTGTTTTTCTGTTGATTCCCTATGTAAGAGGGTATTGTGTTTGATCTTGCAGTATTTGCAATGCGAGAGACTGCAACGCTTTTCGTTATGACCAGGGCGAAGGCAGTTCATGCAAACATTGCTTTCTGAAGCTTTTTTAATGCGCGCTTCTATGTCAAGATTTCTGAAAGGCTGACAACTGAATAAAAAGTGATTCTGAGTACACATAGGACATTTAACATTGTCTGAATTGTTATTATTTTTACTTTTAGTTGTTGTAAGGAAGTTTTTAGTTTTGTTGTTTTCATTTGTGTTTTTTGTTGTTGTTGTGTTTTTATTATAATTTAAGGATTCAAGTAAATCTGCTCTGGGGGCCTAAAAAGGCTACTTTGGAGAAACATAAAAGGAATTATAAAATGGCGAAGACAATCCGTGTTTTTCTTTTTTTTCGCTGCACTACGTAGGTACAATCAAAGAGATTGGGATTGGATTTGGATTGGATTGATTGGTATTTTAGCACAGACAAAAAAAATAACTGAAAAATGCTTCATCAATGGGATTTGATACGATTAACTTAACAGTTAACTGTCCATTCTGTTATCCTTTTATGATTCTGCCAAAGTGGCCTTTATAGGCCCCCAGTTTGTTAAAAATTTTATATAATTTTTTATATTTGGAAAGGCATTTAAATTATTTTTATATTCTTCCCATTCCCTTCGTGTGACCTTGTCAAGTTTTTCTGACATCATGTATATTATAAGGGTTTCCCCTAGACCCCCTTGCTCAGAAGGGTGCCCTAAAGTTGACAAAGCACGAAGATTTTTATTTGTGACGTCAATCATGTTCCTTAATGATTTACAAGATTCATGTTGAATTTGTTCAAGATTAAATAAGGCCTGTACGTGATTATTAACAAGTAGTCTTTCATTGTCGTACCTTTCGGATAATAACTGCCAAGCTGTAGCATAGTTATCTGCTTTGAAATCTATGCTTTTTATCACTAATGACGCGCTGCTGGTTAAGGCAGCACGCAAGTAGTGAAATTTATTAATGTCTTGTATGCTGTCATTGTTATGAATAAGGGAAAGATACGTATCTCGGAATTCAAGCCAGTGCTGATAGTCCCCGTCGAAGTGAGGCAAGTCTATCTTAGGCAGCCGAACGAAGTCGTGCCTGCAGCCAGAGCCGTGACGCGCGAGGTCCTCGTCGGAGGTGGCAGACATGAGCGCGGGCGAGGAGACGCGCGCGGGGGCGAGGCTTGCCCTCGCGCGGGCCACCAGCGCGTGGTACTGCGTCTCGAACTGCTCCCTCTCGTCATACATTTCGTCCGCATCCTCCGACAACAGCTCCAACTCTGTCTGCAACACGTCGAAATCCTTATATAGTGTTTCCATTAAACCAAGACGATGTTTTAATTCTGCTGCTTGGAAGCTATCTAAATCATTACCCGTGCTAGGTATTAATCTTAAAAAGTTGCTAAAATGCGTAAGCTTTGCTTTGTAGCCACCACGCCTCTTTATAAGTTCCCTTAACTTTGCATCAGACATAATGAGAAGGTAGGTAGGCAAGAAAAAAAATCTGAAGTGCAAGCGAAGATAAAGAAACCAATGTAATTAAGTTAAGTTATAAAATTATGCGTAAATAGCTAGCCAAGCCTACAGTAAAATCAGCTGATATTGCTAATGAGCCCGGCGAACTAACCGGTGCAATAAGTACAATATGGAAAAAAAACACTAATGAGGTTGTTTACGCGTTTAGCAAACACGTGCACCAAGCGAACAAAGGAATATTGTAAGAAATTATAAGAAGTTATTAAATAGGTATGCAAAATGAGGATGATTTGATTCTGGAAAGTTCCACTCAATACGTAAGCTATGTATGAAGAGATCAATGTATGCCTGATCCGTATAGCACTATTTTAACATTCCTGGATGACAAGGCAAAAAGGCAGGAAAGTAGAAAAGGATATGGAACGGACTCACTCAGTATAATGTCCCTCTGGGTAGACTGTCCTCTAAGTGTCCTCTACAGCGGCGAGCGCGCGGTACGGACGGCCAGTCCAAAGTCCACAGGAGGCGCGTGCGTAGCACAAAAACGGTTTCTTTAACTCGAAGGACCATATGTTGAGTATCAAGCTCCAGGTGTGCTGCTGGTGGTCTTGACTAGGTATAATAAAAAAACTACTGCGATATTACAAGGACTGTATTGCTGATTACAAAGAGACGACCGATATGTGCGCACGCTCAAGGTGTCGGCGAACGAGTGAGTGGCGGGGGAAGCCTGCGATCGCGGTGTGGTGTGTGGCCCGATGTGACGTCAGGAACAATGGGTTTCTGTGTGCGATGTATTTAATAAACAAGTTGGAACTAACAGAGATCACCTTGTTGGTTTGGTTTTAATGTAGTAGTTAATAAGTCTACAGCAAACTCTCTCGAACTTCAGTCTCAAGTTTACAACCAAGATATTTGTGATTTTGCTTGCACATAATTTGACGGTCGTAAACCTACACTAGTGAAGGAGAACATTCTGAAGCATAATGTTTTGGTACGATGAAATGTACGAAACGTTGGGGAGTGTGGAAAAGGTAAACATAAAACAAGAAGCCTTTAGGTACTCCTACAATGCATTATGTATAATTAAATAGATCTTAACCATCACGATTGTCTAAAGTTTATGCAGGAATAAAACTTTACAGTACTGTTCTTCAAAGACTCGTACCAATTAAGAAATGAAAAGGCCCAAAAGGAACAGACACACTATACTACTAATGGCTGATTTATCAATCGCAAGATATTTTTTATTGGCGAAATAAAATTGATGTCTGACAGATTTTGTATGGAAGAACTGTCAAAAATTCAAAATTATTCTTCGGATAAAATTCTGAGTTATTAAGTTTAAGTCTTAAGTTTTGTTTCTGTCTTTCTCAGTAATAAGGAAAGAGAACGGCATATATTATGCTCAAAATGTAGCGCTATCGCCTATGGTTAAAATGTTATGATAGGCAATAATCCGACTAAATAGAATGGTTGGCGGTTAGTGAATTAAGGTATTTAGTGGTTGTTGAATGTTTATTCCTTATATGTCACTGTTGTGTCATCGAGTGTCGTTTTCAATTTTTTATTTGTTGACATTGTGTTCACGGCGTTTTTTAATTTAATTCAGGGAAATAAGTTTACAAAAAGACAATAATACAATGAGGACCAGTGTGGCACAATTTTAGAAACTGCACCAATCCTGTCGCTTCTGCGCAAAGAATAGCCGGCTCATTTGTCGGAGCAAAAAGTTGTGTGATCCAATCTTCCAAAGAAAGATACCTAATTGTTCCGGGTCTGGGTGTTTGTGCGTGTGTGATAGATTTGTGTTTGTAAATGCACCCACGACACAGGGGAAATCCTAGTGTCCAATGTTTAAAGAAAAAAAAGTGTATTATGTAGCAACTAAGTATGTGTTTTTATGTCAATTTTTGTGCTCCTTATTTTGTTAAATATGCTGTATGTTTCCCATATAATAATAAAATAAATGAAAAGGTTGTTTAAGTAAAATGTCTTTTATTTAAATGTAAGTTAATATTCGTCACAGAAAGCCTCCTAGGTAGCTGCTTAATGCCCTGCCCATTGGTAAGCTAGAATTCATTTTCCCATAATTTTGGCTTGTCATTCACGTTGTTTATGTCGTTGGTCTTCAAATTCAGCAGCCGCCAACATATTCCATGCTAAATAAGCTCTTCCAGACATTATTTTGACTCATAATACTCAAAAACGTAAGTATATAATTTCAATGTAAACATATTGCTAGTGAGTGACGTAACTACTATCGTAAGCGTATTTTTCGATAGCGTCTGTCAAATTAGTGACTCATGGTGCCGTTTTGTATGGCGACAGCTGAAAAACGTTAGTGACTATCGAATAGATTACGTTAGGTTTCTTACCTTTCGAAATCTATAGTGCTCATGGTACGAATTTTAATTCTTTCATACATGTGGCACTGTAAAATATTTCATACATATTATTTACGGAGACGCTAGCGAGTCTTGGTTGTGTAAACTCATGGTAGAGCTACTGGTGTTGGAAAAATCAGCCCTTATAACGTTACGTGATGCGGTTAAATGTTAGAATATTATAAATTTTTCAATGTTTCTTAAAGAAGTTATTTAGGTTTTACAATTTTTTTTTTTCAGTCTTTATCTCTTTTTCCCCTGGCTTAGTTTGTGTCGCATCTCAGTGATGCGAGTTTGACTGGCTCTGAGTCGCTCGAAGCGGCTGGAGATTAAAGAGTTTGCACTCGCCATGGAACAGCTGGCCTATGTATAAGTAGTCTTCTTTTCGACATAGTCGGGCCCAGATAGGTTAGTTTCAGAGCAGCTCTTAACATCGTGAATAATCTATACATATAATAAAACAGAAACGAAAGAAAAACTGTACATTGTGAATTTTCGAGAAAAAATAAGTGGCTTTTGTTAGAAAAACGTAACTGATAACAAAAAGTGACTTTTTAGAATTTTTGTCTGTTTGTCTGTTTGTCTGTTTGTCTGTGTGTATGGTACAGCTTCACGCCAAAACTACTGGATAGATTGAATTGAAATTCAGCAAAAATGTTCTTAGTAAACCAAGGAAGGCTTTAGGCTACATATTATCACGCCGTATGTTATGGGAGGTAAGCAATATTGATTTTAAAAGGTGTTTGTTCGTAATTGAATGAACAAAATAATTGAATGCACAAAATGACATGTTTATTTATTTATTTAGTTAAAAATAAAACTTTAACTCTGGGAACATAATAATCACGCTATTTTAATAAAGGAGCGGGGCAGTAATATTATAAATTGCAAGGGAACAGCTATTTCAACGATATGTCAACGGGGAATTTAGCGGTAAGGTCAGGCGACCGTTTACCGCACTAAATGGTGCGAGTTCAAATCCCATAATATTGTTTTAAGAAATCGTAAAATTCTTTTTTTTTAGTTTTTGCATTTTTTATGTGCATTATAACGATACTGTTATGAAATCTGAGAACTTTACATGTCCTATCTAATTGTATGGAGAGTTTCACACCAATATTACTAAACAGATTGATTGGCGGTACAACAAGCTACACTATCATGAAGTCAAGTCAAACTTTTGGTTCTAAGTTATATCTTACCAAGCACATTTGTTGTAGGTAATTCATTTAAGTATGTAATTCTTAGTTTTGATCCTTGCTGCTGTTACCATATTTTTTTAATGAAAAACTAATGTAGTTGTCTGTTAAATTAACGACAATTTAGTTTTATTCATAATTTAATTAATTTGGGTAAATAATATGTAGTTTCCGTTTTCTAAGTAGATGGCGTTGGCGTCGAGTTAGATCGCGCTATGGTTTTGTTCCCAAAATGTGATGTTTATAGGTGCCGATCAGGGATGTGCCACTCTCACCCTATAGAAACGGGGATTACCTTTGTTGTCTGTGTTGGTTGATGTGTTTAATTTTCATGTTGGCCTTCACATGAGTACTTTTTGATAGACTGAAATTGGCCTTTTTCAGACTCTGTGAAGGGGACAACTTTGCTAGATCACTCACCTATGATGAGGTGCCATCGTACTACACGTACGACAAGCAAAGAGGTGTATTTAATCGACGTCGATGCGGACACGCCGTGGACGGGTTTCCGGGAATTTTTAAGGGCACCGCATTGGGACGGGTTTACACTGTTCACCCAAATAATGGCGAGTGCTATTATTTGCGAATGTTACTGCACACAGTGCACGGCCCAACATCATTTGCGTTTCTAAGGACAGTCGATGACATTGAGTACCCCACATACCGCGCTGCTTGCGTAGCACGCCACCTTCTCGACGGTGATCAGCACTGGGACAACGCTCTTGAGGAGGCCAGCATTAGTGACAATCTCAGTCGTTTGCGACATCTGTTTGTCGTCATGTTGGTGTTCTGCGGTATTGCAAATCCACTTCTGTTGTAGGAGAAATATCGGCATCTTCTGTCCAAAGACTTCCTAAGAGATCTGAGACGCACTACTGAAGATAATACTGAGGCAACTGATGAGCGCGTTCTAAACAGTTGCCTTAGTTTACTTCAAGATATGGTCATTTCGATCTGCGGCAGTTCTCTGGTGGATACCGACTCCACAACATCTGGATGTACAAGAGCTTGGAAACAGAGAGTACAACTCTGAAATAAATTATGATCCAAAAGCTATGAGTACCGTCGTCAATGACCATGTCTCTAAGTTTACCTCAGAGCAAAAGCAAATTTTCGACACCATCTTTGACTCGGCTCTGCCAAGGTAAAATGTTTTTCTTGGATGCTCCTGGTGGAACAGGGAGAATATTTGTCACCGCTGGCATTCTCGCAGAGGTCAGGAGGCAAGACAAGATTGCCATTGCAGTAGCATCGTCAGGAATCGCCGCAACACTGCTTCCTGGTAGCAAAACAGCGCACGCAATGTTTAAGATTCCCATAGATTTAGATAGTAATGAAACACCTGTTTGTGGAGTGTCACGCAACAGTGACAAAGGACGCGTGCTTAAAGATTGCTCTTTAATCATGTGGGATGAATGCATTATGGCGAACAGAAAAGCAGTAGAGGCGGTAAACAGGACTTTGCAGGACATCCGCAGGAACCAGAAAATGATGGGTGGCGTTACAGTTCTGTTTAGCGGCGATTTCCGACAAACGCTGCCTGTGGTAACGCGAGGAACTAGGGCTGATGAGGTAAATGCTTTGGTGAAATACTCTTTCTTATGGCCACATATTCATAGGTTGCGCTTAACGATGAATATGAGAGCTCATTTTGGCGGGAATGTACACGCCCAAGAATTTTCTGATGTTCTCTTAAAATTTGGTGAGGGAACGCTACCAGTAGACGGTGGCCAGGTGGTTCTACCTGAGATACTTGGGAGAGTGGTGTCCACCTTAGAATATTTGATTCGCCTGGTGTACGGAGACATCAATAGGATACCGCACCAACATAATTCTTGGGTGTGTGAACGAGCCATTTTAACACCCAGAAACGACCAAGCTTCAGCGATCAATGAATGCATTCTCGCGGAAATTGAGGGAAATGAAGTGATCTACACTTCAATAAACACTGTTGTCGACCAAGATGACGCCACACATTACCCCGTAGCACTTCTCAATTCCCTCAGTGCAAGTGGACTACCAGCACACACCATTAAGTTAAAGGTCGGTGTCCCAATTATGCTTCTTTGGAAACTCACTTCGCCGAAACTGTGCAATGGACCCGGCTCAAAGTCGTCTCGCTGCAGAGAAATATCATTGAGGCGGAAATTCTAACGGGTTGTGGTGTCGGCGAGACACCACAACCCGTCCCGTCCTTAGAATTCGACATCAGACGTTTCAGATCTTCGATTTCGACGACCCCGTTGTCGCTGGCATAAGCAACAGGATCCGCATACGAAGTCGCGGGCAGAAGCTAGTGTTTCACATAACAGCCTACTACCAAGACAGAGGAACATGTTTAATAACAGAGGTACCCTCAAGGGAGTACACACAGTACTAGCAACAAAATTTAGGGGTAAGCATCTGAAACATTAAGTAACAAGCCAATGGGTTGGACTGACGAGTTAATAGGCTCACGTGCTTACTGAGGGTTTATGTTGACGTTGCAAATTATAGTTTAAATGAGAACATACATATTTTATGTTGTGAATTGTCGCTAAGGCGTAGTAAGCCTACGTGTGCTACGCTGTCGTAGCATAAACATAATTATATCATACCCATTCAGTGACTCAATATTTCGACAATAGTTTTCGTTCAATGTCAAACAAGTTCACTGTTCTTATGAAAACTTATATCCAAAGCGATATTAAAAATAATCGAAAGAACATCTTAAAACAACTAGCTTTTTAAAAACTTGCGGACGTTTTTCCATTCTATCGTCGTCGCTCTGTCGAGTGCTGAGTCGTTGGATAATTCCCAGAGCACAGATTGTTTGAAAATTCGAAACTCTCAAGTCTCAAGACATGCATTATGTAACAACGAGTTTATTTTAGCAAAACAATCCCTTCATTCGCTTATACCTTCCTGGTTCTCGGAACAAAGTATTTTCGTTACGTAGTGTTATGTTTAAAGGACTTCTGGGTGATCTGACAACCAGTCTTATCAAGGGGTATCGTATTGGAGGTCAGATAGACAGTTGCTCCATATAAAATACTGGTATTCAGCTAAATCCAGTTGGGCTGTATACCGACACCAAAATTGTTCGAAAAAGTCTAGGCAGATAAACAGGGTGGCTTTATCGTATTTTAAGATGGTCATAAACTAAACAATGACTTAGTTTGAAATGAGCGTATGAATACTCATACTACACTACCCATTCGCTTGGGCGGTCTCGGCGTCCGCAAAATTTCAAGTATAAGTTTACCGGCCTTCCTCTCCTCGGTCCACAGTACTGATAAATTAACCAGGAACATTTTATCTTCCTCACTGGTCGATTTAGAAGTACCGTGTTTGACCGATGCGTTGAACGCTTGGAAAATGGCTTGTCCCAATACGGTTTTGCCCGATAACCCGTCTTCCCAGAGACGGTGGGACGTGCCGCTCTGCAGTATTATACGGAATACCCTTGTAAACACGTCACGTAATACTGTTGAGCGTGCCCGTCTGCTCGCTGTGGGAGAATGGGAGTCAGGCTTGTGGCTTCAGGCGCTCCCGTCATCCACTATAGGCACAATGATGGATGACTCATCGTTTCGGCTCGCTACGTGTCTCCGCTTGGGCGCACCTTGTGTTGCTCCGCATTGATGTCACTGCGGTGAAGCTGTCGACAGTCTCGGACACCATGGCCTGTCCTGCTGCAGGAGCGCAGGTCGCATAGCACGGCACGCCAGCATCAACGATATTATTCATCGAGCCCTTGTCACCGCCGGTGTACCAGCGGTGTTAGAACCAAACGGCTTGGTACGTGACGATGGGAAGAGACCAGACGGCATGACGTTGTTGCCTTGGAAGGTGGGTAGGCCTCTGGTGTGGGACGCAACATGTGTCGATACCCTTGCCCCATCTCACGTTCCAAGCACGGCGGGCTGTGCTGGCGCCGCTGCTGCGGCTGCTGAGACCCTCAAGCGGCGCAAATATTGTAACCTTATTGGCAACTACAGCTTTGAGCCGTTTGGGGTCGAAACGCTCGGGTCATGGGGCCCGAGTGCGCGTCTCCTTTTTAAGGAAATTTCTCGCCGGCTGGTCGACACTTCACGTGACCAGAGGGCTGGGTCGTTCTTTGGCCAAAGAATTAGCATTGCCATTCAACGTGGCAATGCTGCCAGTCTTCTGGGCACGTTTCCGGATGACAGCGATGTGGACGAGTACTTCGACGCCTAAGTGTCCTTTGTTTTTGTATTTATTTGTATAGTAAATTAGTTAGTCATTTAATTTAGTATTTTAGTGTTAAATAAATTAGGTAACATTGTTTGTGATATTATAAGTAATAAATATAGTTCATAAAGCAATCCATTTAGACTCAACGGAGAACATTTGCTACAGAACAATTCATCGTCTAGAATTAATTACATTATTAAGCAATAAAACTGTTCCTGAATTACTCTTTTATCATATTTTCATTCGTTCAACGGTCCAAATATTAGGATTAGAATGTAGGGCAGCAGCTGTAATAGTAAACTTCACCACATAACTACAACATGCGTATACGATTTATTATAATAATAATAATTTTATTTCGAGTTACAAGACTCATAGTGTTAGTACTAATATATTTACAAACTATGTTAGTACTACACTTACAAAGACAAAAACAAAACCAAAAACAGAAAACAGATTGTGACATCACCGCTGCACGGTGACAGGCCCAGCCGACACCTTGCAGCAGTAGTTCACAAACGCACAATCAAGCCTGCTTGCTATCATAGACATTATGCTGTTGGCGCTGCCCCGCACCCTACGAACCAAGGATGCGCACCGCTTCTGCATCACCGTGTAGAACAGTCCACGTGAGCTTCAGCGAACATCCCTGATGCGCTGAAGTATCGGGCAACCCCATCAACACCCTGAATGCATTATAATAGCCTTTATAATGATTTGGACGATTTACTTTCTGCGGCTTCCTTCAAAATCTCCGTAGTATGTACCGCAAAATAAATAAAATGCTTAAGAGTGTTTCTAAAAATACAAAGTAGGAGGACGTGAATGTTACAGGCGAGGAACCCAGTCCTACCGGTAAGTTATGTCTTCTTGAAAACAATGTATTTACCTGAATATGAATAATGGAGGACGATAGCGAGGTGTTAAGTATGTGTTAAGTAGGACAAATGGGGCTTTGTTGAATATTACGAAGAGCCCCTGTGAACCTCAATTATAACTTGGTAACATTATACATATATTTTAGGATATATTACCGTCAGGAAAACACATCATGCACCAAGAGGTTTATAGGTAAGGGATAATTTATTGATACTTCACCAGCGCAGTTTGAACATAACTAAGGCAACAGGTGCAAACTGTGACCACTTTCGAAGTGGTTTTAGTTGATCTTACTGCCATTTCAAACTATGTTACCCGTTTACATATACTGGGGAGCATGATAAGGTAAGAATAACCTGAAACAAGAATGTTATTAATCACCACAATTTTGTCCCTAACCTGTACTTCTTTAAAGTCCGCGAAGCATCGTAGTTCCTAAGACAACCCATTTGAACTTGACGCAGCAAACTTAGATTATATCAATCTTTTTAAAAATAAAAGCGGCAATGTTTCTTAAACTTGTTATATTACAACTATAAATAAATCTGGCGGAGTATTTTGTAGAGCGCAACTTATAGCTAATATCATTTATCTTGGCTTCGCGTCCTGGAGAACTAGACTTGTCTTAATGCCAGTGTACGGTACGGTAAAGCGAATCAGTGTAGCGTTTTTTACGAGTGTAGGTAAGAAAATGAGCATGTAAAAAGTATTCACAAAATGATAACTCCGTTCCTTTCAGGTTACACTCGATGTAGTTGCGTAAGAACTTTTGATGTCATCTTTCTAAATATCTCTTAGTAGGTAAGTATTTCAGCAGATAGCTGCTGTGCCTTACATAACAAAAGATTCTTCGCAGTATAAATCTCCGGTCTGTGTGGTGCTAGACTTAAAGAATACCACCAACCCATACTTCCCGTGGGTGTCGTAAAAGGCGACTAAGGGGCGTTCCGAAGAATGGGCAGCAGCGTTCTCTATGCATTCCACCACCATACCACACTGCGATCGCCAACCCGCCTGCCAAGCGTGGCGATTATGGCAAACCCCCCCTTTTGGGGGAGGCCTATGTCCAGCAGTGGACGTCTATCAGCTGAAGTGTGTGAGTATAAATCTCCAAGCACATGAACTGAAACTTATATAATCAGCCTATAAAGTTCCCACTCCTGTGACACAGGCCTCCTCTCTGAGAGAAGGAGTGGGCCATAATCCACGCGGGCCCAGTGCGGGTTGGTGAAAATCACATGTCTTCGAATTTTTTGGTTTTATAACATGCCGGTTTCCTAACGATGTTTTCCGTTACCGTTTCGACAGCAGTGGTGCTGAAATTCAATACACGAAAAAAGTAGTTTCAAAGTGAAACAGTAGTAATTACTTATTGTTTATAAGATTAAAATACTGTATTAATATTTTCCATTTATCAACAAACGTTTGTATTCTCTAGAGAGGAAGAGGAAAGGGCTGCGTGTGATAAGTGAGAATGTGTACATGCTATACCAAGTTTTAGTCTACGTTTTTAGGGTTCCGTACCCAAAGGGTAAAAACGGAACCCTATTACTAAGACTTCGCTGTCTGTCCGTCTGTCCGTCTGTCTGTCACCAGGCTGTATCTCAAGAACCGCGATAGCTAGACTATTGACATTTTCACAAAGTATGTATTTCTGTTGCCGCTATAACAACAAATACTAAAAATAAAATATAATAAATATTTAAGGGGTGCTCCCATACAACAAACGCAATTTTTTGCCCTTTTTTGCTCGATATCAAAAATGGCAACAGGTAGGCACTTGAAATATTCACAAAATACTCAGTTGTATTTTAACTTTAATAATAAATAATAAAATTAAAATTAAATGAATATTTAAGGGGGCTCCCATACAACAAACATGTTTTTTTAGGCGTTTTTGCCTTTTTTTTTTTTTTTTGCGAATGGGAAATCATCAAATGACTCCTCCCGCTCTGGGTGGAGCGGAAGGGAGTGTCAGACTCTTACTGACTAAAACCCACCCGTGTTCCTTCCTTAGCCTTTTATGTTCCGGGCCAACGGTAACCCTTTCGGACAATCCCGCTGACCCGGCAGGCTTCGGCCCTAAGGGGCCCCTCCTCGATGCTGACATCTCTTTGAGGCGCGCGTGGAACACGTACGCGCCGTCCGGCACGGGCCTGGTAATAATGGCTTCATGTTAACACAATCGAAACACACATACACCTAGCTTATATAGTACATACATTAATGACAATATTACAAATACAGTACTTAAGACAAAGATGCTATTTAAAATAATTAATTAGGTACACCCTTCGATCACAAATTAAATCACAATTCAAGATAATAATTTAATGTTTCAAAACAGGTTAAACAATATTAAAAATTAGCAGAAACAGTAACACTTTCTTAGATATTAGATACATACTCTTTTTTTTTAAATATACAACAACAAACATACAACAAACATAAACATGTTTGTTGTATGGGAGCCCCCCAAAAACCAGCCAGCCTGTAAAAAAACTTTTTTGCGTTTTTGCCTTGTGGTACGGAACCCTTCGTGTGCGAGTCCGACTCGTACTTGGCCAGTTTTTAAATCTTATGATTTCTAAACGAGTTTCGGTTTACCGATGTTGCGGTGAATTTAGTATTCACAGCTCGTTTTGAGAAAAGCTGTTAAAAATAAATAAAATAAACCTGATTTGTAACTTCAAAGATTCACTCGCACAAAGGATTTGAAGTTATACCAATTTCTTTTAACGTTTCATTGAGTTTATTTTCTTGTTAAAGGCAGTATGTTATTGAAGATATTCATGGCTCCTTTATTACAAGTATGTCAGGGTACTTTGAAGAAAATATCAAGACCACCAGCCGGAAAATTGTGAGGCTCACTATTATAGTAGTTTTTATTCGACCGTAATGGTTCTGAACGTAATTTATTATACGGTAATGTATTATGTTAAGAGCGTTTACGCCGTACGGCATTTCATACAAACTTTCAAGCCATTGTTTTTCGAAATGAATAAACCGATTTTAATGAAACTTCATACGCATTAGCAGGATACAAAGGCCTAAAATGTTGCTTGAGAACATTTTCGAAATGTCTTATTTAAAATTTAAAAAACCCCCGACACAAAAAAATAATAAAATTAAATGTAAGTAATTGGAAAAGGATCAAATAATTTAAAAACCCCCAACTTAAAGAATCTAGGTAACGAGACTAAAACAGATAAATTCATATGGGAGTCGGGGGACCGTTCTGTGGAACTCCTTCTATGCTAAGAGGTCCCCCGACTGCCATATGAATTTATCTGTTTTAGTCTCGTTACCTAGATTCTTTAAGTTGGGGGTTTTTAAATTATTTGATCCTTTTCCATACTTACATTTAATTTTATTATTTTTTTGTGTCGGGGGTTTTTTAAATTTTAAATTTAATTTTTTATTTCATGCTTTTTGTAGGGACTCCTTAATTTTTGTATTTCATTTCTTTTATTTTCTTACGTTTTAAGATTCAGGAAATTTGGTGTTTAATCAGGTTTTTTATCCGTCAAAAAATAATTATTAATTAGTAGTTGAAGAATAATTTTTAAAACTAAACAGATATTTTTGTTTTATTATACCCTTTTTCTAGTTCTTCCTTTAGTTATTCAACTTTCGTACAAGTATTTCATAGCTATTAGATATCTTAGGTATTTCAGATCTAGTTTATAAAATGGGACTGCGTCACTGCGACACTATCTGATGTAGAAATACCCGCGCTTTTTAAGTAGGATAATTCCATTCGTATTAAAAATCGTCAAACTCAGTGGTCGTAGGTACCAGTCATCACTCCACTTTCCTCATCATTCTAGAGCATTGATCAGACAAAAAAATATTTTCAAGTTTTTAGTTTTCATTTCGTTAGTTAAAATTCCTCATTCCCTTTCAATAAAGTGTACATTATTCTATTTTTCAAGCCCTTACATTTGATACCTATATTGAAGGCGTTGTGAAAAAAATATATAATTCGCCATTTTGTGGTGGCGCCCATCTTGGATTTAAAATTTGTAATAGCGTATAGTATTTTAATAGTCAAGCCCTTTCATTTGATACCCATATTGAGGGAGTTGTGAAAAAAAAATGTAATTCGCCACTTTGTGGTGGCGGCCATCTTGGATTTGAAATTTATCACAGTGTATAGTATTCTACTATTCAAGCCCTTTCATTCGATACCCATATTAAGGGAGTTGGGAAAAAATATGTAGTCCGCCATTTTGTGGCGGCGGCCATCTTGGACCGATTTTCATCAAACATAGCTAAGAACACTCCCGACTAATTCACCTTTCAAACAAAAAAAACAAAATCAAAATCGGTTCATCCGTTCGGGAGCTACGATGCCACAGACACACACACACACACACACACACACACACACACACAGACACGTCAAACTTATAACACCCCGTCGTTTTTGCGTCGGGGGTTAAAAAGTTATCTGGAAATCTCTGTTTCTATGGAAAATTTAAAATCAGTCTAATTTAGCGTGAATTTAGCTGTAACGCTATTTTTCGAAAATGTTCTTTTGAACTTTGTATCCTGCTTATGCGTAAGAAGTTTCATTAAAATCGGTTGATTCATTTCGAAAAACAAGGTCTTGAAAGTATGAAATGCCGTACGGCGTAAACGCGTAGCAATATAGGTAACTTGTAACTTTCTTGTAAATTATGTTTATAATTTACTAGAAAGTTACAAGTTACCTACATCGCTGATACGCTAATTGGTTTTAAAATCTTGACTGGTTTATAAAACTAGGACTTAATTGGTTTTGAAAAGAACGAATTTACGAGAAATTATTATAAAAAAGTTATTCGAGCCATTTCTTTAATGTTTTCTTTTATCAAGGATTTGCCATCAAATCAAATATTTCTTGATTTACATTTATTTTTCGTTACAATGTAGTTTGCTCGACATAACTCAAAAATTAAACAACAAGAAAGCTTGTAATAGGGCCAAGTGCCAAGCAAATATTTAATATCAAATTATGCAAGAGTAAACTCGAAAGCTGGCATAACTCTGACAAGGAAAAGAAAAGTAAAGACATGAATAACGAAATAAAATGTTACAGTCAAAAGTAACGAGGACAGACGTCGAGGTGGCAAATAATAAAGACATTATTCGTTAAACGACTCGCAGTGGAGTTTCCAAAAAGCAAATGAAATAACAAAATTGTACAGGTGTCTGGTAATTTGAACACGAAGCCAGAAATTGTTGATTTCAAAAGGTGGAAATATTCTGCTTCAGATTTCAATGTTAATTTAACAGCTCAACCCAAAGAGGTTATGAGTCGAACTTTAAGGCTTTTGACCGTTTTATATTTACCTAGAGATTTCACCAAAAATGTCTGGTACGGAAATAGTAGGATACGAATAAGTAGATAAGCACTAACATTTCCTTATCAATTTATAGTTTCCAGTGCTCCATAAATCTGTTTCTCTGTGACAACCGTAAACGACAATTTTGGATAGTTTGCGAGCGGTTTGCCGCGGTTATTCGATTAAATTTGTTTCAAAGGTGAAACTGTTCCATCGAATTCGACCTACATTGATTGTGTAATTTAAACTCACTGCGAAAGCTTTGGTATCGAGAACGTTGATGCTATTCGAGTATAATCCAACTTTAATATTATAAATGTGAAAGTTAGTATTGTACACACTGGGCTTCACAGCTTAGTACGGCCGTTATCCCAATTGCGTACAGTGTGGCTAAGTTTGACACAGTGGAGCCTGGTACCTATGATTACCAAAAACCCTACTGAATATAAACCTAGCCCTACAGCAACTGCCTAGCACCCTAGTTACCCTAACGCCCTACCCTATCATACAAACCACACCAAACGTGAGTTACGCTGGTTTTACGTGAGGGAAGTCTGTTTCCAGGAGACCTACGGAAACAGACGGAATTTGGGTAGGAATAGGGATTTGTGTACGTCGTGCAATGTACACAGGAAATGGTTTTCTCACTGCCGATCCCACAGACTCATAGGACCGATGATGGCTAAAGGTGTCTTGGCCACAGTGAGAGGAGTTATGGTAGGTGAATCAAACTCGACTCCAGCTTGATGACTAATTTATTACAATAATTAACTTAATTATATACAATTTTAGTGCTCAATACACATTGATACCTATTTATATGTGTGTTGTGTGTGTATTGAGCCGATGAAGCGAAGATCTCAGTAGGTCACTTCTTAGCGCTGACGGTGTGCCTGTTTGTGGAATAAATGTTGCTTTTGATGCTGACGCTGCTGTGATGCTGGCGCGTGGAACTTTTGTCTGTTCATGGTTGAACATTCTGGCGCCTCTCAGGACTGGGGCTCCAGTTGGTATAACTCAATTGACTCGTGTTGATGTGGTAAACTGTACATCGGTTCCGTTGTGGTAGTTGGTTGGCCAGTTGTTCTTTGGGTAGATGTCTTGTTGGCAGCGAGCGAGGTTGGTTCTTTTGCTGGTTTGTTAGCTGTCTCGATACTTGTTCTTCTGGTCTTGTGTTGCACTGTGACTCTAATCCATCTCAGTATGGCTGGACCGGTGCAAGCTAAAAAATAAAAATATTAAGAACATGATTATACAAGATATTGCAGTTGTTAAGTATGTGTGAGAACTAATTTGACTCCAGACAGTACTATCTAATTCGGTTTGTAAGACATTTTCTTTATTAATTAAATGCTGAAAGATCTCTTTTGAGTTATCAATTACTTCTTCTTTGGTAATGTTTAGCATGGGTTTAATCACCATGTGCGTATTTATGGGAAAATCTATTTGTTTTGAGTATGATGTTACAATCGGTACTGAAATAATTCTTTTGGCAGTTAATATGTTATTAATTGTTTTAATTACGCAGTTATCTGCGATTCGTATTACACCAACATTTTGAAGCTCAACTTCTTCTCTTTGTCCATCACAAATTATTGAAGTCGTAACCCGATCTCTTACAATGAATAACCAAGTGTTTGGCATGTGAAGTCGTTTCCATATTATTCAAATCAAATCAAATCAAAAATCATTTATTTCAATCCATTTAAGATCATATGTTCTAAGCACATTTAAAATAAAATAATATAAAAATTTAAAAATGAAAAGTTAAAAATTGTAATCATAATAAATACATATAAAAATAATTAATAAAATAATATAAATGAAAACAAAATTATAAAACAAAATTATCATCATAAAAAAAAAAAAAAATGATGAAAAATGATTAATAATACGCCTGCCTTTGAGTCATTTGTTTGTTTGTCATTACATTAATCATATAACAATGGTTAATGTACTGACAATCAGACCTGTTCGCAAATACGCTCAGGATGGTGTTGGAGGTGGTCCGGAGCCTGCGCCCCAGAGATGTGCACCGCTTTCGCATCGTTGTGTAGAAACAGTCGACACGGGCATCGGCGAACATCCCCGACGCGCTGCAGTGCCGGGGCAGCCGCAACAACACCCTGAACGCATTATTATACTGAATACGGAGAGCGTTGTACTGCTTTTGGGTATATGACGTCCAAAGGCTGGCTGTGTTATATAATAACACAATGCTCAGTCGGGGTATTAACATTTTGCTTTTCGCTTCACAAATAGTTACAAAATAACGGACAAGGAATAAACAAATAAGGTATTATTCAAGGGACTGGTGTAGAGCTGGGGGTGAAACTTTGACAATTTGTTTGTTAGTGTGCTGTTTGTTGAGGTCGCGCTCATTACGGTTTGTGATGAGTGTTTGTTTTGGGGGATGTTGAATTGTTGAGAAAGTACCTATCCCGGATTTAGAATTGTTAAGCGTGGTGCAAACAATGTGGTTTATTGGAAAATTGAACCGACTTCTTACTAGATTTTATAAAACGATATATACCGACCTTTTTTTGTTTTTAATTTTAGTATAAACTAGCTGTGCCCGCGACTTCGTCCGCGTGGAATAGTGACTTTTCGGGCAGCATATTTTGAATTACATATACCGTCTACAGACCGGGCATTTGCTGTCCGAACCCTCTGAGAACTCAGGCGAATTTCAGTGAAAGTCTCAGACTCTAGTGCTTGAGCTTCACGATCGGCAGTGAGACGTATTTCTCGTTCTTCCTGTGTTTCCTGAGACCGAACATTTGCTGTCCGAACCCTCTGAGAACTCAGACGAATTTCCCTATCAGTGAAAGTCTCAGACTCACGCGATAGTGTATGAGCTTCACGATCGGCAGTGAGACGTATTTCCCGTTCGTCCTGTGTCTCCTGGAATCGAGCATTTGTTGCCCGTACTCTCTGGGAGCTCAGGCGGGTTTCCCTGACAGCAAAAGTTCAGACTCACGCGATAGCGCGTGAGCTTCGCGATCGACAGATAAACGTGCCTTTCGTTGTTCCCCGTTTTCCCTATTTCGAGTTGTCATCATTCGAGAACTATTTGAACTCAGTCGAGATTCTCGCTGAGTCGAAGTTTCTGCAGCACGAAACCTAGCCTGGTGCAGAGAGCCTTTTGCCTCACGACCTTCCTCAGATTCCTGTGATCGAACTAATCTCATCCTTTTAGCATTTCTGCTACATTGGGAGAGGTTGGATCTTCTTCGAGGCATTCTTACAATAAAATAGTACTTACTACTTAACACACAGTTATTTAGTAAACACGTACTATCGTAAACAATTAAATTATAAATACTTACAGATTATTATACAGTCTAAAATTATCACAGTTTTAAGTAATAAGTGTTAAGACGTGTAAACCAAACGTCATTATCATCATCATTTCACCGACAGACGTCCACTGCTGGACATAGGCCTCCCCCAATTTTGGGGGGGTTTGCCATAATCGCCACGCTTAGCAGGCGGGTTGGCGATCGCAGTATCGTATGGTGGTGGAATGCATAGAAAACGCTGCTGCCCATTCTCCGGTGAGACCCTTAGTCGCCTTTTACGACACCCACGGGAAGTAAGGAGTGGTGCTATTCTTCTACACAGACAAACGTACTAACTTTATAAAACAAAAGAATTGCTAGAAAAAATAATTACTAACCTAAGCCAATGAACTTATACTTAATAAAGAAAATCAAGAAAAGAAATGCCTAATCTATACCAAATACTTATAATATTTATATACAAACCCTAAATACAAATTAAGATAAGTATGTATACCGAAAATCAGGGAAAGAAATGCCCAACCAATAATAAATGCTTACAATATTTATTTACAAAACCCTAAATAAAAATTAAGATAAGTAAATACCCAAAAATCAAGGAAAGAACCGCCTAACCTATACCAAATACTTACAAAATTTTAAAGAAAATTAAGAAAAAGAACCTAACCTACAAATCCTAAAATATAAATAAATGAAATATGCAAACAGTCAGTATTCAAGTGAATCGCAATAATCGAATCCAACTATTCGCCTATACTCTCCAGGATACGTGCGTTCGCTACGAATAACTGAATCCTTACGGCAGCGGCGCGTTTTCTTTTGAAATGGTCATCTCGCAGTTCAACCTGAGGGGTTGTCGACTGCTTAACCTGGCTTTCCTGTGGATGCCTCAATAAATTAAGGCCTCCAGCCAGGGCATAATACACAACTTGACTACACAATATAAACTTAAAAACTAAGCGACTACACGCTAAGGGCACCCCCTGTGGGGTACGGACCTCGGCTTAGGGCGTCGCTGGGAGAGGGCAGCAAGGGACAGGCTGGATCGGAATTATGGCAGCGGCGCGGCTCTCAGCGCGCTTTATACAAGGTGTAACGGAAAGGGGGTATCAACCCTGAAGGAGGTGAATGTGCTCATGAAACTGAACAAATTTCCCCAAAGAACATAGGTCGAAATATGAAAAAAATTTTGGACCTCCCATAGTAATAGTAAATCATTGATGTGCTATTACTATGGGAGGTCCAAATTTTTTTTTCATCTTCATTCACCTCCTTTAGGGTTGATACCCCCTTTCCGTTACACCTTGTATATATAGCCACGGACCTTAACAAATGTTCGCCGTGATTCTGTAAATTGACATAACTTTTTTATTTATGAACCGATTGACATGAAATAAACACTAAATGTTAAGTGAAGCTTACTACAATATATTAGTGAAAACCGCATCTAAATCGAATAAGCCGTTTCTGATATTAGCGTGCACAAACACAGCAGACAAACAGACAAACAGACAAACTGACAAACAGACAAACAGACAAAAAAAAATTTAATTACAATTTCGGGTTCAGCATCGATATAATAACAACCCCTGCTACTTTTTTTTAATATATTTCCATTGTACAGACACCACTTTTCTACAATTTTATTATATGTATAGATTACTAGCTGCGTCCCGCGGTTACAACGGTGTAAATGTCGATCCCGTAGGAATATTGGGATAAAAGTAGTCTATATGTTAATCCAGGGTGACAGCTACCTCCACACAAAATTTTACCAAAATTGGTCCAGCCGTTTGAGCGTGAAGAATTAACAAACATATAAACACACCCTCACAAACTTTCGCCTTTTTATTATTAGTGTGATCAGTAGCTTGTATATTGTTTTAGAGCACTGTATAGATTATTAGCTGTTAGTTTCCCGAATATAATAAAATAAAATATTATTTAATACGTAGACTAATCGATCCGAAACCGGTGTCTACAAATTAGTGCTCTATAAATACAGTCCATATTCATCTGTGTTTACGCTCTCACACGCTGCACTGCTGCACTGAAGTATCAATTCCTATAAACGACGTACAACATAAAATGATTTTCCTTTTCTTAAAAATATTACACAAGCAAACCAAATACCAGTGCATTGTGCAGTCGATTCGATACGATGTGCGTTACGATGCTGTCTAAGGAATGCAGAAGCTTGCTGCTAACGGAGCGGAATAGACACATTACATGAAGTTTTGAAATTTAGATACGCCATTTAGGTGTTTGTTTTAAGTTGAACACCGCCAACTTGATTAACATAATTATTTTATACTAGATGCACCCCGCGGTTTCACCCGCGTAACTGTCGATCCCGTAAGAATATTGGGATAAAAAGTAGCCTATATGTTAATCCAGGGTGACAGCTACCTCCACACAAAATTTTACCAAAATTGGTCCAGCCGTTTGAGCGTGAAGAATTAACAAACATATAAACACACCCTCACAAACTTTCGCCTTTTTATTATTAGTGTGATCAGTAGCTTGTATATTGTTTTAGAGCACTGTATAGATTATTAGCTGTTAGTTTCCCGAATATAATAAAATAAAATATTATTTAATACGTAGACTAATCGATCCGAAACCGGTGTCTACAAATTAGTGCTCTATAAATACAGTCCATATTCATCTGTGTTTACGCTCTCACACGCTGCACTGCTGCACTGAAGTATCAATTCCTATAAACGACGTACAACATAAAATGATTTTCCTTTTCTTAAAAATATTACACAAGCAAACCAAATACCAGTGCATTGTGCAGTCGATTCGATACGATGTGCGTTACGATGCTGTCTAAGGAATGCAGAAGCTTGCTGCTAACGGAGCGGAATAGACACATTACATGAAGTTTTGAAATTTAGATACGCCATTTAGGTGTTTGTTTTAAGTTGAACACCGCCAACTTGATTAACATAATTATTTTATACTAGATGCACCCCGCGGTTTCACCCGCGTAACTGTCGATCCCGTAAGAATATTGGGATAAAAAGTAGCCTATATGTTAATCCAGGTTGTCAGCTACCTCTATACAAAATTTTATTAAAATTGGTACAGCCGTTTCAGCATGAAGAAGTAACAAACATATAAACACACCCTCACACACACACACTCACAATATTTCGCCTTTATACTATTAGTGTGATTTTATTTCTATAAGTAGGTTCGTACAAACACTTTTAAACGTCAATCATATTTTTAAAATAGATGAGGTCAGTGTTTCCTATCTGACTCTGAAGAAAGGCCGAATAAACTCAGAGGTCACAGTCTCTTTCAAAGTCCAGACATAATCTTAACTTATATATGTACAAGCATTTTTAAGGCTTTTAGTAGACAGTAGTACTCCTAGACAACCATAGGTACAATCACACATTTTACAACCTGCCATGTTTTGTCTCGGCATCACCCTAAGGTTGACTGGTAGAAAATGCCTGAGGCATTAAGAGTAATGCATATGCAGGTGGTCATTTCTTCATAGAAACGCTTTCGCCTGTTTTATTTATGTTGGCCATCATACACTCATCCCATACGATCAGAGAGCAATCCTTGAGCACGTGTCCCTTATCGCTGTTACGTGACACACCACAAACAGGCGTTTCTGCGCTCTCTAAATCGATGGGAATTTTAAACATGGCATGTGCTGTCTTGCCACCCGGAAGCAGTGTGGCAGCAATTTCCGACGACGCTAGAGCAATAGCAATTTTGCCTTGCCTCCTGACCTCTGCAAGTATGCCAGTGGTAACAAATGTTTTTCCTGCTCCACCAGGAGCATCTAAGAAAAACATTTTACCCTGGTTTTGCCCAACGCTTTCAATGACGGTGTCATAAATTTCCTTTTGCTCTGAAGAGAACAAAGCAACATGGTAATTTCGTATGGTGGTCATTTCGCCCGGATCGTAATTTGTCTCAGCGTTGTACTCCCGATTTCCGCGGTCTTGATGCGGTGATGATTGGGGAGCTGGTAACCCATAATTATTCGATCAGTGGATTGCCGCCGATAGAAATGACCACATCTTGGAGTGAACTGAGACAGGTGTTCAGCACGCGTTCATCAGTTACTTCGACTTCGTCTCCAGTCGTTTCAGCCGATAGACGTCCACTGCTGGACATAGGCCTCCCCCAATTTTGGGGGGGGGGTTGCCATAATCGCCACGCTTGGCAGGCGGGTTGGCGATCGCAGTATGGTATGATGGTGGAATAAATAGAGAACGCTGCTGCCCATTCTCCGGTAAGACCCTTTGTCGCCTTTTACGACACCCACGGGAAGTAAGGGGTGGTGCAATTCTTTAAGTTCGTCTCCAGTAGCACGCCTCAAAGCTCGTAGAAAATCTTCAGACAGATGATGGCGATACTTCTCCCACAAAGCTACCGGGTTCGCGACTTCACAATACACTAAGATGACGGCAAACAGATGACGCATGCGGCTGGGACTGTCACTGACGCTCGCTTCAGCGAGGGTGTCATCCCAATTTTGGTCACCGTCGAGAAGGTGACGTGCTATAATGCTATTTTAAAAGTTGTTTACTTAAAATGCTATAGCGACACTGGCAGCTTAGGTATTTTTGGTGCTGGTCACGCAGACGACGTCACGGACAGCAGCTAGTTAGGTATACGACATGAAAATATATTAATTACCCAGCAATAATCACACAGATAAATACCCAACAAAAGTATTAACAGTCAATGTTTATTTTGTACTAACAACATGAAATTGATGAAGAAATGATCAACATCAATGAACATAACTGTTTTGTAATACTTAACACCGCATTTTTTTAAAATAGTCTTCCTCAACTCTGCTCAAGATTTTGAGGGTTTTGTTGGAACTTGAATTTGTCAAAACGAACTACAACTTTTATGAAGAAAATGCACATTACCATCTATGAATTTTAAGAATAACTAACTATTAACCTCTCCAACATGATCAAATTTAAAATATTAATTTCCAAAAAGTGTTAACATGTAACTTGATTTGATTTTATGAAATCTCATAGATGGCGCTGCTTCAAAATTGTCTTTATACTACTAACAATTATTAAACTATGTTTCTCTGTCCAAGTTACTTAAATGGTGTAGTTTTTATAGTGTAAAGCTAGATAATAGCATAGCTTACTCAAAAACAACATTTAAATATGCGTCGTTAGATTACACGCTGTCACAGAATGCGTAAGAAAAATAAAGATTCACAACTCCTCCCCCGTAGGTGATAGCGTGATAATATGTAGCCTATATGTTGACCCGACCTCTTAGTAATATTCATGCAAAATTTTAAGTAAATCCATGCAGTACTTTTTGAGTTTATCCCGGACATACATACAGACAAACAGACAAAAATTCTAAAAACTATATAGCCCCAAGTATTCTTTAAAAAAAATATTCAATGTACAGTTTTGACTTTCCTACGATTTTATTATATGTATAGATTAATGGATGAAATTGTAAAAATTAACAGAAAATGCTCAATTCCACGCTATGTCGAATTGAATAGTCCCATTCTGTTTTATAACGGGTAATCGAATCACAAAAAATACAGAAAATTATTTCGATCAGTGTAACGTTACAGAAAATTTAATGTAGTTAGGTATTATTGGCTGCACAGTGGTCCTCCATACACTTTATACATCATTGTTCTAAAGGCAAGGAGCGGGCGGAGGCAGTGACCCGTGAGTTATTATTGAACATCACTGATCGCCGGAGATTGCTATGTAATGGTGAGTATTTACTCCGGAGTAACACCGCCGGTTAAGGAATCTTGAATTCATGCATCACATCTTGGTTGAAGACTTGTCTTCAATTGCGTCTATCATATATTAAGTAGGCTTAAGATTGTGTTTGCTAGGGAAAACCGCGAAAAAAATACAGTACGAGTACATTATTTATCAAAAATGGTAAATTAAAATATTAAAGGTTGTGCGACTTTTTACGACACGATCAAAATTCGTATTCAGTGAGGGGTTGTGTTATAATATTTCCGTATACGAATATGTTTAAGTTGCCTCAGGCGTTACATGTTGGTACGAGGTCACAGAGTTTATAGAGTAGATTCTATATGAGATTAGAGTAATGGACATAGGACCACATAGGACACACAAATATAATGTGAGCGTTAATTCAAACGGAATTCGGAAATGCATGTATACACGAGTTTATGTATAGACTAGCTGACCCCGGCGGACTTCGTACCGCATCAGAATCAATAAGGATGAATGTATGAGAAAATGAATAATTTTTTTTTTTTTTGAAAATTTCCCTCTTTTTAATAGTTATTCTGCTATTCGTGGCGGAGAAAAATCCAACAAATCAAAGATCGGTTCAGCCGTTTTTGTGTTATAAATGGTGTAACTAACCCGACTTTGTTTTATTTATGTCGAAGATAGATCAATTCCAGTACCCATTGTCGTAATTCTCTCGAACTAACAAAGTATACTTATCCTGACCTTTTTTTTTTTTTTTTTTGAGGATGGGAAATCATCAAATGACTCCTCCCGCTCTGGGTGGAGCGGAAGGGAGTGTCAGACTCTTACTGACTAAAACCCACCCGTGTTCCTTCCTTAGCCCTTTATGTTCCGGGCCAGCGGTAACCCTTTCGGACAATCCCGCTGACCCGGCAGGCTTCGGCCCTAAGGGGCCCCTCCTCGATGCTGACATCTCTTTGAGGCGCGCGTGGAACACGTACGCGCCGTCCGGCACGGGCCTGGTCCTGATCGGGCGGTGAGCTACCCATTACTCTCCGCCCGCAGGCCCGCGCCTACGGTGGCCGGGAGTCGTCACGCGGCTCCCGACGCCCGGAGCGTATCCCGCGGCGGCTGGGACGGGAGGCTCTCTCCCTGAGCCGTTCCGCCACCTCCTTCGCTAGCATGACTGCTTCGCAGAAGGAGGTGACTGCCTCCCACTCCCTCTCGCCCCGGACCATGGCTTGCACCAGTCGCCGTCGCTGCCAATCGCCTCTACGAGGACACGGCGGTGCTCCGCCCAAGCGGGGCAGACCTCCACCGTGTGCTCCACCGTGTCCTCTGGGCGATCCTGGCAATGGTGACACCCGGGCGTTTCCTCCCGCCTGATGATGTGCAGGAACCTCCCGAAACTTCCGTGTCCGGTGAGGACCTGCGTCAGGCGGTAGGTGAGGGCGCCGTGGCGCCTCTCTAGCCACTCCTCAAAGAGAGGTCTTATCGCCGCTATCGCGGCGTGCCCTGCGCTGGGTTGCGACAGTCGCTCTTTCCATGCCGCCATGAGATCGCGCCGGAGATCCGTCCGCTCCGCAGCGATTTGCCGCGGAAGCGGATCCTCCCCCCGGCGTAGTGCCTCCGCGCGCCACTCATACAGGCGCGCGAGGACCATCGCCTCCAGATCCCATGGCGGCAGTCCGGTAAGGAGGCTTGCCGCCTCGCCAGAGATCGTGCGGTAGCCCCGGATAGCCCTTATGGCTACCACCTTCTGGGGCGCGTTCAGGTAGTGGGCGGCTCGCCGCCGCAGTGAACGCGCCCACACCGGGGCCCCGTATATGGCCATGGACCGCACGACCCCCGCGTAAAGCCTCCGGCAGGAGGCGTTTGGCCCCCCCAGGTTGGGCAAGAGCCGCTTGAAGGCGGCCCCGGCCCGTTCCAGTTTGGGGGCCAAACGTCGGAAATGCTCCACGAAGTTCCACCGGCTGTCGAGGACGAGACCCAGGTATTTCATCGTCATCCCGACGCCGATGTGAACCCCTCCTACCGTTAGTTGGGATCCCGATGGCGGCGCGTTCCGGGGCCCATGAAACGACATGGCCTCGGACTTGTGCAATGCCACCTCGAGACCCAACTGCCGGATCCTCTCCACGACTATCGCAACCTCCCCTGCGCCAGGACCAGCGTGTCGTCAGCGTAGCAAACCACGCTGACGCCATCAGGGAGGTCGGCGCGCAGCACCCAGTCGTACCCGATGTTCCACAGAGGCGGCCCCAGGACCGATCCCTGTGGGACACCACACGACATCTCTCGCCGGTTCCACTCCCCATCGCGACCGGGGTAGCTGACGGCTCTTTCCGTCAGATACGCCTCGACTATTCGACGGAGGTAGGGCGGCACCCGGTGATACCGGAGTGCCTCCACAATGGTGCTCCAGGGCAGGGTGTTAAACGCGTTGGCGATGTCGAGTGACACCGCCACGACGACCCCACCCTGGGACACCGCGTCCCCCGTCGTGAGGGCTCTCACGCGCATGATGGCGTCCACCGTCGAGCGCCCCTTGCGGAAACCGAACTGGCTGTCCGCAAGATCCGGCCCCGTCCTCACCAGGTGCCCGACGAGGCGGCCCGCAATCACTCTCTCAAAGAGCTTGCCGACCTCGTCGAGCAGCACGATGGGCCGGTATGCGGACGGAGAGTCCGCAGGGCGCCCTGGCTTCCGAATGAGGACCAGCTTCCCCGTCTTCCAACGGCGTGGAAACTGGCCTCTCTCCAAACATGCGCTTAAGAACGCCTCCAGTCGAGGCCCGAGAGCCCTCGAGGCCAGGACCCAGGCTTTACCTGGCAAGCCGTCGGGTCCTGGGGCGGTATTTTTGGCCTTCAGCCTTCCTACCGCCGCTCTCAATTCTACCCCGGTCACAGCAGGGATGTCGTCGTCGTCCGCGTGGTCCGCTTCGGGCACCGCAATTGGCGGAGCCATGGGCGGGGGAGTGTGCCCCCGTGAAGGGAACAGAGCGCTCACCACCTCCTCCACCAGCTGGGGGCGGAGACTCTGCGTCAGCGGGGGGGCCCAGGTGCGGAGTTTATTCCGCACCATTCTATAAGGGCGCCCCCACGGATCTCTGTTCAGAGTCTCCACCATCTCCTCGCGGGCCACATCCTTGGCCCGCTGGACAGCCTCTTGGAGGGCGGTCTTCGCCGCTCTGTACCCCTCGTACAGCTCCACCTCCGTGGCTTCCGCATCCGGAGGGCGAATGCGGAGCCTGCGGTGCCTGGTGTACAGGTGTCGCGCATCGACGCACGCCTTGCGTAGCGTCTCCAACTCCTGCGACCACCAGTACACCTGACGTCGGGCGCGTCCTGGCCGGACTCGGGGCATTGCCACGTCACAGATCTCGGACATGGCCTCCCGGAACCACTCCGCCTCATCGTCGATGTTGGCAGGCCTGTCCGGTGATGACACCCAGGCCTGCACGATCGAGGCTTCCAGGAGGAGCTCCCGGTCCAGCTGCTTCAGCGCCCACCGCGGACCACTCGGGGCCTGTTGGACCAGCGCGCTAGAGGTCTGGGCGGAGACGTCGAACCGGATATACCGGTGATCGGAGTAGGTCTCCACCCCCTCCATGACGCGCCAGTCAATGACGCGTTGTGACAGAGCGGGGCTGCCGAACGAGATGTCCACCACGGACTCACCCCGCATCCGCACACACGTGGGAACAGAACCCCGATTTAGGACGACCAGGCCTGTTTCCAGAGCCCAGTCCTCCACCATCCTGCCCCGCACATCCGTGTAACGGGAACCCCAGGCCAAATTCTTGGCATTGAAGTCCCCGAGCACTAGCACGGGGAAGGGATGGTTTCCGGCGACGACGACACTCAACTCTGTTAAAGAGTTGTGGAACTCGGCGAGAGTTCGGTTCGGAGAGAAGTACACCCCCACTACTACTATCTCTCCGAACCGTGCTGCTACGCACCCCTGTCCCTTCGTGACGCATTCGAGGGACGGGGTGCCGGCGGCGGCCGACGAAAGTATGGCCACTGAGCCGCTCAGGTCCTCCACCCAGTCATCCCTGGGCGGGACAAAGTACGGCTCAGCGACCACGGCGATGTTAATCGACCACTGCGCCACGCTCTGGAGCAACAGGTCCTGAGTGCAGGCGCAGTGGTTGATTTTCGCCTGGAGGAGGCGTAGAGGAGCCATTACTCCTCCATTTCAGCCCCCTCCCGGGCCCCTTGTGAGGGCCCCTCGACGATGGCGGCGGCGGCAGCGGCGGCGGCGGTGGTGGCGGCGGCGGCGGCGGCGGTGGTGGCGGCGGCAGCAGCGGCGTTGGTGGCGGCGGCAGCGGCGGCGGCGACGGTGGTGGTGGCGACGGCGGCGGAGGGCCTGCCTTTCCTCCTGGTCCCGGCGGGTGGAGCGCAGGACTTGCTCCCCGCCCGGTGATCGGCCGGCTTGCCAGCAGCCGCACATGCGATGCAGTGCGGCGCGGCGTTGCAGGAGCCAGCCTTGTGTCCGGGCTGACCGCAGCGGAAGCATAGTGAGCTGCGGTCTACCTCCGAGGTGCATTGGACGCCAACATGGTGTCCCACAAGGCATCGGAAGCACCTTAGAGGCTTGGGTTCCAGCAGTTTGACCTGCGCTGAAACCCAGCCCACCAGGAGCCTTCGGCCCTCCACGATCGTTCTGGCCGCCGTCACGGGGCAGCTTACCGTTACGGTACGCATACCCGTGAAGTCAGGACGTATGGTGCCCGCCTTCACCTGGTCGGCCAGACACCTGCCCGTCCTGACAACGGCGGCAACCACCTCTCCCTCCGTTACGGAGTCATCCAGGCCCAAGATGCGCACGTCTGCGCACTTGACGGGCCTGGAGACTCGAGCCTCATCCGCATTGAGGGACGCCCTAAGCTTCTCAGCTAGGGCGTCAGCGGTGGGGCCACTCGTCGCACCGGGGATCTCCAACATGCGGGCGCCAGTGGCGGTCACCCTATGCCGGAGGCCCCCGGTGATCCCCAGCTCCTGGAGGTCCACCGTCTCTCTCGCTTTGGCGAGCACGTCGCGGTACGTCACGCCCCTCTTGACCGCGTCCGGCTGTAGCGTTATTACTACAGCCGCGGTCTATACTTATCCTGACCTGAGTATATAATATGCCACTTCATAAATAAATTGTTCCTCAGTCAAGTGCTATCAATTCATCAAGGTCTTGCTTCTAATCTCTTGTCCCTGTCTAATTGTAGGTATCGTAATAGCACACAGTGTTAGGATTATGCTGAAGTTGACGTTTTGCTGGAACAGTGGTGTCAGTATTAATTGTTTAATTTTTATTGCAAATAATATTAACATTCTTTCTTAAATACTAACTTTTCTCAAATACAAAATAACGATAGATTGATAATATCGGCAACCCCTCCGATTAAGGCATTCGGGTTATTATGCATAAGAATCTCATTGTTATCGATTTATATGCAGTCAAAAACGGCGTGCTACGTGCCGCTACGACTTGCTACGAGTCTCTACGCCGCGTCTTCCTACGAAATGCTACGAGCGGCTACGTCGATTGTCGATAGTTAAGAACGATACTAAATTCTAAAAGCCAGGTAAATTGCACCTCGTAACCATGTTATTTTTAGATACATTACTTAGTAAAGTTTTAATCATTCTATTATTTTGTTGTAAATTATTGTTTTGGCTTCTACAATTTTCGAGCACGCTTCACTCTCTGATGAAGCTATCCTAAATTCTCAAACTATTGTGCATAAGTCGACAAAGAAACTTCTTCATCTGATATTGTAGTAAAAACAATCAGTTATGAAGGAGGAGCTTAAATTTACAAGCTCACCTCGCATATTATTGTTTCTATTAATTTGTAAAATCATTACTAGGATTTTTTCTTTTGTTTTTGTTAAATTACAGGGTGGTCAATCTTGTTGGCCCAGGGCGCAATAATTTAACACCCCCAACGGTGCACGCTGTGTGCACCCCTTTCATTGAGTGCTTGCGGAGTTTTAAGTAAGTGTATCGTTTGTTAATGAAAAAAATTGAGGTTCCTTGGGGCGATAAAATACCTAATACAATGTTTAATATATATATATTATTTTGCTTTTTTGTAGCTTTTCAGAAAAGAACAAAACAATTCATTCCTCTCAGAGGACCAAAGTTTTCTTAGCAGAAAACTTTTTACAAGTATCAAAGTTACGCATTTGCGATTCTGATCATAAATCTCCAAAATGAATGTGTCCCAAAAGTACGAGTTACATTTATTCTGTTGTTTGTAGGTCGCGGTACCGACACTGATGTTCCGCAACATAAAAGAAGTTGGTACTTATCTGATTCTTTTTTTATCACCTAATTATTTTTAGGGTTCCGTATCCAAAGGGTTAAAATGGGACCCTACTACTAAGACTCCACTGTCCGTCTGTCTGTCTGATTGTCACCAGGCTATATCTCATAAACCGTGATAGCCAGACAGTTGACATTTTCACAGATTATGTATTTCTGTTGACGCTTTAACAACAAATAGAATAAAATAAATATTTAAGAGGGGCTCCCATACAACAAACATGTTTTTTTCGTCGTTTTTGCCTTGTGGTACGGAACCCTTCGTGTGCGAGTCCGACTCGCACTTGGCCAGTTTTTTTTTATATTAACTGCTTTGTTTTCTTGTATTATATAAATGTAATTTTTTTCTCTTAGAATAGCATGTGAATCTCATAATAGCATGTATATTGTTTTTTTTTTAAATGTATTTTTAATTTGATTATGTATTTAGAAGATGTGTACTCGATAATGTGTCAGCTATGGTTACCTGTAATTGAGTGTGCATTACAGGATAATGTATATTATACAAGTTCTATAATGGTAAAAGATAATTGTAATATCTTATCTTATTTCGTTGGGAATTATTGGATAAATAAATAAATAGATCCCAAAAGGTAAATGGGTACGATTCAAAACATAATTCTGTTGTTGTAGAGAATCACGATACCTACGTAAAAAACTATATCATGAATACCTATTGGTACTCTAACCAATTCTTTGTAAATTCATAAATGGTATCTCTTGGCTTCAAAATGCTCTTGTAAATAAAATCTAGGTACATATCAAAGCAAACAGTGCTTAATTTATTAACTCTTGCTAAAAGTTCCACTCGACGTACTTCATTCTGTTTTTTCGAAAGCTCTTTAATTGATGGCATAGAATTTCATGAAACACTTTTGCCAATTGACGATTCCGAGTGTCAGATAAATATTCGGTGGTCAAGGCACAAGCTCTTGTCGCAGTCAATATTTGAATAAACGCTATTTGGCAGCATTCAGTAAACATCACCGTTTACAACATACGAGTCTTTAATCATGCAATATCCAACTCTATTTGCTTTATAAATAGAGTTCAAAGTAACATTCAACTTACAAATTATCAGTCTACAAACCACACATGTTTCGGATACGTCTCATTGCCAAGTCTGACCAAAACCACAAACATTTTAGGAGATACTTTTAAAACTTGGTGCTATTTGCAGAAAATGCAGGTTATTCGAACTGCATCGTAAAGCCTACCGTCACAGTTGCTATTTTATATTATTACCTCGTTAAGACAGATTTTATTTTGTAGGATAATGTGAAGGGTCATCTCATTAATGATCCTATCTTATTCTTCTTTGTGTCGCTAGAACGACTGTATTTAAGAACTTCGCCATGTCCACGGCGTCGTCCGTGGCAGCGCAGAGGTCACTTTGTCTGTATGATTTGGGACATAGAGGGCAGAATAGGAGGTGGGGGCATAGGTAGCTCCACATCCACAGCATACTGCTGTTCTGTTGAGGTAGCCGCACTTTACCAGGTTGGAGTTACATCTTTCAACTTATGTCCGGAGACGGTGATCTTATAAATCTATGGAAACGCCCACCTCATCAAGTTTAAAAAAAAATATGATTGACGTGTAAAAGTGTTTGTGCAAACCTACTTACAAAAAGCCAAATCATTTATCATTTATGGAATTCATGAATTGATTGATCGGACTTTGAAGTCCGATAGTGTAGTTAGGCCTTCGACACAGCTCGTATGAAGATCTAAACTAACGACCAGATTATCTTTATTGACACAAAATGGTTAACAGCTAAATAGCTTTTACTGAGAGAAAAATTAAATGGGTCTAAACTCGGAGTAACAACCGCATTTACTTTCAAACAACACCTTGAATTAATTAGATTTTTTTTCTTTTTCCCCTCTAAGAGCCGTTTACAGTAAAGTTTAGCAAACAATCTTAAGAATGTGTAAGCGAAGTCATCAGTAGGAACAAGTTTAATCTTGAGACTACCGACCGAGTAATTGAAAAGTATAGGAAAACTTCCAAATCACCATTTTCCATAATATTACGTTGCAAAAGAACTGTTGCAGAGGAAACAATTCGAGTGCCTTTTTGATTATTGGCAATATTTTTAAACGATTAGTGTCCTATCCTCTGTACCTACCTACTTCCAAGTGATCTTATTGAATATAATAAATAAACTCATGTAAATAAATAAACTCATGTTTTAAAAGAATAAAGTTCCAAACGAAGAAAAATATTTGTGTTCTTGCTTCTACTAAAACGTAGATTCGTAGCCCTATCAAATAAAAAACTTATTTAATCGAACAAAGTAAATAACGAAACCTAGAAAAATATTGGATTTCCTTATTGCTGCAACATCAGCTTTCAGTTTCAGTCGATTCCAATAATGTAGTTGTAGATTTAATTTCATGCTGCAGAATGTGGCTCCGCAGAATGTGGTTGACATAATTTATGTACAGTCAGCCTCAAACAGACCAGAGAGACAGCTACAATTATGTACCCGATGTGTAATAATAATATGTGTTGTGGCTACACATTAATGCAGTATTATGAAACACAAATTGTATACAGTCAAATGTGTTCTTGTGAAATGAAAATGAGTTTACTGTACCTTCGTGAAATGCTGATTGTCAATACCCTCGATACAGTATCGAGGGTATAACAAAACGAAACGCAAATCAACATAATTGAATGCAATACAAATCAAATCATTTGTCAATTTCATCTCCACCATTGTGTTTATACGTTGTTTGTATTGAGTTTACAAACGCTCGTTTTATAAACAACGTCATGTGATACGGATCTGTCTCGTGATACATAGTGAGCTATTCGTTTTACTCATTTGAGTGGATTTGATTTTGCCGATGTGTTTCGTTTATAAGAGTGGATTTGTTTTGTCGATGTGTTGTCATGGTTGTTGGAGTGAAACTGCTTAGGGGGCGATTAGATAATTATTGAGACTGGAATTTCAAGGACGCGTCACTTTTTGGCACATTCCGTTACAGAGTGGGAAGAAAGATACAACTCTCTCTCTCTGTCACTAAATTTCTCTTAGTTTCCCTATAATGCAGGTTGTATTCTTTTTACTGTTTATTATTGTTTCATGATTCTTTTCACACGAAATGATGGAACATTTAGGTATTAATTTGCGGGTAAGTAAAACAATAACAGTATTAAAACGAGAGGATAATACTTTACTTTAAATCGTAGGTAGGTCGGGAAAGAGTTAGTTGGCACTTGGACGACATCATTATATAAACGTATAGACGCCAGCACAAGCTTAATACTTGATGATTTTATCCTATTCAGCAACCATTATAAATATTTTCTTCCTAGGATGGTATTAACGACGCTGTATGGAGAAGTATAGACGCCAGCACAGCAATTTACCCGAAACTGTCAAATTTTCCCAATAAACATTGAACCTTACGCTTTAGCAATATAGTTGAAAATCTATTAAAGAAATTTGACAGATTGTAGTAGCTTGATGTGCTGGCGTCTGTACTTAGATATCGATCCTCCCGGGAACATAGTCTTTCTGGAAACTACCTCCATTCTTTCTATTTTATATTTATGTAACCTTTAATTTTTTCTAATCAAATTGTCTTTATGCATGCTGGCAACTTATTAAATGTTTTCGGCCTACTGGGTCTGCTATTTAATTAACATTACATTGTAATTTATTGCGAGAAACGAAAACCTTGGTCTGCTAATGTTGGCATAATTAGTCCACAAAATAAATTACCTCAAAAGACCCCTGTATATTATTTTTCTTTACAACATAGAAGCTAAGTTTTCCCAACAACTTCATGAATTTTAAATGAGAAACTCAATAAAAAATAACTATCTTGAGCGGCCGGAACGATGTAAGAAAATGGCTTTTACGTGGCAATAGTTTGGTTTTACCAAGCGTTAATCGAAAGGCTCTCACGCACAATAAAGCCTCCCCATGGCTTGTTATCTCTTCCTCTACTCAACGCTACCGCATAATGCCGTCCCTCTCTGACTCAATAGCACAATTACAGTGCTTTTTTCTTTTGCTTTCGATTTAAAATCCACTCTTGTTTTCAGTAGATGATCGTTTGTGACCTTTGTTCTCATATTATTACATTCGCAAAATATTATATTCGCAAAATATTATATTCTCGAATTATTATATTCTCAAAATATTAGAAGTACAATCAAACACAGTGTGACTCGTTCCCTGTTTTCATCCAGTCTAGTGTACTCTTTGGAACTGTTTTGACATTCTGATTAGAGATCGCGACCCGCAATCTGTTGATCTGTTGTCTGAACACTAAACTTGAGATACGTAATAAATATTTAGTTTGTTAATTGTGAACTTCTGAAGTAAGAGTGCTTTCTTCTTTGATGTTTGCTGCAAGCAACGTGAGTGGAGTTAGTTTTCGACCCCTATTTTCAATGGAAACCGTTTTTCAGAGTGAATGAGCAATCTACTTCTCTATCTTTATAGCGGTATGTACTACTAAATTAGACGCTACGAGCGACTATCGACGTAGCCGTTCGTAGCATTTCGTAGCAAGATGCGGCACGGCGGCGGCGTAGCAGCTCGTATCACGTCGTATCCAACTGCATACAAATCGATAACAATGAGCTTCCTATGCAAACTAATCCAATTGGCTTACTCGGAGGGATTGCTAACATTACTCATATTACTCTACCGTTAACTTGCATTACTTTATCAGAAAATTTGTTTGTATCAGAATACAAACAGGTTATTTTAAGATTCTGCAATTGAAACAATTAAAGTTTTTGAGATTGAATAACTTGTTCTATTTGACATTTTTAACTCGATATACGGCATTCACGAACCTCCCTTAGGTTAACCCTCTTACATCTAAGGAATTTTAAGCGTACGGAGTATCCAATAAAAGACTTCAACGAACTATGAATTGCGTACATTGAAATTATTAAGTAAATTGACCACTGTGTTATGTTTCGTGTTGCATATTAAAGCCTCACCATATAGCTAGTTTATCAAATTACTACTTGTTTGTTCATCAAAGCTAGCCAATTGGAACATGATTCTTTTGTGTAAAGTGCTATAATATGATTAGTGTGGGTTAATATAAATATACTCTAGAGTTCCGCGATCAATATTCAGAATCTTCGAAGTAGGTAAAATATAACACGTAGGTAGGTAGTTAATAACGTTTACTATACTGGAAGTACGTAGGTAGGTAGGTACACAAACACCTGCTAAGCTCGACGCCTTGCGGCCTGTGATGCAATAGCTATGCATCGAGTAGGCTTAAGGCTTAGTGCAGACTAACCATAATATCCAATTTCTTCACAGAGCAGAAATAATATCGTATCAATCTAGTGTGAGTTGTAAACTTGGCCCATAGATCGTCTGACATGCGACAGGAGAGTAGAAAGACCTTTGCCCAGCAGTGAAAAATCAATGGCTAGAAAAAAAACTAGTGTGACTCATCCGTTGTGTTCTGATCATCTAGTTTGAGATTTACCTAATGGTCAAGGTTGTTGTTTTGCCACTACCTCAAACCATGATATAGATACATTGATTATCCATTATTTCCTTATTGTTGTACTACTTTTACTATTCCTGTGTATTGTATTTAGGAGGCTGCAGTCGGCGTCGTTTGTATGAGAAGTAGCGACGCACAAGTGTGATTGATTCCTTAGTAGGAAATGTGAAGGGATCATGCGCTGAATATTACGCTAGCTTTGATATAAAATCGATTTGAATTACTCAGCAAACCGAATAATAAAAAACCGAGTAATCAGTTCGTTCCTCTTTAGGAACCAACTGATTTAAATATTCATGTGTATAAATGTGGTCTGTGTGGTGCCGGACTTAAAGAATACCACCACCCCTTACTTTCCGTGGGTGTCGTAAAAGGCGACTAATGGTCGTACCGGAGAATTGGCAGCAGCGTTCTCTATGTATTCCACCATCATACCATACTGCGATCACCAACCCGCCTGCCAAGCGTGGCGATTATGGCAAAACCCTCCCAAAATTGGGCGAGGCCTATGTCCAGCAGTGGACGTCTATCGGCTGAAACGACGTGTATAAATCTGGTTACATAAAGAGGGACAAATAGCACCCATCACATTCATGGATTAAGAAGGAATTAATTTATGTGAAGCATTTTACACCCGTTAAGTTATAAAATGCTTCATTTAGATCCATATACTTAGGTCAAAATTTCATTAATGTGCATTCAGATCAATTTATCTGAACACGAAATATGTCTGGTTGTCTAGAACGCTCGAATTTCCAATCAACTGCAGATGTCAAACTGACTGATCGACATGACACACTCCATCAGTGAATGTTTTATGTCGTCCGTCTCTCCACACACTTCACAGTTAGGGAGAAAATGTATTTCCAATTTAAAAACGGAAGATATTGGCCAGAATGTGTCGATATTTTCGTAGAAAGATAAGGATCCCAATGACATAAAAAGCAGAAAAGCAGAGATCATGTAACTTTAGCTATCCTATTATCGAACTACACTTAGGCACTAAAAAAATAATTTTAAACTCTTACCCTTCTGTAAAAATATGCATGTGGCACAAGATCAATTGCTAAAAATATAAATTCGTTGTATCGATCATTTCCCGGAGGAAACGTTGTGACCGAATATAAATAACCTCCTCCCTAACGGAAATAGTTTCTCCAAACGAGCTCCTTGTGGATGTAAAAAGAAGTTATTCGTGCATCATCATTTATCTCAGCAGAGATTTACAAATACTGGTCATCATCATCATCTGCCTAGCCTTTTCCCAACTATGTTGGGGTCGGCTTCCAGTCTAACCGGATGCAGCTGAATACCAGTATTTTACATGGAGCGACTGCCTATCTGACCTCCACAACCCAGTTACTAGGTAATTCAAATTCAAATTCAAATATTTTATTTCAGATTTACATCCATATATTGTTAGTAGTAGTATAACTTAGCCTAATGTTAGTATTAAATTAAATTTACAATAATAAACAAGTAGTGCACCATTGAACTGTTCGTTCAATGGTACACCGCTTATTTGGATAAGTGTGTATGAACACTTACCCACCTTCGTAAGAGGGGAGAGTCCCACCGGTCTGCAAACACATTCAGGATGCCATTGGAGGAGGAGCGCAACCGCGCCATCATGGAAGCGCATCGCTTCCGCATGATCGCGGCGAAACCATCGACGCACGCTTCCGCGAACATCCCTGACGCGCTACATCGCCACGGCAACCCCAAAAGCACCCTGAATGCGTTATTGTACTGGACACGCAGGTCGCTGTATGCCCGCTGGGTATACTTGGTCCACAGGCTGCACGTGTAAAGCGACTGGCAGTAGGCCTTAAAAAGCGTTATCTTTACTGATTCAGTACAGCGTGCAAACCTGCGGGCCAGCATGTTGCAACGGACAGCCAGCGACCTGCGCTCCCTGTCTATGTCGACATTATCTTTTAAGTCATCAGTGACCCAATGGCCCAAATACTTAAACTTCGAAACCCGACCTAAAGGAGACCCAGAGAGTGAGAGTTCAGGCAGATGTTTATACGTTAAAGTACCTGATTTAAAAACCAACCATTCACTCTTATCGGTATTGTATTTGAGCCCGTGAGCCACTGCATAACTTTCACAAATTTTAAGGAGCTTTCTCATTGCACCGATAGATGGTAATACGATACCCCTTGGTAAGACTGGTTGTCAGACTTTCGGGCTACTGACGACCCGTAACGACTGTCAAAGATCCACGAATGACAACCGGGACCAACGGCTTAACGTGCTTTCCGAGGCACGGAGGGGTCTCGGTATGTAAAGATGGTCACCCATCCACAGACCAACCGCGGCAAGCGTAGCTTAACCTGATCGATCGACCTGTGCGGCTGTTATTATTTAGCCACGGGCCCCTCAAAAACAAAAACTACAAATACTGGTAATAACTGCAATCTCTTATTTAGGTAATCAATTTAGGGTGTCGTATGTCGTCATTCTGGGATCTAATTAGGATCCCGCCATCCGAGCCTCCGTAGATTCGTGTGTTCAGGTTCAGTCAAGGGCGCTTTCGAACTGTACGGTTAAACAAACAAAACCCAACCATAATACTAATTTGTTATTCCTAACCCCGGCCACCAGGGGTTTCCCCCTCAAATAAGAAAAAGAAGTTACACAATTATGCAAATCTGCAATCTACACACGGTGCCCCCAGCAGGAGAGGAAATTCAGAAACTTATTCCACGTTCGTCCGAAATATTTTAATTAAATGTAATGTCGGCGCGAGCTATTCGCACGTTCTCTGTTTCAATCGCAAACTCTTACTGTAGATGTGTTTGCTATAAGTCTCTGTAATTTCTATTTGCTTTCCTTTTGTACACAAAATATTTAAAGTACGACTATTAAAACGTCAGGTCCCTCTTCTAGCAAGTGGGCCAAAACCTACATCAAATATAACATTTAAAAATTCGATCTCTGAAAGGGTGCGCAAAAGTCTGTCAATCGTGTGTGTGTCTGACCTTTTTTCTTTGGAAAAGCAGCTAAAGTGTCGTACGTATGAAGTCAACTAAAGAATATACCATCAATCAGAATATTGGAATAAAAGAGAAACTTGTACTTCGCAAACGGCGAAAGGTACCTTTATAAAATTAGCACAACATTCGAATCAATATTTACCTTGGAAGTAAATTCTCGGTAAAACATTTATAGTCGCGCAACACAATAGACAATATCGCTATATTATCACAGACTGGTCCCGAGATTATCGCTACATTTGTTAGCTCACCGAGGGACGCGAATGACAAGGGTATTGTGATTTAGATATGTTAATTATTGTTTGACACTGACATAAACATAATATATTATTATTGTACCAAACACGCGTCTGTATAGAGATATTAATAGAACACGTGTTTTTTGGAAAATCCAGAATATGCCATACTTTTTAGGGTTCCGTTGCCAAATGGCAAAAAACGGAACCCTTATAGATTCGTCATGTCTGTCTGTCTGTCTGTCTGTCCGTCTGTCTGTCTGTCCGTCCGTATGTCACAGCCACTTTTCTCCGAAACTATAAGAACTATACTGTTGAAACTTGGTAAGTAGATGTATTCTGTGAACCGCATTAAGATTTTCACACAAAAATAGAAAAAAAACAATAAATTTTGGGGTTCCCCATACTTAGAACTGAAACTAAAAAAAAATTTTTTCGTCAAACCCATACGTGTGAGGTATCTATGGATAGGTCTTCAAAAATGATATTGAGGTTTCTTATATCATTTTTTTCTAAACTGAATAGTTTGCGCGAGAGACACTTCCAAAGTGGTAAAATGTGTGTGTCCCCCCCCCCCCCCCGTAACTTCTAAAATAAGAGAATGATAAAACTAAAAAAAATATATGATGTACAATACCATGTAAACTTCCACCGAAAATTGGTTTGAAAGAGATCTGGTAAGTAGTTTTTTTTTAATACGTCATAAATCGTAAACCGCAATTTACCTTTTATTCAACCAACTCAAATAAAAAAAAACATTTAATTTCATAAATATAAACCTTATGCATAAACCTGGATGTTACGGAACCCTCGGTGAGCGAGTCCGACTCGCTCTTGCCCGGTTTTTTATTCTTATTACTATGGAATCCCAATAGAGAAATAAGGAAGAAAAAATATGTTGCGCCGACCCCAAATAAATATAGGGATAAGGGCGCGAGAATGTAGAAGACTAAAATGGACTCCGATTTATGTCTCAAGAAATAATATTTCTACAATATTCCACTTCACGTAATAATACGTTTTGAGTTAAAACAAAAAATCTGAATAAACATTCGATATTACAGAGTAATGTTACGAAAATTAATATGATGCGAAATAAAATCAACATGTTCGAGACAAAGTTTGTATAAGCAGTATAAGTTAGTAATTTAGCATAGAATCACATTAAAACGCATAAGTAACAATAATATGGAGAACGTATGCTGAAACTCATTCAAGTTTAGTTCATAAAATAAATGTCGCTCGTTCTTACATTCAGTCCTTCATTACATTTAAACCCAGAACTACCTACTATAACGTCAAAACTTGCTAAAACCCCTTCCAAAATGAATTGTTGCTGAATCTACCAAACTTTAATACCTACTTAGTTATTAATACGGCTTCACAGTGTTCTTTGTGTTTATTTTTCATAAAACAAGTTTGTGTAACTATGTATTGAATATTTCTCATCGTACCAGGATAATGGCAAACTAGGGTCACGAGCTATTGTACTAATTTAATTTTTTTTAAATGAGTTTATCCTAGAACGCCAATGTTCATTAACCATTGGCGTCTTTTACTCCTTTTCAAAATGTACAGCATTCATACGCCTGTAATTTTACATTCATGTGAATAAACGAACCATATTATTTACCAATAATCTATGTTTAGCTGATGTTAATGTTTTTAATCCCGTAGTATGACACGAGTTACGTAAACAAAAGTTACAGTGATTGCATAAATGTTGCATACATTGTTCCTACCCAGCGCATATTATCATGAGCCGAGCTAATAATGTGTGCTCTTGAAGGGCTATTATTTCATGTCACGAATATTCTAAACATTAATTTATAAAGTATTTATTTTTATTTTATTTTATATTTGGAGTCACACTTAATTTAAAAAATCATTAAGAAACTTTCGGTTAAATAAATGAACTGCATTACAAAAAAAAAAAAACAAATTGCCTGTATTCTCCGCAGGGTTTGCCAAAAAACCCCAATGACACTTTGCCCGGGCTTGTAACGACTAAACCAACGAGGTCAAATAATTGATTTGTCATAATAAATCTTAAAAAAATACACAACGATGCTGAAGCGTAGCAGTGAACCTGCCACACGATGCATTGGGTATTCAATTGTCAGTTCCACCGACCGACAGCAGAATTAAATTTTTCGTGAAAACAAACTGTGAGTTGAATAATTTTTCCAGTATTCTATTTTCCAAATGAAGGCTTTTTTTTGCATGAGATAATTTAATATTCACGTCATGGCTAGGTGGTCGGGTAGTAAAATGACGTGTGTTGTTATACCAATGAATACATTTTTCAATTGAAATAAAAATCCCGGTATCATTCAGCGCACATAGAAAATTCTAGTGAAATTGTCGACGATTTTAGCTGTAAAATGTTATGAGCGCACAAATTAACCTTTTCGTCCTAAACCGTAGTCAAAGCTGATATTTTGCGTACGGAACCCTGGACCATAATAACGAATCGATTGACACCTCATTCATTAAAATCAATTGAGTAGTTTAGGCGATTCGGTGGAACATACGTAAATATAAACAAACATATACACAAAGACTGCAAAAACATCCTCTCCCAAAAACAACCCTTCTTGTTGGTTTCACCGTAGTCGGATTAAAGGGTCACAAAACGCGGGCAGCAACAACAAAGCAACAATGGGGCCTAAAAAGGCCACTTTGGCAGAATCATAAAAGGATAACATAATGTACAGTTAACTGTTAGTTAATCGTATCAAATCCCATTGGTAAAGGATTTTTCAGTTATTTTTTTGTCTGTGCTAAAATACCAATCAATCCAACCCCAATCTCTTTGACTATACCTACGTAAAGCAGCGAAAAACAGAAAAACACGGACTGTCTGCGCCATATTATGATTCATAATGTTATCCTTTTATGATTCTCCAAACTGAAATTTTTAGGCCCCAATATTAAACCTTGTTACATTATATCTTGGAAAAAGTTATACAGAACTACGAGCGAGTACGATTTACATCAGTGATAAAGCCCGTCGCTTAGAATACCAGATTTCCTTCAGAAGTCCTTTGTTGACCTGAAAATTACGAAAACATCAAATTCAATTTACATGACAATTTATTATGCATTCAATTCACTGGACACCTGCGCAGTGTTTGTTTAAATAACTCGCCAATTTGTCGAATATAGAAATCTCATGAATTAGATGTACTAGACGTGATTATGAAATTTAGGATAATAATTATCAAGTCCTACCGTTCTATGCAATTCTACCACTTTTGTAAGTTAGGGGCGATTATATTAATTTCGCTGATATTTTTGCAGCATATAAATGAAAACTAAACCATGAAAACCTCATTCATTTTAAGTTTGACCCCACTTTTGTCCACCAATTGTTTCCCTCACGGTCAGCTCCTTCTCGGTCAACTGATAAAGGTCTCGGCCGCTTGAACCCTGTCACACCCACGCTATAATAGAAGAAATGAAACGGATAACTAAGTAATAAAAAATCATCTCGTTTGGAAACACGAATCTGGAGGAAAAAACTGTTCTTTTATTTCAGGGTCAATTTAATTTGTAGGAGGTTGTATAAGTTTGTTCTAAAGGGTCCTTGTTTGAGACAGAACAAAGAAATCGCTTCAGGAAATGTATAAGGGTTTCACGAATCTGTATTTTTTCTTTTGGTTCATGTTATGCAATTAGATATTAAAATTGTACACATTACATGCGATTAGGCGTAGACCTAACTCCTTAAAATTATTGTGTCCTCAAGTAAAAAATTGTATATTTTACGAAATTAAACGGCCTGAAAATGATTACAACCTCGACCTTATTCTTTTTGTAAGACCGCAAGCACCAAAAAATTCTGCAAAAGTAAGCGGTATTTAAATAAGATATTCAGCTGATACCTGATAAACAATGGCGAGAGATCAAGTGGGAGTAAACAGAAGCCAATTTTCAAAGCCGTGAACTAAAAGAACAAAAAGCAGCTGAATATGGACAATTGTGTTCCGCTTCGACATTGTACTCGTCTCTGTTCTCGCTAGCACGAACGAACTTAAAATTTTAAATACACTGGTTCGCAAATTTATTTTCTCAATATATGTATAAAAAAACATAAACCTTCCGGAATAAATTCTCTATACGATGATGAATACTGCATAAAAATCCGTTGCGTGGCTTAGTAGAACAACGCGGTCATGAAAAAAGACACAAAAAAAATCGCTTGAGTTTGTATAAAATAGATGCCAAATTATCTCTTGCTTAAGAAGTAAAATAGTGTCAGTTTTTTCCTTCAAATAAATGTTATCACAACACCAACACGACCAGGTAAATAAATTACGATTGCCAGAGTCCACAAAACTTAAGAAAATGGTAAGATTATTCCGTTTGCTATCGTATAAATGAAGAAAGGTAGATGAGGTATAAAGATTAACCAGAAGACAAAAGTAAGACCTGGCTGGTGTTCTGGCTTCGTGGAAGTGAATCATCTCGGTTGTTTGATGTCCGCAAGCTGATCGACACACCATTCTTTATTTAGGAACTTCCGCGTCACCATCACACTAATATTATAAAGGCGAAAGTTTGTGAGTGTGTGTTTATATGTTTGTTACTTCTTCACGCTCAAACGGCTGGACCAATTTTGATAAAATTTTGTATGGAGGTGGCAGACACCCTGAATTAACTAACTTATAGGCTACTTTTTATCCCGATATTCCCACGGGATCGACATTTACGTGGGTGAAACCACGTGGCGCAGCTAGTTAGTAATAAACGTTACGTTGCTCATGAAACGATTAAAAGTACCTATATTTTATGCAAAGAATAAAATGATGTTTAAAATTATTTTAGGTCATGATGGTAATGCCTAGAAGGCTTGATTCTAACAAAAATGAAATCATTGAAAAGATAGTAACCATACAACATACTCACCACCACGCGGGCCCGGCGCATGTCGATGGAAGCCCATGCCCCCGAAGTATTCGCTCCAGGACATGCCGCCCCCCACGATGCTCTCCTTCTAATTAGCTCATATCAAAATAAGGAAAAAATAAACCCGACTTCAAGCATTATGTTCGCTCAAGTGTATAAAAAGTCAACAACATTATTTTCTTAATCCGCAGTACAGTCGACGACAACCTCGTTACGTTGAATAATTACAGTAATGTGGGACATTATTAACTTCCTTCCCTCAGTGAGCCGCTCAAGGCAGGAACGAGTACAATTTTCTCCGTAATAATAAAAATCTAGGGGTATTTATCTCACGTACATATGCTCTTCCTACCTCTTCACATGAATTTCATTAGAATATTCATAGAATTTATAAATTCGTTGGTCTCATAAGTAAGCTATTGTTTTGACCATTGCAAGATATTTGGCTATCGGTACTGGAATATTTCATAGAGTTAGTAGGTACTTACTAACTATAAATGTTGCAATTTCCCAAAGCACTTACTTCTTTGTAATGTTGAACGTTCTAACTTAACATAGAAAGATTATCGATTTAAAGCCAGGGTATTTTAGCAAACATGAAGCATGTGCTTTGAACCCGAAACTGTATCGTTTCATGTTACTTGCAAACTTACCGTCTAAATTTGTTTCTTTGTAGTACCAATATTAAATATATAAATATTTCCGAACTCACTAGCCATATATGTATAAGCCATCAAAGGCTTCAATGGTTTTTCGTATATAATGATTTAAGCTTTGCGATATACATTTTGAACATTAATAAAAAAAAAATCGTGATTTCTGAGAATTATGTCTGAAACTATCAATACTATCAGACTTCGTCCACAAAAGAGGGATACTAAACATACACACGTATCTTGTTTATTTGAATCATACCTTAAGCCATTTGATCCTGGTGATATTCTCCCAACTTGTAACACTCGTCATAGTACATGTACTCAGTGAACGTCAACCCACTGGTAGTGTACGGCTGAGTAAAGTATATCGATATAGTCCCATTCACTATGTCGTGTTCTATTATCCATTTACACTTCATCGGGACGGGGAAAGGGTTGGGGATGTTTGGTGTCGTTTTCATGCCCACGGGAGTCTTCAAGTGTCCGCCGCAAAAGAGATGTCCAGTTTCTGCCCTGTGGTAATTCTGGTATCAATAAACGTTCATGATTTAAATTTTTACAGTAAGATTTAAAAATTTAGATCTAAATTACTATGGATTTATTAATTCAGTATTACTTGCGTAACATAATTCTCAAAAAAACAGTACTCAATCGTAGCTTCCGCTTTGCCATTTTTAACGGGAAGTAGGTGCCTACTAAAAATGTTTTTGACGTTCCATTATTACCTCATTATTACCATCCGTAATTACTTTTAGAGAGTGTGAACAATAACTATGCCGCTTATTTTAGATCAAAGCAATATATTAACGTATTTGCGTATAAAATACGACAATATTACTAAAATATTTTTGTTTACACATCATGTTTTTCTTTGAATACCCTAACATGAAGGTAAGTATTTATTACTTTTTTGACATGAGATCATAGAGTACTTTTTGATAGATTGAACATGCTCTGTGAGATTGACTTATTATTACTAGTTATTTTTTTCAGTATTTTAAAAGTCGTCTGTGTATTTGTTTAGTCACACTGTCGCATCCGCGATCCATTCATTTTTTTAGTAGCAATTAAACAGTCTTAGAGCACACACGTATTTTCAGTCATAAAAATCCTGCTAATCAAAAACCTACCTTAAACAAAAGTACATAGTGGTCAAAATCGAGCCGGACTAATTACGAAGAGGATTTATAATATTATTTGTGTCGAAGGTATCGGGCGGCCGGCGCGAGCTAATGAGCCGCATTCCAGAGGTGATTAGCAAGTTATAAAGTTAAAGTTAACGTCTTTTTACATTTCTATTGGAAAATCACAAAGTGTAAAAGATGGAGAACATAGAAAAGCGAGTGTTGCTTCAAGCTGATGTGTTTGAAAAGGTGCAGAAAGCCTACTCGAATTACAAAAAGTCGCCCAAGGAAAGAATAACCGACGGTTATATACAAACTAGGATGGATACTTTAGAAACTTATTGGAAAGAATTTAAGAGTGTTCATGAGGAATTGGTAACGGATGTTTCTATGAAAGACAGACAGAAGTTAGCGTATTTTGTAGAAGATAAGTGCGATAAATTTGAAGAGTTGTATTTTACATATAAAGGAGAAATGAAAACTGCATTAAACAACATGATGTCTCATATGAAAAAATCGGATAAACTGGAGAAATTAGACGAGACTAGACCAACTGCTTCCTGTAGTGATATTAAATTACCACGAATATCGATCCCTATTTTTGAAGGAAATTATACGGAATGGAGATCTTTTCACGACCTGTTTATGGCATTGATACACAGAAATGAGTCATTGGAAGATGTACAAAAACTTCATTACCTTAAAAGCAGCTTGAAAGGAGACGCAGAGGTTCTTCTGCGCCAGTTTGCAATCACGGGTGAAAATTATGCTGATGCGTGGTCAATTTTGAAAAAACGCTATGATAACAAAAGGTACATTGCTAATTGTATATTTAAAAAGTTTTTTGGTCAAAAGACAATAACTCAAGAGTCAGCTTTCTCCTTGAAAAACTTGTTAGATACGTCGGTCGAGTGTATGAATTCTATGAAAAACCTTGGCTTACCGACAGCGCAGTGGGATGCAATTGTGAACTATGTGATTGTTTCGAAGCTGGATCCTGTAACACATAAACAATGGGAGATTATTATTAGTGAAGATAGTTCTGATGACTTACCTGGTTTTGAGAGGCTGAAGTCCTTCCTGGAGACTCGGTTTCGTACGCTAGAAATGATAGAACCTGAAAATAAAGTAAACAAACCAATTAAGCCGAAGACACATCACGCGACTGCCACTAGTGGAGAGAAGCACTGTCCGTTCTGCAAAGAAAACCATTATGTTTTTAACTGTAAAGAATTCGCTAAACAACCGGTGGAAGAAAGATACAACTTCGTACAGAAAAACAACTTATGTTTCAACTGTCTTATTCCAAATCATTCCGTATTCAAATGTAAACAATCAAGTACATGTAAATTATGCAAAAGGCGGCATCATTCCTTATTACATCGAGAGAAACAAGCAGGTGACACAATGCCAACTAAAGAAGAAACCACAACAAATAAGCAAGAGGTTAGCATGGTAACAGCACACGTGTCAAGAGGAGAACAACCTGGTCAACACATCTTGTTGGCAACAGCACTGGTCGACGTGACATCGAGGACTGGACAATCACACGTCTTCCGTGCTTTGATTGATCAGGGCTCAGAGGCTTCGTTCGTGACGGCGAGAGCAGTCGAGTTATTGGGTCTGAAGAAGACTCAAATCAGCGGTGAGGTCTCTGGTGTTGGTGAAGGTAACAAACTTTGTATTAATCATTTAGTAGGGTTACATATTAAGTCGAGGTATGAAAGTAATTTCTTTATTGATGTTAAGGCGTATGTATTAAAGTCATTGACTGGTAGGCTACCTTCTAGAGAAATAGGAGGTTGCGACTGGCCTCAACTTAAAAATATGAAATTAGCTGATCCTACTTTTAATGTTCCGGGTAGGATTGATATCCTTCTTGGAGCTGATGTTTTTGGCACAGTAATATTATCTGGTCTGTTAAGAGGTCCGGGCAGTATAATTGCACAGCATACACACCTAGGTTGGGTATTGTCAGGGGATATGTACTCAAATCCTACTTGTGCACAAAACATTATTAGTTTACATGTTACCAGGCTCGTAGAAGAAGACAACAACCTTTTGAGAAAATTCTGGGAAATAGAAACAGAAGACTACACAACCAAGAAAGTATGGACAAAGGAAGAAGAAAAATGTGAAGAACACTACATAAAGACAACAACAAGAGATGCATCAGGAAGGTATGTAGTTCACTTACCTTTGAAACAAAGTATTGAAGAGACCGTGAAGGCGTGCGGGGAGACTAAAAATCAAGCTATAATAAGATTCAAGCAACTGGAAAGGAAATTTGCAAAACATGAAGATTTGAAATCAGAATACAAGAAGGTCATAAATGAGTACTTGAAGATGGGCCATATGAAGAAGGTTGAAAAAGAGGATACAATTGAAGCAATTTATTTAGCACATCATGCTGTCATACGGGAGGATAAAGATACCACAAGGGTAAGAGTTGTTTTCGATGCTTCAGCCAAGGGATCTAATGGGCACTCCTTAAATGGCACCATGATGGTCGGCCCTACGCTACAACCTGATCTTCGTGTTCTTATCATTCGCTGGAGATCTCACAGAATCTGTGTTGTGGGCGATATTATAAAAATGTATCGTCAAGTAAGAATGACAGACAAACACACAGATTTACAACGCATAGTTTGGCGAGATAATACGAGTGAAAACATAGAAAGTTATCAACTACTTACCGTGACGTTTGGGACAGCATCGGCGCCTTATCTTGCGGTACGATCTTTGAACCAACTAGCTGATGATGAAGTGGAAAGATACCCTCGTGGAGCTGCTGTCGTTAAGAGTTCGTTCTACATGGATGATTTGATGACCGGACATGAAGACCTATCTGAAATAAAACAAATTTGTGAGGAAGTAAACAATCTGCTGAAGGCGGGTGGTTTTCAAATGCAGAAGTGGTCCAGTAACTCTGACGAAGTCTTGACGTTTTTACAGGGAGACAAGGAAACTCCGGAATCTGTGAACAAAATAGAAATTAAATTAGATAAGGTCATAAAGATACTTGGACTTACCTGGGACAGGAAAAATGACACGTTCCAAGTTACGGTAAATCTACAGGAAACCAGGATTCCTGTAACAAAAAGGGTAATATTATCTGATGTGGCGAGTCTCTTTGACCCGTTCGGTTGGCTCTCTCCAGTAGTTATCACAGCCAAGATAATGATACAGAGATTATGGCTTAACAATCTCGGCTGGGATGATGAATTGCCTTCAGCTCTAGTAGCCGAATGGCTTAACTACAGAGAGGAACTCAAAGAGTTACACACCATTGAAATCCCACGCTGGATAAAGATGACATCGCGCTGTAAAGAAGTTCAATTACACGGGTTTGCAGATGCCTCGTCTGTTGCATATGCAGCAGTAGTTTATATAAAGGTGTTAGATGAAAATGATATTGTTCATGTTACCATAGTAGCATCCAAGACCAAGGTTGCGCCACTGAAACAACTGACAATCCCAAGATTAGAGCTTTGCGCTGCGGTGTTGCTGGCGAAGCTATTGCACGAAGTATCTGGCTTATGGGATATAAGTATGGATAAGGTGTATGCCTGGACAGATTCCATGGTGGTTCTGTCCTGGTTACAGGCTCAACCAAGTCGATGGCAAGTGTTTGTTGGCAACAGAGTGTCTGATATAATTCAATTAATAGACAATGACCGATGGAACCATGTCCAATCAGCCGACAACCCCGCTGATCTTGCATCAAGAGGTGTAGCGCCGAGTGAATTGGCAAATAATGATATGTGGTGGACCGGACCAACGTGGCTGAAAAATAAACAAATACATTTTACAAAAAGTTCAATTCCTCAAACAGATTTAGAGGTAAAGAAATCATTTAATGTTACATTAGAAGAAAAACCTGTTTGGGAAAGGTTCTCAACCATGTCCAGAATGAAGAGAGTCTTAGCACAATGTTTAAGATTTTTAAAACCTAAGGAAGAAAGAGAGAAATATTTGACAGCTAAGGAAATTAATGAAGTTGAAGAAAGATGTGTAAAATATTACCAATACTTAATATATGAAACCGAAATAAAAGATCTGAAGATGAACGGAAAAGTTAAGAATAGAAGTTCTATAATTAGTCTTACACCTTTCTTGGATAAGAAAGAGCTGCTGAGAGTTGGAGGGAGACTGGGTAAAGCCAATATACCAGAAGATGCGAAACACCCGATTATTATACCTTGTAAACAACATGTTACTCGGCTTATAATAAATGAAGCCCACACAAGGACTTTGCATGGAGGTTCCCTTCAGATGTTGACATACATCCGTAGCAAGTATTGGGTAATTGGTCTCAAATCAGCTGTTAGAGAATTTATTCGTAATTGTAAAGTATGCATCATATATAAAGCGAAAACCAGACAACAGCTGATGGGTGAGCTACCGGCCCCAAGAGTGACGCCTAATCGTCCTTTCTTCAACAGTGGAGTGGATTATGCAGGACCCGTACAGATGCGAACAGCTAAAGGGCGTGGGCATAAGTCTACAAAGGGCTACATTTGTGTCTTTGTCTGTATGTCTACCCGAGCCATACACCTAGAAGCGGTTACAGATTTAACGTCACAGGCCTTCATTGCAGCATTCAGAAGATTCGTTGCAAGAAGAGGTCACTGTTGTCACTTGTGGAGTGACAACGGTACGAACTTTGTGGGTGCCGAAAAGGAATTAAGGAATATGTTTGAAAGGGGCAAGGCTAATCTGGCAGCAGAGGTAGCTGAACTTCTAGCAAATGATGGCACAACCTGGCACTTTATACCGCCGAAAGCACCCAATTTCGGTGGTATATGGGAAGCTGGCGTCCGGTCAGTAAAGAAACATTTAATGAGAGTAAATGGTTCCACAAAGTTGACTTATGAAGAGATGGCTACGCTGTTAGCACAGATAGAAGCCTGCCTTAATTCAAGACCTATCTGTCATTCGGATAATACTAAGGAAACATTGGACCCGCTAACCCCGGGTCACTTTTTAATTGGTGAGCCATTAATCAATGTGCCTGATATAAACTATGAACATAAGAATATAAGTACATTATCTAGATGGCAATTTCTACAGAACAGGATACAAGATTTTTGGCGAAGATGGAAATCCGAATATCTTAACACCTTACAGCAACGTCATAAGTGGCAAAACAGCGTGCCATCCCCGCGGGTTGGAGATATAGTTATCATTAAAGAAGAGGATCTCCCACCTGCAAGGTGGTTATTAGGAAAGATTGTTAATTTACATCCCGGTACTGATCAACTAGTTCGAGTGGTAACAGTACAATGCAAGGGAGATAACATTCTCAAGAGACCGTTATCTAAGTTAATAGTACTACCCCAGGCACCAGATGGTAACTAAATAGTTAACGTGGTGATCAGTTAATGTCATATTTTAAGTTTTTCTAATGTTAAAGATGTGTAATAGGTATAGGTAGACCTGCGATATTTACTTTAAATAGCACAAAAAGGCACTTTATTCAAATCACAGTAAACGAGTTGTGTATTTAAAAATATTATTATGTGTATTCTGTTAGCTTACTTATTTAGGTACAAGATAATGATCATTGATACCATCAACTTTGTATTGTAACTTATGTATTAATGAAATTGAACCATAACTCTTTAGCATTATGTTCATTTTTACTTGTTACTTTCTATAAGACGATAAACGTTTAATATTATTATAGAACATACAGTCCACTTAGTTATTAAGTACCTGAATGAATACTAGTTAATTGGTGTTGTTATTTTAGTTTGTCGTAGGTATAACTGGATAAAGATTATTTGTAAGTACCCGTTGTTTGCTCATTTTAAGCAATCTAAAATGACGAGTAATTTTCTAGGTATGCCTATATTGTACTATTTTGTTATGTATTTGTATACTTGGTGCAATCTTCATAATATGTGTGTGTAATTATTAGTAGGTAGTTATAATGTGTTAAGCGCAGCTGTTTCTTTAGATGACGTAATGTAACGGTATCGATTATATAATAATAACAGTTTCTTAAGTTCATTGAGCAATTAGCGTTAAGTTGTTTTGCGATGTATTTCATTTTTTATTCGTTTGATCAAGTTGAGAATCTGTCATAAAATTGTCATGGAAGAAATTAGTAAAAAACTGTTGTTTTTGGAGGGCGATATGTTTAGTCACACTGTCGCATCCGCGATCCATTCATTTTTTTAGTAGCAATTAAACAGTCTTAGAGCACACACGTATTTTCAGTCATAAAAATCCTGCTAATCAAAAACCTACCTTAAACAAAAGTACAGTATTTATTGCTAGCTTTCCTTACATTGCGCTTCCAAGTTGCGTGTATGCGTTCCTTCCTTACTGTGCGATTATTTTGTATTATTGATATATTCTACACGGACTGGCATTGATTCTAGACACGATTACTATTGCTTTTCTTAAAGGATTCTGCTTTTCCTTTCAATTTGGATATTATGATGAGGATTCGCAGACATATCGTGTGAGGGCTCGCGTTACGCCTGCAAGTGGCAAGATGGTTAGCAAATCAGGTACGCCTCTATGCTACGGCAGTGGCGTCCATGCAGTACCTAAAGGCAGTATATTGAGCAGTTAGTTGTGTTATAATTTGAAAAATACAATGACTTTTGTTATTGTTCCAGCCCCCATTAGATGGATACGCTTGTCACGATTGTTATAATTGATTAAATACCGAAGTTGCTGACAATGAGTGATTACTATGTCATGGGTATCTCAGCCGGACTCAGCAGAAATCCAAGACGCCGACGTTTCTATACTTTTGCAATGGACAACCCTTTAGTACCCCTTATTTCCAATGATAATAACCATCAGGTAAATTATTTATTTTTATAATGAGTAGGAAAGGTCTTTGAAAGAAAATGGGTAAATAAATTGGATAGATCCGTCAAAACTGGAAAGACGAGCAATGGAAACGACTATCAAGAAAAAGGGAAGGAGTGTTCGTCATATAAAACACGACATCACGCCAGCGATCCCCGAAGGATTTGGGAGTGGTAAACCAGTAGAACACCCCACATGTCGCCAGTTATGTCATGCCATGTAATAAAATGTAATAATATTTTCAGGATATAGCAACAATATATGCACGTCAAGCCTGTTAGGTTCGAGCGAAACGACGCCTGATTCATGATTTATCAAGGGACTTACAAGAGGATGTTGTTCCAACCGTGGAACTTGGATCACCAACACCGCCGCCACCACAGCCTCTTCCACCAACACCACCACTACCACGGGCCGTCCACCTCCATTATCACCAGTAGCACAACGAGGTGCTCGTACAACATTAGCTGTAAGCCTACCAAATTACAAGCGAGCTAGTAAGCCGCTGTGTACTTATAATAACAACAATGTTTTGGTGTCTCTAGAAGACGTTTATTATTTTTATCATTTTATTTATGTATAATAAAAGAATTTGTTTGGTAACAAATACATACATAGTTTTATTTAATATAATCCCAATTCAGTACCAACAAGTAGCTAAATATAAATAATATTATGGATATTGAAGATAGAAATTAAAGCTGATACCAATATCATAATATGTGCATTTATGTGTACATTAAAGAATAAGATAGCTTTGTGATGAAATGAAAAAAATGTAAGTACAAAATATTATATACAAAATATTAAATGTTTCATTAACCTCACAAAGGCATACCACCAATTAGTATCTGTATTTGCTCACAGATGGCGTTATACTAAAAAAAACTAAGAAAAATACCCAGCATATAAACCTGGTTTTCACCAGTTTGCGCAAGATCCTGACTCCTGAAACTGATTAATTGATAAACTATAAAATGCGACGATTATAATAATATAACAATCATTACTGAACATTTTCTTTGACTACCTAGACAATCGCCCATTGCTCCACCAGACATGTCTTTTGTGTGCCCTGGTGCTTCCTGTCGCGCTGCTATACGGCAATGCCGAGGAGAGTGATGCTGAGTAGGTGCCGCATCACGAGCCTGCAACAAAATACCCAATACTAATTTATTTTCTTCTATGATCTATACAGATGATAACAAATGGCGCTATACAGCTATTACAGCTATGGCTTTCCAATAGAAATTTACTAGATCCTCCTAAATGTGTTGGAATTTGATATAGTAAGCTACGGAACGTTTCCAATAAAAAACAATCATTGCTTTGGTCGAAAAAATAATGGAAAAAAGACAGAGACTAAAATAAAGTGATTTATTAGATAAATGTCCGCCTCACTTGTCAATCAATCCAAAAAACCAAATCAAGTCATACTTGATTTGGTTTCATCTATGTAGGATAATTTGGATTGATTGAGAAGTCCCTACGGAAGAACTCCAGAGTGAAAGGTTAATAAAATTGGGCTTCGGTTTTTTGTTATTATTTGCTGAAGTCAAAGTTGGCCGCTGAACAATATTGTTCAGCGGCCTTTCAAATCAATGATCACTCTCAAGAAGGAGTAGGTAGGGAGTTTTACAAAAAGAGCCGGTTTTCCAATCTAGGTTAATAAAAACATGATGGCCACCACTTGTTTTTTTTTTTTTTTTGCGCATGTGAAATCATCAAATGACTCCTCCCGCTCTGGGTGGAGCGGAAGGGAGTGTCAGACTCTTACTGACTAAAACCCACCCGTGTTCCTTCCTTAGCCCTTTATGTTCCGGGCCAGCGGTAACCCTTTCGGACAATCCCGCTGACCCGGCAGGCTTCGGCCCTAAGGGGCCCCTCCTCGATGCTGACATCTCTTTGAGGCGCGCGTGGAACACGTACGCGCCGTCCGGCACGGGCCTGGCCACCACTTGGCCCAGCTCATTTAATAGATAGAAATCCATCAACTCGAACAGAAGAAGACATTATATGAGAAGATATTGGCATTTCTCACAAGACATAAACCTCTCTTGACCATATCTGACACATATGACAGATCTATAGATTCATTAGTATTTCATACACACACAGGCAATATGTAAATACCGCGAGATAACCGACGAGTACCGGAAAATGATCGGTTTAGTATGTACGTCACACATCGGTATTTATTCATCACCGACACGACCCACGTCACTTAGAACGGAGGATGTGTGGGACAAGAAACAAAAATACGAATGTTGTGATTGGGTGGACGTCCTCGTCCATAAAAGGTATGGAAATACGTGAACCTTATGACGTTATCGCGCAAGGAAATTTAAAAGCGTCTTCTTAAATTTCCGAACATTTTACTTCCCTGTGTTATCGTGATACCGTCACGTGGACGTCCACGACAATATCATCAAGTTAGAAGTTATAAAAGCGCACATTTCTTCGGTGTTTTCAAAATGAGATCATACAAAAATATAGATATTTGTTTCGAAAGTACAAAAAACAAGATTTACACAAACATTTTTGAAAGAAACTTATGGAATCCGATGATGTGGACACACGTCTTGTTCACTTGCTTGGGTGCCTTTTCGTTTACTACAAAACTTCAAAGTGGCAAAGGATACACTGTCATCTTTATTTTGAAATGACATGTAAACATGAGATATAAACATGACATGTAAACATTAAATAGGGCTACGGACTAAAACCCTGTTCAATGCTTACATGAACCAATTGATTGGTGAGCTCAGCGAGACCAACGTTGGTTGCTCGGTATTATGGTCAATAATGTTAGCTACGCAGAGGACATGGTCTTGCTGAGTACATCAATTAGCGCGCTCAGGAAGTTGTTGACTGTGTGTGAGTTCTATGCTGCATCACTTGGACTCATAATAATGTCAAGAAAAGGGAGCTTTAAATTTTTAAATGTACGCCCAGTTCGTTAAATGTTCCTCCAGTGACCTTAAGCGGAAAGCTACTAGAGAGAGTCACACGATTTATTTTCATGGCATTAAGAGGAAAAGAACAGCGTCAATAATGGGTAGGTTGCGCGGAACATTATTAGACAAAGTGGACAGTCCTTTTATAAGGCACTGGGTACGGAGGCACATGTCAATGTGTGGGGACCACGTCATTTTTAACCGACTTCAAAAAAGGAGATTCTGTATTCGTCCCGTATGCATGTATCTATATATGTATAGGTATACGTATGTTTTTAGTCATTTAAGTTTGTAATAGTTAACTAACATAGTTTTTAACTCATTGTTACTCTAAAATATTTATTTTCCTTGCAAACTGAAATGTAAAATCACAACGATCTTCTAAGATCTCACGTAACATGTCAGTTTCACGTGTATTTGTTCATGTCATCTGCAGTAACAGTATGAGTGAATATGTAAATGTGAGGCACTTAACTGTGACGTCATCACCCTGTTCATGTGTGTTACCTCGTATTTGTATGTGAAATGCTTATTTGGTTTGTTGTGTGGCAAACTGGATTTGTAATGTAGGCAGTTGAGTTATAGGTATCCACACTAGCAGCGCCCCGCGTTTTCATTTAACTTCAACTTTGTTTTTTTTTTTTATAAATTCGTTGCCCTACACTAGGAATTTCTTCTGTATTGTGGGGTTATAAATTATCTGTGTACAGTCACGAGCACTAATGTGCCAACACTTGACAACTTTCAATTGCGCTTTTTTTGTGAAATAACGAATGCAACGTTGAAATACGACACTTTACACAAATCTATGGGTTCGAAAATACCTACATTGTTCGTAACAACATAAAATTTCATTCAAAACTAAAGGAGAAAATCATCTTTGAATAAAGCCAAGTGAATACATACTTATGCTCGTGACTACCAAATTTCATCCAAATCCATTCAGTAGTTTTTGCGTGAAGAAGTAACAAACATACAAATAAACTCAATACTTTCACCTTTATAATATTAGTGTAATATGATGTGATTACCGGATTTTCATTGTTTTATAGATTTATCTCTTCTAAAGCAATATTTACCTTAGTCAAACCCAATCCGGAATTGAGATGACCCATCAATTGCGAAAAATGTTATTTCCTACTTTGTCAAAGTAAGTAAGTAAAAACAACAAAAAGATTTTGCTAATGTATACCGAAGAAATAACGAACAACTTAATTTATCTTTCCCAGGCATTGTACTCAAGAACAATAAAACAAGAAACTCAACAGAAGTATATTCAAATAAATTGTTGTTGTTATAAAGAAAAGAAGAGCTATTATACTCGGATGTAGTTGGTTACAGAAGTTTAAGAAACTTCGCTCAGATACCAAGAAAAACACGATGTAAGAAAGTACTTAACAAGGCATCTATCCCGAAAAGAAAAGGGAAGTTCTTTACCAGTAAGAAATAAAAACGTCGTAATTTTTCAGAACCCGTCATAATACAACAACATACCTACATCAACAAAAATAAAAGTTTTTCTTAAGTTAGCTGATTAATAACAAACTGATAACAGCAACAAGTTTAACCCAACATGCACTATGACTTACGAAAAACATTCTTCCCATGAATTTAAAATTAAGCTAGTCACAACAGCAAAATCCATACTAATATTATAAATTCTAAAGTAACTCTGTCTGTCTGTCTGTATGTTTCCTTTTCACGCCTAAGCCACTGAACGGATTTTGATAAAATTTGGCAGAGATAGATTGCATCCCGGGGAAGGACATAGGATAGTTTTTATCTCGATATTCCTACGGGATCGACACTTATGCGGGTGAAATCGCGTGGCGCTGCTAGTGTTTTTATAATACTTATTTCGTGGCTTGGAAAGCAAGTTAAGCGTTGATCCCGGCTGCCATTCGTGGATATTTGACAGTCGTTTCGTGTCCAGAAGCCCAAAAGTCTGACAATCAGTATTATCAAGGAGTATCGTATCACCCAGTAATTGGGTTGTTGTTTGACTGGAAGCCGACCCCAACATAGTTGGGAAAATGACTACAGCAAAATACTTGTAAAACACGTAGCTAAAAGATTTCTCTCACCTTATTTGTTTAAGGGTGCTTTTTCCTGCTTGTAAAGAAACTCCGATTTGAATGTTACAAGTGAAATAGAAATGGTGCAATTCGTCAAAAGATTTAATTTGAATTCGCGATTTATTTGCCAAAAATGTAAACAAATATGAATTTATGGAAAAATTTAAAACTTTAAATCCTATAAATGAAGTTCAGTTTACGCTACAACTTCAAGCATTTTTATAACTTATTCAATAGTGCTAGTCACTCTGAAATCAACTTAATCCCCATTAAAATAAAGTTGATATTTGTTTAACTTGAAATAATATTAATTTGAAACATAAGTTTGAATAGACTAAATAAGTCTAAGTAAGTGGCTTTCATGAAGTATTTAAAAAAATATGGTAAAGATGTTAGCAAAATTGTATGTTGTAGATAGATAGATAATTATTGAGAATCGGAATTTTAGGAAAGGCTTATCGCTCGAAAATGGTTAGGCGAGGAAAACTATTCAGAAAGTAAACAATATAAGCAAAATAAATCGGTAGGTATTTGTTCTACAGTTTGATTGCAAAGAGCTTTGTTTCCTCCTCGTATCTCACGACACACGACTGCTAACGGGTCACTCTCGATAGGACGATGAGGAGTTCGCAAAGGTAAACGTTTGTTCACAAACACAAAACGTATTGATGGTGCTTCGTGGTGAGGGTTTCAATTCAGTGGAGAGGATGAAAGTCTTCCTTTCATCCTCTCCACTGAATACAAATAGAGTATAGTCAGCTGTAAGTAATCTTGAGTAGCTATATTGTTCGTCTGAAACGAAACTTGACTTACTTATTGGGCAGTCGAAGCATTAGAGAGTGCTCTACGATCGAAACATTTTATTTGCCTCCTTTCTGCTACTGTTTGTATTGTTATACTCCTGCTAGTACACAGAATCTACTTAGTTTATAACCATTTTATAGATAATAATTTAATGGAGATCAATTCCGTATTTTTCAAAAAAATATTTAATGCAGTAGAAACGAAAAAAATATCAAAATAGATAATTTAACGGAGATTAATTCCGTAGTTTACAAAAAAATATTTAATGCAGTAGAAAAAAAAAATCATCACAATAATTCTAAAAGTTTTCCCGTCAATCAAGTGTGAAATCTGAAAACATTGTAGCTTACGAAAATCAATTATTTGAGTAATTTTTTTTTAATAGATTCGTTTCACCCTTGAAAATGACTCTTTATTTATTATATTATTCATTAATAGTGATTGGGACTTTAACGTAACCGGCGAAATGTGGGTGTTCTAAAGGAACACCTCTGCCCAAATCCCTTCCCTTTCCCTTTCGGGAAATACAAGCGTGATGCTATGTTGTGTATTATGATTGGGAAATATGTTTTACTAGCTGCGCCCCGCGGTTTCATCCGCATAAGTTTTGATCCCGTGGGAATATCGGGATAAAAAGTAGCCTATATGTTAATCCAGGGTGTCAGCTACCTCCATAACAAATTTTATCAAAATTGGTCCAGCCGTTTGAGCGTGAAAAAGTAACAAACACACACACACATACACACACACACACACTCACAAACTTTCGCCTTTATAATATTAGTGTGATTCTATAAAATACTACCGACGTCAAGCAGCCTGCTGAGTTTCGTCGATGTGTGGGAGTTCCAATGCCTTAGGCATCTTCTGGGCTCGCTCGTTCCATTATAGACCTCGTCCATCGCTTTCCATCAGGCGTGATCGAGGTCAAGAGCCCATTCAGCAATAAAAAAATAAACAAAATTGATAGCAGAACTAATTTTTTTTTCAACCAATAAAAATGTATGATTCTCCTCGGGTAGGATCTCGAACATAAATGGAGATAACATAACATTTCTTACCGTTAAGTACAATTCGATATCCGTGAGTACAATGGATGCTCCTAAGATGTTTTAAAGTAAGTATATTTGATTCAGAGCGGCTTACTGTCAAAAGTTTAGCAGACACAATACATTTTGTTTTGCTTGAAGTTTGTTTTGTTTATCCCAATAATAAATACCTACTTATTTTACACTTAATTTTCAAAACTCCGCGGACGTGATGGGTTTCGATATGTTAACACGATAAAATAAAAACAAAAAAGATTTGATGTCTTTTAATCTGAGGGCAACGAAAGCGGGTAGTAAGTGTAGTTACTTGAAGTATGAGTAGAGAAAATCTGTTCTTTTTTTTTGTTTATTATCAAAATCTGTCATAAGTCAAGAAAAAAAACCAAGTCATAAGTCATCACTAATGACTTATGGCACTGAAACGTGGTCGCTCACAGTGGGCCTTATAAGAAAGCTAAAAGTCACCCAAAGGGCAATGGAGAGGGCTATGCTTGGAGTTTCCCTGAGTGATCGAATCAGGAATGAGGAGATCTGCAGCAGAACCAAGGTAGCCGACATAGCCCAAAGAATTGCCAAACTTAAGTGGCAGTGGGCAGCATATTGTTCGCAGAACAGATGGCCGATGGGGCCGAGAGGTTCTGGAGTGGCGACTGCGTACCGGAAGACGTAGCGTTGGAAGGCCTCCCACAAGGTGGTCCGACGACCTTGCGAAGGTTGCAGAAACCCATTGGATGCGAGAAGGACAGAACCGGTCGAAGTGGAGGTGCTTGGAAGAGGCCTGTGTCCATCAGTGGACGTCTTTCGGCTGAAATCATGATGATGATGATGAACTACACTAACAAGGGTCGTTGATCCCAAACAAATTATAAAAATATTTTTCTTTTGTTGTGCGTCGCCTTAAGAGCGTTTACGCGGTACAGCATTTCATAAAAATTTTCAAGCCCTTATTTTTCAAAATGAATGAACCGATTTTAATGAAACTTCATACGCATAAGCAGGATACAAAGTTCTAAAAAGTCAGTAGAGAACATTTTCGAAAAATAGTGTCACAGCCAAATTAGACTGATTTTAAATTTTCCATAGAAACAGAGATTTCTAGTTATCTTTTTTTAAATAAGACATTTCTACAATGTTCTCTACTAACTTTTTAGACCTTTGTATCTTGCTTATGCGTATGAAGTTTCATTAAAATCGGTTCATTCATTTCGAAAAATAAGGGCTTGAAAGTTTGTATGAAATGCCGTACGGCGTAAACGCTCTTAAGCTATGGAACAGTAAAATAAAAATAATAAAGGTTTCAATTTTTTATCACAAAAATCTATCCGTAGGTAATCTGCATTCGCGATTTATTTGCCGAAAATGTAAACAAATATATTGAGTTTATGGAAAAATAACTTTAAATCCTACACAATAAAGTTCAGTTTACGCTACAACTTCAAACATTTTTATAACTTTTTCAATAGTGCTAGTCACTCTGAAATCAACCTAATCTCCATTAAAATAAAGTTGATATTTGTTTAACTTTAAATAATATAAGTTTGAAACATAAGTTTGAATAGACTTTAGCTACTATTTGTACAAATAACATAGCATCCCTTGAGATAAGTATAAAGTGATCCATTCTACTTCCATCGGAGGGCATCTCTAGAGGGTTTTGCTTGAGTTATAAGCGAACCGAAACATAGACCTCTACTTTGAAACAAAATGTTATGATATAATGAAGAATCCACCATCGGTCTAGTATCAAGGACTATCTATAATTTTTTTCATCAAATCTATACTTAATTATTTGGTTATAGAAAGGATGTAGGTAAATAATTCAAGATGCCTTTACTCTAAACTTCAGATGTTATAACGCTGTGCTACTAAAGTTAAGCCTCGATATCCTCTATTGTCTGAATCCAGCGAGAGTTTCAATAAAACAATGTTTACATCGTGATTTAACTCGCCTACAATGGTCGCCTTTGTGCACCTGGACGAATGGGATCCCCTCCGAATATATTTACAAGTGCCATAGAATTCCGGCTTTTCCGTTTCAGGTAAAATACTTTTTCTCATTTTATTTTCCCCTAGAAATGCTCAAAAAGGAGAATCTGGTTATATAACATTCTTGCAACACACAGAAACACAGAAACATATACTTGTAATGAGGTATGAGTGTATAAGAGTGTTGCGGATCACGTCACTCGACGGGGTACAATACGCTGTTTTTTTTATGTCCTATCGTACGTATAACCGGAAAATAACATTACATTTTGAGAAAAAAAGCCTAGAGACGTCTTTTAAAAATATACAGATATTTTATGGCATTCTATATGGCTATGGGTGGAAGCATTTATATAATGTAGTAGCATTATGTTAGGGACGGCCGTTGAACACGTAAGTCGCAAATAAAATTTTATAACCTAATGTCTTCAGATTAAATGCCAATTCAAAAGAAGACGGTAAACTTCAAACCTGCTGAATATTGAGTTTGAATCAAAAAGTCTAGTAAATCTTTTTTACTGGCAGTTACGCTCACAACTCGTCTATAGGCACTCCAAACTTCTATCCCCATACGTGCGTGAATAGAAGTTTGGAGTTCTTAATTCTCTTTATATCGTCTACTACGAGTAGGTCGCACTCTTTTCGTTGCCTTATTTTGGCAACTACCTTGGTTTTTTTTATTCAAATAAAAAGTTCGTATTTTCAATGTCGCTAATGAGATGTGCCGACTCTAGAGGTAATGAAGCGGATGATTTAGGGGAGGTTAATATTGGTTTGCCTCCGAGCTTTTTATAACATAAAAGTCCGCTGACGGAATGTAGTGTGTAGTGTGAGACATAAATAGTTTGGTTTATGAGGCCAAGAAGTATAGGTATGCATGTTATCAACAACAGGGAATATTTTAACGATCGAACAAAGTATTTCTCGCAATTCTCAATTAAACCTGCTTCTAATGGCTAATTTTTCAATCATCTGATAACTTTATTCTAGGAATAATTTTGAAATTTTGACAGTTGTTTCATACAAAAACTGTCAAACGTCAATTTTGTTCCTCGAATAAAAGTTATCTGACGATGGGAAAATCAGCCCTGTATTGAATTTGTAACCAGTTGAATAGTGACGTCAACATCTAAATTAATCCAATAATAAACCGTTGTTGGTGCTGCATATTAATACGTCTGGAGAATTGCAATATCTGCTGCATGTGTCGCCGATGTCAACGTTGCGGCCGGCTGTTAGGTTCCTTTGGAGGCAAGTTGTTTGTCTTCAATAGATTTAAGACTATGATAAAATTAGCATTGACTTGCAATCACAACTAAATATTTGAAGTAGCTCATTAATTGTACATACATACCTATTGTACATATTATCAATATCTTCGGACACTATACGCGAATTTACATAACTTAATTAAACCACAAACGCGCGCGAGTGTTTCCAATATTCACGTTGTAATTACCAATTATGAAAACCAGCGTGATTGAAAGATTAATTAATGTGATGTGTGAATGATCGTCTCCAACGAAGTAACGTTTCCAATAATTCATTACATTTACACAATATAACATTAGGTAATAGTTACAGTAACTAAATTAATTAAATAATTACTCTTTTACATAATACCGAGCCAGAAAAACAAATATTTATATTATTTACAATTATAAATGAAAAGATTTACGATAATAATCTTTAATTTATGTATTCCTTGGGTTTTTTGAAATACTTACATAGGATAAGGTCTTTTTATTACAGCATAATATTAATTAATGTTTCCACACGTCTCTGAACAGAAAAAAATCCTATGTGTCGTAGTCTACAAACGCCGCTCTTAGACAATGAAATAATAAAATGCACGCAAGCGAAAATAATTCAACAAAATTAAACTCAACCATCATAACAAATCTATAACAAAAGTTCTAGATTGTACAATCTCAAAATTCAGCTATATAAACAGTGATTCCCTTAATTTTGGTAGTCCTTGCGGATAACGAATTTTTAACATTGTGGTAGGAGCACAGATAACCTCCTCGGTGAGAGCTAAACTTGCGTAACCTTGCCTTGTGAGCCTCATAGTGGTATGTCGGTTATCTCGATGAACACCGAATATATTGCACAAGAGGACGCTGAGCAGTTTGGTTTAATAATAAATTGAATAGGTAGGTGTTCTGCCTGAGATAATAGCTGAAGTAAATGTAATATCTAATAGGAGAGGTGGTGCTGGTAGGTGCTATGTTCAGACTATAACCACACTCTATCAAATCCAATTTATATAATGACTGAAATTTTGTTTGTGTTAGAGCAAACTCGTAGAGAATATTCGTCGTTTTTACATTTTTAATTGTCCATATTATGCACTAACATCGATATGATGTTCGCAGTTAACCAATAAATTAAAATTTGATGAAGCAATCATAGTTACCGCAAAATGAACCGCATTATGAAATCAGAACTTTGTTATGGATTCACTAGTCAGCACTCGCCTTTTATCTTCATACAAATAGCATTATATTTAACATTGCTTATGCTGTAGGTGGAAGTGTTACATAACTGCTAAGGGAATTTAAGGCGACTCCTAAAGCGCGGTCTTTGTCGGACTGCATAGAAAAGAAAGAGAAGCGCGATGACACAACCCTGGTAATTTATTGCAAAATATGGAGCAATTATCTATTTTCAAAAAAAAATATTGATTGGACTAAAAAAATAAAACACCAGTGCTTTAGTATGTTGCTTGTAGAATAATCTGCCAAAAAATCATAATGATTGTATGTTTATTAGTATGGTTTTTATTATAACTAGCTTCTGCCCGCGACTTCGTCCGCGTGAAATTCGTACTTTCCTCCTAATATTTCGAAAATTTATGTTTATGATCTTAACATTTATTTAGATAAATAAGTATTCGGGCCAATTTTTAAGTTTATAGATCAAAGAGTTTTTGTACTTTTCAAATAAACTATATCCCCGCTTTTCACTCCAACAGGGATGGAATTTTGAAAAATCGTTTGGGATGCATGTGTTCATAACTTGACTCAAAGACCCATACCCATTTTCGAGTTAATGGAAGCAGGCAGTAAAATCCAACCCATAAACTTTATTACTCTTTTCCAACTTGGTAGGAGTCGATTTTTGAAAAACCCTAAAACACACTTTTTTATTTTTAACCGATGTCAACAAAAGCAGGAGGTTCTCAATTCGTCGGAATCTTTTTTTTTTATGTACGTTCCCGATTACTCGAAGACGGCTAGACCGATTTGATTTTTTTTTTGTTTACAGGGTATACTTTCCAGGTGGTCCCTTTGTCATCAGGTCAGGATCTGATGAGGGGATAATGGAGAAATCGAAGGAACTCTTTAAATATTATAGGCACACCTATAGCGATTTGGGCAATTTTTACAGTAACTCGTGCATTTGCTCTCGAAAGCACTATTTGGTGATGGCCACCGGAACTACTCCATAATAAGTATTTCACGGGTTGCGATTCGATTACTTTAACATGGTTGCTAAGTAATTTATGCTCGTCACAATGCGAATGGTGAAATGGAGCTGATGGTGAAATACCAGGAGAATTCCTCAACAATTAATGTCAGTCATGCATCGGCAAAAGCAATATTTTGGTAAAGGCGATGAGCAAGTTGATATTAGGATGTTTTAACTTAGATACATTATAAACAGACCCACTAAAAAGTGAGAAATAAAAACGTTATAATAAAAAAAAAAGCGACCTGCAAAAAAACACTACAAAGTGAAAAATAACTTTAATTTCGGAAGTCGGTGGCAAAAAACTTAAATACAGATCCAAAGACACCGACTTCCGAAATTAAAGTTAGTATTTCTGGAAGTCTATAAAGTTTATAAACCAAATAAATAAGATTTTTCATATAAACAGTGTCCCCTCTTTTTATCCCCATAAGGATGGAATTTTGAACAATCGTCTGGGATGTTTCGATGACTTTTTTTTTTCGTGTGGCAAATCATCAAATGACCCCTCCCGCTCTGGGTGGAGCAGAAGGGAGTGTCAAACTCTTACTGACTAAAACCCAGCCATGTTCTTTCCTTAGCCTTTTATGTTCCGGACCAGCGGTAACCCTTTCGGTCAATCCCGCTGACCCGGCAGGATGTTTCGATGACTCGACTCAAACATTATTTATACCAATTTTCGAGCTAATCATGCCACGTAATAAAATACTCCCCTGTGAAATTGACTACCCTTTTTCACGCAGTTAGGGGTAGATTTTCGAAAAACCTTGATACACATTAGTCTTTATTTTTAGTTTTAAGTATACATACTCAGTTTCGAGCTAATCGGACAAATCCCCAATCCCTTTTTAGAGAGTAGTTTATAAAAACAAAAATTGCCAAACTTCATAATTTACTTAGATAAGTATTCGTGCCAAGTTTCAAGGTTATTAACTCAAGGAATAAGATGTTTCATACAAACAAAATCCTCCCTTTGCCACCTCCTTAAAGGTTGAATTTCCAAAAACCCCTTCTTAGTAGATACCTACTCTTCACAAAAAACACACCCTCCAAAATTCATATCTCTAGGACCAGCAGTGCAGGCTGTGCGTTGATAGATTATATAATATAATTAAAAACAAAATTTCATTCCCCTTTTCACCCCCTTAAGAGCGTTTACGCCGTACGGCATTTCATACATACTTTCAAGCCCCTATTATTCGAAATGAATGAACCGATGTTAATTAAACTTCATACGCATTAGCAGGATACAAAGGTCTAAAAAGTTAGTAGAGAACATTTTCAAAATGTCTTATTTAAAAAAAGATAACTGGAAATCTCTGTTTCTATTGAAAATTTAAAATCGGTCTAATTTGGCTGTAACACTATTTTTCAAAAATGTTCTCTACTAACTTTTTAGACCTATGTATTTTGCATATGCGTACAAAGTTTCATTAAAATCGGTTCATTCATTTCGAAAAATAAGGGCTTGAAAGTTTGTATGAAATGCCGTACGGCGTAAACGCTCTTAAGGGTTGAAATTCTAACAATACCGTTGCGTTACCTTCCAACCATAAATAAGCCTAGATTTTTACGTTGCGTTACCTTTACGTTGCGTTACATTTTTACGTTGCGTTGCGTTACCTTCCAACCATAAGCCTAGATTGAATTTTGTGATTTTTACTTCGAAAATTAAGGACTTTCCATACACAACGCTGAGACACTTGTTAATTAATTTTAAATCCTCAGCCTAAACATAAAACTTGAAGATCCTAACTTCAAAACTAACAGACTTTCATATAAACTTCCATCCCCTATTTCACCCCTTTAGGGGTAGAATTCCCAAAAATCCTTTCTTAGTGGATACTTACTCCTTACAAAGAACAAACCCTCCAAGTTTCATGTCTCTAGGACCAACGGTTTGGGCTGTGTGTTGATATATCAACAGTCAGTCAGTTTACCATTTTATATATATATATATAATATAGAAGAAGATAAAGAAAATCGAGAAAAGAAATGCCTAACCTATACCAAATATAATACTTATAATATTTATATACATACCCTAAATACAAATTAAGATAAGTATACCGAAAATCAGGGAAATAAGTGCCTAACCTATAATAAATGCTTACAATATTTATTTACAAACCCTGAATAAAAATTAAGATAAGTAAATACCCAAAAATCCAGGAAAGAACCGCCTAAGTCAGTATTCAAGTGAATCGCAATAATCGAAAGCAACTATTCGCCTATACTCTCCAGGATACGTGCGTTCGCTGAATACCTTAACAAATGTTCGCCGTGATTCTTTAAATTGACATAACTTTTTTATTTATGAACCGATTGACATGAATAAAACACTAAATGTTAAGTGAAGCTTACTACAATATATTAGTGAAAACCGCATCTAAATCGAATAAGCCGTTTCTGATATTAGCGTGCACAAACACAGCAGACAAACAGACAAACAGACAAAAAAAAAATTAATTACAATTTCGGGTTCGGCATCGATATAATAACAACCCCTGCTATTTTTTTCAAATATATTTCCATTGTACAGACACCACTTTTCTACAATTTTATTATATGTATAGAAAAGAAACTTTTTAGAGGTATTTTCATGATTTTTTCCTATCGTATTAAATTAGTTGTAATATGTTTTCAACAAACTATTTACCTAGCATATATCCTAAAGAATATCATATATTTTTCTTTTACCGTAGTCGATCATATACTTTTATTGTTTCTAAAATTTGCGTTTTTTGCGTTTAGGCCCTGTAAGCCCCTTAAGCTTCAAATGGAATGGCACAAGTTTTAATGTTTTGTCAAGCTGTAAGTTAAGCAAGCAAATAGTACCTACCTAACATAATTGAATTCTATAAAATCTAGGCTTTTAATTACGAGCATGTTCAACTGAAAAAACAGGCTCTTGAGAAAATTATAACCTCTGTTGAAACTGAAAACTATAATAAAGTAGTTATGTGATCAATGTGTTCATTCATTCAATAGTGCATTGTGCTATTACGAATATCACCTTCAAAGTAAATATTGACTTTGCCACAACAGCGTCCTTTTATTTCTGTAATGATTTTCAAAAGCATTATTAATAATAAAGTTAAGCTAAATAAATTAATTAATTAATTAACCCTTCAGAGATTACAGGCGTGGTGATGTTATGTTACTCCTTTAGATCCATCATAATTTGAGTATCAGAAAATAAACCTTAACACCCTTACTAATACACGTATTATAGGTATGAGATGAATAGTTACACATCGATGTCTCTCTTTCAGTCGTCAGTAATTCGAAAGAAGCGTTGTGTAACTATGCAGACGCTATATAACGTTTGTTAGCAAGGGGGTATACAAAGACAATTAATAAAGGCTTTGGTCCTTATGAAAGGTAAAATTAAAAAACCTGAGAATCTGTTTTTGGGTCATTGTTTTCATCATTATAAATCTCTTTTACTACAAGACGAACCTTGAGACCAAGCAAAAAAAAAACCGATTTTAACTACATTTTGTCGAGTTGAGCGAACACAAAATGTATGGAGCAGTAGATTTATTTCGCGATTTCTGTGTTGTTCCTATAATAAAAGTGGTTTATAATGATGACTACAATTACCCCTTTCCAGGTTTTCAGTTTCAACTACATCTTGTATGAATTACAATTAATATTAAACTCGAAGAAAAGGGTATTCATTCTAAATCTATTTTAAAAACAAAGCGGGCATTAGTCCCTTTTACATAATTTACTATCTCAAGTAATACCTAGATAAACACTAGATCCTATTTTAGCTCAAGAACTTAAAATAACATTAGAACCTCATGAATAATTATAAAACAAAACATACGTTCAAACATTTCAGTAATAACCCAGGGAGCTAACGTAAAAGAGGAGCAAACTTGCTATACCTAAGCAATTAAAAAATATGGACAAAGAAGGATATCCTGAAATGAAATGAAATTGTTTATTCTGTAAATAGGATATCGGAATCACTTTTAGACGTCGTAATATAAACAAATAAGCCAGACGAGGTCGGCGTTTCCTATCTGATTACTCTGAGAAGAAAGGCCGAAACAAACTCAGAGGCGCTTTATGAAGCGTTACCAAATATTTTAAAAGCATTGGAAATTACCTCCTTTATCTCCTTATTTCGTTTGATCCACGACTTTTTGAACAGCCGGTATATAAAATTCAAAGTCCTAACTGACAGATATATCAACACACAACCTAAACCGCTGGTCTTAGAGACATGAAATTTGGAGGGTGTGTTCTTTGTGAAGAGTGAAGTCGCGGGCAGAAGCTAGTTTTCCATAAATCTGGTAAACAGATTCCTAAATCAATGTACCTAAGTTGTTACGATCAACAATTGAGCAACATCACTACTCGCTGATATGTAATTTAATATGACTAAACACTGAGAATGTGGTCGTTTCAGCCGATAGACGTCCACTGCTGGACACAGGCCTCCCCCAATTTTGGGGGGGGGTTTGCCATAATCGCCACGCTTGGCAGGCGGGTTGGCGATCGCAGTATGGTATGATGGTGGAATAAATAGAGAACGCTGCCGCCCATTCTCCGGTAAGACCCACGGGACGTAAAGGGTGGTGCAATTCTTTAAGTCCGGCACCACACAGACAACACAGACAATATTAGTATGGATATAATATTAATATAATGGACTTCATTTTTATGCTTCTTATAAGTGTACCTAAACTATCAAAATTCATCTGTGATTGTTAACAATGGCGGCGATCAGAACAACGAGGGAAAACTAAATAATGACATGTATGAAACTTATTGGTAACTACGCAACTTCTGCAACGATATTGTAAAAGCTAGAATTAATAGGTCGATATAATAACAACGTAAATTGTAGGATTTATTATCATTTAGTGCACATTCCGATCGTATTTAATATTTATTTTAATTACGTGCGGTTACTATTGTAATGAAGGAATACTGCAATTATTTCGTGGTATACTTATCACAAAATGTCAGGGCTGCCAGCTGTTAAACTGATCGTACAATAAATCATATTGGTTAAAATATGGCGTCTTCTAAACATTTTATAAATTAAAGTCGGTTTTCGTGTGTGTCTGTGTGACCGGGTTGTTCTTCTGTACTACACAATGTTTTTTTTACAGTTTCCACCATCATTTAGAGAATTTACTCTAAAAGGTTTATGTGTACAGACGCCAGCACATCAAGCTGCTACAATCTGTCAAATTGCTTTAATAGATTTCAACTGCATCGCTACAGCATTAGGTTCAAAGTTGATTGGGAAAAATTGACGATTTCGGGTAGCTTGATGTGCTGGCGTCTGTGCAGTACATTAATATTAAACTTACAAATAAGAGTGAAGGCTCTCATTCGCCATTAAAACAAAATGGTAGGTAATTTTTTCAATATTGTATAATATTCTGTCTTAAACTCGTCGAGTTTTCACTTGAAACTTTAATCAATACAATACGTCAACTGGATATGTATTATTATCCCGAAAAGCTGTTAGGGACAGCTGTTTAATGCTTCAATAAAACAAATAACGAGTATTTGTATGTCATCCGGCCCCCAGTGTGCTGCCTTACGCTACGAACATGTTTATGATCAGCTTAATTTCTTCGCCTACCAGCTTTCATTCCAACAATATACAATTTTTATTTTTTTATTGTTTATGCTGCTGTTCATAGCAAAGGAAAGTTCTTATTGAATTGTTATTTTATGATACACTGAACGTTAAGGTATTTTGTCTAGCATCTTATTAATTTATATAATTATAGTATATTGTACACCAAAATAGTACATTATGATATAAGTGCGGTAAGTTGAAAATTACAGCCGAGAACGGCTCAGAATACAAGAAAGCAGAGGCTGAAATTTTCAAATCGCACGTATGTCATACGACGTTGTATAACATATTTGCTAGGAAATAAATAAAACTCGGACTTTCTTAAAAGAATAAATCTTTAATCACTTGTTAAAGCAGTTATTACATTACAATAACGCACAAGTACGTAATAAGATACAATACGATATTGAAATTGGTGAAACAAGAGACCCTTGCAAATGTTTTATAAAATAAAAAAACAAATAAAAAAAAATTAAAAAATCAAACAAAACATAATGGCATCTCAATATTTTTTGTAAGCAAGCGGGCAGTACGTATTTATAATATAAATCTAAAAAGGTTGGGCCAACTAACGATGAATAAATGGGTCTACCTTTTATATCAGAACTTTTTACGTCATAATATTGTTTTGCATAACAACGGATAGCATAAACTTCATTTCGCAGAAAATCATTTCGCATACACTCAGTTGTCATACATTCAAAACTCATAATTTTGTTAGTCAGAATCATCTTTAGGCATAATGTTTATATCCATAATAATTAAAAAGCAGAACCATCATATCGCAGAAAATTCACAGTCAGAATCGTCTTTTGGCATACATTTTATATGGATAGTCATTAAAAACCTACCCTAACCTAAATGCTAATTACAAAAATATTGTCGGCTTGGATGCATGTAGCATGCAAACAGGCATACAACATGCAAGCAGGCATGCAACATGCAGCATGCATGCAGCATGCATGTAGCATGCAAGCAGGCATGCAACATGCAGCATGCATGCAGCATGCAAGCAGGCATGCAACATGCAGCAGGCATGCAGCATGCAAGCAGGCATGCAACATGCAGCAAGCATTGTTTCTGTCACGGCTCCGGCGCTGCGGGGTTTGGGCGGCGCCACGCGAGCTTATCGTCACAGATGGTTTTAACGCTCACCACCGCAGCTTCGGCTGCCCAGCCGCGGTGGCGGGCCTTCAAACCACCTGCTCCTCAGCTCGCGGGCCGCCCTACCCCTCCGCGCCTACGCGGGTTTAAATTACACTCTAGGGGTAGAGCAGACAAGACTGCGTAAAGTCGGTTTCGCAGCGATTCGTTTCTGTCACAAAATTTTGCAGCACAACGTATTGACTTTTTATGACACAAATTTAATTTAATATTGAAAATGCTACCAATACATGCTATATTTAGAACATTCTATGTCACTTTTGCAGACCATTCGATTTTAAATACATTGCACGTAGGTTATCTAACCATTCGACAGCATAAATTTACTTTCTTTAAATTATCAGTTTTATTCCATATATTATAAGTTTTTGATGTTTTGAACACTAATTTTTACAAGAAGATACATCTATTTTAATTTTTGATGTTCAAATATGCACCCATACCAAATAATCGTATCTCTAAATAAATGTTATGCTAAACAAAATTATGCATAATATTAATTATGGCAAAGGTAATTATGCGAAACAAAATTCTGCCAAGATAAAAGTATGCCATTGTAAATTCGGACACGTAAATATTTTGCCAAACAAAAGTTATGCTAAATAATTTTTATGCCTTAAAAATATTCGATTAAATAAGATTATGCCATGTGAGTTATGCCAAATAAAAATCGGAGTATCAAGATTCTGCCAAATAGAAGGAACCCTGAATAAATTGTACTTATTGTATTTTATTTAAAATAAATAAATAAAATAAATACAGTATTAATTAAATGCAATAACAGAAGATGAATTTCCTCAAAGAGTAGTTGTTATGACGCAAAACATCCATTTTATGTGACCCTGCCGGCAGTACCAATGCGATACAAACTATTCTCCTTACTTATCTACTGCCAGTTTTGCGGTTGCTCGCTCAATACCATAGTTATATTTCCGTGTGTAATTTCCTGGAGATAAATGAGCTGTTTGTTTTCTATTAATAAAATTAAGTTTTAGTCGAGAACATCCATCGGATTCTTACCAAACTTCAACTATCGATCGATCCTGCATACTTTTCTCTTTAGTTGACTGGACATGAATCTCTTCATGCTATAGTGTAGATTGTGGTCAAAATCAAAACTTGAGCTTAACTTTAGTAATTTATTGATTAGCAGTCCCGATACCACGAGACTACATCTGAAACTTTAACCAAGTTGGGAATTAGGGTATAATCAATAGTGTAATGTTTAGGGGTTCTCTATTGATTTAATTTTATCGGATCTTGGTTATACAGTGGCGATTAGGTTATCACAAGAATGGTTAGTTTTTCAATCGAAATATATTTTCTCTTCGTCGAATAAAATTGACTTCTGACAGTTTTTGTATGGAAGAACTGTAAAAAATTCAAAATTACTCCATGGATAAAATTATCTGGTGTTGAAAAAATCAGCCCTAAATAGTACAGCGATTATTACAAGTTGTTGTCAGTCTGTTAAAATAATAAAATAATCAATTTTAATAACAATAGAAAACTGGTTCTTGTTAATCATATCGTTTACGCCGAACGACATTTCATACAAACTTTCAAGTCCTTATTTTTCGAAATGAATGAACCGATTTTGATGAAACTTCATATGCATAAGCAAGGATATAAAGGTCTAAAAAGTTAGTAGAAAACATTTTCAAAAAATAGTGTTACAGCCAAATTAGACCGATTTTAAATTTTCCTTAGAAACAGAGATTTCCAGTTATCTTTTTTTAAATAAGACATTTTGAAAAAGTTTTCTACTAACTTTTTAGACCTTTGTATCCTGCTTATGCGTATGAAGTTTCATTAAAATCGGTTCATTCATTTCGAAAAATAAGGGCTTGAAAGTTTGTATGAAATGCCGTTCGGCGTAAACGCTCTTAATGTTGTTAAATAGTATTAAAAACTAAAACAAAAATAGGTCACACGGCTTGAATGTTAATTGTTAGCGGTCGAGGAGAGCCAGCAGCGAGGTGCAACGGCGAACTTGACCATTGGACATCGTACGGACAACATGTGCTCAGAAACTGTCGCGCGTTCCGTATAGTTGAGTGTGTACCTACAGTGTGTGATTCGCTAGTGTAATTAAAGTGTTCGTGAAATTATAATCTGATTTGAACTGAAAACTATTTTTCTATTGCGCAATAACCAACACTACGCATAGTACGCCCGCAGTAATTAAAAATGCCTGATTATAATGAGACGCACTATACATCCCGACATATATTTGAAATAAGTACGAAATAAATAATACAAGGTTTCAATTAATATGATAACCTATAATCACCACAATTTATTTGGTTGATTCGCGCCTATAAGCTCTGACAAATTCCTATCTAAGAGTCGGCAACAGTTCGCGCTGATTTGGCAAAATTTATGAAAGATGATTTACCTAGCTGATTAATAAAATAGTAGTTTCACGTGTAATCGTATCTTGACAGAAATCATAACCTAATCAAATCAATCAATTGGCAGGTAAATTACTTGGACGCATGGTTTTGCTCAAACCTTTTCAATGTAAAAATTATAATCCCTGTCTCCGGTTGCAGATTGCTACTGTGGCAGCACATCGTGTCTCGAAAATAAAAATAAAAAAACTCATCGGGAACAGGTGCAAAATATTCAAAACGGTTTGATCAATTTGGCTTTTTTTTTTTTTGCGGATGGGAAATCATCAAATGACTCCTCCCGCTCTGGGTGGAGCGGAAGGGAGTGTCAGACTCTTACTGACTAAAACCCACCCGTGTTCCTTCCTTAGCCCTTTATGTTCCGGGCCAGCGGTAACCCTTTCGGACAATCCCGCTGACCCGGTGATCAATTTGGCTTTGCATATGAACTAAAGTCGGCGCCACCGGGATGGAGCGGTGAATTAAATTATTTTCATAGCTCATAGGTACTGTGAAGGTCTACAACACTAGACCTCCACAGTTCCTAGTGTATAATTAAAAGACCGTAGATTTGGAACTATTATATTGTTAAAAGAGAACTTTACGGCATAGATAAAAATACTAACAGCTTCAAGGCAATTATATCAATCCTATCTATTCAACCAAAAACACCATATTAAAATATTTGACACACGCTTGAATCTTCGAATGGAACATTATATCCAGCCAGATCGTTCTGCTAAAGGCTGGAACACATAGGACACTACAGTACCTACGTCTTAATCGGAAAAAAATAAAAATACAAAATATTTAACAAACAAAACAACAGGGTGGCATCACAACGCGCAAACTGTAACCATGAATTCACCACAATGATTCTAGCGCAGAAATTTTTCTTCGGTTTTCAAAAAACTAACACACAGTCAAAATTAATGGACGAAAAGTTTCAACGCATGGATGGGGGTTCAGAATTAAGTATTGAATCCATGGTTACATTTTGCGCATCGATGCCAGCCTGTATATTTTGTACTATGTTTTTTAATATTATCTACGGTTTCAGTAAATTCCAGTTTAATAGAATTAGCCACCACTGCTCTACGAGTTGTAGGTCGTAGGTTCGAATCCAGATAGGCGCTTTACTTTGTGTAAATTATTTCATCACCCTGCTCTCAAAACGGTGAAGGAAAACATCGTGAAGAAACCGGCATGTCCTAGAACCAAAAATTCGAAGACATGTGACATCTGCCAATCCGCACTGGGCTCGCGTGGTGTATTACGACCCACTCCCTCTCACTGAGAGGAGGCCTGTATCCCAGCAGTGGGAACATTATAGGCTGATTATGGTATGGTATGGTAATAGAATTGAAACATACATTCTATCCTCACCTCTCAACCAATTAGCAACTAGAATACACAATCCCCGAAACCTGACCGGCGACCCTGAAACTAGACTAGACCCGAGCACAGAATCTCATCGACCATGACTCATATCACACGTTTTACGACTACCTGCAACTTGTACGCAATTAGTGAATAAACTCGCGCTTGACCGCACAGAGGGGTGACGCGAGGAGGCAAACGCCGGGGCGTAACTCCGCTGCCGCGAGAAATCCCGGCACAGTGGACTGAGCTCTGGACCCGGATTTCATAGCGAAATGGAGAGTGCGACTGTCGCAACCCAGTGCTGGGCACGCCACAATTGCGGCGATAAGTCCCTTCTTCGATGAGTTCCACGCGCGCCTCATGACATGTTAGCATTAACTGACGGGGTCCGCTAGGGCCGATGCCAGCCAGGATTGTGGGTTGTCCGAAAGAGATACCGTGGCCCCTGGCACAGGAAACTGAAGGAACACGGGTGGGTTTTAGTCAGTAAAAGTCTCACACGCCCTCCCTCTCCACCCAGAGCGGGAGAAGTTATTTGATAATTTCCCACCGAAAAAAGAACCGCACAGAGGGAGCATCTATTAATACGGTCTGTGGATGTCTATATAGAGAAGTGATGAATTCAAATGAATTGGGAAATTACAGACTATTTACATTGTTTCTATATTGTTCGGGTCTGAAAACTTTTATAACTTTCACTAACCTGCTTGCATGCTTTGCATTGCTACTAAAAGTACTAATTGTTGAAAGAAAACAGTGCAGTCTGAAATTCTAAAATTAAAAGTGACTTCTATTTCATTTTGTAGATAAGTATTAATTTGCTTATTTCATCACATTCGTTAAACTAAACAGACCTGTTTTTATTAATTCTATCTACAGAACTGTGCCAGCTGGAATTAAGTTCCCAAGAGCATCTTAGTAGTTCAATCTCACTATATACACTTGTTCTGTTTACTCACGAAAATACGTGCACTAGGTAGTTTAATAATTATGCACATAATTATAATGTGATTATGTAATTAATGTTGCCTACCAAAATTTAGGTATAATTGTGTTGTATTAATAAACATGATAACAATAGATCTGCGTCTGATTGTTGCTAATCCAAGAACATTAACGTTTACATGATTAACACTTGAGCTAGCAGTATAATTTGAGGTGGTCGAGATTAATTGCTAACAATCATAATTGATCTAACGAAGTGTGAATAGCTAGGATTAACTTATTAGGTAACGAGACTAAAACAGATAAATTCATATGGCAGTCGGGGGCACTCTTAGAATAGAAGGTGTTCCGCAGGACGGTCCCCCGACTGCCTGAATTTATCTGTTTTAGTCTCGTTACCTAGATTCTATTAAAAAACCCCCAATTTAAAAGTTGGGGGTTTTTTAATTATTTGATCCTTTTCCAATTACTTACATTTAATTTTATTATTTTTTTGTGTCGGGGTTTTTTTAATTTAATTTTTAAACGAAGTTGTTAATCCTGTTTGTAAATATGTAAGTTATTCGTCGAAAATATAGTTTAATACCAACCAACAAAACCCCATTGATCAGAGGGGCAATTCTTTTAATTCTAAAACCGTTTACACTTACAGTTTGATCTGTCTCAATCTTACAAAAATACCTCTAATTTAACATTTTTGACAAGTTTTTGACATTGATGTTCGCTAAGATGAGATTGCCACTAGATTTTGAACGATTTTAATTACGGGAATTGGCTTTCTGATAACATATACGAGTGTAAAGAATAAAGTTATTGAATTGTTCCTACATGATCCAATTTATGACATAAAAAAACTGGCCAAGTGCGAGTCGGACTCGCACACGAAGGGTTCCGTACCACAAGGCAAAAAAGCCTAAAAAACATGTTTGTTGTATGGGAGCCCCCCTTAAATATTTATTTTATTATTATTATTTATTATTAAAGTTTAAATACAACTGAGCATTTCGTGAATATTTCAAGTGCCTACCTGTTGCCATTTTTGATATCGAGCAAAAAAAGGCAAAAAATCGCGTTTGTTGAATGGGAGCCCCCCTTAAATATTTATTTTATTTTGTTTTTAGTATTTGTTGTTATAGCGGCAACAGAAATACATAATTTGTGAAGATTTCAACTGTCTAGCTATCGCGGTTCTTGAGATACAGCCTGGTGACAGACAGACAGACAGACGGACAGACGGACAGACGGACAGACGGACAGACGGACAGACGGACAGACGGACAGACGGACAGACGGACAGACGGACAGACGGACAGACAGCGAAGTCTTAGTAATAGGGTTCCGTTTTTATACGGAACCCTAATATACTTTTCCGTCAAAACATAATATTATTATGGAAAACAGGGTCCTAAACACACAGAACTGAATGAATCACAGATATACTGAACTAACCCGTGGGATAATAGAAATTATTCAAATAAGGGTCGGTCCTAATATAGGTTGCTCAAATATCCGGAAAACAATTGTGGTTGTCAAGAAATGCATGTGAATACTTACATACTACTGATTTAAAAAGTAATTAAGTACTGTGTGAGAGCATTGTTTAAGTATTTCAAAACCAAAGGTCACAAGCGAAAAGACAATGTTGAGAGCTTTAATGCTGAATAACAATATTTTGTTTTGTAACGGAGTCTATTAATGAGTGAACATAAGTGGCGTCACTGCAAAGTGTAAAGTCGGCGAGAGACTAAAATAAATGGAACATCGTTTCATTTTTTACGAGTACCTGAGATTTTCTATGTAGTGAACACAAAAACATTTTAGGATTTCAGTATCCTTTGTAAAAAAGGCTTCGGTCATATAAGGGACTTGTTGACTAAGTGGCTGCGGAGGTCTGCATAAGCCTGCAGGTGGACAAAAATACCTACCTATTTTTGAAAAATGAAATCTTTATTTTGCTCGATTTTTTTTTTATCTAAGTATATAAATTGCTTATTTGTTCAGACGGTTGTCTACTATTAGAACTTATATAGGATTCCAAGCAAAAACGAAACAAAAAATGTTTGGTAAGACATCACTCAGCAGCTGCACTCAGTAACGGCACAAGAAAATCGTACTACGGTAAATTAATTCGGCTATTAATTAACATAGCGAGCTAATAAATCAAAGTCAGATGTTGTCGGAAAACTTCGGGTTCAAATTAAGCCACCTCAGGGAGAATGCCTGTCAACAGTCACCATGAGTTTGCTATAATTATTTTGAAAAATATTCTGACTGTAGGTCATGAGGTTTAGACGACGGTTCTGATAAAAAATCGCAACTTTGTGTAGGTACCGGGGGAATGCAGAACCGGTTCTGTTTTAAAGAACCGGGATTTTCGGGACCTTCTGTCTAAAGAACCGGGATTCCCGGTACTTTCGATACTTTCGATACTTTTATGTAAGCCTTTAAAAGATGAAAAGTTGAAACGGAGAAAGTAAAAGAAAGACGAAATGACAGAGCAAAATGAAGTCGGTAATAAAAACATTTAAATCAAATCAAATAAAACGTTTTATTTCTTGTTTTATTGGTAACTACGCATATTCTACCAGCAACATCTTTATTAACATTAAAACAGTTTTGTACCTCATCATCATCATCATCATTTCAGCCGAAAGACGTCCACTGCTGGACATAGGCCTCCCCTAAAACGGGGGGTTTGCCATAATCGCCACGTTTGGCAGGCGGGTTGGCGATCGCAGTACCAGCAGTTGCAGTTGTTGTCGCAGTTGTTTTGTACCTAATCCTAGATAATATTTATCAGAAACATTTATTAAACATCTTCTCCAAACAAATGATTTAAATCAACATGACTCCTATTGCAATTATGCATAACCAAATTATAATTTAAAACTTGCTGAATATCTATAAAAAAAAGAAAAGGAACAGTGAAGTTTTTGCGTAGCATTAATCAGTCTCAATATTATTGATTAGATAATCTTAAGCGACATTTTTTAAATTGTTATTTATTAACATAATTCATCATCATCATTTCAGCCGAAAGACGTCCACTGCTGGACATAGGCCTCCCCCAAGCACCTCCACTTCGACCGGTTCTGTGCTTCTCGCATCCATCGGGTTCCAGCGGCCTTCACAAGGTCGTCGGACCACCTTGTGGGAGGCCTTCCAAAGCTACGTCTACCGGTACGCGGTCGCCACTCCAGAACATTTCGCCCCCATCGATCATCTGTTCTGCGAGCAATGTGCCCTGCCCACTACCACTTAAGTTTGGCAATTCTTCGGGCTATGTCGGTTACCTTGGTCCTCCTGCGGATCTACTCATTCCTGATTCGATCACGCAGGGAAACTCCATAGCTCTCTCCATTGCCCTTTGGTTGACTTTCAGCCTTCTTATAAGGACCATTGTGAGTGACCACGTTACAGTGCCATAAGTCATCACTGGCAACACGCACTGGTCAAAGACTTTCGTCTTGAGACATTGAGGTATGCGGGACGAGAAGATATTGCGTAGCTTCCCGAAAGCTGCCCAGCCGAGTACTGAGGTCCTCCATAGTCTTAGCCCTGTCTCACACCTCGCTGCAAAAGGATAGGTTTCGAGGTCTGATCCTGGAGTCGGACTGCCATAGTGGCATTTTCATACCGACACTTCAGAACCTCGATGTACCGATAGTCGATCTGGCACCGTTGAAGAGACTGCAGCACAGCCCATGTCTCCATCGAATCAAAGGCTTTCTCGTAATCCACAAACGCTAAGCAGAGAGGCAGGTTATATTCTTCGGTCTTCTGTATAACCTGTCGCAGCGTATGTATGTGGTCTACGGTGCTAAAGCCTTTACGGAATCCGGCTTGTTCGGGAGGCGTCAAACCTGCGCGCGAGACGGTTCGCGATGACTCTCGAAAACAGCTTGAAGACATGGCTCAGAAGTGAGATGGGCCTATAATTCTTAAATGATAAATGATTTATTTTCTGTAAGTAGGTTTTTACAAACACTTTTACACGTCATCATATTTTTTAAACTAGATGTGGTCGGCGTTTCCTATCTGACTACTCTGAGAAGAAAGGCCGAAACAAACTCAGAGGTCACAGTCTCTTTTAAAGTCCAGACAAAATCTTGGTCAGATCGTGTGAAGACCATGTAGATTGATGTCTGAAATGGTCTTTTGAGGAAAGAACCACACAGATTGAGCGGACCTGTCCAATCAGTGCACGCATTTGTCAAAAATCGTGCAGCTCAACTCAGAAAGGCATTGTCGCCTTTCTTAAAGAAAAGTATCACCACACTTCTGTTCCATGCCTGTGGTGTTTTGTCCTCGAGTATGACGGAATCAAAAAGCTTCTGAAGGCCTTAAGAACGGGTTTTCCGCCGGCCTTCAGGAGCTCGGCCGTAATTCCGTCATCACCCGGCACCTTATTATTTTTGAGCTGCTTCAGAGCCATCCTAATCTCGTACAGGCTGACGTCCGGGATGTCTTCGGTATAGTGTCGGGTCAATCTAGCTCTTGGGTCGTTTGCCAGATAAATAACGGGGTTACTTGTTGACGTGTATAACTGTCCATAGAACCTCTCGATCTCTCTCAACAGCTCAGGTTTGGCGGATACGATCCTGCCATCATCGGTCTTTAGTTTCGTAAGCTGGCTCTGCCCAAAAGAAGCAGTCTTGTTTGAGTCTTTTTTGCGAAGCACTGTCCACCAAAATCACAAACACAACGCAAAGCACAACATTCCGAAGACACGATGGCCGCCACCAGCCCCTCCCGCACCCTCGTGCAGCATGCTCTTGTACCATGCATGCTTCTTGTGCATGCTAGGTAGCAAGTATATTCCACGCTTTAAGCGGTCGGGCTTTATGCTATAAAATTAGAAATATTCGAAACGCGAAGTATCTTTTCCCGAAAGTACCGAAAGAACCGGGATTTGGTTTTAAAAATCCCGGTTCCAAAAACGACGCAAATTTCCGGGATTTCCCGGTACTTTCGGTTCCGGGATTTCCCGGGACTATTCACTAGGCTACTTGATAGGTTTCAAATGATGAAAATGCACAAGTTTTAACCCTAATACATAATTGTTATGTGTGTAATTTACACAAAGAAACATTTTTTCAACACGCTTACTCGTAAAGTGGCTCTTGATGAACCGCTTTTAAGTCCATAATGCAGTGTATTAAAAACGCGTGCTTTTTCTTTATTTTAATCCACAATTGCTTTATTTCCACAGATAACTATTTACTAGTCGGAGATGCGCGCTTTTTTAATCTCATCAAGTCACTTTTATTTTTAAATAGTCTGTATTGTCCTTGGTCCCAAAATTAACTAATATTTATTTACCTTAAGGCGAATGCGCAGGGACCACGGACAACTTAAGGTGCATGCGCAGTGGTAGACCGCGAAATTCAAATTTTCTTAGGTTTTTTTGCAATTTTCAGGTCAGTGTCAGGTTGTATCTTGATCAAAATATGATTTGCGACAATTTTAATTATCCGTGGTCCCTTCCGAAACCAAACGGAAAAGACCCTGACTGGCTTTCTATTATTGAGGATTCTCACTAAACTAATGTATATGTCTATAAGCCAATAGTACTTTCCAATTCCATACTAACTAAACCACAATTTGACATACGACAACACTGCGATCAGTCTAAACATTATTTTGTGTTTATTATATTTTTTCTGTAGACTGTTTAGAGGTTTTGTCAGTGCCATAGACTAATATATTTAAAATGAGAGTGCTTTTATTTACACCTGCGCGCGCATCGCTAGTGCTAGCCAGCACGGCGCGCGGAATAACAAAACTAGCGCGCCATTTTCCAAACAAATTAATATTTAACAATACAAGTCTGTTTTTTTCATCGCAAGTGTATGAAACGCGTGTGCATTGATCATTAGACTCTCGGCTTTCTTATCGCCTAATATAATACCGCCTCGAGCATGATGATCAACATAGCACACATGTATCATAATGTACTATTATCATACTTGGTAATTATTAGTATTAAATTCTTTATTTCGGGCGGTTACCATGACACTCATACAGTGTTAATAACAATAAAATAAAGTTACTACTATGTTAGTGATACAATTACACAAACACACACCGCATTCCAGCTGAGACACTGGAACAACGACTTATAACACAGCAGTCCAGCCTATCAGCAATAACTCCCAGGATGCTGTAATATAAACAAATCATCAAGAGTAACAATAACTATTAATGATTTGTTTACATTAATTATGTTTATCGTAGTATTTAATTAATGTTAATAAAACCACTTCATTAACGTGACGAGGGTTTTGTTTAATATTGAATGACTCTCTACCACTGATGTTTATTCCTGTTTAACAAAAGTTTAACGTATCGTTGTCGATCGTTTTACATAAATAATTATATAGCGGCAATTCAATAAATGAATACATCTTTAAGTAATCTAACTCCAAAAAAAAATTCTCACTTTTTAGCTGTCATAATATGTAGCACCACATAAATCATATATCTACGATGTAAACTGCGTATTATTGAAGGTAACTAAAATAATTTGTGAACATTTCAACTGTCTAGCTATCGCGGTTCTTGAGATACAGCCTGGGGACAGCCAGACGGACGGACGGACAGACAGACGGACAGACGGACGGACAGACAGCGAAGTCTTAGTAATAGGGTCCCGATTTTACCCTTTGGGTACGGAACCCTAAAAACTACTGAAGCAAACTCATACGGGTCCAAAGCGGGAGTTTCTTCTGCCAAATGAAATAATAATTTTCTAAATCGGTGCACAAAATTGATGAAAATATCGAAGAACATACATTAAAAAAAAAATGGATACAGACGAAGATAGAACCTCCTTTTTTTTGAAGTCGGTTAAATATATTATCTTGTTCTACTTTAGTAAAGCACTTAATATATCAGACGTTCCTTCAAAAGCCAAATTGTTAAATAAATATGTATGAATTATCTCGCATAAACTTGGACTCAGGTCAACTCTCGTACACATCTGGTATGTCCGAAAAGTCGGTCAGTACCTAGAGTTGGCGACTCCTGCTCTGAAGTAGCTGTACATTAGCTAATCGAGTGAGAGTTTAGATAAGAAAGTTGTTTATAGTGTACTGCGTCCCTCCGGACGACACCGGACTGTCGCGGGGAGATAAGCTTGTAGCAGTAGCTCTGTGTTTCTTAATGTCAGTGATCCTGTTTACATTTTTGATTGTTTCGTTAATAGCTAAAGTAGAACAATGTTCGCAGTTGTTTATTTCCTGAATAATATATGCATAGATATTTATGTTAAAACTAAAGGTTCGAAAGAATCAAATTCAAAGTAGCAATTGCATAAACTAAGCTCTAAGGAAAACCCTTTTGACAGACTTTTTTCACCTTTGTAACTTTATTACCATCAGTGGGTCAGAACTACTGGACTTTAAGCATATTTGTAAAGATTACGTTCTTGTCCCTCGGGGTATTTCTAACAATCACCGGGATTATAGTCGCGTGTGGTTGACTATTTGTCTAAACCTCTCATGTTGACCGAGCGACGCTAAATTTTTTCCAACATGTTGATAACGAAAACTTGATTATTTGAATGAACTAGATTTCGTATGATATTGGAAAATAATGAAATATTATGAATTCAAAAGTTCATTTTCTGTTAAGTATTTTTACAAATTACCAAATTAAATTAAATTTTAGGTAGGTACCTTCTTAAGTCTGGTATTACCTGGTTAATTGAAAGTGGCAATTAGAAAGCGCACCACCAAATCGCTTGCCGTTGGTGCTGAAAGTATTTCCTTTGACATCGCTGTAAAGTTGGACTAGTTGTTTTAAGTTTTAAAAGTCACCATTCCTCGCTCCCATTTAAATAATTAGCAAAATGAATTAGTTACAAAATGGACCGAAATGATCCTCGAGATTCAATTAGAGAATGCAGTTGGTTTTGAGCTTTACCTTTAAAAATAGGACAACATGGATAGTCAGTCCCCTTAGTCCATTCAATTAGATACCTATACAGTACAATTTCGTAATTAATAAATACAGTTAGGTATTTATTAGTTACGAAATAAAAAAAACTTATATCACACAGAAAACTATAAATATTCTATGGACGATCATTACAACTAAAACTAAATTACTTAATAGCATAGCATGCATAGCATTGCATGGTTTTATTGACATAAATGCTTTGCTTCTCAGGGTCGTAGCCTAACAACACCTTACCGTACCTTTCGCGAGAACTTTCCTCTCGAAGAAAACTAAGACAGTTATAACACTTTTTCACAATACAAACGAGGTATAAACTATCAAGGCTTGGATGACAATATCAGGCCAGTCATTGTAGTAACAGCGAAGGTATGTTTGTTTTGACTTATTGTGAACGAATAAGTTTGACAATCTTCAGTTACGGAACGTGCAAAACTTAACTATACTTAGCTGAATATTTTAATATTATAAATACTGAAACTTTTGTCAGTTGTTACTACGCTGATGGACATGGAACTACTTGGTTCCGAGGTTGCCAATTCATAAGATGAGTTATCCATACCAATATTATAAATTCGAAAGGAACTATGTCTGTCTGTCTGTCTGTATGTTACCTTTTCACGCCTAAACCAGTAAACGGATTTCGATAAAATTTAGCAGAGAGATAGATTGCATCCCGGGGAAGGACATAGGATAGTTTTTATCGACATACCTCACGGGCGAAGCCGCAGGCGGAAGCTAGTAATTCTATAATTGCTTGTGTAACACGTGTAACGGACAACAGAGTCAGTGTTTAGATTATAATGCTGTTCACATCATAAGGTGTTCTTGTAGTTAATAATCGAAACGATTGAAACATAAAGATTTTAACCTAATTTGTTATTTCACTCACGTTGAACATTTTACATAGTATTATTAATCTTATCCTAAATTCTCTAAAAGGTCTAAAAAGTTAGTAGAAAACATTTTCGAAATATCTTTTTTTTAAAAACAAAACTGGAAATCTCTGTTTCTATGGAAAATTAAAAATCGGTATAATTTATCTGTAACACTATATTTCGAAAATGTTTTCTACTAACTTTTTAGACCTTTGTATCCTGCTTATGCTTATGAAGTTTCATTAAAATCGGTTCATTCATTTCGAAAAACAAGGGCTTGAAAGTTTGTATGAAATGCCGTTCGGCGTAAACGCTCTAAATACCGGATGATGTTCATGCAGTATTATCGAAAACCAATGTAGAAAATAGCTACAAAATGTAAACTGACACTAAAGTTTTAATTGTCAACAACATATACAAAACGTGGTTGGTGAAAATGAATCCGGGGTTGGTCTTGCGAAAATTATTATTCCCACACAATATTAAGACAGAAAATATTATATTATTATATTTCTTAAGAAATAAGTATTACCTTTGTACGTTTTTTTCTGTTCCTTTATTCTTGTCTATTTATATGTGTGTACTAGCTGCGCCCCGCGGTTCCACCCGCATAAGTGTCGATCCCGTGTGAATATCGCGATAAAAAGTATTCTATGCGTTAATACATGGTATCAGCTACCTCTATACCAAATTTTATCACAATTGGTTTAGCCGTTTGTGCGTGTAGAAGTAACAAACATACAAACACACCCAAACTTTCGCTTTTATAATATTAGTGTGATTAGTGTGATGTGACATTATTCATGACTAGCAGCGTCCCGCGGTTGCACCCACGTAAGTTTCAATCCCGTAGGAATATCGGAATAAAAACTATTATATGTCCTTTCCAGGGACTCAAACTATCCCTATACCAAATGTCATCTAAATCGGTTCAGCGGTTTAAGCGTGAGGAGGTAACAGACAGACACACTTTCGCTTTTATAATATTATATTATGTATGGATATAAATGGTTCAATACATAAATATGGAGTCATTCCTCGTGGTTGAACGTTGGAAATGCCTTCTGTGTATGTAAATTCGTAAAAACCTATTTGAAACTTCATCTTATAGCAGCTCTGGAGTAAACAAACATCTTTATTTACTTCCCAAAGAGCAAGGAAATCTCGTGAAAAATTCAATAATTACGTCACTTGAACAAATTGCGGACGCGTTTTTTGTAAATTGCTGTAACAGAAGAGAAGCTGGGAGTTAAATTTTAATTGAAGGCAAGTTTATCAAGCTTCTTGTCACTTGAGACAAAATGTCCAGTGTGACGACCACTCACTGTTTTACGGAACGCAAAATTCAAGCTGCAAGCGAGGTTTGAATGGGTAGCTTGTACCTACAGCTAGTTAGTGGTCACGATCTAGTTGGCAGGTGTTGAGATTTGCTGACAAATAAATCTCAATAGGTTCATATTCTATAGAAAAGGGAGTCTGGCCGGCAATCGCCCGATGATTAATGTCGGGGCATTATATCTATGCTAGTTGCGCGGTAAACTCTGCTTGAGAGATGCAGGATTTTGCTTGTGTTTTATATATTACTTGACAAGATTAAGACACCCATTGAAATCCGTAATGAGTTGGGAGATGACGAAATTTTTACGGATTTATTGGAATGAAAACCTTGATAGACAAATATTTACACAAACAAAGAGCGAAGATAACAGGAAACGTTGGTAAAAGGTATTTGTTTTTGTTCTCTAAGGACAGCTAACAGCCTTCGACGTTGTAAGAAAAGCATGAAGACGTATATAACGTTGTCGCTTGGGTTTAATCGTGATTGTTATACCCCACTGGTTTTTTTTTTGTATACTACATTCTACCAAAACAAGCACACATAGACTTGTTCCGATTCATTATTCACGAGTGTCCTATTTTTTGTACTGAGCTGAACATCTTCTGAAGGCAGTAACAGGGACGCGGATTTATTGTGACTCGTAAATCAACAAGGGCAAAAAACCGTTTTATTTTTTCCTGATATCCTTCACAATAATGGTTTGTATATTTTACAAAACATAAGTTAGGTATTACTGTATCTAGTCGTTGTAACAGTAGTGATTTACTATTCTATTTTTATTTATTTTACACTAGCTGCGCCCCCCGGTTTCACCCGCATAAGTTTCGATTCCGTGGGAATATTGGGATAAAAAGTAGCCTTTATGTTAACATAGGATGTCGGCTACCTCCATACAAAATTTTATCAAAATTTTTCCAGCCGTTTGAGCGTGAAGAAGTAACAAACATATAAACACGCAAACACACCCCCACTCACAAACTTTCGCCTTTATAATATTAGTGTGATTCTAAACCTATTCGTCCTTATGATGTGCAAGTTGAGATTTATGGTAAGTTTATGTCTTATTTGGATACAGGCGTTATATCTTTCAACTTTAGCAATCAATTACTTATACGACGCCCCTCTAGCACTAAACTGCAAGCAGTGTTATATACCAGTGTTAATTCCCTCCGTTATGTCTTTACAACAATAAACACACACACACACGGCATTACTTTGACAGATGGCAGCATTAAGTACTAAAAAGTTCAATTTTATCACGCGTTTTGTAGATATTGCCTGTATTTCTCACAAATTGACGGAAAGGCTATAAACAGAGAATATCCATGCAGATATTACTCGCTTCCTGTAGGTTCCTCACTTCCTTCGCTTCCTACAGCGCGAGGCAAGAGTAATCTTATGCTAAGCTAGTGAATAGGTATATGTACGGTGGGCTGCATCAATTGGGTACCCCAGTTGAATTAAAATTTTCATACAACCGGGGTACCCAATTGATGTATTACTGTACGTATAATTACACAATTATACGTACAGTGGGCACTGTAAGTATAATTGTGCCCACGTCTCGTATGGCGGCAATAAACTTTAGTAAGTACTTCAGCAGCCTTCACTACATCTTCTGGGAGAAGGAGAGGAGGAATAGGTCACTGTGCTGTAAGCCGGTAATGGAGCGCACAGTCACGCGTAGACGGCGCTGAAAGTAACCAGTGCACTAGGAGTATTAGGTGGCAATAAGCAACTCCTAGAGTAGACAGAACAGGCTTTGTCAAAGGGCTTATGTTCCATAAATGGTTTAAAGAGTTTCATAGTTTTGTCGAACAAAAAAGAATAATAAATAGATGGGTAATTTGCATCCATAGATGTCTCCAATCTCCAAGTTAAGAACAACACTGTGTAGAAGCATAAAACTAAAAGTCAAACTCAAACTCAAAGCATTTATTTCAATTAAACCTTGTATAGGCACTTTTGAATTGTCAAAATTAATTTGTCTGTCAGTTAGTCAGAAAGTTGAAGCTAATAGTTGCTCAATTTCTTGAAAGTAACCTGCGGGAGTTGTGCCAGTGAACAGGAATTCATTTTTTTTGAGGCATAACATAAGCTTTTATTATTATCTCCTATCAAAGAAACAGAATTGTTGAAATATGTCCTTAGTTGCTTGTAGTCTACTACACCAAATATTTTGAGATAATATTGAAACACGAAAATACTTTGTTGCTCCTATATGAAATTAAGGTGGACCACAAGGTGGACCGACGACCTTGTGAAGGCCGCAGGAACCCGTTGGATTCGGAAAGCACAGGACCGGTCGAAGTGGAAGTGCTTGGGGGGAGGCCTATGTCCAGCAGTGGACGTCTGTCGGCTGAAATGATGATGATGATGATGATATGAAATTCTACGACACCTCCGGGATGGCAAGAAAACTCTAAAAAGTTTGGTTTTCCGCACACAGTTGCGCGTTGCGTTGTGTTTTTGCGTTGACCAACGGAGAGATACCTACGATAACATTCTTATGAATTTTGTGTAACGAGAGAAGCTTTTCTTTTCTCGGAGGAGACAAAAATAGTATGATAACGATTGTAATACAGAATACAGATCTGCGAGAATTCATTTTGACAGTTCAACAACATTCATTGCGTTATTTACGTTATTGAGCAGACAAAATAGTTCAGTAATATCCTTCAAAATGATTTAGATTGTGAGTGATAGTGTGTTACGTAATTAGGGTGATGATTACGAAATTATTTCACTGATCAAATGTTACACTGACACTGAGCGAAATAAAATTGTATTTCATCATAATCACTGTGTCTGTAACTGTGTGTGTAACTCGAATTAAATGAACTGATTGTCTGCGTTATGCATGCACTGACCAAATGATTTGATATCCAGTGTTAGTATAATGCCATCAAAAACATAACGTGTAAAAAAGCCAAGTCTCGCAACTCAGTTCTTGTACCATAAAAAATTGTGAGATCCATGTAATACCAAGTCGGTTAATTTATTCAGTCCCTACTTAAGGTGACCATATCAATATTAAAAATATTTTATGTTTTATAAATAGATTGACTTGGCAATCGCATTAAACAATCTAATTTAATATAATATGTATTACTTGTGAGATACATTTGTTGTGTTTTCATGCGATGGCCAAGTCAATCTATTTATTTAAGAAAAAAAAAACTCCACCTGAACAGGTTTTCCTTGCTTCTGCCAACCTGGGTCCGGAGTCTGTTTAAAGACTTCAGGTTACCCAAGGAAAACTCATGTCAAGGTGGAGAGGTCTTCAGCGGGTGAGACGAACGGTTTGGGCAAGGAAGCACTGACTCGCCACAACTTCAGTCTCTTCGTGTGTCGGAGACCATTTTGGCTCTTTCGCTGGAGCTTGCCACCGCTCTGCAAAGCACTGGTGGCGCTATTCCTCCTAGTGGGTACAGCATTTGTACCGGGGTTGGTTTTAGGTAGCCAGTGATGATCAATGACATTTCATTCAAAGCTGTATCCACCAGCTTTGCATGGGCAGAACGGCTCCACACGGGGCACGCGAATTCTCCCGCAGAAAAAGATAGCTCCAGTCCAGTAGTCCGCATAACGTCAGTCGAAGCATCCCATTTCGATGAGACCAGTCGACGAAGAAGACTGTTGCGAGTATGCACCTTCTGCTTGATATTCTTGCAATTTTTGCTTAATATTAAAGACCTGTCCAGGGTAACACCAAGATATTTAGGGGAGTTGCTGTGCTCGATGGACACCCCACTCCAAACGATGAGAGGTCGTGACTACTTAACCGGACTATCCTGTGGTTGCCTTAAGTAAACTCAGCAGCGCAACCGCTGTCCTTACATTTTTAAAAAAACCTATTATCTTCGAAAATATTCATTTAAATTACATGCTGTAAAGGGCCAAATTGATCTATATTAAATGCACAATGTATTTCAGGCACTTAATTGGATAAGGATTAATGGTGTATTGCTTAAAATCACTTCGTAAATAAGCCATTATTTCTCGTAAAAAGTAAAGTAAAAAAATGGTTATTGTGGGTTATCCCTAAGAGATAGACATGTACCATCGCGGATTTTTTTGTAGACCTTTTTAAGGTGTACAATACTGTAGTACATTATTTTGATCTATCTTGTAGGGTTCAGCTAGCTTTTGCAAAATAAGCGCAAAAAATGTGCGCGCACTATACTCGTGGTTACCAAGTGTATTAAGGCGCTGTGAATGTGTGTTAGCGCAGGAGCTCGCAGTACTGTCCGAAACAATGGCGAAGCGTGTGCTACGTGCTGATGCTACCCGCCTTCATGCACATAACCACAACGTGTTTGTATACTTGGTTTTCACAAATAAAGCGCGCGATGCTTCGTGAGCTATAAATACTCACGAAGCATACGGTTTTTTGATACAATTTTATAAAAAGAAAGAGACATTTATTTGCGGTAAACTTGACACAAAAAAAAATTACGAATTGCGGGAAAACATGCGTCACATCTACGCAAACGGCCATCGCTCAGCATAATGCCAAGACCCTATACGAGACAGATCCCAGCGCTGGTTTTCAGCGACAGTTGACGTGATGGCGTCAACCGGTGCAGCATACGATTACATATAAATGAAAAATTGACCAAGTGCGAGTCGGACTCGCACAAGAGTGCGAGTTTAAGAGTTTTAAATAAATAAATAAATAAGAAAGGTTCCGTACCACAAGGCAAGAACGCCGAAAAAACACGTTTGTTGTGTGGGAAACCTTTCAATATTTATTTTATACTGTTTAGTATTTGTTGTTATAGCGGCAACAGAAATACATCATCTGTGAAAATTTCAACTGTCTAGCTATCACTGTTCATGAGATATAGGCTGGTGACAGACGGGCAGACGGACAGCGGAGTCCCGTTTTTATTACCCTTTGGTTACGGAACCCGAAAAACATCAATCAAAATAAGAAATAAAATAAATATACTTTACCTAGTTCCAACAGATAGTATAAACTTGTAATTTATGCAGTGGTAACATTCCGGACAACGACTCACGCGCCACCGGGTTTTAATAATCTGTGCGAACGCGCAGCTTTCACAAAGCTATAGATTTGACGTACATACTGAGCATAATAATTAGCAATAACATGGCGCAATATAATATTAAAGATGATTGGTTGGTGATTTTTAGGTGCATTTTTTGTGTATAAAGTGCAAAACAATTCATACAAAAATAAGTATCATTGGCACGTAAAGATAAATTTTGCGCTATTGAGCAAGCAAGTTGATCGTTCGGTAAGTAGTCTGAGATAATACCATAAATTAAAAATTTAAAAAACCCCCGACACAAAAAAATACCTAATAAAATTAAATGTAAGTAATTGGAAAAGGATCAAATAATTTAAAAACCCCCAACTTAAAGAATCTAGGTAACGAGACTAAAACAGATAAATTCATATGGCAGTCGGGGGACCTCTTAGAATAGAAGGTGTTCCACAGAACGGTCCCCCGACTTCCATATGAATTTATCTGTTTTAGTCTCGTTACCTAGATTCTTTAAGTTGGGGGTTTTTAAATTATTTGATCCTTTTCCAATTACTTACATTTAATTTTATTAGGTATTTTTTTGTGTCGGGGGTTTTTTAAATTTTTAATTTAATTTTTTATTTCATGCTTTTTGTAGGGACTCCTTAATTTTTGTATTTCATTTCTATTATTTTCTTGCATTTTAAGATTCAGGTAATTTGGTGTTTAATCAGGTTTTTTATCCGTCAAAAAATAATTATTAATGTATACTTAGTTGAAGAATAATTTTTAAGACTAAACAGATTTTTTTGTTTTATTATATCCTTTTTCTAGTTCTTCCTTTAGTTATTCAACTTTCGTACAAGTATTTCATAGCTATTAGATATCTTAGGTATTTCAGATCTAGTTTATAAAAAAAAAAACATACAAACATCCGAACATAGTACCTCCTCCTTTTTGTGAAGTCTGTAAAAATGGGACTGCGACACTATCTGATGTAGAAATACCTACGCTTTTTATGTAGGATCATTCCATTCGTAATAAAAATAGTCAAACTTAGTGGTCGTAGGTACGAGTCATCACTCCACTTTCCTCATCATTCTAGAGCATTAATCAGACAAAAAAATATTTTCAAGTTTTTAGTTTTCATTTCGTTAGTTAATATTCCTCATTCCCTTTCAATATAGTACACATTATTCTACTTGTCAAGCCCTTGCATTTGATACCTATATTGAAGGAGTTGTGAAGAAAAAATATAGTTCGCCATTTTGCGGTGGCGGCCATCTTGGATTTGAAATTTGTAATAGCGTATAGTATTCTACTATTCAAGCCCTTTTATTTGATACCCATATTAAGGGAGTTGTGAAAAAATATGTAGTCCGCCATTTTGTGGCGGCGGCCATCTTGGACCGATTTTCATCAAACATAGCTAAAAACACTCCCGACTAATTCACCTTTCAAACAAAAAAAACAAAATCAAAATCGGTTCATCCGTTCGGGAGCTACGATGCCACAGACAGACACACACACACACACACACACACACACACACACACAGACACGTCAAACTTATAACACCCCGTCGTTTTTGCGTCGGGGGTTAAAAATAGAAATAATGAATTAATTCATGGCCATAAGCAAGTAGCTTACAATCAAGTTAATTTAATAAAAATGGTACTTAATTAAGTGCCGATTGTACTTCATTAAGCAAATTTTTTACCTGTTTGGTTATCTCGATATCTAGTTACAGTCAGCCTCAAAAAGATGTATACAATTTATTTATCAACTAGAATTCATTGGATTGTAAACATGTTGTGTTCCATAATTCTGTATCAATTTGTAACTACAATTATGTACCCAATGTTATACGTTTTGTGGCTACAGATTGATACATTATTGAGAAACAAATATTATAAACAATTAAATGAATTCTTGACAAAGTAAACATCTTTTTGAGGATGACTGTACAGTCATTTTGTAGCGTTTAGTTAAATTGTAATGCTTTTATTCCATTGACTGTTTCAGAAGCAACACCAGTCTAGTTTGTATTGTCTGAAACTCTTCCTAAAAGTGCTTTACGCCAAGTTGTTCACAAATAATTTTATCTTTTGAAAGTAAAAAGTAAATCAACAAATCTGTTGAAGTGAAATTCACTATGTCTGACAACGATACTGGCGTAAATGACGCAGAAAGTGATAGTTTTGACGTATTGTATGACATGGAATTAATTTCAAAAGTCGACAGGGTTATAAAAACCAGTCTGTTGGTACTGACAATAGTAACTTTGGTGTACGGAGTAATATCATGGTGCATCTTGAAGAAGTTCCGCAAATACAGAAACTATGTGTTTCTGAATGCAATTTTAACAAATTTTCTCCAATATATAGTAATAAAAATCGTGATACCATATAGTATGTTCATTCAGCATGCTTGGGTTACAAGGTTTGTAATGTGTCTAAATGTTTACTGGATGTCTGTAAAGAACCACTGGTTGTTAGTTATATGTCATTTGTTTTATATAGATTTTGTAAAAGTGTTCGGTGGGCATATGCAAAGAAGATATTTAAAAAGTACCTTGTTTGCCTGGGGTGTGTCTTTTATAACTACCACAATTTTTGTCTTTATGCTTTATTATTTTTTGTATACTTCAAGAGAAGTGCTATTCAGTCGGTACGTTAGTTACATTCTAGTCTTTACCAGGGGTAGTTCGATTTTAGCGTTGATAGCTAACACTTATTTATATGTCATAATTGTACATTCAGTTTGTCGTAGTTTCAACATGAGCGGAAATACAGCTACTAACATCTGGCGTCGCTTGTACATTGCCACTTTGATATTTATATTGAGCGACGTCATTATGCTATCTGAATATATTGTGTCTTTATTTCGTAAAATCAATTTAACCACAACAATGCTTCTTTTAGAAATACTTTTAATGAACTTTAATGGATTTGTACTGTCCATTTTTTTAATAGTTGCAAAGAGGAACCGATTAATATGGTATGAATTTTATGTACATAAGTTAAAACGAAGGTCGTTATCAGCAAGGCATAGGAATCACGATATCAACATGCAAGGAAGAAATAACTGTAATTCTGCTGATTGCCGAACGGAGATACTTGATGTATAATTTATAAAAATAATTTAGGTATTAAAGGTGGTATATGAAAAATTCAAATGTGTTTTTTTTATTATTTTATCACGATGGCAAATATGAATTCTTTTATAAAGCACTTTTTTTTTTAATTTTTTCACATTACGTACTATTAAGTGACGCCTATGTTCTTATAGATATTGATATTGTATGTGAGTCAAATGCATCCTCTAAATACGTCTTTGTAAACAGATTTTATACATTTTTAGGCCCATTTCTATACAATAAATTAAATAGGAAATTAAGTATCTATAAATTAAATAATTACGACTGCAAAAAGGTTATTCTGCAATTTTTACTTAGCATATCATACAGTGAGACAGAAGATTTACTCGTTGTCTGTAAATAGAACATGCTAGTCTTTTAAGTTAATATTAGTTTTTAATTAGTTTTCTCATTTGTTATTTATATATTTTAAATTTCTAAGCACCTTTCTAGCCTGAAACACAGGTCCTACCTAGTTCAGGCAAATGAGCAACTGTGTTCTTTATAATTTTTAAGATAAATTATTGTAAATCTGCACCATTTTTATAAATAAACGATATTATTATTATATTATTATTATTATAGATATGTTCGTTTTGTAGCGATTACAATACTTTCGTTCCATTGACTGTTAAGAAGCAACTCAGTTTGTAATGGCTAAAACTTTTCCTGAATGTGCTATACTAATAATACTAATAATAATAAATTATTTATAGACGAAGTTATGATGACGAACAATTACCGGAGATTTATTGTGAATGACGGCACGGTTGACATCTGTCGGGCATGCCACCGGCCGGGGGAATCAGGCATATTATCTCCGGGTGTTCTCATCTAGCTAACGGAGAGTACTTCCATAGACACAACCTTGTAGCCAGGATAATCCACCAGCTATTTGCTCTGAATTACAGCCTTGTTGAATCGGAGGTACCGTACTACAGGTATATGCCCGACTCAATTCTCTGAAATGGAAATATCACATTGTACTGGGATCGATCCATCATCACTGACAGGAATATTGTTGCCAATAAGCCTGATATAGTGGTGGTGGATCGATCAGAACGGCGCGCAATGATTGAAAAAAATCCCGCATGATGAGAACCTCGTGAAAGTCGAGAAAGATAAACAAATCAAGTATCTTGACTTGGCTCGCGAGATCGTCGACATGTGGGATGTGGACTCAGCGATCATTGTGCCGATAGTCGTGACAGCCAATGGACTAATAAATAGCCAAGAGCCTCAACCAACACCTGAGGAGGCTCGCGTTGGGTAGCTGGATCAAAGGCTTGATCCAGAAAGCGGTACTTCTGGACACGGCCCGCATTGTTAGGAGGTTCCTCTCTCTGGAGCCCTGAACGCCGGTAGCTTGAACCCTGTTCCCGATACCAGTGGGCTACTAGTTTCTATATTTTTAAATGTTTTTATATTTTTTTATGCTAATATTTAAAAATATATTTTATATGTATTAATAAAGGGAATAATAATAATAATAATTTATTTCACATTGCTCCATATAAATTGTTATTAACACGAGAATACTTAAGAGCTAATGTTAGTAAACCAAGCAAATATAATAAAGATAGATTTTAGGACAATCCGACACCAGAACGCATGTATGCTACTTCACTGCGTGCAGCCGCATCCACCGCTCAAGCATCGGAGAATCCCACCGGTCCGTTAATACGCTCAAGATGCTGTTGGAACTAGCTCGCATGCGAGTTAGGGTCGAGGTGCAACTTTTACGCATGATTGCCGCAAAACTGTCGACGTTGGCCTTGGCAAACATGCCGGAGGCACCGCAATACCACGGCAGCCCCATCAGCATCTTGAACGCATTGTTATACTGCACTCGCAGGCCGCTGTATGCCCTCTGCAAATAGCCAACCCACAGGCTGCACTTGTAAAAGGATTGACAGTATGCCTTAAAAAGCGTTACCTTTACTTGTGTTGTACAGCGTGCAAACCTGCGAGCCAGCATATTACATCGAACAGACAACGACCTGCGCTCTCTCTCAATGTCAGTACTGTCCTTTAAATCCTCAGTGTCCCAATGACCTAAATACTTAAATTTAGTATCTCTTTTTAAAGGGGTACCATTCAAGACTATAACAGGTACAATTTCATAGTGTTTAGTACCTGATTTAAATATCATAAGCTCAGATATACACCAAGTTGTTAAAAATAATTTATTAAAGGTGGTTTATGAACAATTCAAATGTTTTTTAGGGTTCCGTACCGAAAGTGTAAGAACGGGACCCTATTACTAAGACTCCACTATCCATCTGTCAGTCTGTCACCAGGTTGTATCTCATGAAACGTGATAGCTAGACAGTTGAAATTTTCACATATGATATATTTCTGTTGCCGCTTTAACAACAAATACTAAAAACAGAATATTTAAGGGGAGCTCCCATACAACAAACGTATTTTTTTCGGCGTTTTTGACTTGTGGTACGCAACCGTTCGTGTGCGAGTCCGACTCGCACTTGGCCAGTTTTTTTTTTCTTTTGCCACGATGGCAAATATGAGTTCTGATTAATTGGTTTTTAAATTTTGCTTTTTTGTCACATTTAGTACTATTATGTCGAAACCTATGTTATTATTGGTATGTTCGTTTTGTAGCGATTACAATACTTTCTTTCCATTGACTGTCGAGAAGCAAGGCAGTTGATAATGTCTGAAACTCTTCCTGAATGTGCTTTACACCAGTTGCTCACAAATAATTTTATATTTTGAAAATAAAAAGATAGTGAACTGACACACTTGATGCAAACACATGACACTACTACTGAACATTACTTATGAGCAACAGTTATTGAACAAGAGGAAGAGAATCGATTTAATAATAATAATAATAATTCTATTTATTTCTGACAGAGTCCATATAAGTATTAGTAACAATTTTTTTCAGAACAATTTGCTTTTCTTTATGGCCCTCGAAACCTTTTTGTGTTGTCTGCTAGTGACAGAGATATTTTGGTTTTGGCAGGTGCTACCGTACCTTGGGTACTATTTATGAATGAAGGTGAATGGAAAGGAAAACTACCATGTAGGTCTTGCATATTCTTTTGTATACGAATTTCATTAGCAGGTTTTATGCAAAGCCCAGTCATTAGCCAATTAGGTAATCGATCACTAAATGAATCTTTAATGAAAGGAGATGGCTAAATGACTGCCCCAAGCATGTATAGTAATCTCACATTAACTAGTAATATTTAAATATTCATTCATGAATTATTTAGTGTTTAAAAAATTCCTAGAACTTTCGTGAATTATTAAACAAAAAAAAGTATCTTAGTTGCTTTTTTTGATTGATATGACAAGTTCAAGGGGAAATAATATAGTACTGCAAGCTAGGGAGGAGACATATCGCTGTTCCAGAATGTCAAATCGAAACTCGATTTTTGATCAGCAGGGTATCAAAACGATTTATTTTCTGAAACTAAGAAGTGGCAATCAGAGTTTTCGACGGAAATCGATGGCGTTCAATTCGGTGTCCTGTTTAGTTTCTTGTCATAGGGTTTTGATTCGGAAAATGGGGTTGTTTTTAAAGTGACAATCGACTATACTTAATTCCACTTTTTTCTACGTAATCAAAATCAAATAAAAATAACTGAAAGCTACGGAATATGCTTCTTCGTTTAATCTTACTACCTATTTTGTGTCGAAAATATTTACTGAATACTGTCTACAAAAATTAATTCTATTTGTATCTTTCAACCCTTTCGATTATTTTATCGATTCTGTTCCACCCGACGTTCAATCTCATCACTATGAAAACAACTATTTAACCACTAATCTCTATTCAACCACTTATTTGTATTATTTATTGTCTATATGTAGTTTAGGTTTTACAACAGAATACTATATTATTATGATTTTAATGGAGATTATCTATCGTAAGTCCGTTTTATCAAGTTTTTTTGTGCAATTACTCCTTTGTAGATATTTACTTCAAGTACCTTAGTCCAAAATCGCCAATGAAAAACGCATTAATCAATAAAAATCGTCGCAGACACGTTAAAACGCCTAGATAAAAGTTCATAGCAATGTCATTGTTTGAAGTTTTTGTACCTTTGTCGTAGGAGCTACGCGATTTTATTTTCAGGAATGTGCAGATGTGAAAAGTTCCTGAACCTTTTTAATTACAAAATACTAATTTTCAGCTATTCAGCATTATATATTGCTATGAACCATGTCTATACATGCATTTTCATTGCGGGATCAGTCGTCCATACTTCAGTTTAGCCATGTCCTTTCATTTAGACGATTTTTGCGGATCATTGGCAACTAAAAGCGAGCGCGATCCATATCATTAAATATTTTAGATCAGTCGACCGTGAGACACTAAACATACTAGGGCTGCGTGATTATTTTTTCAAAGAATTTAGTCACGCCATCAGCATTTATTTAACCCGCAAAATTTGCGCTCAAAATTAATTTAAGAAAGTTGGCTATGGCTGCATTTTAAAGCATTAGTAGGTATTCGGATTCCGCATTTAATAATGAGTATAATTATGTTTTTACAATAATATAGAACGGTTATAATAATCGTTGAGCTCCTTAAGTCTTGAGTTGAGCTGCACGATTTCTGACAAATGCGTACACTGACTGGACAGGTCCTCTCAATCTGTGTGGTTCTTTCCTCAAAAGACCGTCTCAGACATCGATCTACATGGTCTTCATATAACCTGACCAAGATTATGTCTGGACTTTAAAAGAGACTGTGACCTCTTAGTTTGTTTCAGCGTTTCTTCTCACAGTAGTCAGATAGGAAACGTCGACCTCATCTAGTTTTAAAAAAACATGATTGACGTGTAAAAGTGCTTGTACAACCTACTTACAAAAATAAAATCATTTATCACCATTTAAAGCCGAAACGACGAATTGACTACGATACATACCTACGTGACGTATTTAATTTCAATCGATCAAAATGAGGCAGATTGCTATAAAATTCCGAAGTAAATTATTCCAACTAAAATAAAACCTGATACTTTGTTAATGAACAATAAATACAGAATTGCATATACTTATATGCAATTCTGTATTTATTGTAATTATTTTAATAATTATTTATTTATTATATTTTATTAACCTTATTTTATGAGGTATTTTACCTTATTTATTTTCAGATAGAATAAAAACTCGTACCTACATTACAATTTAATTTCGTCATCTAAATCAGCGTGTCCACATGTCAATAATTATTCTAATGTCAGAATAAAACAGGTTTCATGTCTAATTTCGCAATATTTCCAACACTTGAAGCGTTCGAATGGACGACCTGTCTCCACAAAAGCCTTTTATTTAAATAATCGTCGTGTATTGTTTAAAATAAATACTCGACGAAATCCATTGTTCAAATCAAACAATCTGTTAAATTATTCAGCAGGTCCTGCTATTGTTTGTGATGTAAAAGTTGGGTCTATATATATTATCGTTCCACAAAAACTTATTAAATATAACTTAAATATTTATGTCCTTTTTATTCGACGTATAAACTGTCATGCAATGTTACAAGATAACAAGGTTTCTTTAATGTTAAATTTTAAAGAACGTACTCGTATGTACGAGGGAAGACAAAGATTCTCCAAGGTTTTGGCAATGTTATTTACTGTGCGCATGGAATTTAAAATACTTTTGTTATTGGAAAATTCAAAAGTCTTCTAGCAAATATACAACTTCTTAGTAACACCGTCTCATTTCAGTAACTTAAAAATGATACTAATGCGGAAGCCACTCAAGACAATTTCTTTTGATAACGACACCTACACCCCACTGCCACTGTTTGTATTATTGCCCCCACGACTTTGGACACTAGCCAATAATGGAAACCGGTCTCTAAAAGTGCCGTTACATTTTTGCTATGGTTTCTATAACACTAATCGCTTGAAAGGTTCTTTGAGAGACATAAACTACATCGATATGTGAACCCGAACCCAGAAAAACTTCTGCGACACAGTGTGTTTTTAATACATAATATTATTATTCGTTGCTGTTTATGTGGGTCAGATGGACCCCTCACAGAACACATGAAGTTTATGATTCTTGGACTGGGTCCAGGAGACTCCTGTCCGTTGCCAAAACCGACATGTTCCACTCTTCATAAAACTGTCGGTACGATGCAAAAAAAAAAATTTGAATATGAGAGTAGTATACAGTACAACGTGATTATTATGCTGTTTCACGCTCGGTGTGAGTAGAGGCTAAGAGAATTGTGGCTTTTAGTATTAATGGCACGGAAAGCAGTTTAAAGTAACGCGACGATGGTTTTACTAATTGGGGTTCCGTAGTTTTAATAAATCTTGTCAAAAAAACCTGTGTATATTAATGGTAAATAAAAATACCGTGTTCATTTATATGAATCCTTAATTCCTCTGTAAGACTTACATACACAGAGGTATGTAATTAATGCCACAATACTGCAATCGAATACTGTACAAACATTTTTTTAAATACAGTAACCATAACAATGCGTTTCTTTGCACTTTTTACTATTTCGTTGACGTGAAGAAAGTCGCTTTTCATTACCTGCTGCATGCCACTAGTGTACCTACCCACTTTTGAATTGTTTGACCTCGTGTAAGACGAGCTTTGTCAGTGAGCGAATGTGAGGTAAAAGATAGCAGAAGTGGCTTCACCTGTCGTGAACATACGTTGAAAGGATGAATAGGACCTTTTTAGTGAAAACCAAAATAAATACTGATATTCAGTTTCTAAATTGACTTAATCATGTAGGATTATAATTTTACACTGTATGAGGGATGGCTACTCTGAACGGATCTATGGGAGAACGACGAATGGACGATTGTCGGCGTGGTGTCTTATGTTAAATATAGTAACTGTAAAAGTGTACCTTGTGCGATTAAATTCAAGTCAAAACACATAAAATGGCTGTTTACTTTTCAAAATAACTATGTAGGTATCAATTTATTATGTAGTATCAAGGTATCAATGTATTGTGTATGTGTATGTAGGTATCAATTTATTTTCGTACACATTATATTTTCACAAAATTGATTGCGTTAGTTCAAGACTTCATGAACTTCTAGATTGCTCAGTCAAAGCTACACTTGAGTTAGTTAGAAACTGTTCTAAGCGCCTCCGCAAGTCTTTGAGAAATCTAAAGTCTAGTTTCTACCATTATGCACATGGTAGAAACTAGACTTTAGACTTTAGACTTTTGGTTGCTTTGAAAACTTTAAAACAACCTTTGAAACTAGTTAGCTCATACCCTGGGGAAATACGTAAGGAAGGATTAAGTACTTGGTTCTGCGAAACTACCTAACAGAAGTTGTTCTCCAAATTCATTTATTTTGTTTTCAGGCTTTCTAAGAAGTGAAAATATTATTTTTTAGGGTTCCGTATAAAAACGGAACCCTATTACTAAGACTTCGCTGTCTGTCCGTCTGTCCGTCTGTCCGTCTGTCCGTCTGTCCGTCTGTCCGTCTGTCCGTCTGTCTGTCACCAGGCTGTATCTCAAGAACGGCGATAGCTAGACAGTTGAAATTTTCACAAATTATGTATTTCTGTTGCCGCTATAACAACAAATACTAAAAACAAAATAAAATTAATATTTAAGGGGGGCTCCCATACAACAAACGCGATTTTTTTGCCCTTTTTTGCTCGATATCAAAAATGGCAACAGGTAGGCACTTGAAATATTCACGAAATACTCAGTTGTATTTTAACTTTAATAATAAATAATAATAATAAAATAAATATTTAAGGGGGGCTCCCATACAACAAACATGTTTTTTTCGGCGTTTTTGCCTTGTGGTACGGAACCCTTCGTGTGCGAGTCCGACTCGCACTTGGCCAGTTTTTTTATTTATTTATATTATATTGATGTTGTTGGAAGTTTAACTTACACCCACTACTCTCGAGACGAAAATAGTATTATAAACAATAAAAACTTTTAATGAAAAAATCTCAAGTAAGAAATTGATAATCTTAATAAGGCATTCGATACTAACCTAATTATTGTCTAACTTAGCCAGACGTTCAGTTTGACATTTTCAAAGGAAGCCACAGACTGGAACGGTGCCAGATGACCACGTGTCGAGCTCTGGCAAGTAACATTATAATGCGCTAGTTAACACACTGTTACTATGTAGGTAGCTGTTTCTCAATGCCCCTAATGCCTCGGCCACGAAAATAACGCCACGCTTGAGGCGTCAATTCGCTACAAGCGTTATTTCTAAGCGTCAAAAGCAAGGCCACGAACTTCAAATATTCGCCTGTAGCGTGTACGTCGGTGGGAGAATGAATCAGTTCAGTACAGAAAAAGGTAACATGCTCTGTGAGTACAGAGTGAGCACGCGTCGACATTACACGTGAAAATGTCGCTGTCAAAACTACCTACCTATAAGTAACAATATTGTTTATAAATCTTAAAAAAGAATTTTAATTTCTTCCCACAACTTTTTTACAACATTCCTAAACTTATGTTGCGGATGTGAACTCATCCATAACGCAGGTCGATTTTGGATTGCAGTGATAAATTCTTCAATATTCTTAAGAGCCTATACTACCTCAGCTAAAATTCGCTCGTTATCTCGTTCGCACGATACTGCTCGCGGACTGTGTGAGAGCGAGACAAAGTGCGGAGCTGGGCGGAAGGCAGCGCCAATAGTTTAGGTATTTGCTTTTTACGGTGAAAATAAAGATAATTCAAAAAAACTAAATTACATAAGACCTGCTTTATAGTTAGTTCAGTTAGTAAGCAAAGTTTCATGATCTAATTTGAAGTATTTTTTGAATACCAGCGGTTTATTGTTCGGTTTGGAGGTAACTTTGGAATTTTTTTCTATCGAGAAAATTTTATGGAATCGTGTTTTCGTCTAACATGGTACCTAACATTAATCCTCAACTTTAGCATATATTTATTTCAAAACTAGCTTCCGCCCGCGACTCCGTCCGCGCGGATGTCGGTCTTCGCGTGGATGGTTTATTTCTCCATTTTGAGTAACTCTGACAATGACATCTTATAAATATCTATTGGACCCAAATACGGCTAAGCCTATAATAATTAAGGAGATCCCTCTATTGAGCTACTGCTGTTGAGCTCGCGTTCTATAGTAAGTATTTTTTCCATAGTAATTCCGACCTTGATAATTAGCATGTAGCAGTAAATTACTGACAGTGACGAAAAGTTTGCAATAATAAAAAAGTGATCGTGACAATGCGACAAAAAGTTAATTGAGAGCTTCAGCATACACAACATTGTTAGTGAGCTCGTCCGGAATATGAACATGAAGATTTCTTGGACTGCTCACACGGGAAAGAGCTACGTAAAGTTGCCCGTGTGAAAAACAACTCGCGGTAAGATCTACGCCAGCAACTCCTAGGGTCTGACCTTGAGCCTTATTTATTGTCATGGCGTAACACAAAGCTACAGGAAACTGTATTCTCTTAAATTGAAATGGAAAATTATCCACTACGGGTAATGCAACGTGTGTTCGCGGTTCTACAGAACAACGTCTATGAATAAAACCGAAAAATAAGATTTTTTATTTCTACGTATTTTTCCAGGATAAAAAGTATCCTATTTTATGCCCAGGATAATAAGGTATAATTATACCAAGTTTCATCGAAATTGAACCGTTAGTTTTCACGTGATGCCTGCATATACAGACAGACAGACAGACAGACAGACAAAAATTTTTTTAATCACATATTTGGGTTTGGTATCGATCCAGCAACACCCCCCGCTATTTATTTTTTCAATATTTTCAATGTACAGAATTGACCGTTCTACAGATTTATTATATGCATAGATTAATGCTGCGGTATTTTCGTCATAACGGAGGATCATGCTAAGCCATTTGAGGTAGTATAGGCTCTTAATGGATTAGTTGCTTTAAACGCGACAAAAACAAAACAATTTGTTTTAGACGCCGACGCGTAAAGATTAATTAATAATAAACTCTTTGTAATGTTGTTTCCATGAAATTGATTCCAGTATGAATGAACATACATAGTACATTCCCAATATACTACACAATACTTCTTGGTACCAACGTAATTAATTCCAGGTTTCGAGAAAGTATGCAAAGTCGACAGCCCGAAGAATTGTGGCAGTGGGCAGGGCACATTGCTCGCAGAACAGATGGCCGATGGGGCCGAAAGGTTTTGGGTAGGCGATCGCGTACCGGAAGACGTAGCGTTGGAAGGCCTCCCACAAGATGGTCCGACGACCTTGCGAAGGCCGCAGGAACCCGTTGGATGCGAGAAGCACAGAACCGGTCGAAGTGGAGGTGCTTGGGGGAAGACTATGTCCAGCAGTGGACGTCTTTCGGCTGAAATGATGATGATGATGTGATGATGATGGTGATGCAAAGCTGACAAAAAAATAGAGGACAACTCAACTTCATGCTTTTTTGTGACCTACATCGGTGTACCGATGTAGCCAATATTCTCACACAGGATGGACATCTATCCAAATTTCCCATGGATTTGTTCCTACTTCCAAAGTAGGTAGCTACACTGTCCGATGTTAAAGGGGTTCTTTTTCAAAGTCCTAGTGATCGATGAAAGGGATACAAGCCATTCTTTTTTGGCTTAGCATTTATAAGGGCATTTCATTATTCCTTTGGGTTTTTGGGTTGGTTCCCCGAAAACTGAAGGCCAATTCTTGTACTTAAAAAACGTTACTTATCTCAGCAACAATCAATGTCAAAAACTTGACAAAAATGTGAGACTGAGATCAGACTGTGAACGTTCTTAAAATTACGGGAATTACCCCTCAGATAATTAAGAAATATTGCCGGATTTTGAATTAGTATTTTCCTGTCCTACTGTGTACTGTATTTTCGAGTCACTGAAGGGTATTTTTTCACTCAGTTGAGTGGCTAACGGATGCGTCGGTTGTTCACATACAATATTTGATCCACATAACCGAATCTCCTGCTATTGACATTTTTTTATCAGAAACTAATCAAGACATAAAATTGATGCAAATGTCCAAGAAAGAAATGATGTCTACTGTAACTATAAGTACAAAAAATGCAAATGTAAGGTTCCCGTTAGTTGAGTTCAGGATCCGAACCTCCAGTTCCGAACTCGGGCGCGCCGCCATGATGCAACAAATGGATGGAAATTGGAAACCTGCGGTGACATAGAGCTTTAATATTCGGTAAACATTGAATGTGGACGTTTTCCTAGTATTCGTATTAGAATTGGATTTATATTATTTTGAGTGCTGGTAGGAAAATATTTTTATGAGATAAGTTTAAAATTTTGCAATGCTAGGGAGATATTAAAAGGAATTCCTACAGATTTTTATTTTCAAAACTAGCTGTGCCCGCGACTTCGTCCGCGTGGAATAGTGACTTTTCGGGCAGCATATTTTAAATTACATATACCGTCTACAGACCGGGCATTTGCTGTCCGAACCCTCTGAGAACTCAGGCGAATTTCAGTGAAAGTCTCAGACTCTAGTGCTTGAGCTTCACGATCGGCAGTGAGACGTATTTCTCGTTCTTCCTGTGTTTCCTGAGACCGAACATTTGCTGTCCGAACCCTCTGAGAACTCAGACGAATTTCCCTATCAGTGAAAGTCTCAGACTCACGCGATAGTGTATGAGCTTCACGATCGGCAGTGAGACGTATTTCCCGTTCGTCCTGTGTCTCCTGGGATCGAGCATTTGTTGTCCGTACTCTCTGGGAGCTCAGGCGGGTTTCCCTGACAGCAAAAGTCTCAGACTCACGCGATAGCGCGTGAGCTTCGCGATCGACAGATAAACGTGCCTTTCGTTGTTCCCCGTTTTCCCTATTTCGAGTTGTCATCATTCGAGAACGATTTGAACTCAGTCGAGATTCTCGCTGAGTCGAAGTTTCTGCAGCACGAAACCTAGCCTGGTGCAGAGAGCCTTTTGCCTCACGACCTTCCTCAGATTCCTGTGATCGAACTAATCTCATCCTTTTAGCATTTCTGCTACATTGGGAGAGGTTGGATCTTCTTTGAGGCATTCTTACAATAAAATAGTACTTACTACTTAACACACAGTTATTTAGTAAACACGTAGGTACTATCGTAAACAATTAAATTATAAATACTTACAGATTATTATAGGGTCTGAAATTATCACAGTTTAAGTAATAAGTGTTAAGACGTGTAAACCAAACGTCATTATCATCATCATTTCAGCCGATAGACGTCCACTGCTGGACATAGGCCTCCCCCAATTTTGGGGGGGTTTGCCATAATCGCCACGCTTGGCAGGCGGGTTGGCGATCGCAGTATGGTATGGTGGTGGAATGCATAGAGAACGCTGCTGCCCATTCTCCGGCGAGACCCTTAGTCGCCTTTTACGACACCCACGGGAAGTAAGGGGTGGTGCTATTCTTCTACACAGACAAACGTAATAACTTTATAAAACAAAAGAATTGCTAGAAAAAATAATTACTAACCTAAGCTAATGAACTTATACTTAATAAAGAAAATCAAGAAAAGAAATGCCTAACCTATACCAAATACTTATAATATTTATATACAAACCCTAAACACAAATTAAGATAAGTATACCGAAAATCAGGGAAAGAAATGCCTAACCAATAATAAATGCTTACAATATTTATTTACAAAACCCTAAATAAAAATTAAGATAAGTAAATACCCAAAAATCAAGGAAAGAACCGCCTAACCTATACCAAATACTTACAAAATTTTAAATAAAATTAAGAAAAAGAACCTAACCTACAAACCCTAAAATATAAATAAATGAAATATGCAAACAGTCAGTATTCAAGTGAATCGCAATAATCGAATCCAACTATTCGCCTATACTCTCCAGGATACGTGCGTTCGCTACGAATAACTGAATCCTTATGGCAGCGGCGCTTTTTCTTTTGAAATGGTCATCTCGCAGTTCAACCTGAGGGGTTGTCGACTGCTTAACCTGGCTTTCCTGTGGATGCCTCAATAAATTAAGGCCTCCAGCCAGGGCATAATACACAACTTAACTACACAATATAAACTTAAAAACTAAGCGACTACACGCTAAGGGCACCCCCTGTGGGGTACGGACCTCGGCTTAGGGCGTCGCTGGGAGAGGGCAGCAAGGGGCAGGCTGGATCGGAATTATGGCAGCGGCGCGGCTCTCAGCGCGCTTTATACAAGGTGTAACGGAAAGGGGGTATCAACCCTGAAGGAGGTGAATGTGCTCATGAAACTGAACAAATTTCCCCAAAGAACATAGGTCGAAATATGAAAAAAAATTTGGACCTCCCATAGTAATAGTAAATCATTGATGTGCTATTACTATGGGAGGTCCAAATTTTTTTTTCATCTTCATTCACCTCCTTCAGGGTTGATACCCCCTTTCCGTTACACCTTGTATATATAGCCACGGACGCGCAGGCGCGAGGCGTTTACGTACTCTGATAGAATACCTTAACAAATGTTCGCCGTGATTCTTTAAATTGACATAACTTTTTTATTTATGAACCGATTGACATGAAATAAACACTAAATGTTAAGTGAAGCTTACTACAATATATTAGTGAAAACCGCATCTAAATCGAATAAGCCGTTTCTGATATTAGCGTGCACAAACACAGCAGACAAACAGACAAACAGATAAACAGACAAACAGACAAAAAAAATTAATTACATTTTCGGGTTCAGCATCGATATAATAACAACCCCTGCTACTTTTTTTTAATATATTTCCATTGTACAGACACCACTTTTCTACAATTTTATTATATGTATAGAAGATATAAGCGCAAACGAACCTATTTCTCATTTGATAATTAAAAATCCTTCTTTCATTAAAAAATATCAAACAAAAATGTCTGGACCAATTCAATAGCATTGTAATACGACATACACTTCGTTTACTCCTCACTCGTCTCGCTCCACATTATTACTTCCAGTATTTTAATTAGTGAAGCATTTCTTCACTGCGGTATCTCCCGTGGTTCCGCATATTTTATGAATATCATGAGAGATTCGCTGAATGAGACGAGGAAGCGATGCTGCAAAAGATTGTTGCAATATTGTTTTGCTTTATGCAGCTGTGGATACATTAATTAAAAACCTCTTAAAATGTTTGCAAATGAAGTAGCGACCGATCGCGGCACTCGCAGCTGAATAGTGAGTCGTTGAATTTGGTAGCAGTTCACGTTGCTAAGTGCATACATGAAGTTATAATTACACAGTAGTTAATTTGGTAATTGCATGCTCTAACATTAATGTTGTAAACAGACATTAATGCGATGTGTGGACATTTGCAACAGTGCAACTGATTTTTAAACTAATTACACCTGCCAGCTTCAATCGGTAACCGCAACAGAGTATGGGGTCACACATCTGACGGAAGATGCGTCGGGTTTATCTTCGGCCTCAGCAATGTATTCGCTCGACGCAGTAACGTTTAGTTAGGTGGGTAAGGTTGAATATCCATACTTATAATGCGAAACTGTGTCTGTCTATTACCTCTTCATGTTTAAACCGCTAAACCGATGTAGATGAATCATGGTATAGAGATAGTTTGAGTCCTGGGAAAGGACACTGGACCCGCGGGTCCAGTTGACCAAAGATTCATAGGATAGTTTTTATCCCGATGTTGCCACGGGATCAACTTATGCAGGCTAAACCGCGGGGTGCTGCTAGTTTTACTATATACTTGTCCGTTCTAACGTCACGCGACCGACGATACGCGACGCATCTGCCGTCAGATTTGAGACATAGTTAATGACACAACACAGTTAATGAATCAATCATTAACTTAGGGTAAGTAGTCTCAAATCTGACGACAGATGTGACTTGATGCTTCTATTTTATCATAATAAATGAATACATACATGAAAACAAGAATTTAACCAAATACATGAATTTTACCTTCGAATCTAGCAAACAAAGCAATCAAACAGCTTCAAGACATTTCAAACGACGTCACACGACAACGAAGTTTTCACAAGACGTCGAAGTTTGCAAACAACATGGAAATTACTAACTCTCCCATTTATCTTGTGTGAGTATTCCACGTTGAAAGTATTTGTCACCATTTTACGTTAGATTCTTTACTAAGTTTATTTGCGCAGAAATATATGAAATGCTAAAGTGACAGCTACTTTAAGATAATGATGAACAAATTGTGATTCTCCCACATATATGTATAAACATCTTAAAAAGTTACTGCATCGCTAACTCTTGACTATGAAATTGAATATTAGGACACATTAATTCTTTAAAAATAATGTGCTAAATCTGTAAAATCGTATGTATAAGAACACTTCTTATACATACATACGTTTATGACAAAAGCTTGACAAAATTCCTTTCCTAAATAAGGCACGGCACACTTCCATAAAAGCAGACACTTCGTGTGCTTTAGTTTTTAGTGTAATTACTCATATAATGTTGTATGTATTCATAGTATTTTTAAGTTATATTAATATTGTATTGTATGTGTTAATTATGTGGCATGTTGCAGTTTTACGTGGAAAGGGTCGATTGACGTAAACAGCTAATCATGTCGCTATTCAGCTGATTTGGTGTAGGCAGGGCACGTAACATGTTTATACCTGAAATAAATGGATAAATAAAAAAATAAACGGCACCAACGAGAAATGGTATTGTCTCGTATGAAATAATTAATCAATAAACAACAACTGAGCCATAAATAAAGCCTTGATTACAGTTCCTTTGTCCTAGTCGTGACGTTTCGGTCGATGGACAAAAAAAATGGGCTTTCACGTAGGACTGAGCAATTCTCTAGGCTTCGAGTGGAAATTTGGAAAAAAAATCGGGGTCGAAATGGAAACATTCCGGCCGAGCTGGCCTAAAATTACCTTTTCCTACCCTTGATAGTCAAGATCGTAGTTACCTTACCTGACTATTTGGCACCGTATCAAAAGATCTTGTTTGAAATTGAAAATTTAGGAGCCAGGAGATTTTTTTTTATGTTTTGCTAACTGTTTTCCTTATAATAAAAACCGGAAAAGTGCGTGTGATCCACGCGCATTGAAGGGTTCGTAGTGGGGATGAATTATTTATCCCAAGAACAAACTTAACCTTGTAGTTGAAAAAATGTTCTCCCATACATCGATATACGTCAAAATCAATTCTCCAACTGCAAATGTAAAATTGTAATCGCTTTTGCGATTTTTTTTTTCGCGCACTTTCTGGTAAAGTAAACGCACGTTGACCGAAAAGGAGAACAATCATTCTATACTATTTCAATCTATTTATTGACAAATTTTAAAAGAGACAATGAGAGTTCCGGTACAACGTCATTCCATGTGTCAGTCTACCTCGTAATATTGGGTACACCCAAAATTCGCGCTTGTATCACACCTGACGATTATAGAGATCATTTCCTTTACCGAATACTATTGTAAATTGTATGAATTGAAGATCCTCTGTGGTATCAATGGATACCTTTAACGGACTCAAAACTGGTGTGTTAACCGCGAATACATTTTAGTTAACGTAATGAACTTCAATGGAAATTCTCGTTTCGATGAACTGTTGGCTTGGGTTCCATTAATTCGAGAGTGCTCCGATTCAATATTAATAGTAGGCATCAAACAAATAAATGCGTTTAAGTGATTTGGTCATTATTGGTCACTTCATTACTTTTTCATTCATTTAATCAATGAAAAGTAAAACCGAAACCGCTGAACAATTTTGAACTGGCTCACAACTTACAACCGAGGAAAATTTAACTTGAAATAAATCTGAATATATATTATATAGCGCTGGTTACTGTTTAAATTGGTCAAAGTTTATAATTGATAAACTCAATTATAAACTTGGAACAATTTAATCCGTAACCGACGCAATCCATTTCTCACTCCATAATTTAACTCGGGAAACGCATAATCCTTCTATTGAATAATAACGATGCGAAAAGTAGAAAATGAAAATTATCTCCGCGAAGACGCTTAATTTTTTTTTTTTGTACTATTTCTTTGTTTAAATATTCCACTGCTGGGACTGCCAAGTTGTTTTCTTTGACGTAATCATTTTGCGAAATAAACGTTCTAAAAGTGCAGAATTTTGGAAAAGTTTTTAAACGACTTCAAAACAGGAGGAGGTTTCTCATGTAAAAGCCTCTCCAATATTAATAAAGAAATGAACGCAGTGAATTAAACTCCGCTACTTTGCTGAACGTTCCTCTGCCTCGGGGAGCAATATTATCGTCTCTTTGAATTTATTCTACGCTACTTTTTAAGTGGTGTTTATTGAAACTCAAACTCAAAGCATTTATTTCAAATAAACCAATTACAGGCACTTTTGAATTGTCAAAGGGTCTGTCAGTCAGAAAGATGAAGCTAAGCCCATTCCAAAGCGTAGTAGATACCTATGGAGAAGAACGGGCAAGAAACTGCACGGACACTCTTTTAAATCAAAATAATATGGTAAAAAAATATTGGTTACATTTAAAAATTATGCATGTGAAAACGATGCAGAACTTTAAAAGTGTCCGTAATGAAAAGATTAAAAAAAACAATATAAAATAAAATAAGCCATGGCAGCAAAGAGATGATCAGTCCCTACTGACGGCGCCCGCTCACGAACTTGACGTATGGATTAGCACCATTCAGCTAACCATTTTGAAGGGAGCTAAATGATCCAACACATGCGCCGCCCTCAGCGAGACATTTGAGGGAGCATGACATACTCTCAGCCGCCAGGGCACATTCAAGTCAATGAAAAACGTACCCAGTAAATGGTAGCTTTAAAGTAGGTATGTACAGACGCCAGCACATCAAGCTTACTACAATCTGTCAAATTTCTTTAATAGATTTTCAACTTTATCGCTAAAATACAAAGGTTCAAAGTTGGTTGGAAACAATGGTGGTTTGGAAAATTTTACAGTTTCGGGTAGCTTGATGTATTTGTACATAGAACTCATAATCGATGAACCCTATTGTGTCCTAATCGGCTTGAAAGAAAATCAGGAATTTGCGACACTAAAACCGTAGTTTGATGAATCATAAAAACAACAAGATTTAACAGAAATTCCCACAGTATTCATTCAGTTTCAGCTCTAAAATATCGAAGGAATTACTTAAATAATTTGTCACGATCTGATAATTAGTAGTACAATATGAACATTACATGACAAGGTTAATTTCATTTAGGAGACGATTCTTCAGACAGTGTGGCTTGACGACGACGTCGTGGTGAGTGTTACCAGCAATAATTTAATTTAATTTGAACTTTCTTTTTTTTTCAAAAATGGAGTCTTTGAATTGTTATAACAATTTTTTATAATGCCTAGAAAAAGTTACATGGTGATTAAAAAATTACCTAGCTAGCTGCAAAGCCAAGCTGTTTTAGATGTTCTTTTTTGTTGTTAATCCTTAGGTAATAGTTAATTTCTAGTCTATAAAGATACTATTGCGACTTTAAAGATGAATGGTAAATATCTAGTCTGAAAAAGAAGAGTAGAGCTAGTTTCAAACGGAGATTTAAAAGCTTGAAGGATTTTCCGCACAAATCCAGTTACTTCTGATAGATTGGGTCCTAAACTTGTTTGATCCCACTGCCCCGGTAGCTACGCTACAAAATAGGACACGACACGTGATAGCTTTAAACTGAGTTGAGCTGTTTATAGTACCTAAATGTTCAATAAATGTAGGTTGGTATAACTTTAAATGTAAACAATTCAATAAAATGTAACAAACAGGAACGTATCTCGAGGTGCATCAAACTGATACTGTAGTCGAGTTGAACGGATCAAATAAACCCTGAACACCTTGAGTGTTTCCCAATGGGTAGTGGGAGCTGTTCCCGCTTCCCAACTGGGGTTAACTTAAATATCAAATGATTTCGATTACAGCTAGAATCGACTGCAAACTTGTAGATAGTTCGCTTAGGTTTTGCGCAGAATGTTCATAGTAACGATGACGGACCTACCTACTGTCAATGTTTTAATATTCTCTAAATACATTCAGCGGCAGTAAATATGACCAAAGTAGGGAATACAATCTCGATCATGATAAACTAATCCAATATGAAATTATTCACTTATATATCAACTTGAATAGGTGCGAAATAGTCTTATTAAGAAAATCACAAAAAATAGGTTTAGTTTGGTCACAAATGCGAGTTTAGGGCTTGGGCCACAGGTTTACTGCCGGTGAGTGTACTTACCTATGATTTTAAGGTTACAATTTCCTGAGCTACGAGCACATACTCGTAACTTTAAGCTTTACTTACTTTGTATCAGATGGTAGTTACGTTACTATCATTCTCATTCAAAGTTTGATGAATACGAAATTATTATAAAGTGTTATCGTCTATAAGTGTATAATCTATATCTATAGGTTATCGTATCAAAATATCTTGGTTGAATTTATTAGGTATACGAGTACCTATGTAGAAGTTTATTTATGGTCACACTGACCTATTTATTTGTTGTTTACTATTGACTTAAATGATTGAGTTTGTAAGTTATTAAATTATTTTAAGAATAGTTAAGAGATTAATTTGCTTATCAATTATATGTTTGTAAAGGCTTTGTTACAGTTTTTCGTTTAAAAGTATTTCTGTTTTTTTTATGGTTCAGTTCATTTTATCTGTTGCAACATTCATGTTAGATAGGTAGATAGTAAGGGTAGACCTGGAAAGAATACGTCAAATTACAAGTCAGCCTGTATACATTATGGCGACATGGAAAGAGCGACTGTCGCAACCCAGCGCAGGGCACGCCACGATAGTGGCGATCAGACCCCTCTTTGAGGTGTGGCTAGAAAGGCGTCACGGCGCCCTCACCTATCGCTTGACGCAGGTCCTCACTGGACATGATGCCATACAACGTGGTAATGCTGCCAGTCTCTTGAGTACATTACCAGTCGACAGCAATGCGTATGAGTTTTTCGACGCTATTTGTTGTGTTTGTTGTTGTTTAGTTTTAGTTACGTTAGAATTTAATCAAGATCAACTAATATTCAGTTCATATTTCAGCACATAACACATGCCGGCCGTAAAGCTTACACGTGGACGAAAAAAAAAAAGTTGACTTGCTCGCGTCTCGTTTATGGCCATCGTGCGCACATCCTGCTTACCCAGCACTCAGTGTCCGGTGCGATGTTCACGCGAATGAGCAACAATTTGCATATCGTGGCCACCGCCACAATACAACAAAACCCGGTATCCATAAAACAAAACCCGCACGTTTTTGTTTTATGGATACCGTGTAATGTGGCCGTGTGTCATCTGTCACCGTAGATAGCTATTGTTGTGTGGTCACGTAGTAAAGCTTTGCAACAAAATAGCAATATGATTGTTTGTAATTTTCCAAATTTCAATTTGGAAAATTACAAACAATCATCATCTGCCAAGCCTTTTCCCAACTTTGTTGAGGTCGGCTTCCAGTCTAACCAGGTGCAGCTGAGTACCAGTACTTTACATAGAGCGACTGCCTATCTGACCTCCACTACTCAGTTACTGGGTAATACGAAACCCCTTGGTAAGACTGGTTTTCAGACTTTCGGGCTTCTGACGACCCGTAACGACTGTCAAATATCCACGAATGATAGCCGGGACCAACGCGAACGGCTTAACGTGCTTTCCGAGGCACGTTGGGGTCTTGGTACGTAAAGATGGTCGCCCATCCACGGACCAACTGTGGCAAGCGTAGCTTAACCTGATCGATCGACCCATGCGGCTGTTATTACTTAGCCACAAACCCCTCCAAACAATATTAATTTAATCTATAATATTGAAGAGTTTGGCTTTAAATAAACATAATCCTTTTGGGATGTCAGTGCACAGAACTTCTCCTACTTCTCACTGCCCATAAATCAGTAAACCTCAGCAGTGATAGTAGTATTAACCAAACCACGACCTTAGTAGACCACAAAACAGTTTTAATATCTGAAATCTGTTATTACTATTTGAGATTAATGTTAACCATCGTTAGCTGTTTATTGTGTATTCATGTGATAAGTTGTGTCGTTAATTTGACGCATTGCCTGAACTATTTAGATAGTTAGCGGATATTATGCAGGTTAGTACAATGGTGAATTGGTGTCGACTCTTCCATTATGGCTTTGAGTTCATGTGTGAATCAGAACGTATTCCCAACACCAAAGATTATTTCAATTCCATAATATATGATTGATTCTCCCTAGATAAATCATGCATGCATAAAGTAGCGACTCATCTACTCGGCCACAAGGAGTTATGTAATGTTAACAGAGAGCACAAGACGAGATTGGTGGAGGAGCTCGGACCGAAGCCTTCAGGCGACGGAATAAATTTTACATGGAGCGCTGATTCTCGCGAGGAATTTGTAAACGTTATTTAGGTCTCCATCATCTACATTGTGCAAGAATAAGTCCTTACTGTAGTGCAGTACCAGGTTACTGAAGAAATTGCAAAAAATTTCGGCATTCGGGAGTTGTACTTGATGTTTATAAGAGAGAGACGAGACCAGCGTAGAATGAAGGATCTTTTACAGGTTTATCAGCGACGAACATACAAAGGTTCCAAATTGAATAACTAATATTTAGACACATATGACATTAAAACACACAGTGATAAACTGATGAACAGGATAGGAAATAAAAAAGTATTACTTCATATTTAACAAATGAAGTAATAATACTTTACTAAAGCCCTAATTTTCTACTAAAGCCCTAATGTTTACTGCAAATCGGAATACTCCACCATACCTTCAAAACAAAAATCGCAAAATGACAATCTTCAAGAAAAATTTGTGAGACTTTAAGTAGGTACTACACGAGACTTTTCTTGAAAATGGAATTATTTTCTCAAGTAACAAGACGATTCGTAACTAAAGCCCTTATTTTTCTGCAAATCACAATACTCCACCATACCCTCAAAACAAAAATCGCAAAATGATAGTCTTCAAGAAAAATTTCTGAGGCTGTTTTTAATTTCAATTGTTCAAGGAGGCATTGCTACTTATTTTAGGTAGGTACTCGAGACTTTTCTTGCAAATACATTTTTTTCTTAAATAACGAGACGTTTCGACGTGTACAGTCCTCACTCCCGCGACGACCTTTTCAAGGGATAATATCAAATTGAGTTTGCAAATTAACGTTAAAACTCGCTTCACACCCTTTTTTAAAAGATTTTCAACGTTGATAGGTTCGTAACCTTGCTGTGAAGTGTTTTATTTAGACCGAGCCTTTTATGATTTTTAAAAGAAATCTCGAACAAATGTTTTTTTCAGGGACTATTATAATTTCAATTTAATTTTCAATTACATTTTTAAAAACTTGATTCTCAACTTACTTGTACTTAGTTCCGAGCACTATGGTTCCGAGCGTACTTAGTGTCTGTCTAATATCTATCCGTCATAAGAAAGTAAATCCTATTTCCTACGAAAAGGAAAGGAATTTTTGGCGATTTCTGACGTTTCTAGTGCTCAAGCCTCACTTGGTCCGGTATAGTTTCTAGTGTTCAAACCTCACTTGGTCCGGTATAGTTTTTGAACCTTTTAAGAAACACTATCGATTGGCAGCAAAAAATTGTTTGTAAAAATTGGGTATTTTCTTGCTGTCTGTACTTAGGTATTTTCGAAATCTGTGAATACAGATCAAAATGTCTAAAACGCTAACGACAATTTTCTTAGACCGTTTATTTCTGACTTTTTTTTGCTCGGCTCCTAAGTTTCATAGTGTGATGTTAAATAGCTTATAACCTTCCTCAAGAATTGGGCTATCAAAGGCAATTTTTTTTTCAAATCCGACTTTAGTTCCAGAAGTTAGCGTTCAAACAAATAAACTCTTCAGCTTTATTATTAGTATAGATTTATTATAATATGTCATATATTTGTCAGTTGCATATACACGCGACCGGCCTGTATAACCAAAGGAGTATATAATGAGTCTCTACTACACAACACAACAAATGTCACATACAAAATAATACGAGGTAACACATAAACTGCGAGATGACGTCACCCCCACCCCCACCGCGGGTGCGCGTCGCCTCACATTAACATATTCACTTACTTCTTACTGTAGATGATTTGAACAAGGACGCGTGAAACTGTTAGAAATGACAACATGTTACTCACGACTGAAAATAAAATGTAACATTTCTCTCTGCGAGGAAATAACGAGGCGAGTTTATCCTTTGACACTTTGAAGTCTTGTAGCATGACGTTCAAAGGCCCGTTTCTCTCTTTTAAAGCATTAGAAAGATCTGAAAATTGAACAACTGCCGGTTTAATTTAGTGCCAAATAAAAATGGCCATACAGGAAACATTTTTAACAAAATAGGTTCGCAAGTTTTGACAAAATAACTGCCCACTTCTTTCACAATAGGTTATTCTCAGACAGGCTCGCTTTTTACAAACGAATAGGTGAAGCTTCCAACAGAAGAGTTTCGTACGGAGGCAATAAATAAATAATCCTTGATTATCCTACCGTTTCTAAAGATGAATTCTGAGAATTTAGACTGAGCGAGAGTGAGCTGAGAGTTGTCGGCACATCTCCGACAAGCAACACAACGCTATTCCCTGTGGTCAAATAATAACCTACTCCGTTTATTGGGGAAAGTAACTACAAAAATTGTTTTACATAAAGATCAACTTGATTCAAGAAACGTACCTGAAACCAGATATTCTCGTCGGTGACGGTAAGCGCTCTCCTCTCGCCCAACTTGTAAGACTCGTCATAGTACATGTACTCAGTGAACCTCAACCCACTGGTAGTGTACGGCTGAGTAAAGTATATCGATATAGTCCCATTCACTATGTCGTGTTCTATTATCCATTTATACTTTATCGGGACGGGGAAAGGGTTGGGGAAGTTTGGTGTCCTCATCGCATTTTTACATAAACATGTTTTAAAGCCTGTATGGACCTGTGAAGCCGCACTGGCTAAAGCAGTCGTCAAACAACGATTCAAAAATAAAGTACTTAGTCAACGCGTCCTGGTACATTAAAAACAGCGACCTCCACCGGGACCTCAGAAAAAATTCAAAAGCTCATGAACACAGACTTCATCATCATGTGAATGTTGAGGCTCTCCAACTTCTTGACATCACTGAATTAGTGCGTAGACTGAAAAGTCCCCAGGAGAAGTAGACAGGAATTCCGTATCCGTTACATGGTAAAATGCTCTTTGCTTCTCACTGTGCAGCTGACTCAGTTTCGTTTCTCGTTGGTTTCTAGATCAGCATCATTTTTGGCAATCTCAAAACAAATGTATTGTTTATCTCATCTTTTCCTGTGACATAAGAACAAAACAAGTAAACAGGAACTGACCAATGTTTTGCGTAAAATACCCTACAGAGATACATACGGATGAAGTACCTAGCTACGAGAAAAAGAGAAATAAGACTAGCAAAACGTTTAGAAAAACGAAACAAAAGAACACATAAAATCTCCATAGACAGTTTTATGGCACATACCCTTTCGCTATTAGAGTATTTTGTATTTTGTCAACATTAAGAAACAATCCCTGAGATAAGCGGACATATTCAGTGGCAATTCGATGCTGAAACATGACCACCATTTATTCAGCGACGTTACACGAATAAAATTCGATTGTTCGATAAGTAAATGGAACTGAAGTCTGTTTCAAGCATAGAACGTATTTTTAGTAAATCATCCGCAATCACAGAGTTTTTATTATTTTATTGAAGCTTTGTTCTGGAAGTTATTATAATAACTTACGAGTATGTTGATTCTACTGCGAGCTTAGAGCATGTTAGTACTTGGACACTTATATTTCAAGATGTTTTCACGAGATTATTGCCTACTTATGCTGCTCTATAGAATTTGAGCTAACTTTAGAAAGAAGAAATAAAAACAAGTTAAGTTGTCTCAGAAATACGTGCATACAAAAAGAAAATTATATCGAGTAATAGGAAAAATAAAACAAAATAGATCTACTTTACTGGTTCGCACTAGAACGCGACAAGCATCGTTTTACTTCGTGTCATCATAAGATGTTAGTAGCGCGTGTCGCGCGTGTTAGTGACATGCGTGAGATATAATCTCACGCATGTCACTAACACGCGCGTATAAACCTGAGAATGATGTTTGTGAATATGTCGCAGCCAACCGGTTTATTTAGCCTAGCCTTTTAACTAACGCGGCGGCCGTTCAACTAACGGCCTGAATGATATTCAATTATAGTTTAGGTTGGAACTGTAACCAATCACGCGCGAGGCGAATTTGGTCGCAGTAACTAAGCCAGAGCACCCCAACCGAGTCCGCGTATCACTGGTCAGTTTCCCTCAGTAGTCAGTTTATTTAATTCGCCAGTTTCGTTGATTAGTCAATTTCATTGATTCGTCAGTTTTGCCGTTTAGACAGTTGCGTTAACTCGACAGTTTCCAGTATTTGCCAGTTTTTGTCGATGCATCAGTTTTGTACACTCAAAAGAAAAAGTTTTTAAAACTCCCGTTTTTATTACTCCCAATTCATAATCGGCATGTTTTTTTTGGGGTTTGAAGTTGGGTTTTTAAGCAAGAGAAACAACATTTGTCTTGTCTGTAGACACTTGCCATTTCAGCATGAATACAGTAAAACTGTGTAAAATTGGGTGATAAATGGCGATGGAATGCACTTAAATGTATCATCGCAAAATATTACTTTAAAATCGACAGCTAATTTTAATACATAATTATGGTATGGTATCTTAAAAATGAAAAAGTTGTCGTTTGTGCTAAAAGTTATCAATTAGATCTCAAATCTATTTAAATTAGCAGACGTGTGTGCAGTTTTCTACCGACTGTACTTTAGCTGGCGAATTGAATAAAACTGACGAAAACTGGCGAACACTGGAAACTGTCGAATGCATCTGTCTAATCGGCAAAACAGACAAATCAGTGAAACTGACTAATCAACGAAACTGGCGAATTAAATAAACTGACGACTGAGGGAAACTGACCAGTGTAACGAGGACTCCAATCCTTGTGTAACTTCATCCACTCTTTTCTTATGTCAATCCCGATTATATCGCAGGTATTGTTGTCTTACAGATTGTGGTTCTGTTCACTGGGTACGTTATCTCGAGTCCGCGTATCATATCGTATCATCAGCGTATCATTTTAAAAATCATAAATTACGGTTTTGCCATGCTTAAACACACTAACGTTTGACATTCGCAATTTATTCGACCTAAGTAGGCGAGAAAGATAAAGATAAAGATAATTTTATTTTGCAAATATGGGTAACATAAGGATGACAGAAAAAACATAATAGTACAGCCATATTTTACCACGTAGGCATGCAAAAGATTTAACATAAACTTATAACTAAATACAATTTTAAAATATTACACACAAAATACAATTTTAAAATATTAATTAATTATACATAACTAGCTAAAAAAACTCTTTCTCAATTAGGAACTCCTTAATAGTATAATATGCTTTCGCCACTAAAAAGCTTCGGAGTTTCTTTTTAAATAATGATAGTGGAAGCTCTTTCCATGTCTTCGGCAATTTATTATAAATGACTGGCGCCATGCAGTAGACACTTTTGCGCATAAGTGCTGTCTTAGCTGGCTCTAGACATAGCACACTATTATCACGTCTATTGCGAGGTGCTACATCTGATAGTCGTCTAAAACGACTCGGATTTGTCTTTACAAACACAGCTATTTCAAATATGTACAAACAAGGTAATGTTAATATTTTGTAATTTCTAAAATACGGTTCACAACTGTCAGTGGGTTTAAGTTTAAACATTGCTCGAATGCATTTTTTTTGTACCTTGAAAGCGGTCTCTCTTTCAGTAGAGTTTCCCCAAAATATGATCCCATACCGTAAATGTGATTCTGTTATCCCATAATAAGCAGTCAGAAGAGCATCCGTGTTCAATATAGGTGATAATGAACGTAGAGCGTATGCAGACTTACTTATTTTCTTGCATAAAGTCTCAACGTGTAATTTCCAGTTTAGTTTTTTATCTATTTCGAGACCCAGGAATTTTGTAGTTTCAACTTCTTCTATAGTATCATTATTATAGTGTATATTTAAGTCAATACTAGAGGTCTGTTGTCTAAAATGGATTACTTTAGTCTTACACAAATTTATTTTTAAATTATTTGCATCTAGCCAGTTTACCATCTGTTTTAAACTATTATTAATTTCACTCTCATACGTATCTATACTTTTACAAGCTATTGTGATCGTGCTATCATCCGCAAATAGTGTTATAGGCCGTTCAATAGATTTCGGCAAGTCATTTATGTATAAAATAAATGCAAAGGGACCTACAACACTCCCCTGCGGTACCCCAAATAATACTTTACGCTCCGAAGACCGAGATATCTCTTCAAGTTTACTTACTATATTAATTTTATTGACTTCAGTTATTTGTTTTCTGTCTTGTAAGTACGAATTAAGCAAATTAAGGACATTGCCCCTAATCCCGTAGGCTTCGAGTTTCTTTAAAAGAGTAGCATGATGCACATAGTCGAATGCCTGGGTCATGTCGCAAAATATACCACAAACAGGATTCCGTTGATCAACATTTTTAATGACATTATAAATAAAATCATAAATAGCCATATTAATAGTCCTGTGAATTCGAAAACCTTTCTGTTCCTCACACAGAATGTCATGTTTATCTATGAATTTATAAAGTTCCTTATAAATATACTTTTCAAAAATTTTAGAAATAACTGGAATTAATGAAATTGGTCGGTAATATTCCATAAGTTCTCTATTTTCTCTTTTGAAAAGTGGCTTAACTATTGATATTTTTAACGCATCAGGGTATATGCCTGCGCCAATACTTAGGTTAATAATGTAGCTTAAATGACCGCTTATTTCCACAGACACATGTTTTAATATTTTTGTAGCAATACCATCATATCCTACACTATTTGAATTATTTAATGAATTGATTATTCTTTCTATATCTTGTGGTGTACTAGGGGCCATGAACATTGTTTTATTATTTGTTTCAATTTTGTTACATTTTGGTTTACTGGTCACATCAAGTTTCCCTTGTACTTTATCGATAAAATAATTGTTAAAAGCTTCAGCAATGTCATTGGGATTTGATAGAGTACTATTATTATTTATAATTTTTGTAATACTAGATTTTGGTACGTTATATTTTGCACGATTAATAATTTGCCACGTGGTTTTTGATTTATTTTTCGAAGATTTTATTTTATGATTATTTTGCGCCTTTTGTGTTAGGTGTATAATTTTTTTGTGTAAACGAGAGTAGGTTGAGAACGTGTACTTATTATTTTTGTTGGGGTTTAATCTATATTGCCACAAAAGTTTTCGTTTCTTTTGACTACCTAGTTTGATTCCTTTTGACAACCATTTAGGTTTTTTTAAGACATCTATTTTGACCAATTTAGTTGGAAAACACAAGTCGTATATTAATTTAAATAAATCGAGAAATTTGTTATAGGCTTCATTCGGATCATCTGTGTCATAAATCTCTGCAAAAGATAGATTTTTTATATGATTTTTAAACTTAGAAATATTTTCAAGGCTGTAGTCTCTTTTAGCCGTGTACCAATAATTTATGAGACATTTGGTTTGAACTGGACAGTGAAGCAGTTGTGCCGTATGATCTGACAAAGCCAATTCCAATACGTCCGTTTTACACACTTTATTAAAATTGTGAGCAAAGTTGTCTATGCATGTCATACTGGCCATGCGAGTGGGCTGCTTTAATGCTAGTTTTAAGTTATAGCTCATTAAAAGACACTCAAAAGCATTTGAATGGCTATTAGGTTTAAGCATGTCTATGTTAAAGTCCCCAGCTATTACAATGTTGTTGTATCGTGTGCGTGATATTTCACGCAGAAGCGTTTCCATTTTATCAAAGCAGTGATTGAGATTATTTACATTTGGTACTCTGTAAATACAAACAACAATTATCTTAAAATAAGTAAGCTCAATTGCACAACATTCAAAAATGCCCGATGAAGATAATTTCGAAATTTTTGGTAATACCTTATATTGAAGACCGTTTTTCACGAGAATACAAGCCCCTCCTCTTTTTTTGCCTTCTCTACAGAAATAGGCAGCCAGACTGTAATTTGGTACATACAATTGCTGTTGGCATCCATCCATAATGAAATGTTCCGTTATGCACAGAACATCTACATCTATCTTTTTTTCGGACAATTCATCTAAACATACAGTAAGAATATTTGCTTTGTTTGCTAAACCAGCAATATTTTGATGTAGCATTATAATATATTTATTAGAGAAAAAAATCAATCGTGTTATCTTTGGTACAAGTGAGAGAAATAGGAGGAGACTTACCATAATCCCCATCAACTAAGTGAAAAACTTCGCGACTACTGATCTCGTCTAGCATTAAATTAACATTTTTGAATATGTTCACTAAGCCATTATTATTCACTGATAAACTTCTTGGTGAAAACATTTTAAAGTCATAAGACAAATAAAAGTTAGAATCAAACAAATATGCATATTGATAATTACACGCGTCTAAGTATAAGAGACTGTTAAATGTTTCTATTCGTCCATTAAACATCATGGAGTAGTCATCTAATTTAAATGTAGGTGAACATATTATAATATTAGTATAATCAATTTTTAAAAGAGTTTCACGTAAAGTAATTATGAGATCGACATAGTTGTTAGTTCGGCCACAGATAATATAATACTAGCGTACAGATACCCCATCCCATACAAAGAAACGTGACCGCCGTAACTACGTCATTTCTTCGGCCTATTCGGCTTATTTTCTAAAGTGGCTGAGTCCGGCTTGTTTCACTCACGTCGCCGCTAGATGGTGCTAGCAGCGTTGACTCGCTAGCTTGTGGGCCGCGAGCAGTTATTTTACACAAACACCAATAGATGGCGTTAAAACCATACTGTACTTTTGTACTACAAAACTAAAGTCGCCCTGTGACCTTGAAGCTTACGTCGTCAGTCACTCGACTCGGCAATAATAAATTCACGTTCTTTCATGCATGCCTTGCGATAGCGCATGATTTCTTGAGCGTAATAATGGTACAGCTAGGTACATGTTTTCCGATGTCCGTTTCAACCGCGCGGCCACCTCATAATATTTTATGAAACTTTGCCAGGAATTAGTGCGAATTTGTTACTTTACACACCTCTTTTCGTGAATTTGTTACAAAAAAAAACTAAGACGCTATGACAAAGAATAGTTGACCGCTAGAACCGCCACTTGCCGTGGTCATCCCTCGTGATTACACAGAAACTACATAATGCAGATAGACGAATGATGCATCAAAAGAAAGGTCTTAATTTGTTCAATTTGTTACAAAAATAAAAAACGCCAAAACGTAAATAAACAAAAAGTTATGCAATATTTAGTTTTCAGGTTACAAGTAGGTAGGTAGGTATATAACCATAAATATCAAATTAATAGAGGCTAATGTGTATGGACAATTTGTTACTAATTTGTTACAGCGAATAAACAGAAAAAAATACTAGAAAGTAGGTTCAATAATTTGTTAGAGTTGATTTTAGTTGGCCGCTCGGACGGCAATGTGCATAAAATACAATGGCGTTTATCTCGTTATTAAAAGTAGGTTTAAGCTTAGAGAGTACTAATCGACGGGTAACGTAACCTCGTTTTGATAAATATGGCGAATATAACTGCAGCATTCATATTTTAGAAGATATTTACAAAAACCAGTAGTATGAAACCGTATGAGAGTAGGGTGACCATGATTTTTTACAATGAAGTGTGACTGAATAGGTAGTCTTTATTGGAATGTTCGATATTCATATCTTATTTTTTTAGGGCGAGTGCTTATACAGGGTTAGTTTTCAAAGACCAGCCAAATTTAAGGGTAGGTATGCTACAGACCATCAAACTGAACAACTTTCTCCATGGGATCCATATCTTAATCGCGAAAAATGTATCAACTGTCCCATAGAAAACTTCGATACCTACTCGACCTAAACGTATGGGATGGCTGAATTTTTATTCGCGATTACGATGTTGGTCCCATGGAGAAAATTGTTCAGTGTGATGGTCTGTACCACACTTTTAAATTTGGCTGGTCTTTGAAAAGTAACCCTGTGTAAATTCATTTTAAGTTAAGGCATCCTGTGGCATACTTTATAAAAGTCACAAATCGATTAAAATTTCTTTATTCAAAATCAACACAAAGGCAAAAAATCAAGTAATAAAAGTCAACAAGATAAATATAAAATCTTTATAAACTAACATAATATTTATAAATTAACGTATTGTTATTTAAAAAAATTGTGAAAAAAAAATGTGACATACAGTTGAAAGGTGAACTTAAGTTAGGCGAGATCATAACATTTGATTTAATCGGAGCTGCAGACTCAGTTTTACTCACTGAACTGCCGATTACTATTAACATTAAGGATAATTATTATTTATTAGTTGGTACATACTATAGAATTTATACCAGGCACAAAAATAGGCCACTATAAATGTTATTTTTTAAATAACAATACATATTTTTGTTACGACGACAATTCTTTTAAAATTGAAATAATAAGTAGGTACCTCTAAGAAAATATATCTACATTCTGTGTCATATATTATGTTAGTCAATAAAGACTTCATATTTATCTTGTTGACTTTATTACTTGATTTTTTTGCCTTTGTTATGATTTTGAATAAAGTACTTTTAATCGATTTGTGACTTTTACTTTTATAAAGTATGCCAGAGGATGCCTTAACTTAAAATGTAAGTATTTATATAAGCACTCGCCCTAAAAAAATAAGATATGAATATCGAACATTCCAATAATCACCATTCAGTCTCATTTCATTGTGAAAATTCATGATCACCCTACTCTCATACGGTTTCATAGGTACTACTGTTTTTTTGTAAATATCTTATAAAATATGAATGCTGCAGTTATATTCGCCATATTTATCCAAACTAGGTCACGTTACCCGTCGATTAGTCCTTTAACTAAGCTTAAACCTACTTTTAATAACGAGATAAACGCCATTTTGTATTTTAGGCATATTGCCGTCCGAGCGGCCAACTAAAATCGACTCTAACAAATTATTGAACTTACTTTCTAGTATTTTTTTCTATTTATTCGCTGTAACAAAATAGTAACTAATTGCCCATACACATTAGCCTCTATTAATTTGATATTTATGGTGATATACCTACCTACTCGTAACCTGAAAACTAAATATTGCATAACTTTTTGTTTATTTACTTATTGATGTTTTTTATTTTTGTAACAAATTGAACAAATTAAGACCTTTCTTTTGATGCATCATTCGTCTATCTGCATTATAAAGTTTCTGTGTAATCACGGGCGATGACTACGGCAAGTGGCGGTTCTAGCGGCCAACTATTATTTGTCATAAGGCCTTATTTTTTTTTGTAACAAATTCACGAAAAGAGGTGTTTAAAGTAACAAATTAGCACTAATTTCTGGCAAAGTTTCATCAAATATTATGAGGTGGCCGCGCGGTTGAAACGGACATGTTTTCCGGCAGACTTAGTTATTTGTTAGGTTCGGCGTCAAACGTCAACGCAAATTATTATACCTACTTAAATTTATAAGATCGAAATACCCAGCTCTTGAAATGATTAGGTATTTGCTGCAAATTAGATGATTTTAAGAAGGGAGAGTTATTTTTTTAACAGAGTCAGTTTCGAGTGTGTAGAAAACATTTTACTTTAATTACAAGCTGTTATTACTTAACTAAGTAGCAATATTTGGGGATGCAATCTCGTTATCGCGAGATTTCAGCTATTTTTTTAGCGAGATTGATTTCGGACGAAAAAAGGGCGAGATCTCGCGAGTGCACTCGAGCTTCTATACGTCTTATTCGCAGAGCGGACTGACACGGACGGAGTTGCGATCCTGTTGGTTTCGTAGAAGACTGGTTGTTTCTTTCATTTGTTATTTGATAGATACATACGTCAAAGTTAACTACATAAAAGTTTGTAAAAAATATAAAGACAGTACGTCAAACAATGTTTGACGCATATTGGTCCTAATAGACATCAAACAATTAAAAGTTGCCTGCCAAACTTGTCCTTTAACACAAGCCGGGTCGTCGTAAATGTTACTTAATTTCCAGTGTCCGAGGTGGGAAAGCCAATGTCAATCGTAATAACAGCAGAGTCAGAGTCCGTTTACGTGCCAAAAAACGATCGAGAAAGAAAGCCGTGTCAATATCCGATTTATGTCCAGGTCACTATATAGGTACGTGGGGTACGAAAACTCAAACAAAGCGATGTGAAAAGACTTCGTCGTCATCGTGTCGTTGATTTCAAAGTTGAAACTAGAGTAAATATAAATGGTCCTTGAGTTGAACTTGAAAACAACAAAAATGTCTTTTTTTATGTAATGTTTCTGACATCGCTTCAAGGCCTATAGGTATGCCAAAAGTTAACACAGATATATTTTCTACACATCTAAATATATTTTGCTTTATATTAATAAATATTTAATTCTATCAAAATAGATATGGTAAATGGTAATGTGAGAAATATAGATATTGAGCTGTGTAGTAAAACTCAGAAAATGAAAACAACGCCATCTATATTGGAGGAAATAAACATTAAATGAGTGAGCAAACATTGATTTGTTAAAATCATGGAATTTGGAACTAGGAACCCATTATTCCTTTTTTTTGTGATAAGGGGATTTTTAAAAACAAGGACATACTTTTTCTATGGTCAAATTTAAACAGATACACAAACTTCAAAAACAAATCGATACATATAACGCCATCTGTTGACGCTTTTTTTGAACTATTTTTTCTTTCTTCGCAATGAGACCCCATGGTTCGGCGAAAGTCTGCCTCCCCGATGAAGATCAGGCAGTAATCATCCATAGTGTAGTTCTTCAATTTAAGATCCAAGTTCTTAATAAGCTTCTCTATACCACAGCCCGGTGTTAAATAGTGACAGATTTTGTAATCTAGGAATGTATTTTCTGCAATCGTTAAGATTTTATTTCTGTTGTTTGTACTCAGAATGCATAACTTTTTCTGACGTACTATATTTTTTGGTAGTATATTATGCACAGGATGTGCCATATCTTGGTTCTTCTGTTCCATTGCTGGGGTATTTTCGTTCTTGTTGGTCGAGTTACATGTCTGCGAACTATTATTGGGAGTATTTTTTTTCTCATCTTTCTTCTTCTTTTTTCGCGTAGATGTTGGTGGGGTGGACGAAGATTCCCCGTATCCTACCTTTTTGTATAGTTCTATAATGTTCTTACATCTATCCAATTCAAATTTTAAATTAGTATTTTCTGTGTTCAAATTATCAATTTCGTTATTTGCAATTATCAATTCCTCCTGTATAGATGCCAATTTTATTTGCAAGTCACGTACTTCTAAAGTCTCACATGGGTCAGGTAGACTTTGGATCGAGGTATCAAAAAGTGACGAGTCTGATGTGTTCATAACTGACACATTATTATGAGAGTGCGTTTTTTGTATTTTCCTTAATGTTACGTTACTGTAGCCTCCACTCGCCATAATTGGTTGTAAAAAAATGTAATATAAAAACAGAATTTATGTGAGTAGGTTAGAATCGAACTTAATGTCTAATCGATTCAAATAGAATAATTTGCAAACAAATAAAAAATGGCCAAAAAGAGATTCTGTTCTTGGGATTCGAACCAGCGGTCAGTCGTTCACACCTTAAGGAGCATCATACGATCTGCTCTTGGACATTTTCCCGCTAGATGGCGCTGAAGTCAACATTTTTAGTTTATTTTGTTTTATGTGTAATTGGCACATTATTAAGTCGTAAAAGTAGTGGACGCGGTTATCGGACATTACACTTTATTGAATTTGGTCATAACATTGCCTCAAAATCCACCCAATTCGACACATAACTGTTAGATAAAATCTGCCATTGAATACAGGTCGTTTACACACACAGACGTAAGCGAGTACTTCCATACGTTTATAAGAATAGACCACTAGATGGCGTGTATTTAAAAAATGCGCCGCCTGCTACGATATTTATATGAAAAATGAAATACGTTTCTTGAGAATACTGTGCCTGTGCGTAGTACTCGCAACCAGCGTGCGTGTATGACAAGATTTATGAACGTAAACGAGACAAAGGGAGTATGTAAGGTATCGTAGCAGGTGGCGTTCTGTAGTTTCTACCTACCCCCATGGGGAAAACGCATGAGTATGATGATAGGATAATAAAAGTCAAGCATTTATATAAAATCATTTAATAATCAAACTAGGCTGAGAATCAGCACTTTTCGAATGTCAAAATTACAATAAGACAGTCCCCCAAAACGCCCGCTCTTCACCACTTCCTAGAGCTTTACCTAGAAAGAAGTGGCGCAACAAACTCCCAGCAGCACAGCTGTCTGTTCAGTTACAAAAACTTCAGTCTACACAGTTTATAAAGATAGTTTTATTAGAATACCTTACACCGTAATTAATTATCAAATAAAAGTATTTGAAGTGACACAAATGAAGCCTGATACATGATTAAATTTATAGCATAATCAATTATTACAATAATTACAGATATTACACATAACATACACAAGAAAAAACAAAAGATAACAACAAATCAAAAAAATACAATTTAGTATGCGATTACATCGCATACTAAATTGAGGTAGGTGAAAAAATATTTTATAATGTCAAAGCCCTCTTATCAGTTTTTAGAAAAATAAAAATCTAAAGACCAGCTTATTGAGTTCACCAGGTGGTTATCTTACATAATAAAGTATTATTTCACCTTTTCATTTTATAGTAAATACAAATAAAAAGTAATATACAATGATAATGTTGATTATAAACAAACTACTACAAAAATAAGCCTCTTGATTTTATAGTAAAATACAAATAAAAAGTAATATATTATAGTGTCGATTCTAAACAAACTACTACAAAAATACAATATAACAAAAATCGTTTGACTTGATGATTTCACCATGTGCCGTGAGTCTTTTTGTCCACTGCTACAAGGCTGCTGCAAAGAAAAATAACTTTACTTAGTATATAATTATGTTACTTTGGACAAATATTATTTCCTATTCATTTCAAAATGTCATTTACCATCAATCTCCAAAGCTGCTCTAAAATTAAAATTACTATTTGCTCGAATTTCCAACTGATGTTGATGGACGATTTTTCACTAGAATAACATAATAATATATTTTAGACATTGAAATTGATACAATTTATGAAGTTAAAAAAATTGCCTTGTGTGCCAGTATATACTGGTACACACGGCTACATAATTAACCAGCTATACATTTCCAGTATAAGCTGATCTCGCATTGTATAAGATTTCCATATAATGGGAGGTCAGCTTATACTGGAAATGTATAACTTGATATCTAGCCGTGTATACATACCATTCAAATCTACACATTTAGCATTTTTTTGACCATGTCTCAATATGATTTCTGGCAGAATACAACTTTGTTCCTTTCGATTTATGTATTTTATTTAATGTGTCCCTGGGTGTGGTCTGCTTTTTCCATACCATTTGTGTCCAGTAGCAAGCGATCATCCTGAAAATAGAATATGTTTTTATTTTGTAATATCAATGAAATATAATAGATGGTTATGTAACATACAAAGAAACAATACTGTACCATGATAATCAAAGCATTTCTTACTGGTACTGACAATTTCTGACTTATTATATTTCCATTTGCAGCTGTTTTATTGACATTGCAGTAATAATGCTTGCAGTTTTCATGTATTCCGAATACAAAAGCGGGCTATTTCGCAAATCTGCTACTCTCACTGATACACATTATAATTTTCCATGCCACTAGTGTAACCTTCATCACGTTTGGCTTCAAAATATTTCGCCCGTAAAGTGGGAGCTTAGTGTTGGCAAACATCTAAAAAAAGTACAAATATGAATACAGAATATGCTTCACTGGTCTTGAGATGTCAATACAAATTTGATTTATTTATTTACCTTGTATAGTTCCCCCTCGCCCTCAACCCTCGACCTGTGCCCTCGTATAGTTTTTAATTACATGATTCTTGCGTTCATTTTTTTTTGATTATGTTTCCATCTCAGACCAAAGTTCCTATATGACACTTTCTCTTTCAAGTTTGCAAACAGAGGAGTCTCCGTATCCAATAAAACTCAAATAGGGAAGTTGATGCATTTCTTCACTCTTTTGAAAGCCTTCCACAATAATTAGTGACACCATAATTAGTGCTGTAGGCGGTCCAGTAAAATTTTTGCAACAATTATGTGCTTTCATGTCCATGTCTCCTTTTTTCATAATATTGACACGTATAACAATATTTGTTTTGAACACCAAGAAATAGACATTTCTTAGTTTCTTTACCAACAATGCAGGCCTGAAAAGAAAAAGCAACACTTGTAAATATTGCACATAGTAAAAAGTTCATACAGAACCAAATATGTGTTTAGTAACGGAGTAGGTATGTAAGGTATCTTAGCAGGTGGCGTTCTGTAGTTTCTGCCTACCCCCATGAGAAGAAGGTATATGTTTATGTATGTGTGTTTGGTAATACATTAACTTACCATACAAGAACATGAATCAAAGTTGTAGCCATATGACCTTTTCAGCCATCATCCAACTACATACAGTAACATATGGAACACCGTCTGAAGATACATGACCTTTTTGAATAGCAACTGACCTTTCTTGTTCACCAGCAGTTTTAATTTCCTCTGACAAATGTTCAAACCACACACTGCCTAATTTTTTTTCAACACGACGAAATTTAGTCATTTATTTGGCGACATTATTGGAATATTCATGAGACTTGTAATGTGAGCTGATTGAGTGTAATAGCTACCAGCAGTCGCAGTTGCCCACAAAAATGCAGTATTTATTTTATTACTGCTCTCCGTAGTGCTTCCACGCAATTACCAGACATAGTGCACTTGAAAATTAATTCACTTCTCATCTCACTAACAAATTCAATTTGTGAAGATTCACACATATTTCGGTCTTTCCAATTGGAATGCCCATTAAATTACATTCTTCAGGTCCACAATGCGATACCCAGATATCGCAGATAAACATTTCTTTGGAACAGTTTCCACAGTCAATTGAAATCACAGAACACATAATATACTCCTATCCATTGAAATTAATCAGTTTCAGGATTAGAGAAATCTGAAATAGAAAAACAAAAAAATAGTACAATACTTCTATAAACTCAGTATTTGAATAAAATTTAATACTATCGAATTTCACAACCGTACAATGAGATCTCAGAATTTCCTAGTCGTATTTTATACCTGTAACACCTTTTTCACGTGTATTATGCAAATAAATTATTTGATTTGATTTGTATTCAAGCATTCTTTCTACTAGAAAAGAATTGCTACCTACTATTAGATTATTATTATTACAGGTACAGCGTACAGATGATATTGAATAAGATACGATTTATTTATGACAAGGTTACGTTCCGAAATCATTAGGTACAGAAAATAGAAACTAAAAGTAAAATTTTACTTATCTTTATATAAATTCCTGGTAGAATATTAGTCGATGAATAAGAAAAAAAAACAAATTAGATGTTTAAATACAATAATAAATCACGTTTGATGTAAGTAACTCAATCATTTGTTTGTTTCTGAACCAATGATTTCAAAAGTCAAAGTTCTGAACCAAAGATTACAATATAATGTGTTCTGAACGCACGTCCAGCGGCGCCGGCACAAGTACATACTTAGACCGCCGCCGCCCCGCTAGATGCGACATAACTATCAAACTAAAAATAATGTTTGTTTGTCTGAAACTGACAATATGCGTAAAAGGTATTCTATTTTACAGGTACATTCGATTTTGCAAATGTTTGCAAACTCGTTGGGTTACCGAATTATAATATTATGTACTTACTTATTTAATGTATTGTTGACCAAAAAATATAAGTAGGTAAAAACACATAACCACTGACTTTGTACTTATGTAATTGAGACATGTAAGTACCTAATTAGTATTGTGACGGGATTTCAGCGTCTAAAATCACGGGCCAACTTGCTGTTTCTAAAACCGCCGAAAGATAGGTACTTACTTACCTACTTACTTTTAAAATTGAATAATTATTAGTTACTATACCTACAAATAATTGCAATACTAGAAATATTGCAATTTGAATCAATGAAAATGCAAAGCATACAAAATAAAATAACACGCAAGAAAATCCGTGTGCAATACTATTGCATACAAGCAAGCCCCAAAATTATATTTATATCATGCATGTCGCTACGGCGTAAGAGTGGCAACATGGTGGCGCCCTATTCTTCGGAATTCTTTCAAGGTTGCGAACACAACTCGGGTGGGACGGCAACGTCGCGCGTCGCATAAATGAATGGACAGTCATAGACCGCGAAATTCAAATTTCCTTACGTTTTTTGCAATTTGCAGGTCAGTGTCAGGTTGTATCTTGATCAAAATATGATTCGCGACAATAACAGGTACATATTTACAGAATTAGAATCATTAATACATCTTTCTAAGTTAGATTTCTACCACCAATAGTGGATGATGAATGATTCTAATGATTATAATTCTGTAAATATGTACCTGTTATTGTCGCGAATCATATTTTGATCAAAATACAACCTGACACTGACCTGCAAATTGCAAAAACGTAAGAAAATTTGAATTTCGCGGTCTCAACTACCCATTTCACTATAAATCCTATCTACGAATAATGATATTTATGTTGCCACAAAACAATATTATGTAATAAAGTTGTTTACGTTGGTAAGGTCGTCAGGTCAGGTTATTGATTATAACGTTTTTTTTTTGTGAATCTGTTCATGAAAGGTAGGAAAGGAAATAAATCAATCACTTATTACGTATGATATTGATTTAACAGAATTATAATAACGCGTTTACGCCATCTAGAGTTCTCATCTCTAAACTATCGCAATCATGGCGATTGAGTTTGCTTACTTTGCTTGTCAAAACTCACGCACACTAGTGGCGCAACTGTCAAATTTCGTCTGGATTTCGCGATCGTTTTCCTCGGTAAATAATGTAAGTTAATTCCTAAAAAGGTCGATCGCGGGGACATTTCATTATAGAAAAGTGATAAAATGATTCGTTTTCAACAAAGTGTGTCTGTGTTTAGCGTACAATCCCCAAGAAAAATGTATGGACGGCCCGTCGCAACATCCACCTTAATTTGTGTCGGTCCTTTTTATACTTAGCCACTTGAACGGTGCTCACAGACTTGAAATAGTAAATCTGTTCTAATTTCTAATAATTTTTGAACTTTAAACAGTCGTTAGGTGACTCATGCTGCATAAATGTTTGCACTGTCACAACGATTCATGGCACATTTTGAACACAGATTTTGTTATGTTTTAAATAATTCACGAACTTCTTATGTTGAAAGATTGTTTTGAGAGTCAAACACTGTATTCTAATAAGGTTTTTTTTTTGCACGAAAGTCTTGTTCTAACGTTTTAACACATAACACTTTTAGTTCAATTTTTCGCACTTCTGGGTACAGATGGCATCCAGATAACGATAGGACAGCTATTCCCAGTTGAAATTAACACATTAACACCACTTTCAACCTCAGATAGTCGATATTTTTATTTTTTATTAATTATAATCACAGAGCTAATGTTTACTTGGCGCAGCGCCATCTACCCTCGAAAGGTTGCCGACTTAGGTCGAATATATATTATTGTTACGCGACTCAAATAAAACATTTCTATATATTAGTTTTGCTGTCTTAATTAGTCTTAATCACTATATGCGTGCATCATATTGCATTTTTTTATTGCTGAATGGGCCTGCTCTTGACCTCGATCACGTGTCTATGATGGAACAAGCATGCCCAAAAGACGCCTGTTCACTCTTGCTTTGGAAGCAGATGGTTTAATGTTGAAGGGAACACAGATGCTGGCAAAGAGTTCCATACTTTGGCTGTGCGCATAATAGATGTGGAGGAGATGCGCTTAGTACGACTGGTCGGGATATCTACCAAGTGTTGATGGTACGCTGCAGTACGTCTGGTAGTCTAGTAGTAAAAGGGCGATTATTACGTAATTCATTTTTTTTTTTCTGCGATTGTGATTTCGTGAGGTGTTATAAACATAAATTGCTGTGTCTTGTAAACGTTGATAAATTACAGTGCTTAGTTTGTGGCGAAGATGCCAGTTGTTGCCGAAATAAGGAATATTAATTTTTTTATGCTGCTTCTGCGTGATCTACCTACTGCCTACTGCAGGCTGATACCCACTATTTTGTGTTTTCAGCAATATTAATTTGAAATTGACAACTAGATTGTGGCTTGCAATCTCTAATCTGAATGACAAAACAGTACCTTCGAGTACACTAGTCTAGATGAAACCAGGGATCGAGTCACAAACGATTTGTCACACTAATATTATAAAGGCGTAAGTTTGTGAGTGTGTGTGTTTATATGTTTGTTACTTCTTCACACTCAAACGGCTGGACCAATTTTGATAACATTTTGTATGGAGGTAGCTGATACCCTGGATTAACATATTGGCTACTTTTTATCCCGATATTCCCAAGGGATCAACACTTATGCGGGTGAAACCGCGGGGCGCAGCTAGTCTACTGAATATGAGAGTGGATTTTTTAATCAAAAGAAATAAAAGAGCGCTGTAATTGGGCTATTCATTCAGTGAAGGACGATATTGTGCGGTAGTGTTGAGTTAAGGGAGAGATAACAATCTATTGGGAGGCTTTGTTGTGCGTGAGAGCCGTTCGATTAACACTTGGCATAGCCAAACTATTACTGCGTAAAAGCCATTTTCGGTGATCGTTCCGGCCGCTAAAGATTTATTTTTCATTCGGGTTTCTCATTTAAAATTCATGAAGCTATTAGGAAAACTTAGTTTCCATTTTGTAAATTTAGGTACCTACTTAATTTTTTTTGTGAATTAATTGTGCTAGCATTAGCAGGCCCGGGGTTTCTAGTCCCGCAATAAATTATAATTTAACTTGAATATTAAACAGCAGACTTTAGGCCCAAAACAATTCGAAAATTGCCAGGTTATTTCTTAAGAGAATTTTGTTAAAACAAGTAAATAAAAGGTTACGAAAATATTCTTCAGAAGTCCACAGAATGTTTTCAGACAACTGAAGACTGTGAGCAGATCAAAGTCCAAGTAGTAACCTGCTTGAAATATAGTTACAGTATTAGGCCCGCCCCGTATTCTAGGAAAATAAACTGTTGAACATAATATTATCGTAATAAGATCCGTTTACACCAAATGTTTCCCTAATAACAGTTCTTGTACAACGCAATAGCGACATAGGAATTTGGCCAAAATTTTTCAATTACAGGTCGGTCGTCTCAAGATTAAACTTGTTTCTGTTGATGGCTTTTCTTAAACATTCATAAGATTGTTTGCTAAAATTTACTGTAAACGGTTATTAGAAGGGAAAACGAAAAATATCAAATTAATTTTAGGTGTCGTTTGAAAGTTAAAGCGGCTGTTTCGCGGAGTTTGGCCCATTTCATTTGGGGAGATGGTTTTTCTTTCACAAATATATTTTTAACGGTTATACATTTAATGTCGTGCCGTTAACCTTTTCGGCTTGTTTGTTTGGTTCTCTGTTAATTGAAAACTCCGTCAATTTACTAAATAGAGGAAAGCCCAATATTCTCATAATATCATAACTTACCCAGATAATTTTTCTCCCCATACTGCAAAATATAGCCTGGATCTTTCTCCCCATTCATCAAAATACAGTCAGCCTACTAACGTGACGGCCAACTCAACGATCTAATAACAGATCGTGTCATACCTATCATGTGCCTAGCCTTTTCCCAACTATGTTGGAGTCGGCTTCCAGTCTAACCGGATGCAGCTAGCAGATTTTACATGGAGCATAACAGTATTTTACATGGAACGACTGCCTATCTGACCTTCACAACCCAGTTACTGGGTAATAAAATACCTACCCCTTGGTAAGACTGGTTGTCAGACTTTCGGGCTTCTGACTACCCCTAACGACTGTCAAAGTTCCACGAATGACATCCGGGACCAACGGCTTAACGTGCTTTCCGAGGCACGGAGGGGTCACGGCATGTAAAGATAGTCGCCCATCCACAGACCAACCGCAGCAAGCGTAGCTTAACCTGATCGATCGACCTGTGCGGCTATTATTTAGCCACGGGCCCCTCGATCGTGTCATACCTATAATATTCAGATTATTATTTCCATCAATCTGGTTAATAAGTCTAGCAACTCGACAACCTTCATTTTCTGCTAGTTTAACTAGGCAAGTTCAAAAAATATATGCTAAAATCTATCTATACATATAATAAAATTGTAGAAAAGTGGTGTCTGTACAATGGAAATATATAAAAAAAAAGTATCAGGGGTTGTTATTATATCGATGCCGAACCCGAAATTGTAATTACATTTTTTTTTGTCTGTTTGTCTGTGTGTTTGTGCACGCTACTATCAGAAACGGCTTATTCGATTTAGATGCGGTTTTCACTAATATATTGTAGTAAGCTTCACTTAACATTTAGTGTTTATTTCATGTCAATCGGTTCATAAATAAAAGAGTTATGTCCATTTAAAGAATCACGGCGAACATTTGTTAAGGTATTCTATCAGAGTACGTACACGCCTCGCGCCTGCGCGGCCGTGGCTATACATATAAAGCGCGCTGAGAGCCGCGCCGCTGCCATAATTCCGATCCAGCCTGTCCCTTGCTGCCCTCTCCCAGCGACGCCCTAAGCCGAGGTCCGTACCCCACAGGGGGTGCCCTTTGCGTGTAGTCGCTTAGTTTTTAAGTTTATATTGTGTAGTTAAGTTTTTAAGTGTATTATGCTCTGACTGGAGGCCTTAATTTATTGAGGCATCCACAGGAAAGCCTGGTTAAGCAGTCGACAACCCCTCAGGTTGAACTGCGAGATGACGCGCCGCTGCCATAAGGATTCAGTTATTCGTAGCGAACGCACGTATCCTGGAGAGTATAGGCGAATAGTTGCATTCGATTATTGCGATTCACTTGAATACTGACTGTTTGCATATTTCATTTATTTATATTTTAGGGTTTGTAGGTTAGGTTCTTTTTCTTAATTTTCTTTAAAAATTTGTAAATAAATATTGTAAGTATTTGATTAGGCGGTTCTTTCCTTGATTTTTGGGTATTTACTTATCTTAATTTTTATTTAGGGTTTGTAAATAAATATTGTAAGCATTTAATAAAGGTTAGGTTAGGTTTCTACGTGGGGATCGTGCGATCGATGGCCCTGTATGGGGCCCCGATCTGGGCGACTGATCTGACGGCCGGTAGCATCGCAGTCCTGCGGAAGCCGCAGAGAGCGATGGCCGTCAGAGTCGTCCGCGGATATCGCACGTTCTCCTACGAGGCGGCTTGCGTACTGGCTGGATCCCCGCCCTGGGACCTGGAGGCGAAAGTACTCGCGTCACTATACCGGTGGCGCGAGGGAGCGCGGGCGCGAGGCGAAAGGCTGATGCAGCGCCATATGGAGTTGCGTCGGTCTCAGCTTCGCGAGGTCCTGGTGGCGGAATGGCGGGACAGGCTCTCACGCCCTACCGCCGGCCTCAGCACTATCAAGGCGGTCCGGCCAGTACTCGAGCCCTGGCTCGGGAGGAGGCACGACTCCCTGTCGTTTCGGGTGACGCAGGTGCTCTCGGGGCATGGTTGCTTCGGGAAATACCTGTGTCGCATAAACAGGGAGCCGGACGCCCGGTGCCACCACTGCGTCGACTGCCGGGAGGACACGGCGTGGCACACGCTGGCAGAGTGTGCCGCTTGGGAGGAGCCGCGCCGTGCCCTCATCTCAGAAGTAGGCAGTGACCTGTCGCTGCCGGCCGTGGTCGAGTCAATGGTCGGCAGCGCAGAGTCCTGGGACGCGGTGGTTCCTTCTGCGAAACGGTCATGTCGCAGAAGGAGGCTGCGGAAAGGGAGAGGGAGATCTCGACCACTCACCCAGCCCGCAGCAGGCGCACAGGGCGTCGACGGAGGGCGGACAACGCCCTCTTCCAGCCCCCCTAAATGGGTCCAGGGGCGACGGACTCGGGGACGTCCGCCGCCCCCCACACATCAGGACCCGAGGTGGCGGCGCGTAGTGTTCCACGCGCGCCCCTCTTAGACGTCACGGGGGGAGTCAAAGACCTCACTCCCCCCCTGACCCGACGAGGCCCGCAGTGGCGGGCCAGCACCAGCCGGGGGTTGCGGAAGGATCGAACGTTCCCGCGACCCCTGGCGTAGGTGTGAGATGGAACACCGGGGTGGTTTTTAGTCAGTAAGAGTCTGACAGACCCCGTCGCCCGCCCCAGGGCGGCGGACATCCATGAGGATTTTCCACCCCGGAACAAAAAAAAAAAAAAGGTTAGTTACAACCAGTCTTACCAAGGGGTATCGTATTACCCAGTAACTGGGTTGTAGAGGTCAGATAGGCAGTCGCTCCATGTAAAATACTGGTATTCAGCTGCATCCGGTTAGACTGGAAGCCGACCCCAACTTAGTTGGGAAAAGGCTAGGCAGATGATGATTTATTATAGGTTAGGTTAGTTATTTCTTTCCCTGATTTTCGATATACAAGTATTTGGTATAGGTTAGGCATTTCTTTTCTTAATTTTCTTTATTAAGTATAAGTTCATTAGCTCAGGTTAGTAATTAATTTTTCTAGCAATTCTTTTGTTTTATAAAGTTAATACGTTTGTTTTACACGTTTTAACACTTATTACTTAAACTGTGATAATTTTAGACTGTATAATAATCTGTAAGTACCTATTTATAATTTAATTGTTTACGATAGTAGGTACGTGTTTACTAAATAACTGTGTGTTAAGTAGTAAGTACTATTTTATTGTAAGAATGCCTCGAAGAAGATCCAACCTCTCCCAATGTAGCAGAAATGCTAAAAGGATGAGATTAGTTCGATCACAGGAATCTAACGAAGGTCGTGAGGTAAGGCTCTCTGCAACTCGGGAACATCAGGCTAGGTTTCGTGCTGCAGAAACTTCGACTCAGAGGGAATCTCGACTGAGTTCAAATCGTTCTCGAATGATGACAACTCGAAATAGGGAAAACGGGGAACAACGAAAGGCACGTTTATCTGTCGATCGCGAAGCTCACGCGCTATCGCGTGAGTCTGAGACTTTCACTGATAGGGAAATTCGTCTGAGTTCTCAGAGGGTTTGGACAGCAAATGTTCGGTCTCAGGAAACACAGGAAGAACGAGAAATACGTCTCACTGCCGATCGTGAAGCTCAAGCACTATCGCGTGAGTCTGAGACTTTCACTGATAGGGAAATTCGCCTGAGTTCTCAGAGGGTTCGGACAGCAAATGCCCGGTCTGTAGACTGTATATGTAATTCAAAATATGCTGCCCGAAAAGTCACTATTCCACGCGGACGAAGTCGCGGGCACAGCTAGTGTAACATAATTTTGGTCAAACTTGAAAATTGACAACATTCTCTCTAGTACTTAGTAGCCACTTGAATAAGAATGATTTCTTAGCAAACTGCTCGATCTAACTTAGGCAAGTAAGTACCGTGCCGGACGGCGCGTACGTGTTCCACGCGCGCCTCAAAGAGATGTCAGCATCGGGGAGGGGCCCCTTAGGGCCGAAGCCTGCCGGGTCAGCGGGATTGTCCGAAAGGGTTACCGCTGGCCCGGAACATAAAGGGCTAAGGAAGGAACACGGGTGGGTTTTAGTCAGTAAGTGTCTGACACTCCCTTCCGCTCCACCCAGAGCGGGAGGAGTCATTTGATGATTTCCCATCCGCAAAAAAAAAAAAAAAGGCAAGTAAGTACGTGCAACTTGCTTGAATAAAGCACAAAACATAATTGTATTTTTATGAATGGGGCACAAAGAAGAGATGTAAACAAAGCAGTATCTTTAATAATGACGCACATTATACCCGCGATAGTAACGGACGTTTGAACTGTAGTAGAAATTTATTGGACTTTGAATGTTTTTGAGCAACAAGCAGTTGTTATCAGATTTATACAAATTTGGTAAAATTACTGCAAGTTCTAATACGTTAGACTTATGAGAATATCATGGCAATACAAGTCCTTACTCAGAGTAAAACATTCATCAATGTTTTACTCTGAGTAAGATAATTTGAAAGTAAGTTAATGGGCCCGGCTTCGACTTGCAGATTGTCGCGATAAATGCAAGAGAGAGTAGAGTTATTGCGACTTAATAATGTTAATGTTTTAATTATTACTGAGTTTCGGTGACCTCACTTTGTGAAATAATTATGTAACAAAGACTCGAGTCGGACTTTTCTATATATTTCTTTTTTTTTATATGCGGGTTACATCAAAGCTAATACGTATTTTAGGTACTAAACTATAAAACTAATCTCTCTAAAAGTTATCTTGATGCACCCCAATTGCATAACGCACCTTTTTTATGACCCAAAGGATTTTGAATGAAATTTCTAATCCATTGCTTCATATAATTGAAATATTCATCTGCTCGACAACGCAATGAGTGTTGTTGAATTGTCAAAATGAAAGACATTGCAATTGTAAGTGTGTCGTGCAATTAACCCACTGTTCAGTTTATTGCTCTGATTTATTCAGGAGGACTGGATAATATTCTCATCACTTTTACAGTCACGGGACAAGTTGTTAGAAGGGTTTTATGATACTAAAACAGCGTTTAATACCCAGGGACGCTTTATTTCCGTACAGAAGCGATAAAATTTAAGTGCCTGTTGAGGTTTTCCAAAATTTTACATGAAAAAATCTCCTCCCGCGAGAACCCTCTTCGCAATCACACTAATATTATAAAGGCGAAAGTTTGTGAGTGTGTGTGTTTATATGTTTGTTACTTCTTCACGCTCAAACGGCTGGACCAATTTTGATAACATTTTGTATAGAGGTAGCTGACACCCTAGATTAACATCTAAGCTACTTTTTATCCCGATATTCCCACGGGATCGACATTTACGCGGCTGAAACCGCGGGGCGCAGCTACTATAAAAATAAATACAGTTCTTCTTTCCAAGTCTTCGAAAGGTAAACATATTTTTATGGTTACACGAACACAGTTCATTAATGCCATGTCAATTTACCATTACTCTAAATCTCAAGCAAATAACAACTCTAGTAGTATATTATTGGGCATTCTGGACCACTTTTCGCTCGGCGAAACAAGTTCGCCATCGCTCCGGTGGTCCAGAATGCCCAATCGTGAACGGTCGACTCGGTTTAGTAGTTAGTAATGCAAAGTGGTAGTAGCTTCGCTACTGGACAGTGCCTCAGAATGCCCAATAATACACAATCGACTTGACTGACACAGTGATTCAGGACGCTCAATAATGAAGAATCAACTCACCTGTTCAGTTTACCATGGTATTCTATCACTGAACATTGTTAATAAATAGTTTAAAACTCAAACAAGCACGAGAACAGTGGCCTTAGTGTGAGTTTTTCGACTCGCGTTCGATTGCGAGCGCGTTAGAATTTTGTATGGGAAATTAGGTTTCTCCTAGTGACCACCAGGTGGCGCTATAACCTTTTTCCCTACAAAATTCTAACGCGCTCGCAATCGAACGTGAGTGAAAAAACTCACTAAGGCCTCTGACTATTTAGTGTTTGCTGACGTAATATTATTTATAAATGTGAATGTAACAAATTAATTGAGTCATTATTAGTCTATTTGTTTCATGTGTAACTATGAAGTTTGTCAAACAACCACAATCATTACATGTGAATACAGTTTGCATTGAGCCTCAAAATACTGGTTCTCGTCATGGAGAGCTACTACCTAACTCTGTACGTTGCATTATTTGCGGGCCTTCCAATTGTGGAAAAACTAATTTGTTAATAGGTCTTCTCATACATGAGAATGGATTAAGATTTCAAAATGTTTATGTTTATTCGAAAACTCTACATCAACCCAAATACATTTTCTTAGAACAAGTTTTACAACGAGTTTCTGGTGTCTCATTCCAGAAATATCATGGTAATGAGGAAGTACTGAGTGTCCAGGAGGCAAAACCTAATTCTGTGATCATATTTGATGATGTTGCTTGCGAAAACCAAAACAATATGCGTGATTACTTTGCGATGGGAATACACAAATGTATTGATTGTTTTTACCTTAACCAGACATATAGTAAAATTCCCAAACAGTTAGTTAGGGACAATGCTAACTTAATTATACTTTTTAAACAAGATGAAATTAATTTGAAACATATTTATGAAGAACATGTCAACACTGATATGACATGGCTCGATTTTCGTGAAATGTGTTCAAAAATATGGAATGAACCTTACAATTATGTTGTCATTAATAAGGATTGTTCCAAAAATAAAGGATGTTACAGAAATAAATTTGACACATTTGTAGTCTTTGATTAAGATAATTAATATTTAAGTATCTTACCTTTGCAATATTATTATTCATTAAACAAAGCTTAATCTATCAAGATCTAAAAATGGAAAAATCATTAAAAAGACAAATTGTTGATGCTGCAGAAGCTGTTAAGAAAAAAATACGAAAGATGAAAGACATTGAGATTGATAATAAACAGACACTGGAGTCAGTGTTCAAGCCTGTAACAGAACCTCTCAACCTAATTGCAAATGGAAGCCAGCAGCCGCCTCGTTTACATACTACGGGAAATGAAGAAGCAGATATTTCATTTATTGATTCGGCTTCTCAGAAAGGAAACCTGAGTAACGTCGACAACGACTATGAATCTGACAAGGAAAGTGATTGTTCTTTTCAATCATTAGTTGAAAATAAACAGGGTGATACATCCTCTTGGTCAATATCACCAGAAGCACTCGCCGGGGTTCCATATGGTGTTAGAGTGAAGGATGGGAACTTGATGCTAGGTTCAGCTCGCATAACAATCGGCGATGAATATATTATCGTGTCTGGACGCAAATATCAAAATACACCTGGTTTGAAACAGTTGTTGCTAAAGAAAGATGTAGATTTAAGTTTGGTAACCGACAGTGATATGCAACACTATAAGTCAATGCTACTCGATACAAATGCTCATCGACGAGACTATGATTCCAGTAAACCAATAAACAGTAATAAGGGACAGAAATATTTACAAGTTATTAAGCCACTTTTTAAACTACGAAGTAAGTTTCTAGACCCTCTGCCGAAGGGAAAAGGAATGTTATTGACAAAAATGTGGAAAAAGAATACAGATTTTGTATATTGGAATGATCCAAATGAACTAGTGAATAGGTTAAAATTACTGATAGCTTCTCGAGATGCTGGTAACACTGGCGTAAACAATGAAATTATATCTATCATTGAAGAATTGCGTGAAAATAAAATTATAAATAAATAAATGATTTTAAAAAATGTATTCATTTTATTGTTAACCTTCCATTAATATACATCTAAATATGAACGTAGACAAATTTGGACATCACGTTCATAAAAGATTACGATTAACAGAGTTACTAGACTTTAATGAGAACGCTCTGTGCAAGTCAGAAACGGGAGACTATGATTTAAAATCAACTAGACTGAAAGGAATAAGATCTCCCGTAGAAGGAGACGAAGTTGTGAATAAGGATTATGTAGATCGAATGAATGCTCACACGGTACAAGAATTCAATAGATTGTTTTCTTCGTTGCGTTCTCAAATTATATTGGATGGGCAAAATGCAGTTAAGTCTTATTTAAAAACAAAGTCATCGGACGTTTTGATTAATTTCGAAGACAAGTTTTATACCAAAGCAGAGGTAGACAATTTAATTAAAAATATCCCTAATGGCAAAACAGCAAATAGTCAATGAAATACATAAAGCCGCGCGAAGAAGTTTCCTGAGGCGTTCAGTTATTTTAAAAGGAATCGATGACTTGTGGCAAGCCGATCTGATGGACATGCAAAACTTAAAAAAGTATAATAAATGTTACAATTATGTGCTAGTGGTTATTGATTGCTTCTCAAAGTATGCTTGGGCAGAACCATTGAAATCAAAAAATAAACAAGATGTTACTCATGCATTTGAAAGGATATTGATTGATAGTAATCGCAGACCTGTTAATTTACAAACGGATATGGGGACCGAATTTTATAACAACACGTTTCAGAATCTTATGAAGACGAGCAATATTAACCATTACTCAACGTTTTCAACCAAAAAAGCTTCGATTGTTGAAAGACTAATAAGAACTATTAAAAATAAGTTATATAAATCTTTTAGCTACAATGGAAACTACAAGTGGTTAGGACAACCGTTAGAAGTAATATTGAAGACATATAATAATACAAAGCATCAGACTATTAAATATAAGCCGATTGAAGTAAATAAATATAATGAACACGTTATAAAAGAAAATATTAACAGAACATTAAAGAAAATATCCTCTCTCCATACAAAGAAACCTAAGTTTAAAGTAGGCGATTATGTACGCATCAGTAAATACAAACACAATTTTGAGAAAGGTTATACACCTAATTGGTCAACCGAGTTATTTACCATAAAAAAATTAATGATACCTACCCATTAACGTATTACATAGAAGACCAGCGAAATCAACCCATATTAGGAACCTTTTATGAGCAAGAACTACAAAAATCTCACTGTCCCGGTGTTTATCTGATTGAAAAGGTTTTAAAAAGAAAAGGATCAAAACTATTTGTGAAATGGCTTGGTTTAAACAAAGAAGAAAACAGTTGGATTGATAAATCTGCTATAATGTGTTAAATCATTTTTATATTACCTATATAAACATTAATTATTGTAATCTTTGCTTCATTAAGCTTTGGACAATGCAAGGTGGTGAACTAGTTAACACTATAATTGATAATCTGCCATTCGAAGTTCATTTGCCAGGATACAATTATTGTGGGCCAGGAACTAAACTTAGCAAACGGTTAGCACGAGGTGATAGAGGTATAAATAAGCTAGACGAAGCTTGCAAGCAACACGATATAGCATATGCAAATCATAAAGACTTAGACAATCGTCACAAGGCTGATTTGCAATTACTAAACATGGCAAAAGAAAGGCTGAAATCGAAAGATGCTGGTAAAGGTGAAAAACTTAGCTCATGGATAGTAAGTAAAGCAATGAAAGTCAAAATGAAGTCTGGATCTGGTGCTAAAACATTTAAAAGTTTTGTATCAAAAATAAAATCAAAAATAAAGAAACTGAATCCCAAGGACAGTAAAGCATTAATTAAAGCTGCCTATTCAGCGGCAAGGAAAATAATTCCTTGCATGCAGAAGATTCGAGTACCGCGAGTGATACCATTACCAAAAACAGGAGGTGTACTACCTTTGATTCCGATTTTTGCTGGTTTATCGGCTTTAGGAACACTAGCAGGTGGTGCGGCTGGTATTGCGAAAACAGTTAACGATTACAAAGCTGGTCATCAAAATTTTTCGAGAAACAGAACGACATAATCGTGCTATGGAGTCACTGAATTTAGGCAAGGGTTTATATATTAAAGCACATAAAAATGGTAAAGGATTGTATATAAAATCTCCAAAAAACTGAATTTTAAGCTACCTAATCGTGCTCTAACAAATATAGACATCCAAAAGTATGCACACCACATCCCATACTTTCGAGGAGTTTACATGAGAGATAGGTTGCCCAAGACACCGAAACGGATTGAATGTGGTATCATTAATTTAGATGATTCTAAGAATGAAGGAACACATTGGGTAGCTTACGTTAAAATATACAACTACTGTGAATATTTTGATAGCTTCGGGGATTTGAAACCTCCAATGGAACTGATTAAATATTTTAAGAATTGTAACATTAATTATAACTATACAAGATATCAGAAGTTCAACACTGTAATTTGTGGTCACTTATGTTTAGAATATCTATGGACTTTTTGGAATAAATTGTATAAATTTTATGCTTTTGTTTCATTTTAATCATTTGCAAGATGTCCCTCACTTTGTCGATTACTGGAAACTCGTCCACTTTATCTACGTACTATCCTACCACATTGCAATTATGTGGAAAGTATGAGTGTGCCTTATTACATTTCTCAACATTTAATTCTATTCCCAACATTGACAAAACGAATAACAAGTTCTACTACGGTTCCAACGAAGTTATTGAAATACCAGAAGGTACATATGAATTGCAAGATATAAGTGATTATTTAAAATCTGAAATTAAGGATGCATCAATTAAACTACAGTGCAATAATAATACATTAAAAACTGCTATTAACTGCACAAAAAGCATTAATTTTAGTAAAGAAGGCACCTTTAGAAGTTTGTTAGGGTTTAGTGAGCAGAACTTGAAGGCAAATAAATGGCATGTGTCACAGTTTCCAGTCAACATTTTACCTACGACAGTGATCAGGATAGAATGTGATATTGTAAGCGGTTCATACATAAACGGAGAACCCAGTCACATTATTCACGAATTTGCACTCAACGTGCCACCAGGGTACAGGATTATAGAAATCCCGAAAAACGCTATATACTATCCAATTAACCAAAACAACATAAGCTGCATACATATTAGACTTTTAGATATAAACAATCGCTTAATCAATTTACGTGGTGAGGAAGTGCAGCTATATCTACATCTTAGAAGAAAAAATGATTGACTATAATAAATATGTACGTCAAATCAAACGCATCAGTTCTGCTCAAGCATCCAAACAAATAAGAGCTCGCATAAAAAAGAAAATAAAATTAACTAAAGACAATAAGGCATTTCTTAAAGCGATAGGATTGTTAAAATGAATATCTTAGATGTTTTGGCTGCTCCAACTTACGACAACACTGTGGAAGGAATTGAATTTCATTCATACAAGCCATATGTAACAAGTTTCAATAGAAACGATGAAATCCGAATACCTATCAATCAACAGGACCTGTATATACTACCGTCAGCCAGTACCCTGTATTTGGAAGGATCTTTTATAGTTAGCAAAAAGGATTCAAAGGATAAAGCTACTAGTGTGCATTTTACAAATAATGCTCTCCTCTACTTATTCCAAGATATAAGATACGAACTAAATGGTGTAGAGATCGACAAAATAAAAAATGCGGGCATAACGACCACCATAAAATCTTTAATATCAATGAATGAAAGTGAATCAAAGGCTTGCAATGCCTGGGGCTGGAATATTGATGGTGTAAAAAATATTAATGGAGGTAGTTTTTCAGCTTCTATACCACTCTGTAACATTCTTGGTTTCGCAGAAGATTTTAAAAAAGTTGTGATAAATAGTAGACACGAACTGATATTACTAAGAAGTAACACTAACCTGAATGCTGTAAAACTTAACACCGGTGAAATTATAGACGATGTTCAAATTAATAAAATCATATGGCGCGTACCGCATGTAAAAGTATCAGATAAAGAGAAAATAAGTTTGTTAAAAGTGTTAGAAAAAGACCGTCCACTTCAAATGATATACAGAAATTGGGATCTTTACGAATATCCAGCTTTACCTAAAACTACAAAGCATACTTGGTCGATCAAAACTTCATCGCAAATAGAGAAACCTAGATACATCATTGTTGGTCTACAGACAAATAGAAAAAACAGTGCAAGTTCAGACATGTCTCAGTTTGATCATTGCTATATTCGTAATGTAAAAGTGTACCTCAATTCAAACTACTTTCCATATGAAAACCTCAATGTTAGTTTCACAAATAACAGAATTGCTTTATTATACGAGCAATATGTACGATTTCAACAGTCATATTACGGACGTCGTCCTGAACCCTTATTAAACGAGAAACAATTTAAAGACTTGGCGCCTCTATTTGTTATCGATTGTTCTAGACAAGTGAATAATATTAAGTCAGGTCCTGTTGTGGATGTAAGAGTAGAAATTGAGAGTGAATCCGAGATACCTGAGCAAACTTCTGCATACTGTCTTATATTGAATGATTGTATAATAGAGTATAAGCCGTTAAGTAATATTGTGAGAAAAATATCATGAATTCGGATACTATAATATTAGATATTCAAGGATTTAAAGATCTGTACAACAATTTTATAGTAAAAGAACTAGCGTTCGCTACACGTGATTATACACAACTGTTCTTAATAAAACCACCTTATTTATTCAAATATTTAACAACTGATGAAAAAAGGCAGGTAAAGTGGTTGGAAAAGAACAGAGGTATTCATTGGAACGAAGGATATATTGACTATAGAGAATTTCACCGTATAATCGTACCCTATTTAGAAAACAAAAATATATTAGTCAAAGGTTTGGAGAAGGTGAAGTGGATAAAAAACATTTGTGAAAATTGTAAAGTGTCCGATCTTGGTGAAGACCAGTGTCCCAGCATGTTTGAATTGCATAAGAAATACTGTGACAAAAAAACTAATTTTAATTGTAATGTACATTTAAATCATTGTGCTCTAAAAAATGTTTTATGTGTAAAAAAGCACTTGGGATATGAAGTGTAAAGTGTATTGTTTTTGAAAATAAAAATAAGTTTCTTTAATAAAATGCATTTTTATTTGTTACACATCGTAAATACATAAGTAAGAGAAAGTAAATGAATTAATATAACATATTATTGGAGAAAACTATACTTAACATAAAATAAAAACTTATAATAACAATATAATAACAGGAATATCTTTAAAAAGCTAACTAAAAATCATTGTCTATTAAAGATTTCGATATTTTCTTAACTAACGATTCCGTATCGTCCATTACACTGTCTATAGCGTCCTTAACAATGTACTGCGCACTTATCACAACGTTCTCACTTTCACTATCACTGTCACTTGTTTGAGAATTGTTGCAGAGATCAATTACAGTAATTTTAATTAACTTAGTGCCTCGTCGTTGTAGTCGGCTCATAACAAAAGATTTCGTGGGTTTATGTTTTTTCAAAGGTTCTCTGCGACGTTGCTTCTTCGTCTGTGTCTGTTTCGTCTGTTTGCATTGCTCGGGTTCACAGGGATACATCTCAGATAATCCTTCGTAAGGATCCTGAGCATACTGGCTAAACATAATCTCAGAATCAGATACCTGGAACAAGATATACATAATGCATGTTAAAAATTGATGTACACATACATAAAATCACTGGTAGATTAGATTAAAACAGGTACTGTACTCACCGTTGACATGACTATGATAATATCCTGTAATATTGCAAAAACCACTAGCCAATTCTAGAAATATTCTGTAAATAATAAAAAATAAACTGACAATTAACTGTATATATTTTGTTAGAATTGCTAACTTAGCATTAAATCAAGCTTACATTAGTTGTTTGAAAATTACTCTTTAGGCAATAGTCTTATAGCTCAATATAATAAAAGGCTTTAGTATAAATTGTAAACTGCTAGCTTGCATAATATTTCATACACTCCATATAGTGCAATGAACTGTGACCTTATACGCAAAACGTGTACATACCTGTATAAACAATATCTACCATATCGGAGTATTATAATATTACTAGCTGTTCCCCGCGGTTTCACTTGCATATCGTAGGAACTCCTTCCAGTACTCGGATAAAAATTAACCTATTGTTCTTCCTCGGGTTTCAGTCTATGTTCAAACCAAATTTTCATCTCAGTCGTTTCAGCCGTTTTCCCGTGAAAGTGTAATAGACAAACAAACAAACAGAGCTACTTTCATATTTACAATATTAATACTAGTAAGGATTATGTTTTCAGCCATTGTTATGTGTTGTAAAGACTGTTTTTAAGTATTATGAATGAAATGCTAACCGAACAACGGTAAGACTATATTTGTTAAGTTCAATAAAAACAAAGTTGATACTTTTAAAAAAATCAGTTTATTTATACTAATACATAAAAATTGAACATACTATTTACTTACAATCTAATTCGCATACATTTTAGTTTTATATAAAACTTAAACACTAACTGAATACAAATTATATTTATAGTAATTGCAAAATTGCTTTCACAATGATCATTAAAATACATTTCATATTTTACTTGGTATTTTAATATTATTACCTTAAATTTAAACAAATTAAACAACTAAGTATTTGACTTACATCATAGAAATATTTGTCATTGTTTTGAATATTCAAACAAGCTTTTTTATTTCTGATAAATTAAGGCAATATTGTATGTTTAGATCCGCCGAGAGGTTGATATTTACTTATGTTTATTTCTAAATGTGAATTGCACAGGTACGTCCAACCACTATCCCTCTCTTGAAATTCCTCGATTTTCTTTAACAGTGACACAACTGATGATTTATATATTGAATCAAAATCGTAATTAAAGTGAACAATATAATTTTTTGTACTAAATGATTTCAGTTCTTGTTGATCATTTTTAAACAAAAGAAAAAAGGAAAAAAGTTCAAAATTAATTTTCACAGATGTATGTTTCTGTAATGATCGATCTATTAGATTTTTAATTTGTTTACGATTATCATTGAGAAACATTTCAGGGAAATAATTTTTTTGATCGTTAGTTGCAATGATCTTATAACTTGCAATGCGATGTTTAAATGAAGAATTAATAATAGCAATATTATCACAAAAAGGAATGGCGCTATTGTTTTTATGAACATTACTACGCAAATGACCAGACCATCGACGATTATCTACAAATACTTTGCAATCCGAACAGTGAGGCATTATTAATGGACTTTATCAGAAAATAGACTGAATTAAAAGTTAGCAGTGCGGTGGGCGCAATGACTGAGCGATCGGCTTCTGTGCTAAGTGTTGCAAGTTCGTTTTTCTCACAGCACAAATATTTTTTATGATTTACATTTAGTTGTTCCGGATTTAGGTGTAATGTGTAGGTAAGATTATGATATATCACGATATTATAGAAATCGTAGTGTAGGAAAAAGATTACATTAAATACTTACAACTAATAATTATAGTCTTATTAATACATAGATAATATCCGCTTCAATAAGTCATTGGAGTAACTTCAATAAGAAGATTGTAGAATTATCCAGTTGTTCAAATACAATTATTTTTCACAGGATTGAATCTACCAAATATTTCTGAAAAAATAAAATAAAATAAATGAATAAAAAGATTATCGGTGACAAAATAACAAAGTTAATATTAGATTTAAAATTTACCTGCAAAGTATCTAATCGATACAAACAATAATATTAATTATTATACATTTCCAATATAGTAGTATAATTATAATATATTTTGCTTGAACAGGCACCTCTGCTGACCCTCAATTCGTAATTAGTAATCGCCTGAAATTAAAAATCACACTTATTATAATAATTCTGGTAATGGTATCAATTATAAAACATCTAATATAAACTGCATTATTTCTAAATTAAATAAAATATTAACATAATTACTATTACCTTACAATAATTCTGTTAGCAATTTTGCAATTACTATAAATATAATTGGACGTAGTTTAGCAGAAAGGACTCAACAAAAAAAATGACAAACAGAAAAAAGTGTTAGTCTGTGTAATACAACTTGACTTATGAAAATGTTAGTATATTATCCCATAGGTGACAATATTTCAAACAATTCCAGATACAACATCATTGCAGCAATACACACCTAAACTTAAAACCTCGATAACTCAAAAATAGCTTTTTTTGGGTTGAGTCCTTTCTGCTTAACTACGTCCAATTGTTATTCAGTTAGCGGTCAAGTTTTATTTAAAACGAAATAGAAGTTTTAACAAATTGAAGGTCACACATTTTACGTGCAAGTAATAGCAATACCTAATGTGTGCATTGTCAAAAACAAAAGTATCATGTTAATATTCGTTGCATCCGATCGCAGTTTACCTAAAGGTATTTTGCAAGAATGCAATTTCGTACAGGGTTGTGATCTAAATGTAAAAATCATGTCGATATTATTTTTAAACGCTACATAGAAATTTTATAAAGGGTAAATTGATATAGACAATTAATAAGAAGCATAAAATACGAAATAAATAATTCCAAGGTTTACTTAAAAATAATTATAGTTTTGTTCTTTGTGAAAGTTTGTATGTTTATTTGTTTGTTTGTTACTTTTTCACGCGCAAACCGCTGAACGGATTTTGATGAAACTTGGCACACACATAGGGTAACTTGGATTAACACATAGGCTACGTTTTATCCGAGTGCGGGAAGTACCCTTAGGATGCGGGTGAAACCGAGGGAAACAGCTAGTTTACTTATATGTGCTAGTGGTCTATAAATTTATTTAATAAATTGTTTAAGTAGTTATCATTCTTAATATTTTGTCGATAAACAATTGCACTATATTCATAGTTCAAATATTTTTTTATCTTCGTATTTTTATTTACACAGTTTTAAGTTGTATCGTTTTAAATATATCCTGTCGGTCAACCCTAATAAAAAAACGTTAATTAGAATAATTTTAATAGTTGCTTGGTACCTATATGATAATAAAAGTATCATATTTACAACAAAATATGTATTTCTGATTACTGCACTACGTATTTAAAACTGCTGTTTAGCAATAGTCATCTTTATTTTAACGCATCGAATTTGGTTAGGGATGACACTTCCACACATTTCCTGTAAAAATGGATTCAATTCTTACATATTATGTAGTACTAGCTTTCCCCACGCGTTTTCACCCGCGTCCTGACGGAACTACTTTGCGTACCCGCATAATTTATAGCCTATGTGTAATTCTAATGTATAGGTAAGTTACATTACTGCAAATTTTCAACCAAATCCGTTCAGTAGTTTTTGCGTGAAAGAGTAACAAACATACATGCATAATTGCATACATCCTCACAAACTTTCGCATTTATAATATTTTAAGTAGGAATGAAAAGATGTAGGATAATTATATTGATAGCCCTGAGTGCTTTCGCTGCGTTAGCAAGTAGCGATTAACATAATTGTTAGTTTTCATTTTAACATGTACTTATAATCCGTACAAATAAGAAAGGTCTCATTTTTTTGTTGTTTTTATTAAATATACACTAACATTCAATTAATCATTTTTACATGACTAATCTGCCTTATAAGCTAGCGTTTTCGGAGTTCAATTCATCGAATTCGAGCCTGATCCTCGATACTACAGTGCGAGCAGTCTGCAGTTCAGTGTTTAAAACAATTATCATATTGTTTTAATTATACTTCAAGTGTCCACCGTTTAAAATGTAAGTCTTTATATTTTTTATTATTTCCTTTGTTTAATTTAATTCAACAAATTCTTTACAGATCACATGTAGCCAAATATCTACTTGTACTTAATATTTATTAACTTACTGATAATTAGAATCGATTAAATAAGTACGAGTTCGAGTACACATATTAGGTACTAGTTAATTCCAAATAATTAACGTAAATATTTTGTTTTCATTCAGCATAATTATTTCAAGTGATATTAATTTAAATTAATCTGATTATTTCTTAATATTTTACAGGTCGGACTCAGAGTGTGATCAACGCAGCAACTCTACAGATGTTGAACGCAGTGCCGAGTTCTTGGGAAAGCGTTCTACTCCTGCAAGCAAGCGTAAATCTACTTCCGTTAAGAAATCGCCTGCTAGTATAAGGTAATCATACTTAATTTATATCAATCAATTATATTATATTTTTATCAACTTTTGTACTTATGTCTGATATATTTATACAGCGTCGGTTAGTAGTTGGTTAATTTATTCCATATCATTTTCGTTTCAGTGATCGGATATGTAAATCACAGTAACACTATATTTTTTAACTTAGTAAATAATAAGTTCTTATATACTAAATAATAGATATTATTGAATCGTTACTGTCACTTACGAGTAACAACAATTTATTAACATGACAATCACTTTGCAGTTTTTATACTTATTAGCCTACTGACTACTATGGTACCTACTGAGGCTGTATTGTGTTATTTTTGTAATGATTTTGAAACATTCTTATACGGGTTATTTATGTTTGTTTCAGAAAAAAGGCGAAGTCTGTGGACGTGTTTAATCTAAGTCGTGGCGATGGCGAACCCAAAAATACTTCTTCGTCCGTACTGTCCTCGTACTTCGTTAACAGAGTTGCGAACGGCAACGAACGTCGAGTGATCAACACGGGGGGAGACTACCTTATCGATTTGAAAGTATATCAAACCAACGATGCGCGCAATACTGATTCTCAAGAACTTTGGAAGAAAGCGCTGGTTCGGATAAAATTCCAAACGGAAGACGATACACCGCAATGGCGCAAGCTTCAATCTCTGGTTCACTCCATAGATGCACTGTGTGAGGACCACCCTACATTTATTTCAAATCAAAACTGTAGTTAACTTTATAACTATCATTAAATATTTTTTTTTTTATAATATATGATGTTTCCTTTCTCAGCTGAAGCTGTGTTAGTCACAACGACGAACAGTTCGCATGAAGCTAGCTGCAGTCGTTTTGCAATTCAAATGTTAGTCACAACGACGAACAGTTCGCATGAAGCTAGCTGCAGTCGTTTTGCATTTCAAATGTTAGTCACAACGACAAACAGTTCGCATGAAGCTAGCTGCAGTCGTTTTGCATTTCAAATGTTAGTCACAAGGACGAACAGTTCGCATGAAGCTAGCTGCAGTCGTTTTGCAATTCAAATGTTAGTCACAACGACGAACAGTTCGCATGAAGCTAGCTGCAGTCGTTTTGCATTTCAAATGTTAGTCACAACGACAAACAGTTCGCATGAAGCTAGCTGCAGTCGTTTTGCAATTCAAATGTTAGTCACAACGACGAACAGTTCGCATGAAGCTAGCTGCAGTCGTTTTGCATTTCAAATGTTAGTCACAACGACAAACAGTTCGCATGAAGCTAGCTGCAGTCGTTTTGCATTTCAAATGTTAGTCACAACGACGAACAGTTCGCATGAAGCTAGCTGCAGTCGTTTTGCAATTCAAATGTTAGTCACAACGACGAACAGTTCGCATGAAGCTAGCTGCAGTCGTTTTGCATTTCAAATGTTAGTCACAACGACAAACAGTTCGCATGAAGCTAGCTGCAGTCGTTTTGCATTTCAAATGTTAGTCACAACGACGAACAGTTCGCATGAAGCTAGCCGCAGTCGTTTTGCATTTCAAATGTTAGTCACAACGACGAACAGTTCGCACGAAGCTAGCTGCAGTCGTTTTGCATTTCAAATGTTAGTCACAACGACGAACAGTTCGCATAAAGCTAGCTGCGGTCGTTTTGCATTTCAAATGTTAGTCACAACGACGAACAGTTTGCATGAAGCTAGCTGCGGTCGTTTTGCATTTCAAATGTTAGTCACAACGACGAACAGTTCGCATGAAGCTAGCTGCAGTCGTTTTGCATTTCAAATGTTAGTCACAACGACGAACAGTTCGCATGAAGCTAGCTGCAGTCGTTTTGCATTTCAAATGTTAGTCACAACGACGAACAGTTCGCATGAAACTGGCTGCAGTCGTTTTGCATTTCAAATACCTTGAATGATGTTAGTCACAACGACAAACAGTTCGCATGAAGCCAACTGCAGTCGTTTTGCATTTCAAATGTTAGTCACAACGACAAACAGTTCACATGAAGCCAACTGCAGTCGTTTTGCATTTCAAATGTTAGTCACAACGACGAACAGTTCGCATGAAGCTGACTGCAGTCGTTTTGCATTTCAAATGTTAGTCACAACGACGAACAGTTAACATGAAGCTGACTGCAGTCGTTTTGCATTTTAAATACCTTGAATGATGTTAGTCACAACGACAAACAGTTCGCATGAAGCCAACTGAAGTCGTTTTGCATTTCAAATGTTAGTCACAACAACAAACAGTTCGCATGAAGCCAACTGCAGTCGTTTTGCATTTCAAATACCTTGAATGATGTTAGTCACAACGACAAACAGTTCGCATGAAGCCAACTGCAGTCGTTTTGCATTTCAAATGTTAGTCACAACGACGAACAGTTCGCATGAAGCTAGCTGCAGTCGTTTTGCATTTCAAATACCTTGAATGATGTTAGTCACAACGACAAACAGTTCGCATGAAGCTGACTGCAGTCGTTATGCATTTCAAATGTTAGTCACAACAACGAACAGTTCGCATGAAGCTAGCTGCAGTCGTTTTGCATTTCAAATACCTTGAATGATGTTAGTCACAACGACAAACAGTTCGCATGAAGCCAACTGCAGTCGTTTTGCATTTTAAATGTTAGTCACAACGACGAACAGTTCGCATGAAGCTAGCTGCAGTCGTTTTGCATTTCAAATACCTTGAATGATGTTAGTCACAACGACAAACAGTTCGCATGAAGCCAACTGCAGTCGTTTTGCATTTCAAATGTTAGTCACAACGACAAACAGTTCGCATGAAGCTGGTTGCAGTCGTTTTGCATTTCAAACACCTTGAATGATGTTAGTCACAACGACAAACAGTTCGCATGAAGCCAACTGCAGTCGTTTTGCATTTTAAATACCTTGAATGATGTTAGTCACAACGACAAACAGTTCGCATGAAGCCAACTGAAGTCGTTTTGCATTTCAAATGTTAGTCACAACGACTAACAGTTCGCATGAAGCCAATTGCAGTCATTTTGCATTTCAAATACCTTGAATGATGTTAGTCACAACGACAAACAGTTCGCATGAAGCCAACTGCAGTCGTTTTGCATTTCAAATGTTAGTCACAACGACGAACAGTTCGCATGAAGCTAGCTGCAGTCGTTTTGCATTTCAAATACCTTGAATGATGTTAGTCACAACGACAAACAGTTCGCATGAAGCCAACTGCAGTCGTTTTGCATTTCAAATGTTAGTCACAACGACGAACAGTTCGCATGAAGCTGGTTGCAGTCGTTTTGCATTTCAAATACCTTGAATGATGTTAGTCACAACGACAAACAGTTCGCATGAAGCCAACTGCAGTCGTTTTGCATTTTAAATACCTTGAATGATGTTAGTCACAACGACAAACAGTTCGCATGAAGCCAACTGAAGTCGTTTTGCATTTCAAATGTTAGTCACAACGACAAACAGTTCGCATGAAGCCAACTGCAGTCGTTTTGCATTTCAAATACCTTGAATGATGTTAGTCACAACGACAAACAGTTCGCATGAAGCCAACTGCAGTCGTTTTGCATTTCAAATGTTAGTCACAACGACGAACAGTTCGCATGAAGCTAGCTGCAGTCGTTTTGCATTTCAAATACCTTGAATGATGTTAGTCACAACGACAAACAGTTCGCATGAAGCTGACTGCAGTCGTTATGCATTTCAAATGTTAGTCACAACAACGAACAGTTCGCATGAAGCTAGCTGCAGTCGTTTTGCATTTCAAATACCTTGAATGATGTTAGTCACAACGACAAACAGTTCGCATGAAGCCAACTGCAGTCGTTTTGCATTTCAAATGTTAGTCACAACGACGAACAGTTCGCATGAAGCTAGCTGCAGTCGTTTTGCATTTCAAATACCTTGAATGATGTTAGTCACAACGACAAACAGTTCGCATGAAGCCAACTGCAGTCGTTTTGCATTTCAAATGTTAGTCACAACGACAAACAGTTCGCATGAAGCTGGTTGCAGTCGTTTTGCATTTCAAACACCTTGAATGATGTTAGTCACAACGACAAACAGTTCGCATGAAGCCAACTGCAGTCGTTTTGCATTTTAAATACCTTGAATGATGTTAGTCACAACGACAAACAGTTCGCATGAAGCCAACTGAAGTCGTTTTGCATTTCAAATGTTAGTCACAACGACTAACAGTTCGCATGAAGCCAATTGCAGTCATTTTGCATTTCAAATACCTTGAATGATGTTAGTCACAACGACAAACAGTTCGCATGAAGCCAACTGCAGTCGTTTTGCATTTCAAATGTTAGTCACAACGACGAACAGTTCGCATGAAGCTAGCTGCAGTCGTTTTGCATTTCAAATACCTTGAATGATGTTAGTCACAACGACAAACAGTTCGCATGAAGCCAACTGCAGTCGTTTTGCATTTCAAATGTTAGTCACAACGACAAACAGTTCGCATGAAGCTGGTTGCAGTCGTTTTGCATTTCAAACACCTTGAATGATGTTAGTCACAACGACAAACAGTTCGCATGAAGCCAACTGCAGTCGTTTTGCATTTTAAATACCTTGAATGATGTTAGTCACAACGACAAACAGTTCGCATGAAGCCAACTGAAGTCGTTTTGCATTTCAAATGTTAGTCACAACGACTAACAGTTCGCATGAAGCCAATTGCAGTCATTTTGCATTTCAAATACCTTGAATGATGTTAGTCACAACGACAAACAGTTCGCATGAAGCCAACTGCAGTCGTTTTGCATTTCAAATGTTAGTCACAACGACGAACAGTTCGCATGAAGCTAGCTGCAGTCGTTTTGCATTTCAAATACCTTGAATGATGTTAGTCACAACGACAAACAGTTCGCATGAAGCCAACTGCAGTCGTTTTGCATTTCAAATACCTTGAATGATGTTAGTCACAACTACTAACAGTTCGCATGAAGCCAACTGCAGTCGTTTTGCATTTCAAATGTTAGTCACAACGACTAACACTTGGCATGAAGCTGGCTGCAGTCGTTTTGCATTAAAATACCTTGAATGATGTTAGTCACAACGACAAACAGTTCGCATGAAGCCAACTGCAGTCGTTTTGCATTTCAAATATCTTGAATGATGTTAGTCACAACGACAAACAGTTCGCATAAAGCCAACTGCAGTCGTTTTGCATTTCAAATACCTTGAATGATGTTAGTCACAACGACAAATAGTTGACATGAAGCTGGCTGCAGTCGTTTTGCATTTCAAATACATTGAATTACGTACCATGGTAAACCGAACAGGTGAGTCAATTCTTCATTATTGAGCGTCCTGAATCACTGTGTCAGTCAAGTCGATTGTGTATTATTGAGCATTCTGAGGCACTCCAGTAGCGAAGCTACTACCACTTTGCATTACTAACTACTAAACCGAGTCGACCGTTCACGATTGGGCATTCTGGACCACCGGAGCGATGGCGAACTTGTTTCGCCGAGCGAAAAGTGGTCCAGAATGCCCAATAATATACTACTAACTCTGCAAGCTCGTAAGTATCATGTCATGCCTGAGGTAACAAACATACTTCTCTCTGTAAATATTCTAACGCAACTCCTCACTGAAATACTGATGCTGTGGTTGAATAAATTTAATTTTTACATTTCGGAAAATGCAGTATTCTTTTTTTCGTCACAGTTTTTCACTGGAAAAAGTCTAGGGCAGGAAACATACTGAATATGTGATAGACTCTATAGAAAACCAGTGTTCCATGAATGCAAGATTCCTTATCTAGTCGTCCTCCAGAGCAAATATTCCACATACTTAGCAATCTCCGGCAGTCAGAGATGTGCAATAATATCTCGAGAATCACAGCCTCCGTCGACGGCTCTTTGCCTTCAGAACAATGAACGATGTATGAAGTGTAAAGGAGAACCACATTTCACAACAATAGTACCTACTTAATTGCGAATTGGACATATTGCGAATTTGGACGTTGTAAGAATTGGACATTTTGTGAATTGGACATAATGCGCCCAAAGGTCAATTTTCTGTAATGTGACATTGATCGAAACAATTTTTATCAACATTTAGATTTAGAGACAGCCCGTTTAGTTTACTTTAGTTATTTTCATAGTGTGATGTCGTACGGTATTCTGTTGTGGGGAAATGCCGCCGATATTCAGACAATTTTTATTTTACAAAAAAGGGCAATTCGTTCCATTTATAAATTAAGTCCCAGACACTCCCTCAGAGACAAATTTAAATAGATTAATATAATGACTGTGCCTTCTCAGTACATTTATGATAATCTTTTGTTTGCACATAAAAATATTAATCTGCTTAAAAAATACAGTGATATCCATAATATAAATACTAGGAACAAACACAAATTTGTTGTTCCTACAACAAGGCTCAAGAAAATAGGTGGCTCGTTTAGATGCCAATGTATACGTTTTTATAATAAACTTCCTAGCCACATTCAAGAACTAAGCCTTAATAAATTCAAATCTTTTATAAAGCGAAAACTATGCCAGAAAGCCTATTATACTGTAAAAGACTATATTGAGGACAAAAAGGCTTGGGATTGAGCTGCTCCAATAGGTTTAGACAGTGAATGTTATTTTGCTATTTTACACGCTAATATTTTTTTATTTTTAAGTATCTATTTACTTAAACAATGACATGTACATTTACTGTATAAAGTATTATATTATTTTAATTATTGTGAATGTGAGGACTATGTGGGTCATTGTTTTCATTTTAATCATGGTCTGGCAGTTTGAGTAGTTTATGCGGCCTACCCAAATGTCCTGTCTTTGGTATTGTTCGTCGAATCGTTGAGCTCCTTAAGTTCTGAGTTGAGCTGCACGGTTACTGACAAATGCGGCACTGACTGGACAGGTCCACTCAATCTGTGTGGTTCTTTCCTCAAAAGATCATTTCAGACACTAATCTACATGGTCCTCAAAGATTATGTCCGGATTTTTTTATATACACATTGACATTGATGAATTTTATTTAGACAATGACATGAATATTTACTTTGTAAAGTATTTTTATTTTTTTTTATTTTTCATTTAATTATTGTGAATGTGAGGACTATGTGGGTCATTTTTTATCTGTTTTCCTTCTTAGTTTTAATCATGATCTGGCAGTTTGAGTAATTTACGCGGCCTACCCAAATGTCCTTTCTTTGGTATTGTTCGTCGAATCGTTGAGCTCCTCAATTTCTGAGTTGAGCTGCACGATTTTTGACAAATGCGTGCACTGATTGGACAGGTCCGCTCAATCTGTGTGGTTTTTTCCTCAAAAGACCATTTCAGACATCAATCTACATGGTCTTCACACGATCTGACCAAGATTTTGTCTGGACTTTAAAAGAGACCGACCTCTGAGACCTCTGGGACCTCTGAGTTTGTTTCGGCCTTTCTTCTCAGAGTAGTCAGATAGGAAACGCCGACCACATCTAGTTTAAAAAATATGATGACGTGTAAAAGTGTTTGTAAAAACCTACTTACAGAAAATAAATCATATATCATTAATCATTTATCAGTGAGCTGTCAATAGTGTTGTCCTAGCAAAAACAAACTCACATCATCTAATTTTTCACGGTGAGAGCTTACAGAATCGACCGGCTGTTGTCATAAAATGTGAACATTTTCTTTTAAGACCCGTGTGACAGTGCACAGCTTTGTTTATCTAAAAGGGACAAAGATATTACGAGCTGACATTTTTCACAAGTTTGTGTAATGATACCTATAGCAGTAGATTTCGTATTTTGCTACGAGATTCATGTCTAGAATGTCGTGAGGATTTTGTATTTCTATTTACATATGAAGTAATATTATTCTAAAGTAGTTTAAAGGCCCTAATTATATTGGTAATGAAATATGTTAATTTTAGAGGACAAGAGTGAGCTAAGTACTGAATTTCTTTACTTACTTGAGTGTTCTTAGAAAATATGGATATCCATATTTTCTAAGACTGAATTTCTTTACTTACTTGAGTGTTCTTAGAAAATATGGATATCCATATTTTCTAAGAACACTCAAGTTAGTAAAGAAATTCAGTACTTAGCTCACTCTTTTCCTCTAAAATTAACATATTTCATTGCCAATATAATTAGGGCCTTTAAACTTCATATGTAAATAGAAATACAAAATCCTCACGACATTTTAGACATGAATCTCGTAGCAAAATACGAAATCTACTGCTGTAGGTATCATTACACAAACTTGTGAAAAATGTCAGCTCGTAATATCTTTGTCCCTTTTAGATAAACACAGCTGTGCACTGTCACACGGGTCTTAAAAGAAAATGTTCACATTTTATGACAACAGCCGGTCGATTCTGTAAGCTCTCACCGTGAAAAATTAGGTGATGTGAGTTTGTTTTTGCTAGGACAACACTATTGACAGCTCACTGATAAATGATTAATGATATATGATTTATTTTCTGTAAGTAGGTTTTTACAAACACTTTTACACGTCATCATATTTTTTAAACTAGATGTGGTCGGCGTTTCCTATCTGACTACTCTGAGAAGAAAGGCCGAAACAAACTCGAGGTCACAGTCTCTTTTAAAGTCCAGACAAAATCTTGGTCAGATAGTGTGAAGACCATGTAGATTGATGTCTGAAATGGTCTTTTGAGGAAAGAACCACACAGATTGAGCGGACCTGTCCAATCAGTGCACGCATTTGTCAAAAATCGTGCAGCTCAACTCAGAAATTGAGGAGCTCAACGATTCGACGAACAATACCAAAGAAAGGACATTTGGGTAGGCCGCGTAAATTACTCAAACTGCCAGATCATGATTAAAACTAAGAAGGAAAACAGATAAAAAATGACCCACATAGTCCTCACATTCACAATAATTAAATAAAAATAAAAAAAATAAAAATACTTTACAGAGTAAATATTCATGTCATTGTCTAAATAAAATTCATCAATGTCAATGTGTATATAAAAAAATCCGGACATAATCTTTGAGGACTATGTAGATTAGTGTCTGAAATGATCTTTTGAGGAAAGAACCACACAGATTGAGTGGACCTGTCCAGTCAGTGCACGCATTTGTCAGTAACCGTGCAGCTCAACTCAGAACTTAAGGAGCTCAACGATTCGACGAACAATACCAAAGACAGGACATTTGGGTAGGCCGCATAAACTACTCAAACTGCCAGACCATGATTAAAATGAAAACAATGACCCACATAGTCCTCACATTCACAATAATTAAAATAATATAATACTTTATACAGTAAATGTACATGTCATTGTTTAAGTAAATAGATACTTAAAAATAAAAAAATATTAACGTGTAAAATAGCAAAATAACATTCACTGTCTAAACCTATTGGAGCAGCTCAATCCCAAGCCTTTTTGTCCTCAATATAGTCTTTTACAGTATAATAGGCTGTCTAGCATAGTTTTCGCTTTATAAAAGATTTGAATTTATTAAGGCTTAGTTCTTGAATGTGGCTAGGAAGTTTATTATAAAAACGTATACATTGGCATCTAAACGAGCCACCTATTTTCTTGAGCCTTGTTGTAGGAACAACAAATTTGTGTTTGTTCCTAGTATTTATATTATGGATATCACTGTATTTTTTAAGCAGATTAATATTTTTATGTGCATTCAAAAGATTATCATAAATGTACTGAGAAGGCACAGTCATTATATTAATCTCTTTAAATTTGTCTCTGAGGGAGTGTCTGGGACTTAATTTATAAATGGAACGAATTGCCCTTTTTTGTAAAATAAAAATTGTCTGAATATCGGCGGCATTTCCCCACAACAGAATACCGTACGACATCACACTATGAAAATAACTAAAGTAAACTAAACGGGCTGTCTCTAAATCAGTCAAATCACGAATTTTCCTAACACACTCCACGCTCACTTCACATAAGTTTTCACGGTGAGATAGTTACAAAATCGCACTGCTGAAACTTAATATGTTACTGTCAGAATAAATAGAAAGAAAAAGGAATAGTAATGAACGAAAAGCGTAACATTATGTGAAAATAAATACATAAGCCGGTACTGGAGCGTTTCAGTCGAAATTACAGGCGTGACGTCACATGATGTATGACGTCATACAGATGTCGGCACCACGCTGTTTATTGCGAGCGTTTGACCCTAAGTTGAATGAATTTGTACGACAAAACGTTTGAAAATCCAGTTCTACTAAAAGGTTTGTAAATATTATTGTAAACTGTAGACACAACCAAAGAAAATGAGAATATAGAGGAGAAAACTCATTTATTACACACAATTGACATTAAAATAACATATTATGTCTTTACCCGCTCTCGTATACCTACTTAATCTATTATTCATGTTTTAATCTGCACTCGCCATTTCCACTTTTTCCATTTATTCGTCCTTTAGTTATCTCTTTTTGAATATCTTATTTTTGTGTCATGTCGTACGAGTTTGTTAAAACGAGCACCTTCTGGTGCTCGTTTTAACAAATTATCATATATAACACCACCAAATCATTTCTGCGCTATGCCAAGCTTCATAGCTTGCTTAACTCTCTAATCACTGAGGATCCTGTGATTATTTCGCACCCATATAAACATAATAACTTCCCCATCTAATATTTTGACTGACTGCTGGTACATCGACTTTTTATTGCATTATCGCCCACCCCGTTTATCATAAAATATCAAAAACAGCTATGAAATAACTGAGCTGACGCATCTGCCTCTGATGGAAGACTTTCATGTGAATATATAAAATACAAAATTAATATATAATATATAAAATACCTTGGTATCTACATTGACAAAAACCTCACATGGACAAAGCAAATAGAGAACGTGACTGGACATGCTACATGTGTTTAAGAATGGGGGAATGGGTCAGATTACAAACACGAAGATTTTGAAGATGATTTATCACACTCTGTGCGAATCTCTTCTTAGTTATTGTATAGTCGCACTAAAGACCCATTTGATAAGGGCAGAACGCGCACAACGGGCCATTCTCAAGGTGGCTTATAAAAAACCAAGACAATTTCCAACTAATACTTTATACCAAGAGACGGGTGTAATGCGCGTGCGACAGTTGTATATTATGGCTGTAGCTCTAAGGTTCCATAAAGAGGCTTTAGCCAAAGTATTGTCTAAAGAGCATTCCCGAAGGAAGCCTACATGGCATAAACCAAAGCGTAAACTTAATTTTGGTAAAGGGTGTTTTTGCTTTAAGGGACCATTCCTTTATAATAAACTTACAATAAAATTAATTTATTACTCATGACAAAATCGATATGCAAATGTCACATCAAAACTTACCTAAAAAGTCTGGCTTAAGGCGACACAGAGAAACTATTAAATACTTGTTATTAAACAACTTATTACAATCTAAGTTTTTGGAGATACGACGCGCACAACCACAAACACACACATACATACCTGCACCAACACCACACAACTCTCACCTTTTTACACTCTTACTGCAAAAGCCGCCATGTAGTTATAACTATTGTTTTTGTTTTACTCTTCTTTATTATCTTATATTATGCTAAACTGTATTTTTTGAACCACGATGAAAGAGACTGGCCTCCACGACACAGGGAATCCTAGTGTGGAGACCAGTGATTTATCTGATATAATTATGTTTTTTTTTCTGAACAATAAAGATTATTATTATTATGTGAAAGTCTTCTATCAGAGGCAGATGCGTCTGTTATTTGTCATTTAAACACGCCAAAAAATAATTCAATGTTTCTCTATTATTAGATGATTTATCAAGTGAGGCGGCACGTGACTATTGTAACGCAGCGAGTGGAAGGGGTGACACAAGTCAGAAGTCAGAATCGCAACCTCAGTAACTTTAACTCGCGAGCAAAGCGACAGACGACTATTAGTAGGAACTGTAGTTTTAAATTATTTCGTTGTCTAATGGTTTCACGTTATTGTGATTTATTTTCTATCCAGTTATTTTTAAATAAATACTTCTAGGAGATTTGCTTATATAAAAAAAAATGCTTTTGATTCATACGATTATTTTTACAAGAGTGTGTAGTGAACTATTATTAATTTATCGAAACACGAATAGTGGATCTGGTGTCTGATGCATAGAATCTTTCCACTGAGTCAACTCCCTCGGGGCGCCGGAGCAAGGGTGTCTACCGTAGATATAGGAATTACATTTCTATGGTGTACACAAAGATTCAGTACTCGAGCTAATCGAGCGATGAATAAGAAAGTGGAAACAAAAGATCATCCAAATTCGTGTAGGGTAGACAAAAAAGTAGAGCGAAATAATAATACAAAATATAACACTCACACTTCACGCGTTTCAATTTCCGATCGGACCTTTGCTAATCACAAAATGCATAAAACCGTACGTTCCGTACATTCACAATTATTCAAAGTCGACAGTTGAGGCTTTTGACAGGCGCGCGCTTTTAATAATTTTCGTCGAATAGAATGTGCAGCGTCCAGCTCAGTTCGAGAGAAAAGTTACAGTTATGAATGGTGCCACCAGTAAGGGATATGACAATTTATTGAGATAGATGTTGAAATGAATAAACTGGTAAAGGATTCTCATTTAAAACAACTGTGAATATAATACGGAAAACGTGAATTATTGAATAAAATGTGATGGAATAACCAAGTTCCCAGTTGCAAGCAAAATATTCATTGACGACATTTTTATTGTAAAATTTAAGTGTCTTAATATAGGTTTTCTAGTTTAGTTTTCCATTTCTGTACTGAAACAGACCGATGACATAATGACAGAAGTTATCAAAATTTAAAACGGTCAAAAGCCTTTAAGCTCGCTCATAAAGCTGTTTCCATGCGATTTCGTTTCAATACTTTGTTCGTTGCAGACGTACAAAGTATTGAAATGAAATCGTTGCAATAAACTTCCTCATTTTATAAAAAGTGAATTCCTTCTCAGTCTAGTATTGATCTTATTTGGACATACCTACTCGGAAGGCTTTGCAGCCTATTACAATCTCCTGGGACATTCTCACCGGACCACAGACGATAATTGAGTTCAAAATGAAATTATAAAACGAATTTTAACAGAATTTTATTTTTACGAATTTTAACACCTGTTGAACTGGTGGCAATATTTGTGCGCTCAATTTCAAATGTACCTATTTAAATAGAAAGCGAAATAGAAACCCATTCATAAAGCGTGCAAATTGATCAACATCCAGTAGGTAAAAACAAATGACAAATATTTAAAAAAGAAAAATTATCAAAATCTTTTACTGCTTACCTTTTAGGACTAACGTTTACCACTGCATTTAAAAAAAAAAACAGTGGCACTCCGGGAGTGCCGACCGAAGTGAAAACAAAACATAAACAGAATACTTTGCCAACACTCACTAACATATCGGATTTAAAACCGATTACATCCCGAGGACAGCCGAACACATCCGAATGTAGCACGGTGTCGGTAACAGTGTCGCGAGTTCAGTGGTTTTTTCCCATCTCAAAAAATGCCCAACGCGCCTAAAGAAGATATCACCTCAAAAACATACAAAATTGTTGTATATGCTTTTACTATATTTCTTTGCACGCAGTGGTTTTAATATTATCTCACATCCACATTCCTTTTCTCAGTAAGAAAAGCTTTTGTAGTCGTACATTGGACAAAGAACCGATTGACAAAGGCCCAGACACAATATGCTTCCGTCGTTATGGACATGTTCCCTGAATAGGCAATTAATATGAACCATCCTAAATGTTACGGTTAAGAGAGCAGTCGAGCATTCATGTCGGACACAACACAAGTGATTTCGTTTGTACCTACATATATTTATATATATGTAGGTACAAACGAAATCACTTGTGTCGGACGAAGTCGCGGGCAGAAGCTAGTGTTATCACTAGCTTCTGCCCGCGACTTCGTCCGCGTGAAATTCGTACTTTCCTCATAGAATTTCGAAAATGTATGTTTCTGATTTTTATCATTTATTTAGATATAAATAAGTATTCGGGCCAGTTTTTTAGTTTATAGCTCAAATGATCAGATTTTTCAAATAAACTGTATCCCAGCTTTTTACCCCCCCCCCCCCCCCCCTCCAGGAGAGTAATTTTGAAAAATCGTTTGGGATGTGTTCATAACTTGACTTAAAGACCCATACCTATTTTCGAGTTAATGGAAGCAAATAATAGAATTTTCCACTTTCGTAGGAGTAAATTTTTGAGAAACCCTAAATCACTTTTTTTAAGTATTTTTTGTTTTAGTAGTACCGAGTTTCGAGTTAATCCGACAGCGGGTTAAATATTTTTCTAATCCATCAACTTTGTCACCCCCCAAATCCTCTGAGAGGGATTTTTTAAACTAAAAGTGACAATCTTTATTATTTACTGACCCAAACATTGCCAAGTTTCTAATTTATTAACCAAATGAATAAGATTTTTCATATAAACTGTATCCCCTCTTTCTATCCCCATAGGGGTGAAATTTCGAAACATAATCTAGATTATTTATACCAATTTTCCAGTTAATCAAGCCTCGTAATAAAATTCTGCCCTGTGAAATTGACTACCCCTCTTCACCCCATTAGCGGTAGATTTTCGAAAAACCCTGAACCCCTTTATTATTTATTTTGCTCTTAGATAGGTACTGAGTTTCGAGTAAATCGGACCGCACGTTAAAATTATTCCACACAAACTTCAACACCCCAACACAAGGGGTGTTGGGGTGTTTTGATAAACGAATAATGATAAACTTTATTAGTTGCTTAGGCAAGTATTCTTGCCAAGTTTAGTAACCAAATGAATAAGATTTTTCTTATAAACTGTATCCCCGTTTTTCACCCCCACAGGGGTGGAATTTCGTAAAATTGTTTGGGTTGTGTTCATTACTCGACTCAAAGATTGTTTATACCAATTTTCGAGTTAATCAAGCCACGCAGTAAAGTCTTACCCTATAAAATTAACTTTACACCCGGTTAGGGGTAAATTTCGAAAAACCATGATACACGTTGTTCTTTATTTTCGGTCTTAAGTATAAATACTGAGTTTCGAGTTAATCGGACCACGCGTTAAAATTCTTCCATACAAACTTTGACACCTCCCAATCCCCCTTCAGGGGGTGGTTTAGAAAAAAAAAGCCAAACTTCATAATTTATCTAGATAAGTATTCGTGCCAAGTTTCATGGTTATTAACTCAAAGAATAAGATTTTTCATACAAACAAAATCCCCTCTTTTCACCCCTTAAAGGTTAAATTTCCAAAAACCCCTTCTTAGTGGATATCTACTCTTCACAAAGAACACACCCTCCAACATTAATTTCTCTATCCAGCGGTACCGACCAGCGTTTTAGGCTGTGCGTTGATATATCAGTCAGTCAGGACAAAATTTCATCCCCCTTTTCACCCCCTTAATGGATGAAATTCTAACAACACCGTTGTGTTAGCTTCCTATCATAAACCTAGATAATAAATTTAGTGATTTTTACGTCGAAAATTAATGACTTTCTATACACAACATCATCCCCCTTTTTAAACCTCCGGGGGTGAAATTATCAAAAATGCTGAGACACGTATAAATTAATTTTCAATTGTCAGCCTAAATACAAAATTAGAAGATCCTAACTTCAAAACTGTCGGACTTTCATATAAACATTCATCCCCTATTTTAACCCTTTAGGGGTTGAATTCCCTAAAATCCTTTCTTAGTGGATACTTACTCTTCACAAAGAACACACCTTCTAAGTTTCAAGTCTCTAGGTCCAGCGGTTTGGGCTGTGCGTTGATATATCAGTCAGTCAGTCAGTCATTACTTTGAATTTTATATATATAGATAGATTCAAGTTCGATGGAGGTCGGCGGAGTCAAAACGTATCAGTAATACACAAACTATTCTAAATAGACTTTTACTGGAAGAAATTATTAAATTGTATGAAAATGATAATTACATTAGTAATATTATATACCAAAACAACAATCAGGAACAACAATATGGTTGAGAGTTCAATGAAACTAAGTCCTAGAAGACATTGCTAAACTTATATAATCGTTAATGTGACTGAAACAATCGACATCAGAAATCTATTAAAACAGTTCAAATAATAAGACATAATATATATGGCAATTATTCCGGAATATCTCAGTCATCGCAGCACAAACTTTAGGTCATCATGACAGATATAACAGTAGCTGGCGACGCAGATAACTAATAATAGCTTTAGTTTCGGAATAGTTCATTTGGACATAAACGATTCTATTGCAACCTTGCATTTATAGCACGGTTTGGTCCACACTAAACCATATTATAATGACCGGTTTAAGTAAGAACTCTGTCATCCTACATTCTACTTTACAGCCCTGATCTAGATCCTGTCAGCATTTTAACTCATAGAATGCCGTAATTAGAGACACAATAGAAAGACAATTGCTTATGTCGATCTGTGTAACTTAAGACATTCAAAAGGTTAATAGAGATAAATTGTTAACCTATTGAACTCAGAAGCCACTCATTTGCTTCTACATACATCAACTAAATTCGGCAGTAAATGTTGTAAAATAAAATAAAAAAACGTCTGCTGTTTAATACAAATGTTCAATACTTACTAGACCAAAATGTATGAAACAGCTGATTATTTTTCGTGATTTCTGAATAATAATAATAAAGTTGTTCATATTCATGGGTAAAAAAAAAATTCGAGACGGTAAAAAAAACATCCAGCATATAATAAGTTAATCTTCATCATGGCTCAGTTAATTCTAAAGTAAGTAGTTTCACTAATTTTGCTTTGAACAACACAGAACTTCTGTTCTTAACGCTTTTAAGTAGCTCTGACCCGTTTGGAATAACTATCGTGGTGACTGGATTTATCAGATAGACTCTCCGTTACCGTTACCGTTCTGTCATTTGTGGATCTTTGACAGTCGTTACGGGTAGTCAGAAGCCCGAAATTCTGACAACCAGTCTTACCAAGGGATATCGTATTACCCAGTAACTGGGTTGTGGAGGTCAGATAGGCAGTCGCTCCATGTAAAATACTGGTATTCAGCTGAATCCGGTTAGACTGGAAGCCGACCCCAACATAGTTGGGAAAAGGCTAGGCAGATGATGATGATGACTCTGCGTTACCGAGTGCTAGCTGCCCAGGGTACGCCCAGCGTGTGGAATTGCAGTATGATTGGTATGTGGCCACGTACTGAGCCCAACTCAATTAACATAAGAATATAATGTTATACTTTTGTTATCGAATCAAAATGAAAAAGAAGAAGTAGCTCCGAGCAGTTTTCCTAAAAGTTAGCCGTACAAGACATACAGAGAGAACTTTTCCTTCTAACAAATTAGCTGATAACGCCACCGGCTGACAGCACCCACGTATGTGTAGTCTAATAAGCTGTACAATGTTTGAAGCGAGATACTGCGACAAATTGCACCGACTGAGTATTTTGACTAACGTTTGTTTAGACACCTGTATAATTTCTGCATTACCTACAAGCATTTGCCCAAATCACTAGTGCTAAAAAAGACTGGTTTTGTAAACATTATGCTTGTCGCAATTCGGAGCGGCGCAGAAATTATATAAACGCAGCTACTCGTATTTTACACTAAACATAATCAGCTACCAGTCAGCGTCGTCTCATATGAGACAAGACGAAAAGAGGTAAGAATATTTTGAAATTCCTAATATCTTTCAAAAGTTTTGATTCCGTGGGAATTTCATAAGACACGTATGTTCTTTTGTGAAAGACCGCTTGATTTTGAAGATTTTAACCTGTGATTTACATTTAACAGATACTCATACTAATTCCAAGTTGGCGGATCTAGACAAAGCCAAATGATTCGACTGTCTAAGTCGAATCATTTCACAACACTTTTAATTGTCGTAACGCTTTTCATTAGCAATTTGAATCCCTCCTTGTATTCCTTACAAATATAAATTTAAATCATCCCGGGAAATACATCTAAATGAAAATGTCTTTAAAGAAAACTTCGCAATTAAAACCAGCTGGAAACTGAAAACGTGTTTTCTTAAGTTGCGGAAATATATTTCGAGATATAATTTATATTTCGTTGAAATGAAAGTTCAGACCGACGTCGTTATCAATGCCTGCAGCGTGTTTTTAAATAAAATTGTTGCCAAGTTAGTGTTACCTAATTCTTATGAATGTTTTAAGTTGGAGCTATTTAAAGGGAAAATTATGGAATAAAAAATACTGACTGCTACAAAGTAACATTTCTACTCATGATTGTTTGATTTCATAAGGGATATTATAAATTGCATATCAAATAAATAATCGCCTATCAATACATACTCATCATTTATATTCTTTTTTACATCGAATAACTTACTTCACTACAAATAGGTAAACTAAATGTTTAACAAAACTCAAACTGCAGATAATTCGAAATTATACATCAATATGACATTACTTTTTTCCTCATAATGCAATACAGTTAAATTTATTTTTGTACAAAAATACTACATACATAAATACTGACTGCACAGCAAATTATTTCATAGCAAAATAACTATCCCAGTCGCATATTAACCAGTAAGTACAACAAAACCTGTTCATCATATTTGTCTTAATTTTCAAGAAGCCATGCTCGACAAATTTAATGATTATTATAACAAAAAAATCCTTTTACATTGCATTATTTCTAAAAGCAGAACAAATTAACTGAAAAAAAATCAAAAAATGCAATTTTATTTTAAAATAATCATCTATTTAATACAAACTATTTGTAACTCACAATTAAAAAATTTTTGCCAATGGACATTAGACACAGTTCTGTCGTTGCGTCCGGCGCGTACGCACGTCATTGCCGCGATGGAAAAACAGTCGAGTAAAACAATGTCCTCGGATATTGTTAAATGTGTTAGTTGTAACGTAGTGATTAACGAAGTACTTGCTTTTATATGTAATAAGATCGATGTGATGGATGAAGAAAGTATCAGCCGCATTTGTGTTAGTGCTTTCTCAGAGAATGATATTCTGAACGCCAAAAACTTATTGTTTGATTCAATAACGACAACGAAGCGAAAAAAGTTAAGGAAAAAACAAGGCAAAACACTACGTAATATTGACGATATAGTATGCCTATTGAAAGAGACTGAACCTGACGATATTCCTATTTTTGTTGCACGGGACCTGCAAAAATTACCTCCAGTACTTTTTGACCATGTAGACGTGACTAGGATACTTAAGGATATTGTTAAAATGAGAAGCGACTTGGATCGCATTTTTGAAGAATACGCCACGTTGGATCAAGTGAAGAACCTTCGGGTGGAGGTAGAATCTCTTAAAAACGCTTCGATTGTAAATAACTTCCAACGAAGTGTCAACATGAAAAGGGGTGCTGCCTCAGTGCTGTCCAGTTTTGAGTGTGAAAGCGGACCCATGGGATTGTCCCCTCTGTGTAATGCACCAGTAAATCACAGGAGAAGTCCAACAGTCTCTCCTGCAAAAAAACGCATAACTTTTTCTGATGAGGGTACTTTGAAAACTACGCCGAGCCGAGAGTCTAACGGTTTACGTTTAGTCGGAGCGCACGCAACTGCTGATACCAACACGTCATCGGAATGCCGCCCCCCTGCCGCCACCGCTGCATCAGCTACGGCAGAGCGTACTGTTATCAATACTCCGATACACACAACTCTAAAGGATACCTCACAAAAAAGTTTCTCCGAAATTTTAAAGGAAAATAAAGGCGAATTCAAGTCACAACCCCTGGACGACGGGTTCATACTGGTTCAAAAAAAGAGGTTGAAAAACCGTTTCCAGGTTAAATTGGAAAAGGTAATGTGGACATAAGTTCAAACTTCAAAGCCGCTGACATTAAGGTTCCGATATATATCTACAAGGTGTCAAAGGAGACAACTGAGTGTGACATTAAAAAATACGTTACAAGTAAAATAAACATAGACATTGACCTTCAAAAAATGAATATGAAAATTACAAAGGACTACAATGCTTATAAAATATTTGTACCCAAAAATAAAATCGACGTGTTTTTAAATGATGATTTTTGGCCCAATGGAGTGATGTTTCGTCGTTTTGTTGACTTCACTCATAACACAGTGAGACGTGAATATCGGGATATTGATAAAACTAAATTGACATATGGATCTGACAACTAAACTCATATCGTTTAATTGTAAAAATATCTCGAGGTCAATTGAATGTGTGAGAAGACTGTGTAAACAAGCAGACATCATTGCGCTGCAGGAAACGTGGCTGCTGCATCACGACATTCCTATGCTGGGCAACATTGATGGTGCATTCTCCTTTACTGGAAAGTCGGCGGTAGACCTGTCTGCGGGTGTGCTTCGCGGGAGACCGTACGGGGGTGTGGCCCTGTTGTGGAGATCAGCTGTGTTCCCGGGGGTGGTCGTTATTCCGTGCAGTAGTGTGCGTATCGCTGCTATAAAAATAATGTGTGAAAACCGGTCTTTGCTAGTGATAACGGTATATATGCCTACTAATTCAAACGAGAATCTATGTGAATTTACGGAGTGTTTGAGTGAACTAAACGCCATTATTGAAAGTAACGATGTTAACTCGGTGATTATACTTGGGGACTTCAACGCTCATCCGGGTAAGCTGTTTCATTCAGAGTTGTTGTCATTTTGCACGGAACAATCTTGGTCGTGCGTAGACACGGAACTTTTACCTAATGACACTTATACTTATGTGTGCGGTGCGAGTGGCAGTCACAGCTGGCTCGATCATTGTGTAGTGACGAGCGCTGCGCGTTCGGCCATATTAAGTGCGTCTGTACTTAATAAAGATGTATATTGGTCCGATCACTATCCGTTATTGCTTTCTTGTAATTTTAATTTTATACGCTCAAGCTGCCAGCAGCCGACAAAGCTAAGTAATAATAATATATTTTATAATAGTGTAAAATGGGGAGAAAGAGACTCTGATCAAATAGATAAATATCATCGTATTTGTAATTCCAAATTAAAGTTAATTGACTTTCCCCCGGAATTTCAATGTTGTGCTGACGGTATGTGTGATAGTGACGAGCATAAATTGTTATTAAATGACATGTATGACAAAATAATCTGTATTTTGACAGAGGCTGCAAAGGCTAGCTATTATGTGCCTAAACGTAACAAGCATAAGTATGTTACTGGTTGGAACCGATATGTCAGTGACGCTCACGGGAGGGCACGATCTTGCTTTCAGACGTGGGTGTTGGCTGGGAGACCAAGGTCTGGGAATCTGTATATTGAGATGTGTGAATCCAGAAAAATATTTAAATCAAAATTGTATTTTTGTCAGAAAAATAAATCACAGATAAAAATGGACATTATAGCAGAAAATCATATCAATAAAGACTTTTGTAGTTTTTGGAAAAACACTAAAAAGCTAAACACAAGGTCGGGCCTTCCTGCTAGCGTTGGTGGTAAACATGACCCACATGACATAGCTTGTGCATTCCAGCGGCATTTCAGGGTTGAGTCCCCGCTTGGGCCTGCGTCTGGGGTGCCCGCTGCTGAGAACCACCTTACCGCACTTAATGTCAGATTTTCTGCGAAGACTGTTGCTACGGTTATTAATAAAATGGTGAGGGGCAAGTCTCCCGGCCACGATGATCTCAGCATCGAGCACCTAAAGTATGCGGGAATACACCTGTCTAGAGTTCTTTCGATGTTCTTTAACCTCTGTATTAGTCACAGTTACTTACCCGAGAGCCTTATGCACACTACAGTGGTACCGATCGTAAAGAATAAAACAGGTGACTCATCGGATCTGTCAAATTATAGACCCATCTCTCTGGCTACTGTTATAGCAAAAGTGCTGGACAGTTTGCTTGACAAGCAGTTGGAAAAGCATCTTCAGTTGCATGATGCCCAGTTTGGGTTCAGACCGGAACTTTCGACTGAGACTGCTATCCTCTGCCTCAAGCAGACTGTTCAGTACTATACCGGTCGGGGCACACCTGTCTATGCGTGTTACCTAGATCTATCAAAAGCCTTCGACTTGGTGTGCTATGACAAGCTGTGGCAGAAGCTGGAGAGTGATACGGAGGTGCCTCGGGAGGTGATTTCATTGCTTAGGTTCTGGTACGCCAACCAACGCAATAGAGTGCGGTGGGCGGGTGCATATTCAGATGTATACGGTTTGGAATGTGGGGTTAGGCAGGGCGGAATTAGCTCCCCCCACCTCTTTAATTTATACATGAACCGGCTCATCGGTGAGCTCAGTGACACTGGTATTGGTTGTTCCATAGACGGAGTTAGTGTTAACAACATAAGTTACGCGGACGATATGGTGTTACTGAGCCCATCGATTGCAGCGTTACGGAAATTGGTGTGCATCTGCCAATCGTACGCGGAAGCCCATGGGCTCAGATACAACGCGAATAAGAGTGAGTTCATGTTGTTCAAGTCAGGAACCAAAGGCTACTCCCATGTTCCTCATGTAACTCTATGCGGCATGCGTTTAAAAAAGGTAAGTGCCTTTAAGTATCTGGGTCACTGGGTGACCGAAGACCTGTGTGACAATGAGGACATCGAGAGGGAGCGCAGGGCGCTGTCCATCCGGTGTAATATGTTGGCTCGTAGGTTTGCACGTTGCACTAATCAAGTAAAGATAACATTATTCAAGGCATACTGTCAGACCTTCTACACGTGCAGCCTATGGACTAATTTTACATTGCGGGGGTACAGTGCTCTGCGTGTCCAGTATAACAATGCGTTTAGGATATTGTTGGGGCTGCCACGCTTTTGTAGTGCTTCCGCTATGTTTGCTGAGGCGCAGACTGATGATTTTTTCGCTATAATTAGAAAAAGGTGCGCCTCGCTGTTAAGGCGTGTGCGTGGCAGCCCGAATGGTATTCTTAGCACATTGTCCCAGAGGTGGGACTCACCAATGTTGATGAGGTGGATGCGGCTGCACGCTAGCGGCCCCTCATACTTATAATATGTAGGTACTATAATATTTTATGTGTTTTGACTAAGTATCTATTTATTTATTCCTGTTTAAATTATATTTGATTATTAGTATTATTTGACAGTTTAAATTATATTTGATTATTATTATTATTTGACTTAATTATTCTTTTATACATGTTTCGACATTCACGATTATATTTTTTAATTATTGTATTTTTTAAATTTATTCATCTTTATGTTTTTTTTTTTTTTTTTTTTTTTTATATTGTCTTTGTAATAATATTATGGATTTTTATTATCTGCAATAAATAAAATTGAATTTGAATTTGAATTTGAATTAGCAATTTTATTTCGGAGAATTCAGAATTGTCTTGCAGAATTCGATTAATTCTGTCGTCTTTATCCATTTTTTTTTCTTTTTTTTCCGGCGGGCGTGAAACAACCAGATTATATAGAAAAAAAAATGGAAAAAGAGATTATTTTTAGCAGGCTATCAAGAACCAAATTATTTATTTATTTATTTAAACTTTTCGCACAAAAAGGTACAAAGGCGGACTTAATGCCTTAGGCATTCTCTACCAGTCAACCAAGGGTGGTGAAGAAATTGGAAATTAGTTAGACGAGGTTAATTATTTAAAAAAAATGCTTAGGTTAGGTTAGGTTAAAAATGTGACCTCCTACGCACGAGCCGAGCGAGCGAAGCGAGCGGTGTCGCGGCAGCGGCCGGCGAGTGCCAGAAACGACTAGATTATATAGAAAAAATATGGAAAAACAGAGATTATTTTTAGCAGGCTATCGACAATCAAATTAGTTAGACGAGGTTAATTATTAAAAAAAAAATGCTTAGGTTAGGTTAAAACTGTGACCTCCTACGCACGAGCCGAGCGAGCGAAGCGAGCGGTGCCGCGGCAGCGGCCGGCGAGTGCCAGAAACGACTAGATTATATAGAAAAAAAAGGGTAGTATTTAAACGCAAATCAAAAAAGCGAAGTGAAAGCAAGACCCGCTTTAATAATTCAATAAATTACCATTTTGTATCTAATTTTATATTTTTTTTGCTGATCTCATTATGTGGTAATTAATAAATAATATGACGACTGTGACTAATAAAATGCTGTTTTATTAACCCCCGACGCAAAAACGACGGGGTGTTATAAGTTTGACGTGTCTGTGTGTGTGTGTGTGTGTGTGTGTGTGTGTGTGTGTGTGTGTGTGTGTCTGTCTGTGGCATCGTAGCTCCCGAACGGATGAACCGATTTTGATTTTGTTTTTTTTGTTTGAAAGGTGAATTAGTCGGGAGTGTTCTTAGCTATGTTTGATGAAAATCGGTCCAAGATGGCCGCCGCCACAAAATGGCGGACTACATATTTTTTCACAACTCCCTTAATATGGGTATCAAATAAAAGGGCTTGAATAGTAGAATACTATACACTATGATAAATTTCAAATACAAGATGGCTGCCACCACAAAATGGCGATTTACATTTTTTTTTTCACAACTCCCTCATTAAGGGTATCAAATGAAAGAGCTTGACTAGTAGAATACTATACGCTATTGCAAATTTCAAATCCAAGATGGCCGCCACCACAAAATGGCGAATTATATTTTTTCTTCACAACTCCTTCAATATAGGTATCAAATGCAAGGGCTTGACAAGTAGAATAATGGGTACTATATTGAAAGGGAATGAGGAATATTAACTAACGAAATAAAAACTAAAAACTTGAAAATATTTTTTTTCTGATTAATGCTCTAGAACGATGAGGAAAGTGGAGTGATGACTCGTACCTATGACCACTAAGTTTGACTATTTTTATTACGAATGGAATTATCCTACTTAAAAAGCGTAGGTATTTCTACATCAGATAGTGTCGCAGTCCCATTTTATAAACTAGATCTGAAATACCTAAGATATCTAATAGCTATGAAATACTTGTACGAAAGTTGAATAACTAAAGGAAGAACTAGAAAAAGGATATAATAAAACAAAAAAATCTGTTTAGTCTTAAAAATTATTCTTCAACTATAAGTACCTACATTAATAATTATTTTTTGACTGATAAAAAACCTGATTACCCGAATTACCTAAATTACCTGAATCTTAAAACGCAAGAAAATAATAGAAATGAAATACAAAAATTAAGGAGTCCCTACAAAAAGCATGAAATAAAAAATTAAATTAAAAATTTAAAAAACCCCCGACACAACAAAATACCTAATAAAATTAAATGTAAGTAATTGGAAAAGGATCAAATAATTTAAAAACCCCCAACTTAAAGAATCTAGGTAACGAGACTAAAACAGATAAATTCATATGGAAGTCGGGGGACCGTTCTGTGGAACACCTTCTATTCTAAGAGGTCCCCCGACTGCCATATGAATTTAGCTGTTTTAGTCTCGTTACCTAGATTCTTTAAGTTGGGGGTTTTTAAATTATTTGATCCTTTTCCAATTACTTACATTTAATTTTATTAGGTATTTTGTTGTGTCGGGGGTTTTTTAAATTTTTAATTTAATTTTTTTAGAAAAACTGCTGTAAATAATATAAAAATAGAAGCTATATTTAAAAGAAAAAGAGTTACAAATAAAAAAAAAAGAGTTATAAATAATCTTAATGCACATTATACAAGAACATGTATAATGTGCATTAAGATTATTAGCTGTGCATTGATGAAAAAGCTTTTGCTTTAGGAAAAATCGCTGTACGCTGCGAAAATAAATTGTAGTGTGTTTAGTGATATTTTGAGTTGAATATTTTGCTGCGCAATCAGTAATTTTGATGGGAATTCGGAATCTTATTGCATGGAAAAAGGATATTTTTTGATTTGCGTTTAAATACTACACTTTTATTGAGCTGATTGTTCCTACTCGCGCATATTACTGTCTCATTACTTAACACGAGTTAAAATTTTTCAACAAACTGGAACTCAAGAAAGCAGGGACGCGGAATTTCAGCACAAATGTAGCAAAATACGAATAAGGTGAAGTACCTAGTTATTCAATAAGTTATTTTTATATTTTTATTTATCCTAAGCTCTTTATTTCCAAGCAATAGGCCAAAAGTTATTATGAGTAAGCAATTGTAGTGGCGGTGTTCTCATACTTTTATAGGAATGCTACGCTCAAGCGACACGAAACAGGGAATCCTAGTTTGGGGTCCAGGGCATTTTGCAAAAACCTACCTATTAAAAAAAAAAAATAAGGACCTAAACACAAAAAACGCAAGTTTTAGAAACAATAAAAGTATATGGTCGACTATAGTACACAAAATCAGAAAAATAGCTGATATTTTTCAGGATATACTCTTATGCTAGGTAGATAGTGTGTTGAAAACATAATAAAACTAATTTGATACGATAGAAAAAAAATTATAAAAATACCTCTAAAAACTTTCTTTTTACAATAAAAACCATACTAATATACATACCATCATTATGATTTTTTGTCAGATACAAGCAATATGTTGCTTGTATATATATATATTTGCATTTGCATATTGTACTTAAAATAGTAAAAATAAGTCTTCTTCATCCATATTATATTTTGACAAACACTTGATACGACAACACGCATTACGCAACCGCGTTCGATTGCGGACAAGCAGATCGCGCGCGTTCCCGCACCCGCGCCGCTCCCCGCCCCGCGCTGCCAGTCTGGCCAAGCACTGACGTATAAAAAACATGCTATGAAAATTCGTTAGCCAAGTATTTCTCAATATTGCAGATATATTCTTGTACATATTGCTACCCCTGAACGAATTTTCATAGCAAGTTTTTAATATGTTAGACTGTAAGGATGGTGTTCGGAAGTATGCCATATTTTTAAAATAATTTTTATTATTATTTTGTTATACTTTTATTTGCTGTAGGACGTGGGTTAATCTACACTAATATTATAAGGAGGAAAAATTTGTATTTTTGTATGTTTGTAATGGATAAACTCAAAAACTTCTAGACCGATTTTAAAAATTCTTTCACCATTACAAAGCTACATTATCTGCGAGTAACATAGGCTATATTTTATTGTAGAAAAAATAGGGGTCCGTAAGATATTTGGGGACCCAAGGTGTAAAAAATCATCCAAAAAAGTTCCTTATTTGGCGTACGCCGCCTAAACTATAAAAGATAGAACCATAAAATGTTTAAATTAATTAAAGACCTTAAAAATATCTACAAAAACGCCGCGACACACTATACCTATCTATTTCGAATTAAGCACAACAACCATTTTTTTATTTAAAAATCTTAAATTTTTTTAGGACTTCATTTAAACGCATTTTTTTACACATATCATTACTCCTTATCAAAATAAACTATTTTGTCACAAAGTACTATTTATGTACATAATATTTAGTCTGTAATTTATTAAAATTGAATGTTTGGTTTGAAAGTTATGGCGAAATCAATATAATACTATTTCTGCGCTCCGCGGCCCGTGGCGACAGGCGAACTAGGCGTCACCAAGGCGGGAGGTGCGGGTGCGGGAGGGGAGTTTAGGTCTATGAAATGCTAAATTTACTTTTGGGTAGTTGAACACATGGGATCAAACTTACTCTTTTTGTAGCGGTAATCGACATCCACGCAGGCGGAGCCGCGGGGAACCGCTTTAGGTTATATAAATCATAATAAAATCCTTGTTAAAAGTCGATTGAGAAATGGCAAATACTGATCCTTTTATTTTAACCAAAAAAGGTAACATTCGCAACACACAACAACCTATATTTTATAACAGACTATCCCTTTCCACTAACTTCAAACTACGTGATTGTTATCGTTTGTGAGATAAAAGATTTTAATTACAAAGAAAACACTTCATTCCACAAAAGAAGGTTTAAGTGGGTGAACAGATTGTTTTGCTAAAACAAACTTGTTATTGCGTAATGCATGTCTTGAGACGTGAGAGTTTAATCCGGATTTTCAAACAATCTGTGCTCTGGAAAGTATCAAAAGACTCAACACTCGAACGAGTGACAATAGAACGTAGAATATTCGCAAGTTTGAAAGCTGGTTGTTGTTTTAAGATATTTTTTCGACTTTTTATTGGATTTGACATTTCATAAGATCATTTAAGAAATCCAATATAAAACTACCTGCCGACATAGAGATAGAGATAAAATGGTCTAAACCATAAAATAATGTAAGTACTCGTTCAATCTATAATTTACAACATTTACACGAGCACCAGGGCAACTCGCGAGCTTATTAACTCGACCCGCGCGTCGGCTCGTTACTTAATGTTTCAAATGCTTACCTTCTAATTATGAAGCTAGTACTGCATGTACTCCCTTGAGGGTACCCCTGTTATTAAACATGTTTCTCTGTTTTACTAGTTCATATTATGTTATTATGCTATACATTATTCAAGATGTTCAGAGCATTGAATGCTCTGCTACTTACCTACCTGGGCCTGGCTACATCGAGAAGAATACAGCATAGGTTACTACTTGGGTATGAATCACGACAAAAATACTCCTTTATCACCCCCTTGCACTGACTAAACAGCATTAATGTTTACCTTATTAAGAAGCTCAAAGTTAAAAGCATGTAGTTATAAAAGCTATTCCATGGCGAGTGTCGTCTTTTTGATCTCCGGCCGCCTCAGGCGATTCAGAGCCGCTCACGCTCGCGTCACTGAGACGCGGCACCAATGACAGGTACCAAGTGAGACAGACGGAGCAAGTAAATAGGTAGAAAAAAATGTGTATCGTACAACCTACATACCTTTTTAGGGTTCCGTTGCCAAATGGCAAAAAACGGAACCCTTATAGATTCGTCATGTCTGTCTGTCCGTCCGTATGTCACAGCCACTTTTCTCCGAAACTATAAGAACTATATTGTTGAAACTTGGTAAGTAGATGTAGGGGGAGTCCGGGAGACTTGCCCAGGTGGGAGAGTTGAACCGCCTTTAAAAACTCGATTTAAATTTCGCGCTAACGAAACGTCAAGCCGGTCATTGGTAGCACGCGTGAGACCAATAACAACCACGCCGCCATTTTTTACAATGGCTTGTTTGTTTGGCTGTCAGGTCCGGATAGGTGTTTTTGTTATTGCAGAGTAATTTTTTTTCATTTCTGTCGTTTTGAGATTACGGACGTGTTTATAGAGGTATGTATTGTGTATTGTTACTATTATATTGCCTGATTATTATTGTTTGACGTGCGCTTAGTGTTTTTTCGCTAAGATTGAATGGTTTTTCTATGAATAAAATTTTATGTCAATGTAGTACCTATATTTTACCTATATTTGTACCTATATTTGATCATTGCTTGGCATTCAACGCTTGCAGACGTGCTCATCAATGCGAAATATTAATAAAATAAATTACGCTTGTATAATCAGTGACCTAGTTATAGTGATTTTGCGTGTTATACAAATAAATACTATAGTGAAAAGTTAAAAGAATGGACTGATTACGTAACATATTTTTTAAAGTGATATATTGAAGGCAGCCCCTTTTAATCGGAGCACGATGATTCGACGTAGCCCTCCACCAACACCGACCCCGGTACCGACTCCGGCTCCTACATCGCCCCAACAACCAACACCAACCCCGATATCGACACAGGCTCTTTCATCGCCCCAACAACCAGGACAGGACCAACACCACAAGGCTGAAAAAGAAATTGAGACCTTGGACACCAATGAAATAAGCAACTGGATGATTACTATCGAAAAGTGTCTGAATGAAGTTTGTTCCATTGCTCAGGACGGAAAACTGAACTCCGAACAGAAGCTGAGGATCAATTCCCTATCGCGCAGGGTAGGAAATGGCGTATCCCAGATGGCATTATTCTACCAGGACTTAAAACAAAAGGCCAGAGAAGTGCAAATCTCACTACAAGCACTGAGAGAAAAACGAGACCTCACGGATTGCCTGGACAACTTCCGTAAAACTATCCAAGACAGCATTGTAGAAAATTGCGCCCAACCAATAAAGATAGAAAATGCCTCCTTTGCTGATATGGTAAAGATGAACAAAAATAACTACTTGCGCCCCAGTAACCTCAGCTCTATCGCAATTTATCCTGATGATAAATTGAAAACTAGTGACGACACAAAATCTCTGGTACAAAAAATAATATGCCCAGAACAACTGAAACTGCACGTCAGAGGTTTGCGTAAAACCAAAAATGGAGGAGTTATCATCAGCACTCAAACCAAGGATGACATAGAGAAACTACGAAACTCGTCACAGCTAAGTAGTTCCGGCCTGAAAGTTGAAGAGCCCCACAAGAAAAGACCTAGAATTATAGTGATAGGAGTACCCTCAGCCCTAACTGACCAAGAAGTCTACGAGTGCATATATGAGCAAAACCTAGCCGACAAGCTTCCTAATCTGCCTCGTAAATCTGTCCTATCCTCTTTAAAATTAAGTCACAAGTCGGGAAAAAAAGAAGGACCAACGTGCAATTTTATTTTAGAAGTTCCTGCCAACATAAGAAAAGCCCTTATTAACCAGGATCGAGTATTTATAAATTGGACTTCTTGCCCAGTTAAGGATTACACACTTGTGACGAGGTGCTTTAAATGCCAACAGTACGGGCATGCTGCAAAGACCTGTCGGGAGGAAACCCACACGTGTGGACATTGTGGACAACAAGGTCACCAGACTAACGATTGCACAAAGAGTGCTGAACCATCGCAGTGTGCAACATGTTTGCGTTTCAAAAAACCCAGCAACCACAAAACAGGTGATCTGGAATGCCCGGCAAAGAAAATTGCTGAAAGCAGGTACATAAACTCTATAAATTATAATGAAGGCGCCTAAGAGCGTCGCCCCTAATCTTTTATTTCCTGCATTAGTCAATAAGTCGTTTTAATTTACTTGTAAATTTTTAATTTTATACTAGTAGTAAATAAAACTATGGATAAGTTACTTACTGATATTGATGTGGTCTCATTATCAGTGGCAAAATCATGCGAGATTGAAAAATGTAAACTATATCTCCCTGATCCCTCTACATCGCTTACTATTCTTACGCAAAATATTCGCAGTATTAATAAAAACATGGACAACCTTCACATTCTGTTGAAACGGCTGGATACGGAATGTGACATTATTGTATTGACAGAATGTTGGCTTTCTAAATGTCAACAGTACCTTCCATCTCTGTCAGGATACCAAATGTTTAGTAGTAAAACTGTTCATAATCAAAATGACGGGGTAGTTGTTTTTGCCAAACAAAGTCTGAACATATCGGTAGAAGAACCACCGATACAAGACTGTAGCAGATTATTGATAAAAGTGGGCTTAGAAACTGCTATCCTTGCTATTTATAGGCCGTGTGCTTTTAAGCAAACCGATACTTTTATTGCGTCGTTGGATGTTGCACTCCAAAAACTATCCTTATACAAAAATGTAGTACTAACCGGTGATATGAACATAGATATTAACCCAGAAGACAGTAATAGAGTTGCCAAAGACTACCTTAATATGTGCGCATGCAAGGGATTGCTTCCGGCCCATTTGCTTCCAACACATTCGAGTGGATCCTGTTTAGACCACACCTTGCTTAAAACTAACCTCTCATCCATTACCCTTGTAACAGATCCCACAGTTTCCGATCATGGAGCAGTCCTGCTTAGTTTAAAAGTAAATACCCCTAGATCTAAGTGCACTAACACCATTACTAAAATCAATATGAAACACCTTGAACACGCATTATGTCATATTGACTTTAATCCAGTTTACAAAACTGATGATGTGAACATTTCTTTGCCTTACTTTATTAATAAAGTGCAATATGCAATTGTAAGTAATACTTCGAGCATAAAACTAACTAAGAAAAACAATAACCTAAAACCATGGATAACACCCGGGCTAATAAAGTGCATTCGGCACAGGGATAAACTTCACATGCAGGTAAAAGTCTCTCCAGATAATACCATTTTACAAACATCATATAAAAGATATAGAAATTTCTGTAACAATCTACTAAAAAAGTTGAAAAATACGTATAACAGAAATTTACTTGAAGAATCAGGAAAAGACAATAAAAAACTGTGGCGCCATATAAAAAATCTAGCTTTTGTATCAAAACAACATGAATCATCGGCAGAATTATTACAAACGCACGCTTCGCCGCTTACATCAGCAAATCATGTTAATAGTTACTTTTCTAATGTGGGTCAAAAACTTGCTGAGCAAATAAAACGTAATTATAACTCAAACTACAACACTCACGTAAACATGGACTTTGTATCATCGCATTATCAGCAATTAGCTTCATTTGTTTTACTGGATACAGACAAAGACGAAGTCGAAAGGATTATTATGGGGCTGAAAGAAGTCTGTGCGGTTGGATGGGACGGTATCTCAAATATTGTATTAAGGAATTTCAGACACATTTTGGTTCCGCCGTTAACTCATATTTTCCAAATATGCCTCGCTGAAGGTATTTTTCCCGACTATCTGAAAAAAGCTTTAGTTGTCCCAGTACATAAAGGAGGTGACAAAAAAGTAGCTTCAAATTACCGACCTATTTCTATACTATCATCTACATCTAAAATACTGGAAAAAATAATTAATATTAGGTTAATGAAGTACTTAGAGTCTAAAGCGATCCTCTCGGATAAACAGTTTGGTTTCAGACCAAAATTATCTACAACTGATGCTGTACAAGATATGACCGATTATGTATCTCAAGAACTAGACAAAGGAAATCATTCAATTGGTATTTTTCTTGACCTAGCAAAAGCTTTTGATACCGTTTCTGTTCCTATCTTATTGAACAAGCTCGAGAAAATAGGCATTCGAGGTAAGCAGCTTAAGCTTTTTGCAGACTATTTAAACAACCGTTGTCAATGTGTGAAAATTGATAATATTACCAGCTCAGAACTAAAAAATACCCCTTTTGGGGTCCCGCAAGGAAGTATATTAGGACCAACCTTATTTCTTATTTATATAAATGACCTCTGCAGTCTACAACTAAATTCGGGTAAAATTATATCGTATGCTGATGATACCGTACTCCTGTTCTCCGCAAATACATTACAAGATGTTGGGTTATGTGCACAGCAAGGTTTCAATATAGTTAATAGATGGTTACAACATAACTTATTGACATTGAATGCTGACAAAACTAAATACATACGCTTTTCTTTACGCAGCTCAAAACCATCTATAATTATTCCAGATATTTATGCACACGTTTGTAACACGCTTGCAAATTCAAAATGTAATTGTCCAATTATCCGTAATACGAACAATATAAAATATCTTGGAGTAATTATTGATGCTACACTTACATTTAAAAATCACATAGATCTATTATGCAGCAGAGTACGTAAACTGATGTTCATTTTCAAAAAAATTCGTCATTTTGCCAACTCTAAGGTAATAAAACAGGTCTACTATGCTCTGTGTCAATCAATAATTACATATTGTATTACCGCATGGGGAGGTGCGGCTAAAACAGTTTTACTTCCACTGGAGCGCGCTCAAAGAGCAGTATTGAAAGTATCCACATTCCGGCCTATCCTGTTCCCGACCCAAGATTTATATAAATCTTGCAATGTTCTGACAGTGCGGCAGTTATTTATTATGAATGCGTTACTAAAACAGCACTCTAAATTGCCGTATAATAGAGTTGTCACTGATAAGAGACGAAAAGACATCTGTATGGATAATTATAGATTAAGGCATTCGTTTATGTATAGATTTTTTGTATTCCTAGGCCCATTTCTGTATAATAAAGTAAACGCAATTTTGTCTATGTCTGCATTAAAAACGGTACATTGCAAAAATGTTATTACAACTTGGTTGCAAAATCTGTCCTATGATGACACTGAAAAGTTACTGGTTGTTTTAAGTTAAATACTATTTTTATTTCTGTATTGTCCTAGCATTAGTCTGCTAAGTTACCCAATATTTATGTATATTATCAATCTTTGGAATATTATTGTAATAAGCTAATTTGCACATAGTGATACCTGAGATACAGGTTTATCCTAGTTCAGGTCGATCCCATTATTATATACCTACCACTTTAGTATAAGGCTTAATATTGTAAATATGCATTATGTATTAAAATAAATAAAATAAATAAATAAAAAATAAAAATATGCGGGAGAGTTGCACCATGGGGAGGTCGGGAGACATGCTCAGTGGTTCAACTCTCTCTCTATAGTGTTTATGACAGATTTTGGAGTTTGGTTTGTGTTTTGCTTGCTTTATTTATTACAGGTTAATTGGATGAAAAATGCCGTTTAAATACAAGCCCTCTGAAAACACACGCCAAAGAAAAAAACATACCGCCACTGAGTTAGAAAACGCTATACGTGAGGTAAAAGAGGGTGCATCGATAAGAAAAACATCTATTAAGTATGGAATCGATAGAAGTACAATAAGACGTTATAAATTGAATGAAGAAAAACTAAACAAATTTAAAGAAAAAAATAGTCAGTATAAAGAGTCACAAATATTTACTTAAGAAAATAAGAAGAAGGTATTTTTAGGTTACCAGATGACAGAAAGTAATTATGAAGACTGATTGATGATACTATGTCATAAGAATAAGTATAATAATTTAAAAATAAGATTAAGAAAGTTTGATAAAAGGATATAATAATTATTTTGACTTGAAATGTTTAAGAAGAAGTTTTGTTTGATTTTTTTTTGTTAAATAAACAGTAGATAACTGTGTTTCCTTATAATTTTAGTTTCATTTTGTTGTTTTTTCAAATAAATATGTGATTTAAGCTGTTTATTTTTTAATTATCCCCTATAAAAATAAATCGTTTATTCTGTCTCACAGTTTGTTATCTACAAACTGTATACAATTAACAGTATCATCCTATAAAAAAACCATGTTCAACTCTCCCCATATCCCGGGTCAAGTGTCCCCCTGGAGTGGGGAGAGTTGAGCCATATCCCATTTTTCATTGAAGTATGGGTAATATATTTCAGTATTATAAAAGCCAAAAAGTTATTATGCATAAGTAAACCCAAATAAATAAGCTAATGTTTAATACTATAATTGAATCCCTAAGTCTTAATTAAAGAAAATTACGATACTTTAAACAAAAAGGGGTTCAACTCTCCCGGACTCCCCCTATTCTGTGAACCGCATTAAGATTTTCACACAAAAATAGAAAAAAAACAATAAATTTTGGGGTTCCCCATACTTAGAACTGAAACTAAAAAAGTTTTTTTTCGTCAAACCCATACGTGTGAGGTATCTATGGATAGGTCTTCAAAAATGATATTGAGGTTTCTAATATCATTTTTTTCTAAACTCAACAGTTTGCGCGAGAGACACTTCCAAAGTGGTAAAATGTGTGTGTGTGTCCCCCCTGTAACTTCTAAAATAAGAGAATGATAAAACTAAAAAAAATATATGATGTACAATACCATGTAAACTTCCACCGAAAATTGGTTTGAACGAGATCTAGTAAGTAGTTTTTTTTTAATACGTCATAAATCGTAAACCGCAATTTACCTTTCATTCAATCAACTCAAATATAAAACTTAAAAAAAAAACATTTATTTTCATAACCATAAATCTTATGCATAAACCCGGATGTTACGGAACCCTCGGTGAGCGAGTCCGACTCGCTCTTGCCCGGTTTTTTTACGATTCCGTAGCCAAATGGCAAAAACGGAACCCTTATAGTTTCGTCATGTCTGTCTGTCCGTCCGTATGTCACAGCCACTTTTCTCCGAAACTATAAGAACTATATTGTTGAAACTTGGTAAGTAGATGTATTCTGTGAACCGCATTAAGATTTTCACACAAAAATAGAAAAAAAACAATAAAATTTAGGGTTCCCCATACTTAGAACCGAACCTCAATTTTTTTTTTCTTCAAACCCATACGTGTGGGGTATCTATGGGTAGGTCTTCAAAAATGATATTGAGGTTTCTAATATCATTTTTTTCTAAACTGAATAGTTTGCGCGAGAGACACTTCCAAATAGTGAATAGTCCCGGGAAATCCCGGAACCGAAAGTACCGGGAAATACCGGAAATTCGCGTTTCGAATATTTCTAATTTTATAGCATAAAGCTCGATCGCTTAAAGCGGAATACACTAGATACCTAGCATGCACAAGAAGCATGCATGCTACAAGAGCATGCTGCACGATGGTACGGGAGGGGCTGGTGGCGGCCATCGCGTCTTCGGAATGTTGTGCTTTGCGTTGTGATTGTAATTTTGGTGGACAGTGCTTCGCAAAAAAGACTAAAACCAGACTGCTTCCTTTTTGCCAGCTTACGAAACTAAAGACCGATGATGGCAGGATCGCATCTGCCAAACCTGAGCTGTTGAGAGAGATCGAGAGGTTCTATGGACAGTTATACACGTCAACAAGGAACCCCGTTATGGATCTGGCAAACGACCCAAGAGCTAGATTGACCCGACACTATACCGAAGACATCCCGGACGTCAGCCTGTACGAGATTAGGATGGCTCTGAAGCAGCTCATAAATAACAAGGCGCGCGGGTGATGACGGAATTACGGCCGAGCTCCTGAAGGCCGGCGGAAAACACGTTCTTAAGGCCCTTCAGAAGCTGTTTGATTCCTTCATCATACTCGAGGGCAAAACACCGCAGGCATGGAACAGAGGTGTGGTGATACTTTTCTTTAAGAAGGGCGACAATGCCCTTCTTAAGAATTATGGGCCCATCTCACTTCTGAGCCATGTCTACAAGCTTTTTTCGAGAGTCATCACGAACCGTCTTGCGCGCAGGTTTGACTCCTCCCGAACAAGCCGGATTCTGTAAAGGCTTTAGCACCGTAGACCACATACATACGCTGCGACAGGTTATACAGAAGACCGAAGAATATAACCTGCCTCTCTGCTTAGCGTTTGTGGACTACGAGAAAGCCTTTGATTCGATTGAGACATGGGCTGTGCTGCAGTATCTTCAACGGTGCCAGATCGACTATCGGTACATCGAGGTGCTGAAGTGTCGGTACGAAAACGCCACTATGTCAGTCCGACTCCAGGATCAGACCTCGAAACCTATCCTTTTGCAGCGAGGTGTGAGACAGTGCTGAGACTATGGAGGACCTCAGTACAATGCTCGATGACCTCAGTAGAGCCTCCGAAAGAGTGGGTCTTAAAATGAACATGGACAAAACGAAGGTCATGTCAAATGCCCATGTAACACCCACTCTCATAAAGATCGGAGACACTACACTCGAAGTCGTGGACGAGTATGTTTACCTAGGACAAACTGTCCAGTTAGGTAGGTCTAACTTCGAAAAAGAGGTCGATCGTCGAATCCGACTCGGCTGGGCAGCGTTCGGGAAGCTACGCAATATCTTCTCGTCCCACATACCTCAGTGTCTCAAGACGAAAGTCTTTGACCAGTGCGTGTTGCCAGTGATGACTTATGGCACTGAAACGTGGTCACTCACAATGGGCCTTATAAGAAGGCTGAAATCAGGAATGAGGAGATCCGCAGGAGGACCAAGGTAACCGACATAGCCTGAAGAATTGCCAAACTTAAGTAGCAGTGGGCAGGGCACATTGCTCGCAGAACAGATGGCCGAAATGTTCTGGAGTGGCGACCGCGTACCGGAAGACGTAGCGTTGGAAGGCCTCCCACAAGGTGTTCCGACGACCTTGTGAAGGCCGCGGGAACCCGATGGATGCGAGAAGCACAGAACCGGTCGAAGTGGAGGTGCTTGGGGAAGGCCTATGTCCAGCAGTGGACATCTTTCGGCTGAAATGATGATGATGAATTATGTTTATAAATAACAATTTAAAAAATGTCGGTTAAGATTATCTAATCAATAATATTAAGACTGATTAATGCTACCCTTTAATTTAATTTGGTTATGCTGATTTGCAATAGGAGTCATGTTGATTTAAATCATTTGTTTGGAGAAGATGTTTAATAAATGTTTTTGATAAATATTATCTAGGATTAGGTACAAAAATGTTTTAATGTTAATGTCAAAGTCAAAGTCAAAGTCATAGCATTTATTTCAATTAAACCATTAACAGGCACTTTTGAATTGTCAAGAAGTCGGTCAGTCAGAAAATATGAAGCTAGTTGCCCATTCCAAAGCGTAGGTACCAAAAAAAAAAAAAATAAAAAAAAAAAATCAAAATGTTTTATTTCACATAAACCAACATGGGCACTTATGAAACGTCAGAAGCTAGGTGCACGGTTCCAATTGGTCGTTTCCTATGGAGAAGAACCGGCAAGAAACTCCACGGTTACTCTTTTTAAAAATAATTGGCTTTTACAATGTTTCCAGATTACAGTAGGTATGGGAGGACAGCGCAGGCCTGTCAACAAGTACCAAGTACTTGATAGAATAAAAAATGGTCTACAGATCTAAAGTCCATAAGGCCTACAAAGTCCTCACATTTACAAAATAAGAATCTATCAAAAGGATAAATAAAAAAATAAAATAAAAATATTAATAAAAACCTACTAAAACCAAGTGTTATGATTCCCTTTAAAACCACTAAAAGAGGTGAACAATTTGAATTGTCTGTATATAATGTCAAATAGTAAAGTAATTATGTCAAATAGTATATAATGTCAAATAATAAAGAATAATAAAGAAATTATGTCAAAAAGTATGTAAAAAGAAAATAAAATAAAAATTAAACATCGTAATTTGAGAGCAGTTAATAGACATTTACATAGTTATGCCGTTAATGAGAAGCCAGGGAAGCCACATGTGCAGAAGGAATTATTGCCAGACTACCTTGTCTTCAACGTAGTCTTTAATCTTATAATATGCTTTTTTGATTAGGACACGTTTGATGAGGGTTTTGAACTTTCCATCGCTAAGTTCTGTAACCGGCTTTGGCAACTTATTATAAAAACGGATGCTGTTTACAAGAAATGACTTGCTAGTTTTAGTTAATCTAAATTTAGGTAACACAATTTCATTTTTACTACGTGTATTTATATTATGGAAATCGCTTCTTATTTTGAAGAGTCCTAAGTTTCTGCGAACATACAAAATACTTTCTAAAATATAAAGAGAAGGCAGAGTTAGTATATCAATTTCTTTGAATTTGTTTCTAAGAGACTCGCGAGGACCCATTTTATAGATTGCGCGGATTGCCCTCTTCTGTAAAATGAAAATCGAATCTACGTCAGCTGCCGATCCCCACAGCAGAACACCATAAGACATAATACTGTGGAAATAAGCAAAGTATACTAACCTAGCTGTGGCTATGTCTGTCAACTGCCTTATTTTTCTTACTGCATATGCAGCTGAACTTAATCTACTTGAGAGAGCTCTAATGTGTGCGCCCCATTGTAGTTTTGAATCTAAAGTAATTCCTAGAAATACAGTTTCCGTAACAGCATCTAGTCTTTTGCCATCAAGTTCTAAATTCAGACCCACTTGAGGTACATTTGGTAATGAAAACTTAAGACATTTAGTTTTGTTCGCATTAAGTAAAAGATTATTAGCTGCAAACCATTTCGAAAGAACAGCCAGACTATCGTTAACATGTAAGACATCCGTATCTTTTCTATCTATTTTAAAAATAAGGGAAGTGTCATCAGCGAATAAAATTATATCCGACAAGTTAGCCATCATGTAAGGAAGGTCATTAATATAAACTAGAAATAGGAAAGGGCCAAGAATTGAGCCTTGAGGCACGCCCATCTTAACTAGAGACCCCGATGACGTCGCCCCGTTAACGTTTACTTTTTGCTGCCGCTTTGACAGATAGGAAAGAACAAGATCAGCAGCTTGTCCACGAATTCCGTAATGGTATAATTTACAGATCAGTGTATTATGGTCAACGCAGTCAAACGCTTTTGAGAGGTCACAGAAAATGCCAATTGCATCCTGGGACTTCTCCCAGGATTCCAAAATGTGACTGATGAGTTTTACTCCCGCGTCTGTCGTCGACCTACCTTTCGTAAACCCAAACTGGCGACTATGCAAAATCCCATTTGAATTAAAATGTGACAACATCTGGTCCAGCATGATTTTTTCATAGATTTTGCTCAATGCTGGAAGCACAGATATAGGTCTATAATTGGAGGGATCAAACTTACTACCCGATTTGAAAATTGGTACTACTTTACTATGTTTCATTAAGTCAGGAAACGTACCGCTGTCTAAACATTGATTAAATATGCCTGTTAGGGCAGGGGCAATTGTGTCAATAATATCTCCAAGAACCTTAACAGAAATCCCCCATAAGTCTTCAGTGTTTTTTATGTTAAGACTTTTAAATGCTTTTTTAATTGTGTCAACAGAGATGGGTTTGAATGCAAAGCTTGGAATATCCTTATTAAAGTTTTCTTTAAGAAGAGCTTCAGCTAGTATAGGTGATGAGGGGAGAGACTTTGTAACCTCTATTGGGATGTTGGTAAAGAAATTTTCTAGTGTCTCAGCAACTTTTAACTTATCTAAAATGGTTTCATTATCAATTTTTAGGGACAACTCATTCTGATCTCGCTGTTTTGTGTTTGTTTGGAGACATAAACGGTGCCGGTGTGTACTGGACGTTGCTCATAACTCTGAGCAGTGTTTACAGATGATGTACAGTGTGTAAATACAACTACAAATAATGATTAACATAAAACAAAATACTCCCCGGGTTCGATGAATTCAAATCCACAATCCAAACGTTGACAGCCGGTAGATGATTTTTCGTAATATCGATTATTATGGATTATCACGACAAAAAACAAGGCACAAACACTGCGTGAGACACTTTATATAACGATTCTACGATAAACAATAGTTTTAAAACAAAATAAACACAATTTATTAATATTCTAAAATAATTTAACTAAGAGGTCGTTTTTTCACGACCTGTCACCAGTGTTGCCAGCCTAAAAAATATCTATCTCCCAAATACCTATGGAGAAGAACGGGCAAGAAACTCCATGGACACTCTTTTTAAATTATGTTTTACAAAAATATTAGTACATCATTACTTTTGAATTTAAAATTATATAATGTGAGAACGATGTAATAAATAAAAAAGACGTAAAACGTTAAAAGCGTCCAGAGTACAACAAATAGTACTTAACAAAACAACAATCCAAAAATAAAATAATTAAAATTAAACCGAGGCAGCTAAGAGATGACCAGCCCCAACTGACGGCGCCCGTTCACGAACATGACGCATAGATCAGCACCATTTAGCTCAACCATTTTGAAGGGAGCTAAATGATCCAACACACACGTCACCGTCAGCGAGACAATTGAGTGAGCATGACATACTATCAGCCGCCAGGGCACATTCAAGTCAACGAAATACATACACACATCAAAAGTGTCTAGGGATCAACATATATTTTTGCAATAACTTTTCTCCTGATTGATATTAATTAAAATTTTCTTCAAGGATTCATCAAATAAAGTGTTTTCGTTTGTCACAGTAACGATAAACCAAGTCACCTTTGCATTAATAAAGAAATTTGCCATTTTCCTAATAAAGGGATTTTTGACATTTGAACCACTAACACAAAAGTTCGAAAAAAAGACTGAAATAACAGTTTTCTTTAAAATTTTATTGGGTAACTTAAACAATTAATAATCCGTGTTTCTACCGCGAACACTAACAACACAAGAACATCGGTTTGGCATACTCAAAATGAGTTCATCCAAATCACGCTGTGGAATGGCCGCCCATGTTCGTTGCAACAACAAAAAAAGGTCTTCTTGCGACTGGATACCTTCCATATTCGGCAGAGCTCTTCTCTGTAGCATATCCCATGCATGCTCAATCGGGTTCAAGTCTGGCGACTGAGCAGGCCAGGGCAGGACATTGATGTTAGCTGCGGCGAGAGTCTGTCTTACAACTCTTGCGGTGTGCGGTCGTGCATTATCATGCATTAACTGAAATAAGGGACCGATTTGCACTTGTAGAGGAACGATGACGTCTGATACAATCGTCTCAGCATAAATTTGAGCGTTGAGGTTGCCTCTGATCCAAATCAACTCAGTTCTTCCGCCGATCCAAATACCCGCCCATACCATTATGGTTCCACCACTATAAGGATGGACTTCCTGGCAGGATTTTAATCGCTGTTGGCGTCCAGGGGTTCTCCAGTGTCGTATACGTCTTGTATCCGGTCTCATACCAAAACGAGACTCATCAGAAAAGCACACGAAACGCCATTGTTCTTCTGCCCAATTTCTATGTTCAAGAGCCCATTGATATCGAATCCTACGATTGTGCATTGCTATAGGTGGTACCCGTAGCGGTCTTCGGGAATGAAGGTTCACTTCATGCAAGCGGTTTCTGACTGTTTGGTCGCTAATTAAGTTCCCTGAAGAGTGATGAAGCCTCACGGCTAACATCATGGCGGTTATTGTTGGAGCTCTTCGAGTTAAGATTTGAATGTATCGGTCTTGTCTCCGTGTGGTGCAGCGATACCGTCCTCCATGGCGCTCAGCCACGGTACCAGTGCTTCGGTAACGTGTCCAAAGTCGACTGATAACACTCTGACTTGTATTCAGAGCTAAAGCCACAGTACGTTGCCGGGAACCAGCTTCTATCATTCCCACGGCTCTCAGCATTTCTTCCCTGCTTAAATGACGTCGCCGCTCCATAATAACGTTGGTTTTAATCAGTAGTAGGGAAACAGTAGCACTAATAATGTCTTCAATGCGTTGTATGTTTTTATAGGGAAAATATTGACAGCTGATTTTCATCTTTTACTCGAATTTGATTCACAGTTCCTGATTCAAATTATGAAATGCACCAAAAAGGATCCATATAAATTTATAAAATCATAAATTTATTACAAAGCCACATCTCAATCTCAAGAAATCCGCATAAAAATGCTTGATCCCTAGACACTTTTGATGTGTGTATTAATACTCGGTAAATGGTAGCTATAGGGTACATAGAACTCACATCTGTGCTATGCAATTATACAATACAAAGGAAATTGAGTCTATACAATGCAAAGATAGTCTTACAATCTTCGACAGCTAGTAAGTAATAAAGATGTTGCTGGTAGAACATGCGCAGTTACCAATAAAACAAGAAATAAAACGTTTTATTTGATTTAAATGTTTTTATTTTGCCCTGTCATTTCGTCTTTCTTTTACTTTCTCCGTTTCAACTCTTCATCTTTTAAAGGCTTACTTAAAGTATCGAAAGTACCGGGAATCCCGGTTCTTTAGCGAGAAGTTCCCGAAAATCCCGGTTCTTTAAAACAGAACCGGTTCTGCATTCCCTACTTCCATAGTGGTAAAATGTGTGTGTGTCCCCTGTAACTTCTAAAATAAGAGAATGATAAAACTAAAAAAAAATATATGATGTACAATACCATGTAAACTTCCACCGAAAATTGGTTTGAACGAGATCTCGTAAGTAGTTTTTTTTTAATACGTCATAAACCATAAACCGCAATTTACCATTCATTCAATCAACTCAAAAATAAAAATTAAACATTTAATTTCATAAACATAAACCTTATGCATAAACCCGGATGTTACGGAACCCTCGGTGCGCGAGTCCGACTCGCTCTTGCCCGGTTTTTTTATTGGTGCGATTCTTTGACCTTTTTGTAATCATAAGCATGATGTTTTAGATCTATTTAGGCCCCCCCGACATTAGGCGTGCGCCGGGCGCGAGCGTTCCTCGAGCGTGTGTCCGACGTGCGTGCCGCGTAGTCAATTTCACTGCGCGGCGCACGTCGGTCACACGCCCGAGGAACGCTCGCGCCCGTCGCACGCCTAATGTGGGGGGGGCCTTAGTGGATCATGCATGACATTGTAGGAGTACTCAAGAGGGAACAGGGCGTGCGATTCTCTATACAAATGTATTCCCTTTTCTTCCTGAATAATGCCTCTAGAGCAATTTTTTTTCATAAAGTCAAGGTTTACTGTAAACACGTCCCTGTCATTTTCTTTTTTTCAGCAACTAATTGGTAACGAAAATTATGACCCTTTAAAAATTACAAAAAAAGCCCTATTTTTACCGCCGTGTTTAGAGGACTATCAGACAAATTAGAAAAGTTTGTAACATAAAAAAAATGTTAGGAACATAAACATACTATTTCTTACAATGTTAATGTAAAAAAAAATGATTTGGATAAGTTTTTGATGAGAAAAAAGGGGAAATACGAAACGTCGACCTCGTCAAAATGTTTGGGATAATTTCGGTCTGAACTGCAGCTAATATTACTCACTACGAGGACAGACTTGAGGTAAGGCGACGGCAATAGTTTCTTAAAATACTTATTAGGGTTCCGTAGCCAAATGGCAAAAACGGAACCCTTATAGATTCGTCATGTCTGTCTGTCTGTCCGTCTGTCTGTCTGTCTGTCTGTCCGTCCGTATGTCACAGCCACTTTTCTCCGAAACTATAAGAACTGTTGAAACTTGGTAAGTAGATGTATTCTGTGAACCGCATTAAGATTTTCACACAAAAATAGAAAAAAAACAATAAATTTTAGGGTTCCCCATACTTAGAACCGAAACTAAAATTTGTTTTTCATCAAACCCATACGTGTGGGGTGGGGTATCTATGAGTAGGTCTTTAAAAATGATATTGAGGTTTTTATCATCATTTTTTTCTAAACTGAATAGTTTTCGCCAGAGACACTTCCAAAGTGGTAAAATGTGTCCCCCCCCCTATAACTTCTAAAATAAGAGAATGATAAAACTAAAAAAAATATATGATGTACATTACCAAGTAAACTACCACCGAAAATTGGTTTGAACGAGATCTAGTAAGTAGGTTTTTTTTAATACGTCATAAATCGTAAACTGCAATTTACCATTCAATCATTCAACTCAAAAAAAAAAAAACATTTAATTTCATAAACATAAACCTTATGCATAAACCCGGATGTTACGGAACCCTCGGTGCGCGAGTCCGACTCGCTCTTGCCCGGTTTTTTTCAAATTCCTGCAGGCCCCGTCCCCCCAAGTAACATTTTAGGTTTTAGAAAGGTTTTGAAAAGATTCTAGAACCTTTGTATGGATATCTGCTCGTAAGTCTTAATAGACTTAATAACGTTATATTCATTCATTCATCAGCCGAAAGACGTCCACTGCTGGACATAGGCCTCCCCCAAGTTATGGGGGGGTTTGCCTTAATCGCCACGCTTGGCAGGCGGGTTGGCGAACGCAGTATGGTATGGTGGTGGAATGCATAGAGAACGCTGCTGCCCATTCTCCGGTACGACCCTTAGTCGCCTTTTACGACACCCATGGGAAGTATGGGGAGGTGTTATTCTTTAAGTCCGGCACCACACAGACACGTTGTATTAACCTTTTAATAACCTCCTGAATGCAAAAGGGGCCCATGTTTTAGAACCTTTCTGGGAGCTACAGCAAAACCTAAAGCTCAAATCCAGAACCTTTCGAACTACTTACACAGAACCCAAATATAACCTTCACAACCTTCATTTAATGTTAATATAACCGTGTAAAGCAGCTTTTAAGTTCTAAATTAGTCATGGATGTAACTCAATGACAACTTAAAACCTTTTTGATGGACATGAATAAATGCCTTTCCGGGACTCTCAGATTTTAAAATGTTTCTGTGTAAAAAATTTTCTACACAGAAACACCAATCGTGGATATAAATACTTATTTATAATGGCGCCATTCCCTGTCATTATACCAAGTTTCAAAATGGCTAGATGTAAGTAAGTGTTATAATCATAAATAGCTTGCTGAAGTCAGGGAAAATCAAAAAAATAGTGCGACTGGCACTTTATCGTGACACTTTAGGATAATAGTGCTGTATACTAGACGGGCCTTCCGAAAGTAAAAAATTTAGAAGATATTTTAATGAAATAAAAATTATAAAATTAGGTGGTTGGTAGTAAGTTGCATTAGAAATAAAACTTCTATTCATATAAAAAACATATATTTTAAATCACATAGCACACGTTACTTAAATATGCCTTATTGACTTAAATATTGCTTTTTGTTTAGATTTTTTTTTTTTATTTCAGTGAAGAAAATGGCTGGCGTTAGGAAATTACTAGAAAGCATTACAATTAACCTTTTCAGAACTGTAACAGCATAAAACTCTTATTGTTTACGAAAATAAGAGCTAAAGTTAATCTCGCTGAGCTACTTAAAACGATAAGGCTCTTTTCGCAGCTTTACGTTTATCTCCAGGAGTCCTTCAAGACTTGCGAGTCGCGAAAAAAACCTCTACGCACAATTATTTGCTTTTAAGTTTTGGTTGTAGGAGGACGTGCGTTCGACGGTTCGACAAGAGTGCTGAAACTTCCACTCCGTTTTTTTGATAACACTCTGTGTCGGTTCATTTTGCAAGACAACGTAATGCTTTGAAGTCGCGGACACCACTAACATTTTTAGAGGATGCATCTAAAACTTTAAAATATTCTTGTAGGACTTTAAGCATGCCTTCAGCTCTTAAAAATTGCTTATTGGTTTGGGTTTTCACTACACAGTCCTAATTTGTTTATCTAGACAACTCTAATACAGCCTAAAAGTTGAAAGTAGGTTTTAGAAATTACTAATAAGCGATTTCAACATTCCATAACTTTATGGTTATATCAAAGTTAAAAATTAAACCTTTAGATCTCACTTTAGAATAATGCTAGCCTTTTCAGAACTTAATCAGGAGTCTACGACAACTATAAGATCCTAGGACTATATGCTCTTGTAACACAAGTCAAAATAACGTTAATTTAAACTCTTGTCATCGGCTCCAAGGTTGTAATTATTATTACAACCTTGGAGCCGATGACAATTTTATTAGTTTTGGGCAATTAGTTTTAGGACTTATTAACATTCTCAAGTACTTAATATGACCAGATAGCAAAGCATTAACCTTTTTACGACCCTTATAAAACCTAAAGGCATTTTTTACAACCTAGGCCCGAATTAAATGTTACCCCTTAATACAGCTTATTGTTTTATATTTACATTGACCATGCGCCCCAACGTCATACATTTTATCGTTCACACAATGAAACATCAAGCTATACATTTCCAGTTTTAGTTGACCTCGCATTGTATAGGCTTTTCGTATATTAACTAGACAGTTTATATTTTTATAGCTTGATATGTCGTTATGCCTATCTAAAACATACAAGCTTCAGTATATTTTCCTTCGCTACCTAAATGTACAGTAAAATAGTTTCAATCAAAATCACAAATATATAGAGCCGGTTATAATATATTCTTTATTTCGGACTACTCACAATCCGAAATAAAACCATGACTTAAAAACTATATTAGTAAACTTTTACAAACTAAAAGTGACGTGACACACATTGGCACGTGCCTCCGTACCCAGTGTCTCATAAAGGGACTGTCCACTTTGTCTAATAATGTTATCAGGATACTGTTGGAGCTTCCGCGCAATCTACCCATTATTGACACCGTTCTCTTCCTCATAATGCCATGAAAATCGTCAACACGGGCTTCCGCGAATATCTGCAAAGCACATCAAATTCGTGCGAAATTTCTGTGGACTTAACAACTAGTACAGCTTTAAAACACAACTGCGGTGCTATTCTGTAAAAATCTCACCGTGAAAACTTAGGTGAAGTGAGCGTGGAGTGAGCTGTCAAAAGTGTCAATTCCTAACAAAACAAACTCACTTCACCTAAGTTATCACGGTGAGATTTTTACAGAATCGATCGGCTGTATTTTACTTGTGTGTTGTGATAAATTGGGAACGTCAATATCAAACTCAGTTTTGTCGTGAACACACCTCAACAACAAGTTGATCTCTTTGTTCCGTCACGTGAATCAAATAAAACACACCAAGAAATTCATCAATTCAAGAAGCGAACTGAACAAAGTGTTGTCGAAGTCACGCATTCAGGAAAATAAAATGGGTCAGGAAGTATCTGTGAAACTATAAACAAGTCTTCTATCACGATTTTTTTATGTTTATGCTCTATGCGTAAATGTTATCTCAACAATGTAACTGTTTCAAACCGTAAATAAAAGCACCCTTATCTCCTGATTGTTCTCAAAGCATATCAAAACAAGCAGGACGACCGTGAATCATTATAAGCTTACATGGTGAAAAAATAACTAGTTTATTACCTTGAGTATTATTCTTTGTGCAAAATTGTCCCTCGATTGTACCGCACTGCAGTATAGTTGCTAGGATAATTATTCTGTCAGAACAAAATTAAACACAAAATACTATTACAAAGCACTAAATATGGTCATTATATTCGCACATAATGTACAACAATAGATGATTACCTATATGTATATATATCTACATATAAAGTGAGGTACGCAAGTTGATTAACATTTTTTCTCATTAATTAATGACAGATTGATAAGAACTATATCTAAAGAAATACACACAACGCCAAATTGAAATTCTAATGCTAACTGCAAAGATGTGTCGCCCCGAAAGCATTATCGTGTTCGGCTTAAGGATCACATTTGCATATTATTATTATATGTCCACAGTTTGCTGCTCATCGTCTTGAATTTCTGAGAATACCGCACTATGGCCCTTTTCCTTGCTTAAATTAATATGTTCATCTGTGATGAGAGATCTTTTGACATACTTAGTAAAATTATTCAAGAACGAGCTAAGTATTTATTGAATTTTTATTACCTATTATTATTTCGTTGCTTCACCATACAGACGATTTTTTTGAGCAGCCGTCAGCTGTGTGAGTTTCATATTATATGTTACCGTTAGAATACGGAATATGTTAGAGTGTAGATTAACAAGTTAATCTGCACTCTAACTGATTTCGTTAGCGGTAACATATAGGTATAGTAGTCAAACTCACGCAGCTGACGGCTGCACCGCGTCCCTTATTGTAGGTACCGCTACAGGGAGCGAGCACTTTCAGGAAAAGAAATATAATCTGAGACAACCACAAATGTAAAATTTTTATCCTCAGAGTTATTATTATTATCGTTCCAAAAGGAACACTGCATACTGGCCGGGTATGCACTCATAGGTACCTCTACGAGTACATAAACCTGCCAGTATTATTTTAGTATTAGTAAAAGTTACTAGAGTTACTAGAGCTTAGTGTTTACAATCGAATATCTCCGTTTCTTTTATGGCGACTTTTGTCCTATATTCGCGTGTAACAAAGCAAACACAGCTAGAAATAAGTAAGCCTTTTTTTGGGTGGGAAATCATCAAATGACCCCTCCCGCTCTGTGCGGAGCGGACGGAGTGTCAGACTCTTACTGACTAAAACCCACCCGTGTTCCTTCCTTAGCCATATCCTTAGCGGTAATCCTTTCGGACAATCCCGCTGATCAAGTAAGCGTTAGGAGTAAAATAAAACAGTATTTTAGAAGTAATAGTTCATTCGTATACAGCAAAAAACTAAGAAGTAATATCAAAAAACTGGCCAAGTGCGAGTCGGACTCGCACACGAAGGGTTCCGTACCACAAGGCAAAAACGTCGAAAAAAACATGTTTGTTGTATGGGAGCCCCCCTTAAATATTTATTTTATTCTAATTTTATTATTTATTATTAAAGTTAAAATACAACTGAGTATTTTGTGAATATTTCAAGTGCCTACCTGTTACCATTTTTGATATCGAGCAAAAAAGGGCAAAAAAATCGCGTTTGTTGTATGGGAGCCCCCTTAAATATTTATTTTATTTTGTTTTTAGTATTTGTTGTTATAGCGGCAACAGAAATTCATCATGTGTGAAAATTTCAACTGTCTAGCTATCGCGGTTCTTGACATACAGCCTGGTGACAGACAGACAGACAGACGGACAGACGGACAGACGGACAGACAGCGAAGTCTTAGTAATAGGGTCCCGTTTTTACCCTTTGGGTACGGAACCTTAGAACAGACCAGTAGAAATTACATATAAAAAACTGGCCAAGTGCGAGTCGGACTCGCACACGAAGGGTTCCGTACCACAAGGCAAAAACGCCGAAAAAAACATGTTTGTTGTATGGGAGCCCCCCTTAAATATTTATTTTATTTTAATTTTATTATTTATTATTAAAGTTAAAATACAACTGAATATTTTGTGAATATTTCAAGTGCCTACCAGTTGCCATTTTTGATATCGAGCAAAAAAGGGCAAAAAAGTCGCGTTTGTTGTATGGGAGCCCCCTTAAATATTTATTTTATTTTTAGTATTTGTTGTTATAGCGGCAACAGAAATACATCATGTGTGAAAATTTCAACTGTCTAGCTATCGCGGTTCTTGAGATACAGCCTGGTGACAGACAGACAGACAGACGGACAGACGGACAGACAGCGAAGTCTTAGTAATAGGGTCCCGTTTTTACCCTTTGGGTACGGAACCCTAAAAAAACAAGCACATTAATCCCCTCACGATACGTGCGGTCACTGTGACGTACATGTTGCGAGCCACCGGTGTGCCCCGGGCCGCAATATACCCGCAGACTTATACCAGGGCTTGAGGCATTCCGCTTCAACTGCATCAAAGTCTGGGTTAAGTTATCGTTTTGACGGAAACACAGTATGCCCTTTGTACACGGCAAGGTTTCTTTACGGTACGCCGTATGATAATAATAATAATAATAAATCTTTATTTTCAGACCATTGATCCATAGAAGATTTACATAAAACACGTTAAATAAAAATAACAAGAAAAAATAACAAATAAAAACTAATCTAATTAAAACATACAAAACAAAAACCTAAAAAATAAAAATAAAAACCTACCTTATATATTTGAATGACGGTCTGTGCACCGCCATCCAGTGACCTATTATTTAAATAAATAAATTACAAAATTATAAACCGTGTCGTAGAAAAAACGTGTTCGTCAACAAGTGACTTCCAATAGTGGTGAGTGACATTGACGACCGTGCCTTACACGGCGGCAGCGTAACGTGTACGTGAAAAACGTGTGCGTACAAGGAGCCCGACGGATCAGTATTGTGAGTTTGAATACAAAGTTAATCTGTCGAAGACTATGGGCAAAAATACAATATGTCGCTCTTTTACTTTGACATACAATACTAAATCTCGTCAAATTACTTCTTACCTCTATAGGCTGTATTAAACTTGCACTGGGACTATACATAAATGTTCTTATAAATGGCCTCCGTTCGCACACATAATTAAAGACAGCGTTTGCCCACACATCATAAGACTACTGAATATTGTATGCGCTGAGTGCTCAACGAATTATTCCTCATTTACTAACCTCACGGGGTGGTCAAAGTGCACTTATGTGCCTATGAGAATTAATAGCTAATTTGTAGTTGTAAAGAGACAGTTTCACGCCAACTGATTTTTCATCAACAAGGGTTCGTCAACATCAATTATTACCGTTTCTCGATGATGAAAATCCAAAATCAAAGTAAAGGTGAACGTAGAGGAAGAGTCCTTATGTTTAAGAATAAAGTTTGGTAAGTTTAATAATTTGATGAATTCAGTGGAAGGGGCGAGACGAGTCTTCTTTGAAAATCATATTAGCTAGTTAAATAAATTAATTATCTTAATTCTATCTGCTTCTCGGACGCAGATCGTAAGAGTTGTGTATAATTTTATTGATGAATGAAATCAGCTTCTAATTACTCCGTCCAATTTAACTTAAATGAGAATGTCTGCCTATTAAAAGTTTGTAAAAATGTGTACAGGCTAAAATATCTTCGCTTGAAAAAGAAACATGGTACAATGTGGACTGTGCGTGTTCGATTTTCAAATGTTCAAATTGTCTTTCTTTTATTTTTGGTCACTACAAGCTTAGTTTTGTTTGTTATTGTTAATTTATTTATTGTTAATTAATGTATTTTTAAATGAAGTCGGGAAGTCATAGTATAAAAAACAGTTAGTAAACAAAAAGGAGGTGTGTGACAATTAGGTATGCCATGCATTATTATTTAAATTACGTCTTTGACCAATAATTCTACAGATTAAATGAACGTGCATTGATTATATTTGGTGCGAGACAGAACTGCGAATGTACACAATCATTCACCTGAAGCTTAGCGAGTCGACGACTTGAACACTTACAGATTTGCCGTAGATTTTGTTTTTATTTTACCACAAACTACAGAATGTAACACTCTGAATTTGGTTAACTAAATCCTGCAACAAATGCCATTTTAATTTAATCCTACCTACCATTTTATGAATACTCACGCCTACGGTAGAGCGTTCTGATGCAGAATTGCGCTATTTGTATTTGTAGCACTTGAAATTAAAATAGATATTTACGATGTAGGTTACTATGTAAGAATGAGCTATGGTGTCTAAAGATGTTTGTTCTGTGAGTTAAAAGTAATACTCTGGTTAGGTGGTCCGATGAACTTGTGAAGGCCGCAGGAAGCTGTTGGATGCGAGAAGTACAGAACCGGTCGAAGTGGATGTGCTTGGGGGAGGCCTATGTCCAGCAGTCGACGTCTTTCGGCTGAAATGGTGATGATGATGAATACTCGGTTTCCGGATCGTTTTCGCAATGATACGAATACGTTTTCTGTCAGACTTGAAAATGTTCTGAGCTTAAAATTACCGTTTCAAAACTTAACGATCATAATTTCAAAAGTGCGAAAACAGCTCGCCCCTGAGAACTAGTAAATATGCAGCACAGTTGTTTATAAAACTGTTCTACCGCAATAAGTGCTTTTATTGCTCACAAAAGAGCAAAAATATCAACACCGCCAACACCTTTTGCAATTTAAATGTAAATCTCGCTCGTCGGAAATACGAATCTATAGGATTTTAAGAGTTGTATGTCTATAAAAAAAAGTTATTTAAAAAAATCAAAAAACCCGACTGCGGTAAAAAACTTAGGTAAGTTAAAAGAAACTGAAAAGCTAAAAACAAGCCCATTTTAAATTAAATAAAAGTTGGAAGCAGGCGGGACCCACATCATTTTTATTGTATTTTCAAATTCAAATGGGTCCCGCCTGCTTCCAACTTTTATTTAATTTAAAATGGGCTTGTTTTTAGCTTTTCAGTTTCTTTTAACTTACCTAAGTTTTTTACCGCAGTCGGGTTTTTTGATTTTTTTAAATAACTTTTTTTATTTCCAGTTTTTTAGTTTACAAATTTGAAAGATTTCGCAGACGATTTAGTTCTTGGTGGGTGTTTTTTGCGAATTGTCACTTCGAATTGCTTTTAAGTATATATGTTGTATATATTTTTGTAACCACCTTTTAAAACCCTTTATTTTGACACCCCACTCGATAGGTTTTGAAAAAAAAAAAAAAAAATTTATATGGCGTCCAGTAGTCGCCATATTGAATTTTAACTAACGTCATGTCTTTAGTGACACTCGCCGGACTAAGAGGAATCGATTAACGTGTGAATCATAAAAATCGGCCCAGGCGTTTGGTCTGTATAGTGCTTCAAAGGAACATATAAACATACATACATACATACATAGGCTGATGAACACATTACCACTCCTTTGCGTCGCGCAGTCGGGTAAAAATTGTAACTATGTCATGTATTTTGGTTCGAGTAAATCATGTCGTGTTTGCAAAAAGAAGAAAAGAAATATGTCCTCATTCGAAGATTTGCTTATTCCTACGAGTCTATTTTCTCATTCTTCGTGTAGATTCCAGCGCGGGGGGAGGCTGACGAATATCTTCATAAATAATTCGACAGGGCGTTTCGTAAGTCTGTTGTTGAACTTTAGAATGAGGCTTCGAAATAAGAAAGGATTGTTACGCTGACCTTTATTCAAATATGAGTTCAAGCATATCTTTAATTCCTCTAAAATGATGAATTAGAATGAATACTTATAAAATAATAAATGTATAAGAGCTCTCTGTGTAAACACTGAAGTATCTGAGATGTTTAGGTAGTCTTACCGTTTAATATAAAATTGCTTAAATATTCAAACGAATACTACAAATGTTTTGGGTTTTACAATGCATAATGAACAAATTTAAACATTTTATAATAAATTGGTTTTATTGATAGCTTACATCTGGCTTTTTGGTAGAGATAGAAAAATAATTTCGTGTTCGGAATAACATACCGATGGCCGATGGGGCCGTTGGTTTGTGGAACGCTCTGGATTGGCGACCCCGTACTGGAGAAGTAGCATTGGAAGGTGTCCTACAAGGCGGACGGATGACCTTGTTAAGGCCGCATGAATCCACTGAATGTGAGAAGCACTGAATTGGCTGTGCTTTGGGGAAAACTATGTCCAACAGTGGAAATGACGATGTAGTGGAGTTAAGCCTGAACAGACTCGAGGGCACACTGGTCAAGGTGCTGAGTCTGCTGTCCGTGTACGGGTTTTAACGTGACGTATGATGCGCGAAGAGCAGCACTGTCACCGGGACCCAGTTCATGCATAGTTCTGTTTCTAGGGTTCCGTACCTCAAAAGGAAAAACGGAACCCTTATAGGATCACTTCGTCCTCTGTCTCTTTTTCTCAGGAACATGTAGAGTTATCAAGTTAAAATTAATATCAAATACTCAAGGCTGCAATCCCTTGAAGCAGTAAAAAAATATAGCTTCTAAGTCGACGCAATCAAAAGATAAGGGCGTTTATGTTCCGCTTATGCCGCATATTTTAACACTCACTCACAATTTTGTTTAAATCCGATTCCTTTCTCACTATGAGAACTTTGGAGTTGGTGTTTTTGAGTACGTGAATTTTTCCGTGTTTCACCCAAACGAACTCGTAGTTCTTATCCTTGGCGATGGTTTTAACTTTACTTAGCAGCTTCTTGTATTCTACACTAAGGTGGTCATTAACAAACACACGCTGGGAAGTACCTTGGAACCCGATATCAGAGGTGGATAAATTCTTTTCTGCTCGCGCTGCCGCTATAAAATCTTCTTTGACGTATCTGTTCATGAAACTCACTATAATAAGTTTATCGTTGGAGTTGAAAATGGGCACCCTCGAAATGTAGTTGATCAGTGTTTTGGGACAGCTATAGTTCACTTTACGAGCAATGGCTTCAATAATCGTGAATAAATTCTCATCTTTTCTCACAGGAACTCCCTTGATTTCAACATTATTTAATCGAGAACGCTGATCATTTGATGAGAGTTCGAACTTCACTTTTGACAAGTCCGTCTGCAAGTCATTTATAGTCAACTGCATCTTCTCAAGTTCAGATACTTTGGTTTCAACTTCAGTAATCCTCGCATCTAATTCCTCGAGTTTGCCATTAGTACCTTGACATGTCGATTTCAGCTCAGATAGCTCTTCCTTAATCACCTTAATGTCATCACTTAGTGCCGGTAAATTAAGCAACTGACGCTTCATGTCCCGAATTTCAATCAGGATGGTTTCAAGGGACGCTTGATCAGAAGTGGGTACAACTGGAGATGAGATTCTACAAGCTGAGAACTTCCACTGTGCCATTCTAGTAGCACCCAGCTTTCTCCATCCAGCTTCAGATATGTTTGCACATCCAAAATCTAAATACTTCTTGCAGCTCCCACACTGGACGCCATCGTTGAACTGCACGCTACACAATTCGCACGTTTTCATTGTTAAAACACCGAATGTAAATAATGAAGAGAAGTGTGAAAAAGGTTGACGATCTATTTAATTGACCGCGGCGCGTACAGTACGACTGAGTGTCCACAGACGAGTCATGTAGCACAAGTAAAGGAAAAATCTGAAAACCGTAAATTTGTAGTTACATACCTACAAATTTGTACAGAACCCTCTGTGCGCGAGTCCGACTCGCACATAACAGGTTTTTTATTTCCCGAGACGAAGTCACATCTCTATGTAAGGATCACGATAAACCTTTGAATCAATTCCACTTTATGTGTCGTGTATCCTCGATTGCGTTGAATTATTGTTCTAGAGCAAATAGGGGTAATAAATTAAGGTAGCATAAACATAAGCAATCTATGTTATTTATGGAATTTTACGCACACTTTTCAATGTAGGCAGAAGTTTAGTAAATGACTGTTGTTCTGCTACAGGAGAATATGGACTCCATCAATAATCGGCCTTTAGATGGTATTCAATTAATCATAAGGTGCAGACGCCAGCACATCAAGTTACTACAATCTGTCAAATTTCTTTAATAGATTTTCAACTTTATCGCTAAAGCATTAGGTTCAAGGTTGATTGGGGAAATTTTTGTTTCGGATAGCTTGATGAGCTAGCGTCTGTACAAGTTGTAAGTATGGACAGGCAGGTGGGCCCGGCCACAAATATCTCACGATCCATCATCATCAGCCGCTTGCAAAATAACAAGGCGCCTTCAGGAAATGAATTAGGATTACAAAGGAATAAATAGCTTTTCTGCCACACAACAACAACACACGAAAAGAGACTGTTTCGACTGCTGAATTGCATTATTTCATCATGCTGTTTTTTGTTGTATTTTTTTATTCGGAGGATTTAGTTTTTAGTTTTAACCATTAATCACAATCGAATGTATTTATATATTAATCTAGGTAATAATGTACAATTAGCGCTAACAGTTGCCATTTACAAGCTTCCACAAATTAAAAAGTATGTACCTAAAGTTAAAAGAAATAAAAATACACACAATATATACCTACCTACATAACGAGTGATACCTACATAAGATCAAAAGTCGAATGAAGATAATATGATTGATAGTTTCTTGTGTGCGTAATGAAACGGTTACAAATATTGTTGATTCGTTAACATTATGTTCTTACCCTATCAAATTATAAAATGAAAAAATAATAAAAGTAAAAATGGTAGCTGGATTAATGTTTTTCATTGTAAAAATATCACAATGGTGATGTTCTAATGGTTTTTTTTTTTGGTATTTTGGTTGCCAAACACGAATTAATCAAAGCAAAAGCTTTTCCGGGGCATTATTTTGTAAGACAGAAATAATTAAATTACCACAAAGTCAGCACTGCAAGCCAAGACCACGCTTCTTATACTCGTATCTCAAACTAAAACCCCGGAATTAGAGAAAGCAGTGCAGTAGGCATATGTGACAAGTAAATATTCTAATTAGAGCTCTGGAGCGTGTTAGAGATTCAGGCAAAAAGCTCGAGTAAGACCTAGAAATTATTGTACACCGTCTGAGAGACTTAGTGAATGAGTTTAGGTAAGTACGTAAGATGTCTTGGGAAGTTTTAAACAAATGCTTTAAATGAGCTCAAAGTCAGCCGCCATCTTAGATTTTCATTTTGTTCTCACCTTCGGATTTAGCATCCTTAAAAACTATGAAAATGACACCCATTATGGAAAACTTGAAAATATACGCATCCGCCATCTTGGATTTTCATTTCGAGCCCAACTTTATTATCAGCGACCTCGAAAACCATGAAAATGACACTCATATCGAAAAAAATAAAGAATCTAAGTAAAAATAATTAGAAAAAGTCCAGTCGCGCAAAATCCAATCGCGGAAATACCTTTTTGCGCAAGTGGGTTCGCGAAAGAGTCTTTCGCGGAAATGTCTTTCGCACAAAAATAATAGAAATAGAAAATTTAACTTATTATTTATTTTATTTTATTTATTTGAACTTTTTACTCGAATTGAATACAGTCACTTGCTTAGGACATCCTTATCTTAGCAAGTAAAAATTTATTAGAAATACCTTTCATTTGTTTACCCTTAGTTCGTGTAAATACAGTTTTAGCACAAGTAAATGAGCAACCTAAAAGTTCGGTCTTTGAGTTGTTTTAATAAGAATATCTAATCATAAAAATATAATGTAAGCACTTTCAATAAAAAGATTTTCCTTCCTAGGAGCCGAAACAAGTTTCCGTTTGCTCAGCTAGCAGTTTGTTAGATTTTTATTTCTGATCAATTTGAGGCAACGACCGATGTAACGATGACATTCAATTTTAATATTAGTTTTTCTCGTATACAATCACAATTATCTACGTCCTTATTCCCAGTAAAAAGTCATCTTCCTTACAATAATAGAATATTCTTCCGTCGCATGTTGTGGGAACTGCAAATATATTTTTATTTCAGAAATTAAAGACAGGCAAGGTTGCGCAGGTGACAATGCTTTTGTCTAAGAAATGTTTCTGACTTGTCTATGCGTAAATACCTTTGCCTCTCACGCGGTCGTGGCGCTCGCAGCCATACTGGAATAAAGTCATTGGGACGTCAAAGTTAAGGCTTCCTCGTAGAGTGATTCCATCACTCTAAGTACGTACGTACTACGTACTACTACTACGTATTCCGTAGTTAGTACTGTGAGAGGTTTCAATCAATGCACTCCAGTAATCGCTAGCTGTATGTGAATCCTATGCGGCGACGCATGGGCTTACATACAATGTCAAGAAATCGCAAATCGTGGATTTTCATACCAAACATGCATCGTTAGATAACGTTCCTCCGGTAACTATAAGCGGAACACCATTGCAGCGTATTGCTCAGGTGAAGTACCTAGGACATGTGGTCACGGAGGAGTTATGTGATGATGCAGATTTGGACATGGAGCGTAGAGCGTTGGCGGTTCAGTGCTATATGATAGCCCGCAGGTATTGTGTATGATAGCCCACTGTAGTGGGGATTTGAAGGTGTATATTTTTAAGGCCTACTGCCAAACCTTCTACACGTGCAGCTTTTTGGTCAAGTATACGCAGAGGGCCTACAACGTCCTACGTGTTCAGTATAATAATGGACTTAGGATGTTGATGAGGCTTCCGCGCTTCTGTAGCGTTTCGCAGATGTTCGCGGAATGTTGACTATTTTCTTGTCATAATGAGAAAGAAGACGGGGTCAATAATGGGTAGGTTGCGCGGAAGCTACAACAGCATCCAAAAAACATTGTTTGCCAAGGTGGACAGCCCCTTCATTAGGCACTGGGTGCAGAGGCGCGTGCTCACATGTGCTCAGCCTCGTAGTTATTAGTTGTCGTTATAGGCCGACCGCTTAACTGAGACGTTGCCTAAGGTAGCAGCGCGGTGCGAGAGGGATGTGGCGACGAGATGCGAGAGTACAGTGATTCGTCAACTTGTGACAATTATCACCCCTCCCGCGCCGCACAGCTACCTCAGGCAACGTCTTAGTTAAGCGGCCGGCTTATAGGTTACTTTGTAAGTAGTTGTTAGTTTGTTTGTTTATATTCTAATCTTCTAAATTAATGTTTGTCTCGTATTCATAAAAGACTCGCGGAGGTTGCATGCAAGTACCAAATAAGCCAAATATTTCTACAGTACCTACCGCATTAGCATTTTTTATGCTTCTTATAATAATGTTTTAACTGCAAAGAGCGCCTTAAGTTAAAAGAACAATGTTCGTTTCAAGTGTCAGCGCGTTAAGTTGCAAGCGCTAAGTGTCGGTTCGGTAGCGCTAAGTGTCGCATGGGGGAGGGAAAACTCACCCTGATTTCCATTTTACAGCATCAAAGCTTTAGTACCGCGGCGTCTGTCGTAGTGAGTGGACGTGTGCTCTGTGTGGTTTGTTCTCGTGATCGCGAGTGTGAGTACGATATCGAGTGTGGTGAGTAAATAAAACTAAAAATAGTGAGTGATACACTGGATTGTTCTTTCTTTAACAGAAGTAAACATCACTGGCGATTGAAATGTGAGTATTATTTATTTAATTTAGCTAATATAAATTAGATGCAGTGAATAATGACTTATTTTAATGCGTTATAGTATTATTTAATTCCACGCTTTGTTTCATTCGAACGAGCTATAGACATTTTACCACTTCCGAAACCGATAAATGTTTGGGTATGTCGGCAGCGTTGGCCATCAATGTTACTGACATGAAGCAAAGAAAGAAAGAGTTTTCTATCAGGCAGAAACAAGGCGCGGCCTTCAACGGTAGGGTCATGCCGATTTTTATGTTCTCTCTTTCGGCATACTCAAATGGACTCAGAGCAAACTCGACGCCCTGGATAGGAGGGTCAGTACGCTGCTGGCTACAAATTAAATGCATCACCCACGGTCATAGGTAACATAAAGAAGAAGATGCATCAAGGATATCTATGGGATGCAGCAAGATGTGGTCGCAGTGGACAAGGGCCTAACCGCGCCTCCTGGGCTAAAGAGAACTGGCTCAAGCCAGAAGTGTTTAATTTCCCTGATTATACCAATTATTTTACCTAAATAAACTAAACATACCACAAAGACGAGCTTGGGTAAAGCTGACAGCTCGCGTGTTAAGTATTAGACACAGTGTTTAGATTATCCCGGTGTTATTGCTAAATCATTTAGTTGGAACACTTTGGAAGTTTGAGGAAGCCCTCGGGAAAAGATTATCTATTAATATGGAGTATGTTTAGTAAGGTTCTACTTAACTACTTAACGAGGCACCCATTTCATAGACATATTTATACTGCAGGTTGCTACTAAAGGCAATACAACATTATGGTCTTTTTGTGTTTAGTAATCTTCCTGGTTACCTGACGCTACTTGACCCCGACATACATAGAATACGTTATGACGCCTCTGTAATGTTCTCGAGCTACTGCGAACTAAATTCCTTTGGAAATTTGCTCACCATAACACAAAGGTAACTACGGTCTAGACAGACCTACGTGGGGTGAAAATAAATATAAAGGTCAGACTTTGCTAACCTGACCGTGTGTAATATAATGATACTCAGGTCAGGTTAGCAAAGTCTATCTGATGGTCGTGGACCTATCAGGGACTTTCTTTGGGATAGAAGATATTGTGTCCTAACGCTGCTAAATTAATAGCAACTGTGTTCGTTTGTGTGTGTACGTAAATTTATATTGTGTTGTGTGCGTATGTTTTTTACGTTTTGTTGTTTGTTGGAATTACCACGCAAACGTAAACGAACTCACACCATCAATAAATACTTTTACTAGCATAATCTCATTTATACTAAAATGTTCTTACTGAGAATAGTTCTCAACTCCGTAAAGTCAAGCATGAGCTGTTAAAATAGTACGTTTAAGGATATTACTTTTAATAGCTCGAGTATAATTCGAGTACGTTACTATGCAGGTAAATGAATAGCTACACATACACACACATAAACTTACGCCTTCTTTCCATGAGGGTAAGCAGAAATTTCGGCATGCAACGTGCTACGACCCTTACCTAAATTTAGTTACATTATTAGAGTACCTGGCCACGTGTCGTAAATAATCTATTTCATTATAAGAGGGTTATACTACAAAGTTCTTCAAAAGGGTTTCTAATTAATTTGTTAGACCTTACCTTCTACATAAACAACGGTGCCTAAGTCACAGTCAGAATCAGTGGTGCAGTACAAGCGTACGACGCGTTTTCTTTGTAAACAGTGAGCGTTCAAATACAAACAAAATGTAATCGAAAATTATAATTTGATTGTGCTTATTTAACGGAACAATTAAATTCTTACAAACGCAGGATAAGCCGGTAATCTGCTATAATTCCATGCCACAAATAACGTTTAAAACAAGATACAAAAGGAAAAATCTCATTTTATACTCCAACACACGTAACAGTAGTTAATTTTAGAAAACTACACATTGTATGAATGAACACAACCCCTTCGGCATGGTAGTGTTCAGAAATTCTCCAACATTGTACTGTAGCGTACAGCAGTGAACCGAGAGAGTCAGTGTTAATCACGACTTAGTTCAACCACAACAGAACAGCATACTTCAAAATAGTATTAACATTTGAAATCTGATATTACTAGTTGAGATGAACGTCAACTATCGTTAGCTGGTTATTGCGTATTAATGTGATAAGTTGTGTCGTTAGTTAGACGCATTGCCTAAACTGTTTAGATAGTTAGAGGATATTAAGCAGGTTATTACAATTGTGAATTGGTGTTTATTTGTTTACTGTAAATCATACCTTCATAACGTTTTTCCAAAACCAAACATTACTTCCATTCCAATTGGTACATTCGATTGGTACGCGTGCGTAGGAGCGATACATTTCCTCGGCCACAAGGAGTTAGGACATGTAATGTAAATAGAGAGTACAAGACGAGATTGTTGCGGAGGAGTTCGGGCCGAAGCCTTCAGGCAAATGAAGTATTGAGTACTCATGAGGGAACTTGTAAACGTTACTTAGGTCCCCATCGTCTAATCTAATCCAAAGTCTATTTAAACTTATGCTTCAAATTAATATTATTTCAAGTTAAACAAATATTAACTTTATTTTAAAAGGAATTAAGTTGATTTCAGAGTAACTAGCACTATTGAAAAAGTTATAAAAATGTTTGAAGTTGTAGCGTAAACTGAACTTTATTTTGTAGGATTTTAAGTTTTTTTTTCCATAAACTCATATTTGTTTATATTTTTGGCAAATAAATCGCGAATGCAGATTAAACAGTACAATGAAGTGCTAATTTCTCATGCAGGTAGTACCTACCAAGCTACTGAACATAAATACCTACAAACTAATGCAAAAATGAAATAAAAAAAAATCACTTGGGAATACTTTGCATTTTATCCAATTGAATTTTAAATAAAAATCTAAATCTATCTGTTTGCCTTCTGCAACGTTGTTTATCCAACGCTCAGTCAGATCCATTAGAGAATAAATCGTTTTATTGTTTGTTTTCTTTCAAGTTTAAACAAACAGCCTGATCTTAGTTGTGGTCTACGTAAAAACAGAAGCAAGATATTTTAAATTCTGAAGTGTTAGGAATTTAGAAGGACAATGTTCTTAGTTTTTTATATTAGTTTGTAACATCAAGCTTATTTATTTGATGCTGTTACAGTATGTGATTAAAATTCATTATTAATTTGCAGACACAAGATATGCTCTCAGACAGGTCACTTTAAAAATATTTAAAATTTATTTAAAACGGTTGCTATCAGAACATTCATGTCGTCTACACAGATCCCCATACTTCATGTGACCCTCTCGTTTATGAGGATGGTTGACGGCTCGAGCACCCTGCTCTCCCTTTCACCGGGTAATACCATATGTGTTCACGTTAACACGAATATATTAAACTGTGTTCCTCCGTAATCCTAATTATGGCAGGATTAACTGGTAAACTCAGTGCGCCGTTTGTGAAGATTGATTTCGTTAAACCAAAATATAAAGAATTAGCTGACTCGTTTATATCCTGTAACCCAACTGAGAAAGTCAACTGGCGTGTAGGTATACTCAATAAAAAATCGCTATATTTTTGCAGTGTAGTTTTCAGCTATTAATAAATGGTAAAACCCAATAATTCAGATGCGTGATGCTGATGACGCTAAATAATTCTTCAAATGATTTCTTAAGACTTACACAGAATGAAGCGTTGACAATATTGTAACTATAGTTTCTCAAGCAAATTGTAATAGTGTTAGCGAACAATTACGAGTAAAACTCTTTTGTTTAGCTCTACACATTAATGTCTCCTAAGCGTTTTGAATGAACGACAATTTTCAACAACTGTTGCATTGTGCTCGTTTACTCCTAAGTTTACAAAGGATTCGTTTCTCTATCAAGTGCCGAGAACGACACTGCTAAACGTTGGAGCCTGTTTGTGCACTAACTCTATTAGGCAGCGCGAACTACTGTACGAAATAATTACAGCTTTTCCTCCTCTTTTGTATTTTACCCCTCTGAGAACTTTATGCAAATCTGCGGGGTGGCGACCATTACAAAATGCACTACAAAGTTAGCTCTACGAAGGTTTTGTATAGCAAAACTATTAATGTTCGGTATGTTTTTTGCTAATTTCGAGAACCGCGGTTTCAGGGTACGTGAGAGTGTCTGGAGCTAAAGTTAGCCTTTTAATATGAAATACCTATACGAGTATGTTTGCAGTTCGTAGCACTTTAATTAAAAGCACTGTAAAGGCTTTGTGTCGTAATTTTAACAGATGTGACTGCAGTTATGAGTGAGTTTTATATTTCGTTTAAAAAAAAAATGCAATCCCACGAGCTACACAAGTAGATACCAACCTATTTGGTTTTATTATTGTTTTTGGCAAATTAGAATATATCACGAAAAAACGTATTATATCCAAAAAATTAACTGTAACAGTAAACAGATAAATAGTGGAATGATAAATGGATCGCGGCGGTTACGGATTCAATTGGTTCAAGTTTAAAATTGAGTTTATTATAAATTAATTTCAAGTTAAATAATCTTCGGTTGTAAGTTGTAAATCAGTTGGTAATTGTTGAAGGGTTTCCCCTCTACTTTTCATCATTCAAATAAACGATAAAGCAATAAAATGATATGAATAAAGACAAAAAAAAACAATGAAAAGTAATTACATATTTGGTTTCATACGTCTACTATTAATATTAATATTCGGAGCACTCTATCTACATTATGTAATATAATCATCAGGTGTAATATAACCGCTGCAGAACGTTTGCATTAACAGGATTAATAGTTTTTTATTAAACTGAAACACTACGTGAGGTATGTGAGGATTAACAAGGGTGTGACGTCGGACTACAATTTTATTTAGTGTCCAAATAGTCCCACGGAATTTGGAAAGTTTTCCTACCATAATGGATGCAAATTCTAGCTTCATAAATATTTACAGGATTCCTTGCTTTTCTTATGAAACAGATAACATTGCTGTAATATTCTAAATAACGTCAGTTGGTCAAAATATCCAGTCTCCAAAATTTCAATTTTTAACAATATCTTTTGAGTAAGTGCTAAATGGCAGGTTACGTAATTAGGTACTATCTTGGCAATTTATCATAATCAGCCTAGAATGTTCCCACTGATGGGACACAGGCCTCCTCTCGGTGAGAGGGAGTGGGCCGTAATCCACCACGCAGGCCCGGTGCGCATTGGCAGATGTCACATGTCTTCGAAATTTTGGTTCTAGGACATGCCGGTTTCCTAACGATGTTTTCCATCACCGTTTTGAGAGTAGTGGTAATGAAATATTTTTTTTACAAAGTAAAGCGTCTGTCTGGGCCAATCTACGACATACAACTCATAAGTCGCGGCCGTTACCACTTGGCCACCACTGCTCACTCAATGCTTGGCAATGATAATGTGATTTGTGACCAGCGCGGCCGCATTTCGGAGCCTAGATCTGACCCTTGCTCTGTCCTTACTATCGTGTGATCTGCTGTCTTATGTAAAAAAAAGTGAAACCCTATTGTTTTTTGAACGTCCCAAGTCTTTATTTCTGGCTCAACTGCTGTTCTAATATTGATTATTTAAAAAAAAATGCTTACATTACATACCTGTGTTCTTGTTTAACAGACTTTTAAGAGCTTTTGTGTGAGCCTGTGCCAAACTTACAGTAAAAGTACTTTTTATTTAGCAATATTTTCCGTTACAAAATATTAATGTATCACAATATTTATTTTCATAATCAAGAGTTATAGCGATGCGGGGACATTTAGAGACGCTACGCTTGACATATTATGGGCGAAACACATTTTTTTATAGGTTTTTAGGGTTCCGTACCTCAAAAGGAAAAAACGGAATCCTTATAGGATCACTTTGTTGTCTGTCTGTCTGTCAAGACTCTTTATCATGGGAACGCGTGGAGGTATCGAGTTGAAATTAAAACCATATAGGTACTCAAGTCTGCAGTCCCTTGAAGCTGTAAAAATCAAACTACTAAGTTAACGTAAAAAAGATACGGCCGTTTATATATATAAAAAAAAAAATGTATATTTCGACACTCTCAAGGGAATCAAAATTTATAGGGTACTTTCTGTTGAGCTAGAACTATGACATTTGGCAAAAAGCAAGATCATGTAGCACAAGTAAAGGCAAAAATCCGAAAACCGTAAATTGGTAGTTACATTACAAAAAAAAAACCCGTCATAAACTATTTACATACCAACAAATTCGTACGGAACCCTCGGTGCGCGAGTCCGACTCGCACTGGACCGGTTTTTATATTCAGAATTCCACAGATTTCTGCGCAAGTAGACTATACATAAAGAAACTAGGAAAATGATGAGAAATACCTTCAACGCGGAATACTTACGCAAGGTAAATGGGAGTTAGTAATTTCCATGGTTTATGCAAACGTCGACATCCTAGGGTTTAATGTTATCGTGTAGTCTTATAGATCGAAAATTTATAGTACGAGTACCTATATCATCTTTGCTTGCTAGTTTCTAAGGTAAATTCATAAAGGACAATGCTCATGGATGTATGGAATCCCGTACCATGCTGCATCAAAGTCAAACTTTGTTTTTTATAGAATACACTTATCATATTAACTCCTACAAAAAGTTCTTTTTGTAAACAAAACCCAGGTTCCGGAGATTTTCAAAAAAATCTAAATAACCCAAAAGCTAGGTACTTTATTTTGTTTGCACGGCCATTATTGCTCTAAAGAACAGCCTATTCTATTCTAGTTATTTTTAATTAATGTAGAATCGATAAAGTGTAATTTTTTACATGTTTTTTGTAAGACATCATAGCACTTTCAAAATTCAAGGTCATATCATATAATTTGAAACGGAACGTCATTTAAAGGGATCAAAACAATATCAACACTTTTTTACTTTAATTTAATTTCCCTGTTCAATAATTAAATCCCCGACGTCGTAAAAAATTATGAAAATAATTACTACAATATTTTGATCTTGATGCACGAGGCTCTTTGGTACGACTTGTGGTCATTCTCTTTTGATGATTAAGCAGAAGCACCTTATTATCAGTACCAATCAGTAACTCTACTCTCTCAATAAATTAGAAGATTATATCCAAGATAAGAACGCTTGGAAACATGCTGGTCCTGCTCCATAAGACAATCTAGAGTCTAGACAAAATCAAACTGGTTGCTAATTTAATTGTAAAATTGATTCTTTCTTCTTTTTTTTGACGTTGATTTATATTCTGTAATTACTTAAACTCACACCCTGACTTATTACTTGTAATTTTTTATTTAAATGAAAATCGTTTATTTTTACCATGTTTGTAAATATGTGAGCACCACGTATCTATTAGATAATTAATTTATGTCATGTTTTCATTTTTAATTCTTTTAAGTACCTATTTTGGTATAGTAATTTTATTTTATTTTAGGTGCATCGTCTTCACATATTATTATATAATTAATGTATACAAAATATTGTAAAACATTTTAAAAGAGTAACGGTGGAGTTTCTTGCCCATTCTTCTCCATATACCTTTTGGAATGGGCGACTAGAATCAATTCTATTTTTTCGTAATTTTTGACGTTCAAAAGTGCCTTTTAAGTGCCTACTTGAAATAAATGTTTTGACTTTGACTTTGACTCTGTTGATAGAAGCTGGCAGTTGTAATTAGTTCATTCATCAGTTGCACTCCATTCAGCGCATCTCTCATGATATTCATAAAATGTGTGGAACCACGGGAGAGGCCGCAGTGATTAGAATACTGGAATTAAGAATGTGGACCGTATTACAATGCTGTTGCATTCATTCCATTCCGTTCATTCCATTTCTGATAATGTTTCTTAATGAAATAAGCATTTTTAATCATCAATTACTGAGAAATAGTTTCGTTTGCGTTTATATTTCAAAAATTAAAATCTTTAGCTCTTTTGAATATCTCCTTAGCATTGCAAAACCGTAAAACATATTTATATTATTTTTATTATTATTATTATTATTAGCCTGTGATGTCCCACTGCAGGGCAAAGGCCTCCCTACTCTCTTTCCACTTCTCTCTGTTCAAAGCTGCTAAGGACCAGTTCTTGTTAAAGGAGTCCAGCTCATCCCGCCATCTCCGTCTGGGCCTGCCACGATGTCGTTTGCCATTAAGACCGACCCATTGGGTCGTAAGTTTGGCCCATTGTTCGTCTGACATGCGGCAGATGTGTCCAGCCCAGTTCCATTTTAGCGTGGCAGCTTTCCAAGTGACATCAGTTATCTTTGTGATGGAACGGATGGTCGTGTTCCTAACTCGGTCTGTTAGTTTGATACCCAGAATACTCCGTTCCATAGCCCTCTGGCAAACCTCGAGCGTGGACCTCTGCTGATTTGTCAAAGACCATGTTTGACCACCATATGTGAGGATGGGAAGTATGCACACGTCGATGAGTCTTCTCTTAAGGGACATGGGAAGATCACCCTTCATTAGGTCTTTCATGGCCCAATAGCTCCTCCAGGCATTTTCGGTGCGTCTTGCAACTTCTTTGTTTTGTCTTGCCTGGAAAGAGACTATTTGGCCAAGATAGAGATACTCATCAACGTATTCAACCTCCCCACCCGCCACAGTGATCCTGCGATGTGCGCTGTTCGTCATCAACTTGGTCTTTGACATATTCATCTGAAGCCCGACCTCTAGGCTTGCCGTGCCAAGATCGTCTAGCATCTGTGTCAACTCGGAGGCTGAAGACGAAAAGAGCACAATGTCGTCGGCGAAACGGAGATTAGATAATCTCTTATGGCCGACCATAATGCCCCTTTCCGTCCAGCCCGCTGCCAGCTTTCGGAAGACTTCCTCCAGCACAGCTGTGAATAGTTTTGGAGACAGCGGGTCGCCTTGCTTAACTCCTTTCTCTATCTGGAAGGACGGTCCTGTCATGGAACTGATCTTGATCGCTGCAGTGCTGTTCATATAAATAATTTTTAGAAGATTAATATAAGTGGTGTCTATATCTTGATTTTGCAGGGCGTTAAAAATTGAGCTATGGGTGATACTATCAAAAGCTTTTGAATAGTCCACAAAAGCGATATAAAGTGGGAGCTGGAATTCTAAGTGTTTCTCGATAATTTGGTTGATAGAGTGAAGGTGGTCAGTAGTAGAGAGGCCGCAGCGAAATCCGGCCTGTTCGGGAGGCTGTTGTTTGTCTAGTGATCCTGATATTCGGTCTTCGATTACTTTAATAAAGGCTTTGTAAAGGTGCGAAACCAGACTGATAGGGCGATAATTATTAATGTCTGTTTTGTCACCCTTTTTATGGAGGAGAATAATTAATGAGTGGCAAAATTTGTGTGGTAGAATTCCGGTTTTTAAAATGCTGTTGAAGAAATTCGTAACATGTGGGAGAAGAACCGGCTCTCCTATTCTCAAGGCTTCCGTCGTTACACCATCGTCGCCTGGGCTCTTGCTGTATTTCATGCTCTGTAGTGCCTTGTGGACTTCCCAACCTGTAAATGGTGGAATGTGATCGGAGCACGAATACGTAGTTGTGTTAGGTTGGAGGGTCGGCTTCTCACTGTAAAGATTTCTGTAAAATTCGGTACAGATGTTTAAAATTTTGTCTCTATCGTTCTGCCTCGCACCTGAACAATCCCTTAAACAGGCAATAGTAGGTCGCCCTTTGCTGGAAATTCCCTGTTTTGCTGATTTTAAAGATGTATTTTGTTCCAAAGCAATCTTGATGAGATCTGTATTGTGGTTTCTTAAATCTTTACGGATACTACGCTTTACAAGTTTATCCGTGGCAGCGTAAGCTGTGGTGAACATGGCTAGTTTGTGTCTCTCTTCGATCAGTTGTTTTGTTTGGTAGCTTAATTTACTGTCTTTATATTTGTTTGTTTTTATTTTGTTACTAGCCGTTTTTATAACCTCTTTGATATTGTGATATTGTGTTTGAACATCTTCACCTTTTGTTTCTAATAAAGTAAAACTATTTTTTAAGTCAAGAACGAATTGCTCCTGGTTTGCTATGAGTGTGGTTCTGTTTAACTTTCTAATAGAGTTTTTAATTATTTGGGCACGCTCTATTTTTAAGTTGAATTTTAGAGTCGTGCGCAAAGGTCTATGGTCGGAACTGAACTTGAAATTATTAAGAGCTTCTACGTTGTTAATAAATTTTTTATGTGAAGAGAGGCAAAAATCTATTTCATTTTTTGTGAATTTATCCGGAGACTGCCATGTCCATCGACGATTAGACTTTTTATAGAAGTAGCTGTTTCCTACGCTTAGGTTTTGGCCAAAAGCGAACTGAAGCAGTCTTGTCCCGCGCTCATTTCTCAAGCCTAGTCCGTATGGACCGACTATGTTGCTATTGTCGAGTTCTTGTCGAGCACCAACTTTGGCGTTGAAGTCTCCCTGTACGATAGTCCACGTGCCTCGGTTATCGTCGCACGCCTTATTTAGGAGGTCGTAGAATTCTTCAACTTCGTCATCAGGATGGGCTGATGTTGGTGCATAGACTTGAACAATTGCTAAGGTTTTCTTGTCGGCTATGCGGAATCTAAGAACAGCTACCCTATCTGAGTAAGCTTTGAACTCCAGGATGTGATCCTTCCATTTTCTCGAAACTATAAATCCCACGCCGTACCTACTGGCTGTCCCCCCGCTATAATAAAATATATTAGAATTTCTTTCTAGGGTATCTTCTCCATCTCGTCTTACTTCGGCCAGGCCGATTATGTCCCACTTTATACTTTCCAGTGCATATTCTAGTTCTGTTATCCGTTCCTCCGTTCTAAGAGTCCTGGTGTTTAATGTTAGGATGTGGAGCTTTTCTGAGTCCTTTGAGCATGCTTTGGTCGTCTGACAAAGGGATCCCACCCGGGGATTTTGAGGCCCCTTGGTTCCAGAGAGAGTCTGCCTAATGTCAGTCTCAGCGTCGGCTCTACTGGAACCGATGCCGGGTACTTGAGGCGCATTTTTATTCGTGTGTGTCATGAGAGAGTAGGGGTTTAGACAAATTAACCCGCCGCGCTTGTCTAGTGCGAGTTGGTGGGTGTACAGTGGACCGCCTGACTGGGTCCGTAGGCGCCGCCTTTGACGTGCTAGACGTTCATCAGCCACCGCCCTGAGTTGATATCCTGCACTAATATCGACTGTTCCATCCGAGCCTATTTGGGTGTATTTATCCCATAGCCTACGGGTGGCGTTCTACATTCAGTTCAATACTAAATGCACGACAGTTTAAAGTCATGTCGAGGACGTAAAACATATCTCCGAAAAATATTCTCAAAGCAAACCAATTTCAATATGAATAATCGGAAAACGTGTACATTCAATGTTCAGCGAAAACTAAAGCTTAAGGTCACCGCAAATTTCCAATTTCCATCCAGTTCCTTCAACAATAGCGCTCCCCGGAGTACTCTGTGCCAGAGGTTCAAACTCAACTAACGAGAACCTTTCATTTGAATTCTTTCTATTTATGGTTACAGTTGACGTTTTATTTCATTCTTGGACTTTTTGTGACTTGATTAGTTTGTAATAAAAGACTTATTTCTTGCGTCTCAGGCCAAAAAAGTATTTAGTTCCGATTAAACCCAAAGCAAAAAAATAATGGCTTGTAACTCTTTCATCGATCACTTGGACTTTTTTATATTGTCCACTGTATAATGTAGACGCTGCAGTAGGACCCAATCCGAGTAAAATTCGAATAAATGACCATTCCCTGTGTGATAACATTGGTTATTTTCCTGAATAAACATTTTGTCCTCTTTGTATGCCTTTCGAGTTATAATAATCTATTTAAAATAATATTATTTTCTTTTCGATAATTAGTTCAATTTCTCATCGCTTTCCAGTGTTTTTTTTTAAGATTCTTACGATTATCCTGTCCCAAAAAAAAAACTTTCAGACGATTAGTTTTATAGGAGTCGCAGTAAAAGCTGTAACGGCACTCTTTGTGACCAGGATACGTCTTTGGCAAGTATCCAAAGTCGTGGGGGCAATAACAATGACAGTCGTAGTGGGAAGTAGGTGTCGTATTCAAAAGAAATTATAGTGGCATTTTCTCAAAAGATTCATTTGCAATCAAATGATCCGATTGCATTTGGAGTTGACATTTGCTATGAGATGAAGATGGTTATATCTTGTAGAAAATACTTATGTCACTTCGGTTTTCGTCTTGTCTATTAATAGCTGTTAAGCACTTATTTAACATGTATTATTAAAGTGGATACTAGAAGAGCACTATCAACTACAATATTGTACTCACAAGACAAGTTGAGCAAACTGTATATAGTGTTCAGTGTTCTTTACGGAATTTGTAAAGATGAGCTTTGCCAAAAACCTTTCTTCTTTATATTTCTTTGTAATATTGTGAAGTGTGTACAAAAAGTACATTCTATATTTTCATGTTTATTAGAGGTGGGCTTAAAAATGGTTTCTAGTTTAAAACCTTTGTGACTTTCACATCACAGAACAAAAATAACAGAACCTGCTGAATAATTTAACACATTGTTTGATTTGGACAATGGATTTCGTCGAGTCTCATATTCATTTTGGACAGCATACGATCATTATTTGAATAAAAAGGTTTTTGTGGAGTCACGTCCTCCATACAAACGCTTCGAGTGATGGAATGCTAAATTAGAGATGAAATCTTTTTTATTCCGACATCTGAATTGTTGATACGCTGATTTATTTATGAAAAGGAAATCGAATTGGAATGTATATACGACTTTTTAATGAAGAAATTTTGTCTTTGATGTTCAGTAACGAAGTGTCACATTTTATTTCAGTTAAAATAAATTTCTGAATTTCATCCCCATATACCTCATTAATTCATTGTAATTCAATATGTTACTGTATCAATGTTAATTAATTGTATAGTACGGTTAGCGTTTTAGAAAGACGAAATTGTATTGGAAAGTAAAGAAAAAATGGAAAAAGGAAAGAGAAGTCAGAATAGGATAGAATAGTATACTCCTTATTGTGTACACCATATAAATTACAGACATAAATAAATATAAATTTTACAAAGGGTGGCACAATGGGCGGTCTTATCGCTAAGAGCGATCTTTTAAAGACAACCTCACACTCGGTAAAAATAATTTAGAAACCTACGGAGGTAAAAAAAGTTTCATACACGAACGAAATTAAAGTTTTTAACTGTAAATGCTCCCGGAGAAATAAATCCAGGTATGTACCTGGATTTATTTCTTATTGACTAAAGCTAAACTCTGAGTAAAAAATTCATATACTCGTATTGGTCTCCCATGTTGCTGCAATATGAGGCTGCAGGGCTGTTACGAAACGCGACGCGGAAATTTTTATTGATGAATTTTTGTTTTGTGTCTTTACCAACTTGTTACCGTGACATATATAATCACTACTTTTTTGATTTTAAGAAAAATAATAACAAGTTATAATCTATTTAAATAAAATTCAAAGTCCTGACTGACTGATATATCAACGCACAGTCTAAACCGCTAGTCCTAGAGACATTAAATTTGGAGGGTGTGTTCTTTGTGAAGAGTAGGTATCTACTAAGAAAGTGTTTTTCGAAATTCCACCCCTAAGAGGGTGAATGGGGGGAGGGTGAAATTTCACGCGGATGAACTCGCAGGCTAAAGCTAGCCTAGTACTTTATATTATAAGGACCTCAAGATGTTAGAAGCACTATCGTCAAGGTTTTAGATATATTCCTCCACGAATACTTAATTTAATTCAAGGCCCAGATAACTTAATAGCGTAAATAGAAGGCTGTTTTTTAAATATGAAAATACTCCAGGAAATTTTATATTTTAATGAAAATGGGTCAACAAACAGATTTTTTTGCTAAGGTCTCCCCTGGGCTTGTCAACGCGGCTGATTGCTTAGATTATGGTAATTCTGTGTAATAATGTAGCTAAACAGTTTCATGGTCCCAAGGGATTATGTAAACAATACATACGTTTCCAATAATTTAGGAGAGCCTTTGAGACAACCAAAGGTCGTTACTGATATCAAGGTTCAATTTTTTTTTTTACTTCAGTGGATAAATCAAAATACAACATGGCTGCTAGTGCTTAGTTATTACTTATTAGCTTGGCCCATCCAAGTTCGTAGTTGAAAACAGAAAACTTGGACGCAAGCTATTACTACTTACATAATTATGTATAACGTCCGGATAGCCATTATTACAAATGAGTGACTGAATAGATTCTCCGATTTCTGACACTTTAAAATTAACTGAAATTAAAATATAACCCATGAAAAGAAGAGCTTCTCACGAGATATGTAACAAAACATAAAATAGGTATTCCTTTTTCCCAACATGTCTCCATGTAGTTGCGTTACAATAATAGTTAGATCTTAGTGTTCTGATGTTCTTAAAGCCTAATGATTGCGTGGAGAACGTGTCAACACTTCTTCAGCTCGCTTCGCAGTTGCAGTTTATACTTATTTGGAATAAAGTGAGCTCTAATACTTACTAGCTCACTACACAGTGACCCAATTCTCTCAGAAGATGAAGTGATGGCTGCTAATACACTTCATAAAGTTTATAGCCCGCAATATCTGCCTACTTACATGTGACATATAATACGAGACGAACGCTTCCGCTAGATAAGGCAATCTCTGCGTACTCATATTTTAACGAGATTTCTCTAACCTAGGTGCTGCCAGCAAGCCAGTCACATCTGCATAGATATTCTCTATTTATAGACTATCCGTCGATTTGTGAGAAATACGGGCAATATCTGTTAAGCGCGTGATAAATTGAACATTTCTATGCTGAATGTGTTCCGCATGTGTTGCCATCTGTCAAAGTAATGCCGTGTTTTATTGTTGAAAAGACATTACGAAGGAAATTACTACTGATGTATTTAACAATTTTGCTGGAAGTTTTGTGAGTAGGAGGTGTCGTTAATGTAATTGATTGTTAAAGTCGACAGGCATATCTTATCTGTATCCAAGTAAGGCATAAATATTACAGCATACAATTTATCTCACCTTGAACACAAAAAGGATGAATAGGTTGAACAAAATGGTTCCCTATCCATTTGCATAAAATTTTAAGACCTAATATAACTTAGCATAATTTTGTTTGGCACAATTATATATTCGCATAATATAATTACGCATAACAGCTTACGCATAATTTTTTTAAGCATAATTTCTCTAACCATAATAATGATTAAGCATAATATTCTAAAGCATAGATGTATTAAGCATAAAGTTTTAAAGCATAACTTTTTTAGGCATAATATCTTAAAGCATAAATTTGCCCGAAGAGGATATACCAATTTATTTCGACGATTGGAAAAAAACCATATCCCCTGAATCAGGTAATATATAACATATTAATATAATATAACGTATTGAACAATTTTGTGGGTTTTTTTTTCGCTGTAGGAAGCATGAAGCAAGCAAGCATACAGCATGCAAGCAAGCATACAGGATGCAAGCAAGCATACAGCATGCAAGCAAGCATACATCATGCAAGCAAGCATGCAGCAAACAAGCAAGCATGCAGCATGCAGCATGCAGCATTCAAGCGAGCATGCAACATGCAGCAGGCAGGGTTTCTGTCACGGCTCCGGCGCTGCGGGCCTCCGGCGGCCCCACGCGTGCTAATCGTCGCAGACGGCTTTCGCTCACCACCGCAGCTTCGGCTTGTTGGCCGGCTTCGCCGGCCAGCCTCAGCCGCGGCGGATCGCTCGCAGCCGCCTGCTCCTCAGCCCACGGGCCGCCTCGCCCCTACGCGCCTACGCGATTTTAAATTACACTCTAGGGGTAGGACAAACAAGACTACGTGAAGTCGGTTTTGCAGCAATTCGGTTCTGTCACTAACTTTTGTTGCACAGCATATTAAATTGAATTAATTGTATGCCTAAATATTATTATGCTAATAGTCATTAGGCCTACTAACGTTATGCGAATCAAATTTATGCCAAAACAAATTAGTCTTTAAGATGATTATGCCAACATAAAATGTATGCCTAAAAAAATTATGCCGAAGTATTATTATGCCAAAACAAATTGTGCCAAAATCGTTATGCCGAAGTATATTAGGACAAAGAACATTATGCGAAAAGAAGGGATCCCGAACAAAATACAGCCTAAAAGTATTTTGACAAATTGAGAAAATGCCTACTGTAACATCAACTAGATCTAGTGATATTACTCATGTTTTGTGAACTGTACAGACCATTATCGTGAAGAAGGATTGCAGGAAAAAAAACAGTTTCATCTTGCCCTTGTTGATTAACGAGTCTCAATAAATCCGAGAGCCTGTTAGTACCTTTAGTAGATGGTCAGCTCACTACGAATGATATACGTAAGTAATGAGTCGGAACAAGTGTAGCAGAGATCGTAACACATCTACGTGTGCTTCTATACGTAGAGTTCAGGGATACAAATTCAACAATCAATAAGACACAACAACTTGTTACAGGAAAAAAGCATTGAAAGATTCGCTTTCTATGTAACTTATAACGAAAGAAGCGTTGTATAATCTATGACAGGTACGTATAAAATTCTATAAAACAACCATGATTAAACAACCATGATTGATTCCTCAACCTAATAGATATAACACAATCATTTATATTTTCTACCGCCAACCATTCGCTTGGTTTGATTTAATAAAACTTTGTGTAGTTTTGTAATAATGCAATTCATAACAAAAGGGCCTCGTTTGTGTTAACTCAAACACTATGTATGGTAGAGCTTCATAATTGTGTTAACGAAGCGGTTTTATTCGTGAGCACTCATTAATGTGTTGCGCATGCATACACTATATTTTTAATAACATATCTATAGCAACCGTAAAATGCTATTTTATTATTTTAATGCTGCATAAAATAAATCATAATAAAACATGGTATTTACTCATTTTATACTCATACAAAATATTAAATTTTGGCCGAAGTCGAAGTTTTTTCTAATTATATTTTACAAGACGAAGAGCAAACTTGGTGATTGTTGACAGGCAGTCTATGAAGTGACTTAATTAGAACCAGAAATTCTGCGACAACATCTGACACTGATTTATTAGCTCACTACGTGAAATATTAATCAATAACATTAACATTAATACTTATTATAATATTTATTTTTAATATTAATATTTATTTATTTTGTATTATTATTTATAATTTTTTACAAATATTTGTGTTGTAGTATCTGAACTCAGAACTGTAACATTATAACTACTAATCATATTATACCCCCCTATTACAAAGGACTTAAACATAACTGGCAACATGTGGGTGTACTATAGGTGCTTACTACATCTCTGCCGTACCCTTTTGGGAAATAAGGCATGATGTTATGTTATTTAATATTACCCAGTTTATATCCAATTAGTTCAATTAATCCGGAAATATATAACATAATTCAATAGATGCCACCGAATCAAGAACCAATTATTGTACTGATTGTCTCATCAAATGGCAACAGAAAACCATTAGCCAGTTGCACGTGATCATTTCTGATGACCTGATCAAAATCTATATTTGACTATAAAGTTCATAGAGAGACATACTGTATTAAGCACAAAATCGTTTGCCTCAAACTGTAAATTACAAAAGCGAATTTATTGCGAAGAGATTTTGCTTTATTTATGTCAATTCTAATAGCCCTCACTCCAAATAAATTACGGCAACGATTATATATTTTATATTCTCAGAAATAACCTAGCTAGCTAAACTTAACTAACTTCAAAGTTCTAACTAACTTGTATTCTGCCCTATTGGCAGAATGATATAGCTTTAAAGTTACTTGTATTATTGATTTTCTTTTACGTTAACAGCTCCTAGGCAGCCTTGGTGTGTACCTAGGTCACAACCCGTACTAAGACCTGTAAACCCGCCTATACATGGTTTTGTTAATAATTGATTAATAATTATATTCGAATTTTCCACTCTATTGAACATTCAATACAATGTAATTGTTTCGCCTTATTAGAATATAAATTTACGTTTCGAGAGAGTTTACTGAAAATTACTCTCGCTTTGAAATAGCGAGTTATCCTAACTAATAATGAATTGATACGAGCTACGGGTGTAGTGTCAAAGGGAAGGCATCTCAAAACCTTGGTCAAATTCTAGTGCAATAGTTTTTACTTAAAACTAAAAATTACAAAATAAAAAACATTATTTAAAAAAATTAAACCTCAAAAAGAAATGAACAAAATTATGAAGTAACTTTAATTTCGGAAGTCGGTGGAAAAAAAACTAAAATACAGATCCAGACACCAACTTCCGAAAATAAAGTTATTTTTCACTTTGAAGTGTCTTTTTTCGAAGTAGGTTTTTAGGTTTTATTTTTACTTTTTATTTAACATTACCTTACATTATTTATCACAATAATTCTGATTTTGGCATTTGTTCTTAATTTATGTAGTTAATTTATTATTAGTTGATAATATAAAAAAAAAGTCCGTGTGGTGTCGGACTTAAAGAATTGCACCACCCCATACTTCCCGTGGGTGTCGTAAAAGGCGACTAAGGGTCGTACCGGAGAATGGGCAGCAGCGTTCTCTATGCATTCCACCACCATACTATACTGCGATCGCCAACCCGCCTGCCAAGCGTGGCGATTATGGCAAAACCCCCCCAAGAATGACAAGCACAGAAATGACTAGGCCCCTAGTACCCGGCGGCCCGCCTACCCTTGGTTACGGTAACGGCCAAGGCCACGGTGAGGCAAGGGGTGCTAAGAATCCCCGGAAGAGATCCGGCTACCACAATCACCGAAAACTGGACCTGGCAACATACAACACGCGTACACTCCGGACCGACGAGAAGATCACCGAACTCGAGGAAGAATTGAGCAAGATACGATGGAGTATAGTGGGGTTATCTGAAGTCCGAAGAGAGGGGGAGGACTCGATAATCCTTAAATCCGGAAACTTGCTCTATTTCCGGGAGGGCAACCAGCAGTCCCAAGGTGGTGTCGGGTTTATCGTCCATAAGTCCCTTGTGAGCAACGTGGTGAAGATCGAGAGTGTGTCGACCAGGGTGGCGTACCTTATACTCAGAATATCCGAAAGGTATTCGCTGAAGGTCGTACAGGTTTACGCCCCGACCTCGTCACACCCCGACGATGAGGTGGAAACCATGTATGAGGATATTTCTAGAGCCATGCATGGCTCTAAAACTCACTTTACCGTTGTCATGGGGGACTTCAACGCGAAACTGGGTAAACGCAACGATGATGAGCTGCGAGTGGGGCAATTTGGAGTTGGATGCCGGAACCACCGGGGCCACCTACTGGCCAGTTTTATGGAGAAGGAAGGCCTCTTTATGATGAATTCCTTCTTCAGAAAACGTGAGCATAGAAAGTGGACCTGGCAGAGCCCGGATGGTGCAACTAAAAATGAGATTGACTTCATTATGTCGACGAAGAAGCAAGTATTCAATGATGTCTCTGTGATCAACGCGGTGAAAACCGGAAGTGATCACCGTATGGTAAGAGGCACATTGAACTTAAATATCAAGCTGGAAAGATCTCGACTGATGAAGTCTACGCTCCGCCCAGCACCGATCCGGATCCAAAACCCCGAGAGCTTTCAGCTCGAACTCCAGAATCGTTTCGAATGCCTAGGGAGCTCCGTGGACGATTATAACGATGGGTTCGTGGAAACTGTCCATACGGTCGGGTCTAAGATCTTCAAGACCCGCCGTACGAATTCAAAAAAGAAGCTCTCTGATCCTACTTTGCGGCTCATGAAGGAGAGGCGCGATATGATCCTGCAGTCTACGGATGATGCGCTAAATTACCGGCAACTCAATAGACGGATCTCTAAGGCCTTGAAAAGCGATCTTCGCCGTTTTAATACAGATCGTATTAAGGACGCGATAGATCGAAATAAAGGCTCCAAGGTCTTTGCTGGAGATCTGTCTATTGGGCAGAGCCAGCTTACGAGACTGAAGACCGATGATGGCAGGATCGTATCCGACAAACCTGAGCTGTTGAGAGAGATCGAGAGGTTCTATGGACAGTTATACACGTCAACAAATAACCCCGCTATGAATCTGGCAAACGACCCAAGAGCTAGATTGACCCGGCACTATACCGAAGACATCCCGGACGTCAGCCTGTACGAGATTAGGATGGCTCTGAAGCAGCTCAAAAACAACAAGGCACCGGGTGATGACGGAATTACGGCCGAGTTGCTGAAGGCTGGCGGAAAACCCGTCCTGAAGGCCCTTCAGAAGCTGTTTGGTTCCGTCATACTCGAAGGCAAAACACCACAGGCATGGAACAGGGGTGTGGTGATACTTTTCTTTAAGAAGGGCGATAATGCCCTCCTTAAGAATTATAGGCCCATCTCACTCCTGAGCCATGTCTACAAGCTGTTTTCGAGAGTCATCACGAACCGTCTCGCGCGCAGGTTTGACGACTTCCAGCCTCCCGAACAAGCCGGATTCCGTAAAGGCTTTAGCACCGTAGACCACATTCATACGCTGCGACAGGTTATACAGAAGACCGAAGAGTATAACCTGCCTCTCTGCTTAGCGTTTGTGGACTACGAGAAAGCCTTTGATTCGATCGAGACATGGGCTGTGCTGCAGTCTCTTCAACGGTGCCAGATCGACTATCGGTACATCGAAGTGCTGAAGTGTCTGTACGAAAACGCCACTATGTCAGTCAGACTCCAGGATCAGGCCTTTACAGGCCAGGACAGGGAGACGTTATCTCTCCGAAACTGTTCACCGCTGCACTGGAGGATGTCTTCAAGGTTCTGGACTGGAAAGGGGCTGGCATCAACATCAATGGCGAGTACATAACTCACCTTCGGTTTGCCGACGATATCGTAGTCATGGCTGAGACTATGGAGGACCTCAGTACAATGCTCGATGACCTCAGTAGAGCCTCCGAAAGAGTGGGTCTTAAAATGAACATGGACAAAACGAAGGTCATGTCAAATGCCCATGTAACACCCACTCTCATAAAAATCGGAGACGCTACACTCGAAGTCGTGGACGAGTACGTTTACCTAGGACAAACCGTCCAGTTAGGTAAGTCTAACTTCGAGAAAGAGGTAAATCGACGAATCCGACTCGGCTGGGCAGCGTTCGGGAAGCTACGCAATATCTTCTCGTCCCACATACCGCAGTGTCTCAAGACGAAAGTCTTTGACCAGTGTGTGTTGCCAGTGATGACTTATGGAACGGAAACGTGGTCGCTCACAATGGGCCTTATAAGAAGGCTAAAAGTCACCCAAAGGGCAATGGAGAGGGCTATGCTTGGAGTTTCCCTGCGTGATCGAATCAGGAATGAGGAGATCCGCAGGAGAACCAAGGTAACCGACATAGCCCGAAGAATTGCCAAACTTAAGTGGCAGTGGGCAGGGCACATTGCTCGCAGAACAGATGGCCGATGGGGCCGAAAGGTTCTGGAGTGGCGACCGCGTACCGGAAGACGTAGCGTTGGAAGGCCTCCCACACGGTGGACCGATGACCTTGTGAAGGCCGCAGGAACCCGTTGGATGCGGGAAGCACAGGACCGGTCGAAGTGGAGGTGCTTGGGGGAGGCCTATGTCCAGCAGTGGACGTCTTTCGGCTGAAATGATGATAAAAAAAAATACTTTCACTTTTTGTATCGCATAATAAATTCTCAAAATCTCAAAAACATATCTCCGACAAGTAAATAGCTGATCAAGGTGAAGTTTTCAACGTCTCAATAAACGAAAGTTATGCTGTTTAATACTGAAGGGTTAATGGTATAAATAAAAGTAGTAAGCAGGATTAACAGAGATATAATAATATATGAGCACACAACGTTCTTACTAGACGGCCATAGAAATGCGAGAGAGAGACAACATATGTGACGTGTGTTTGACACATTGACGTATTGTGTTTACAGATTACCATCACTGGCCCTTAAACCAATATAGTTCTATGTAATAAACATTAATAAAATGTACATACATAATGCACCATAATATTATAAAACAAACACAGAGTAGCTTTAACTGTTATCATATCATAGCACTATAAATTATAAATAAATTTAACCATTACAACCTATGGTATTCTATACATTATTTGAATTACAAACTTATTATGCATTTCTTTTACCAATGGCTTGGTTAACAAGTCTGCTAACATTTCTTTAGTGGATAAATATTTGACATCAATAGAACCATTACAAATATGTTCTCTTATAAAATGGTGTCGAATGTCAATATGTTTTGTTCTAGCATGGAATACGGTATTTTTGCATAACTTTTGAGCTGACTGATTATCGTTGAAAATTGTAACTTTACACAATGCGCCCAATATTTCATGCAAAAAATTACGAAGAAACAGAGCCTCCTTACAGCTGTCAGAAAGAGACATGTATTCAGCCTCTGTGCTTGATAAGGCTACGGTTCTCTGTTTTCTGCTCTCCCAGGAAACTACAGATTTGCCAACCTGAAATACATAACCGGTATAGGATTTTCTATCTGTCTCGTTCCTTCCCCAGTCGGCGTCTGCATACCCTGTAATAGTAAGTTCACCTTTAAGAAAATTTAAACACAATTCTTTTGAACCTTTGAGGTAGCGAAGTACTCTCTTCGCTGATTTCCAGTGTGTTTCATTGTAACAATCATTGAATTGACTCAGATAGCTGACTGCATGGGTAATATCTGGTCGAGATCCTACTGCAATGTACATCAGTGATCCTATTAAGCTTCTGTAATCAAATTTGTCCTTTTGATCAACACTTGATTTTTCAAGTTTCAAACCAGTCTCCATAGGGGTCGCCACAGGTTTGCAATCTTCCATTTGAAACTTGTTTAACACTTTCTCAATATAATTTGTTTGATCCAAGGTTATTCTGTCCTTATACTTGCAGATTCTCATTCCTAAGATATACCTTGCTGGCCCTAAATCTGTTATTTCAAACTCATTTTTGAGTTTATTTTTAATATCAATTATCTCCTTACATGTATTAGGTGTTGACATTAGCAAAATGTCATCGACATACAGTGCTATTATTATAAGTTTGTCATTACTACGTTTATAATAAACACATGCTTCCAATGATGACCTATTGAAATTTAATTTGTCACACAAAACCTTATTAATTTTATCATTCCAGGCTTTAGCAGCTTGCTTCAATCCATAAATTGCTTTATTAAGCTTAAAGACTTTATTCTCGTGACCTTTTATTGTGTAACCTTCAGGTTGCTCCATAAATACCAATTCTTGTAAGTCACCATTGAGAAACGCTGTCTTTACATCTAAATGCTGAATATCCATATTATTCTCAGCAGCTATAGCCAACAATGTTCTAATACTTGAATATCTGACCACAGGAGAGAATGTCTCATTGTAGTCTATCCCATATCGCTGCGTGAATCCTTTTGCGACTAGTCTCGCTTTATATCTGAGGAGTTCGCCATTGACACCCAGTTTCTTTTTGAATACCCATTTACACTTTACAGGTTTTTGACCATCAACTCGATCAGTGAGTGTCCAGCATTTATTGATGATAAATGAATCATACTCATCTTTCATCGCTTGCTTCCAGCCAACTGCTTCTGGACTACTCAGCGCCTCCTGTACTGTCTGTGGTTCATCAGTATCGCTGGTACGGGATATTCCTTGTACGAGATGAGCTACCATGGAGCCATCTGAATTCGAACTCGAAGACGACTGTTCTGCATCTATATCAGGAATATAAGTTGCATCTGAAGAATGATCTGAATAAAAACTTTCTTCACTATCAGAATCATTTACTGATATCACACTATATCTTGGTTCAGGCTGACTTAAAATTGTGTCATCAGAATGGACCTCATTAGAGATATTTTCCTCAGTAGATGAATCTGTAGTTGGTTCAGTGTCATTCTTTACATCCCAGACTACTTGTGTAAACGACTCATTGCAATGATTATCATCATTTGTCCCATTATTCTCTTTAATAAATTTATCTTCTAAAAATGTGACATCCCGAGCCTTTATGCAATCTTTCGGATTTTCAGGGTCTAATAATCTGTAGCCCTTAGTATTTTCGCAATATCCTACGAAAACATACTTCACAGCTTTGGGTTCTAGTTTAGTTCGACGGTGAACATGTGCATAAGCAATGCAACCGAAAGTACGCAAATGTGAAATGGATACCTTGTTATTCGTCCACTTCTCCTCTGGAGTACACCCTCTGACGGCTTTAGTGGGGGAACGATTCTTGGTGTAGACAGCTGTATTGACAGCTTCAGCCCAATATTTCTGACCAAGACCCGCTGTTTGCAGCATACAGCGTGTCTTTTCCATAATGCTCCTATTTGCACGTTCAGCAACTCCGTTCTGTTGCGGAGAGTATGGCACTGTTGTCTGGTGTACAACACCCGAGTCCTTCAACAGATATCTATGTTCTATGTTCTATGTTACGGGTTTGGTTTCCGCACTTAGTCCTTCAGTGGACCATTGTGCGTGGGCCATGGCGGCCGTCGGTGGTTATTCCAACCAGCCCACCTCCCTCCAGAAGCTGATCAAGTCTCCTGGTCTGTTTAGAACATCTGTGTACGATCTGGGTGTCCCGAGGGTTTCTGATCTTATCTGGCTAACGCCTGTGCACTCAAAGAGCACATGCGCAATGGTTTCATCAGTCTCCATGCAAGCTCTGCACAGGGGACTGTCTGTTATGCCCAGTGTGTGAAAGTGTTTATTTAGCGAGCAGTGTCCCGTGATGGTCCCCGTCATCAGGCGCAGGCCTTTCCTGTCCAGTCGTAAAAGGCGCCTGGTTAGCCTGCCGTCCAGTGACGGCATGGCTTCTTTGGACTGCCTGCAGCCTGGTGACGACGACCACCAGCTTTCTGCTTGTGTGTGGGTGTGCTCCTGTAGCCACCTGCGTAGTTGGTTGAAGGGGATGGGCACGATAGGTTCCGGTCCACAAACTGACATGCTGGAAGCCCTTCTGGCCAGCTCGTCAGCTGCGTCGTTGCCTAGCGATCCACTGTGTCCTTTTATCCATTGTAGTGTCACTGAATTGCGGTTCGATACAGTAACCCGCTCAAGCGCATTGTGACATTCTAGTATTAAGTTCGATGTGATGCATTTTTTATCTAAGGATTGGAGGACCGAGGCGCTGTCGGAGAGTATGCGAACATGGGTGTTCGTAACTCTCCTGGCCGCTATGGCATAAGCCGCCTGCAATATGCCCACACACTCTGCTTGGTAGACCGTGTTGAGCATTCCCAGCGGTTTGGATATTTTTATGTTGAGATCGTGTGAGAAGACTCCGACTCCAGTTCCGCAGTCGGTCTTTGAGCCATCGGTGTAAATTCTCAGTTCTTTCGGTCCTGAGTGATCGCACTGCTCCTCTTCAAGCACTATGTTATAGTGCTTTTGGAGGCAGTACTGTTTCGGGGCTTTGTCGCAAGGTGATGCCATCATTGGCTGCCGTTTGATCGCATCTTCTTTTAAGCGTGTGTGTTTGACCCTAGAGTCATTGCTCAGGGTCCCTGATTTGGAGAGCCTAAAGGCAGCCAGGGCCGCCTCCTCCCGCACTATGAGGTGTAGAGGCGGCAGTCCAAGCATAGCTTGTAGGGCAGCAGTGGGTGTAGTTCTCATGCAGCCAGTGATTGCCACACACGCGAACCGCTGCAGCTTTTCAAGGTCTTTTTGGGCTGTGCTCAGGTCTGTTCTGGGCCACCAGACTAGTGAGCCGTATGTAATTATCGGTCGGATGACTGTGGTGTATAGCCAGTGAGTGACCCTGGGGCTTATCCCCCAATTCTTGCCAAGCATTCGCTTGCATTGCCACAGGGATATACTGGCTTTCGTAGTAATGTAGTTGATGTGCTTTGCCCAGTTCAGCTGTTTGTCCAGAAAGATGCCCAGGTATTTAGTTTCAGTTGAAAGGCTTAGGGTTGTACCAAAGAAGCGTGGTAGTTGTAATGTCGTCAGTTTCCTCTTTTTTGTGAAGAGAACCAATTCGGTTTTTGTGGGGTTCACTGATAGTTGGTGTTTACCACACCAGTTTTCTATTATTTTCAGGGCCTGGCGCATTAGATTGCACAGGGTGTTTTCGTGGGTGCCATTTATTATTACGGTTATGTCGTCGGCGTATCCTACGGTATGGTAGCCTTTGTCGTTGAGTTCTTTTATTAGACTGTCTACAACCAGGTTCCATAGAAGCGGCGACAGGACGCCCCCTTGCGGGCAGCCCTTCGCCACTATGGCCCTTGTGGTGTCGTTTACGGTCACTTGTACTGCCCTCCGTTTGAGCATGTTGGTGATCCAGCCGCTCAGGGACGGGTCTATGTTGTGTCTCTCTAGGGCCGTGCTGATGCTGTTGAAGGTAGTTTTGTCAAAGGCGCCCTCGATATCAATGAAGGCTGCCAGTGCTGAGCATTTGTGGTCCACTGCGCATTCAATTTTGGATACCACGCTGTGTAGCGCAGATTCCGTTGATTTGCCTGTGGAGTACGCATGCTGTTGTTTGTGGAGTGGCTTTGCCCGAAGAGGTCCATCTCGGATGTGTCGATCACAGAGCCTCTCTAGGGTCTTTAGTAAAAAGGATGTGAGGCTTATGGGTCTGTACGCCTTGGGTTGTGTGTAGTCAGCTTTGCCCGGTTTTGGTATAAAGATGACTTTCACTTCGCGCCAGGCCAGGGGTATGTACCTGAGTGCTATGCAAGCCCGATAGATTTCTACCAGGCTTGGTGTGATGAGGTCAACACCCCATTGTAGTAGGGCTGGGAAAATGCCATCTAGTCCTGCGGACTTATATGGCTGGAAGGTGTTGATGGCCCACTTTACTCGGTCTTCTGTTACCAGACTGTGGGCGCTGGACCAGTCTTGTGCCGTTGGGGTCCAATCTGGCTCAGTATCCCAGGTCCTGTCCTCCAAGAGTTTGCAGTCCGGGAAGTGAGTCTCGAGTAGGACCTTGCTGGTTTCATGGTCTGTTAGTGTGTATGAGTTGTCGGGTTTCTTCAGCGCGCCAAGGGTTCGGTCCTGATCTGTTGATAAGATCTTCCTTACTCTTGCGGCTTCATTGTTGGTTTCGATGGATTCACAGAATTTCCGCCATGCTGTCTTTCTGGCAGTTCTGATTTGCTTTTTGTATGTGTATTGGGTCTCTTTGTATAGCTCCCAGTCTTCCGGGAGTCTGGTGTTTTTGGCTCTGTTAAATTGCTTCCGTAGTGTGTTTCTGAGTTTACTAAGTTCGGCGTTCCACCAGGGATTCCTCTCACTGTTGGTTCGTGGTGCCCTTAGTTTGCAGCATGCATGGTATGCTTCGGTTAGGTATTCTGACAGCTTTGTCACAGTGTATTCAAGTTGTGCAGGTTCTCTTATGGTTATTTGTGATAGGTGCCTAGCTAGTAGGGCGGCAAGGAGGCGCTTGAACCCGGGCACATCGGTGCGCCGTGGGTTTCGTCTCGATATGGGTTTCCTTATATTGGTAGTTAGAGTGAAGCGGATTCTTCTATGATCTGAGCAAGAAGGTTCGTCCGATACGTGCCAATTTGTTATAAGATTAGTCGCGTTTTCTGTAGCAAGTGTTAGATCAATGATCGTTTGTCCTCGGACTGTAACCCAAGTGGGTTCAGAGCCTCGGTTAACGATGTTAAGGTTAGTAGAGAATAAATAGGTGGATAGTACCTCTCCTCTGGAGTTTGATGCGTCGCTGCCCCAGAGCGGGTGATGAGCGTTCAACAGATTCTGAAATTTTAAATTACAATATTCAGTTCCATTATCACTCCTTATAATTTTTAATTTCTTATTCGTCTGATTTTCTACTAGAACTTTCCAAGCTTTAAATGTATCAAACACTTCATCTTTCCTTTTTAAAAAGTAGACAAAAGTCTTTCTAGAGTAATCATCTATAAATGTAATAAAGTATTTTGCACCGCTAAATGATGTAGTAGGCATCGGACCACATAGGTCAGAGTGAACCAACTCTAGAACTTCTTTAGCTCTGTTAAAAGAATTCTTAGGGAAAGATGTACGAGTCTGCTTTCCCTCGATACATGATACACATTTCTCAAAAACACTGTTATTATATGAAGTGCCTGTTACCATACCTCGTCTTAGTAACTCCATGCTTCGATGATTGAGGTGTGCCAGACGATGATGCCATACCTGCTGAGAAGGGTTCTCTTCCTTCTCAATTGCGCAGTAGAAGCGTGCTGGGCCCATAACCTGAAGGGTTAATGGTATAAATAAAAGTAGTAAGCAGGATTAACAGAGATATAATAATATATGAGCACACAACGTTCTTACTAGACGGCCATAGAAATGCGAGAGAGAGACAACATATGTGACGTGTGTTTGACACATTGACGTATTGTGTTTACAGATTACCATCAAATACACTGTACTCCGTACACATAGTTCGCAATAAAGAATTTGAATTTGAAAAATTTGAATTTGAATTACTTTGACATTTAGCAGAATGTATGAACGACGTTTGCATAATCGACATAATAAAAAATCACAACCTTATCCAAAAAACAGGCATCTAAAAGAGAAAGATTTGCGAAATAAAAACATGAAACTATGTATGTCAGCTAGTAATCTGCCGCATAAGTTTTAAATGCATTATCAGCGTATATTACCTATTACCACTGCTGGGGCACAGGCCTCCTCTTGGTGAGAGGGAGCGGTCCGTAATCTACCACGCGAGCCCAGTGTGAGTTGGTAGATGTACAGACGCCAGCACATCAAGCTACTTCAATGTGTCAAATTTCTTTAATAGATTTTTAACTTTATCGCTACAACATAAGGCTCAAAATTTATTGGGAAAATTTGACAGTTTCGGGTAGCTTCATGTGCTGGCATCTGTACATGTTTTTTTTTAATTTTTGGTCCCAGGACATGCCGGTTTCCTCACAATGTTTTCCTTCACCATTGAGAGGTGAACTAATTTACACAAAGTAGAACGCACTTCTGGGTTCGAATCTACGACTTACAACTAGTAAGTAACCTAACTACCACTGGGCCAGCACTGCTCAACGACAACCAGCTGAACAAACAATATACTGAGACATATTTTCCGAACATGCACTAAGCACTTATCTGTTTCACTCTTGCAAAAGTTGTCTTTTTCTCCACATGCAGGCTTCTATAGATCACCGCATCCACTAAGTCCCATATATGACCGAAACCTTTTACAAAGGATACTGACTTCCTAAAATGTTTGTTGTTTCCTGTTTAATAAATAGAAAGTCACATAAACTCCTTACAAATTAGATAACGTCTCACTCTCACCGACTTTCTCTTTGGAGTGACGTTATTGGATAAGAGAACGCAGTTTCAGTGTAACAAATAACTGTCGACTTTGTCTATTTTTTTTTCTTATAGTATGTTGTGCACACGCTTCATCTAAAAATCAGTGGTAAGTAAAATAGGTGTGAGTATTCACATTTTTATGTCAACCACATTCATGTTCTCCGGAACATGAACATTGAACGTGGTTGACATAAGGGTCGATCCCATTCTACTAGGCCGCTCAAATATCCGTATTTGAGCGGCCTAATAGAATGGGATCGACCCTTCTTTCAATAATTTTATATAAGCTCTTGGTTTACATAAACGGATCTGTGATTCCCATGCAGTTATGTGTGTGTAGGAGTGTGACGTGATAAACCAGTTATATTTTTCGTCTCTCGTGTGTTAAAAGAAGAACGGGAAGGTTTATTTATACACTCCATACAAATGTGTGTGTGCGGTGTAGAAATGACTGAATACTTTTATTCTTTAAATAGATTTCACTGAATAGTTGATAAGTAGACATATCCTCCTAGCAAGACATAATTTCATTAATCACAGCATCTACTTGAATAATTTGACCCTCGAACTATTGTGTACTATACGATTTATTTCCATACCAAGTTAACTAAATTATAACCGTTTACAATTAAAGTCAACCACCTCAAAGGATACAGCTAGCTCAAGTATTAACTATGTACACGTTAATGTGGATTAGCAACAATTTAGACGCAGATCTATTATAATTAAGTTTATTGTTGCTACCATTGTTTACTATTCTCTGTAAACCCACAATCCACAGAATTATGCCTACGTTGTGGTACGCAACATTGACTACGTAATCACATTATAATTATGTACATAATCAAACTAGTAGAGGTGTTCATAAGAAAATAGGGTAAGTGCTGAGTTCGAACTACTAAGAAGATCTTGAGTACTTAACTCCAGCTGGCACGGTTGTGTAGACAGGACACGACATAAGATAGAGATTCAATAAAAACAACGGTAATGTCTAACAATAGATCAACAGCACTTCTATTGATTTAAGAATGTCAGCTTTCCGCAATTAAAATACTTAAGGTTGATATTTGCATGTGCCAAATTACAGAAGACAATACTTTAGTGAAAAGTTACCTACCGTGCATTCGCGATTTATTTGCCAAATATGTAAACAAATTTGAATTCATGGAAAAATAACTTTAATTGCTGCACAATAAAGTTCAGTTTACGCTAAAACTTCAAACAATTTTATGACTTTGTCAATAGTGCTAGTCATTCTGAAATCAACTAAATTGTGATTGAAATAAAGTTGATATTTGTTTAACTTGAAATAGGGTAGGGGTGTGCATCACTGCGCACTTTTACCTTAATTAGTTAGTGTTTGTCTCCTCTGTACATTTATGTGCTTGAAGGATTAAATAAATAAATAAACGCCTCTGTCAACATAATCGATTTGACCAACATAGCAGCAATAGAAATAGTTTGGAATTTTCCTGAAACGCTCATTTAGGAAAGGTCTAATTCATTCAAGATCCATCATTTGGCACTTGGCTGTGGATTTCTCTATAGATATCCGCAGTATTAATAAACGTTTCCTCTGTGTGGTCAAGCGTGTGTTTCATTTTCGGCTAGCTGTGTACAAGATACGGGGAGGTCGTAAAATGTGAATCTGAGTCATGGATGATGAGATTTTGTGGTCGGGTCGCAGGCTAATTGGTTGGGGTCAGGATGGAATATTTAAATTTCATTTACTTTCTACATACCTATAAAACTGAATTTACTTCAATCTTAATAGAGTAACGTATTTGTTTACTAAATATTTTGCTTTGCATCCGATTCGCCTTATGAATTTTAAAAGGCTTGTATGCAATATGCATACCTATAGGTGCAATGAAACTGATTGAATTCACGGATCCATCCCGCTGGCGCTGGCGTCAGTTCATATTCAAAGCCAAATTGATCATACTACTTTGAATATTTCACACCAGCCCACTGATGAATTTCTTTTTAAATTTGGCACACAAAAGAAAGAATATCTACGAACAAAACAAATATCGCAATCAATAAAACATGAAACCTTTTAGTGGTTTTAAGGCATCCCTTTGAATTTGACACAGTACAGAAATATTGCCTTTATTACACGACGAATATTAATGTTACGAAAGCAACATTTACCTACATTAAGAGACGTAGCTGCGTAGGCAGTAGGTACTCAAATCAATAATTTCTGCTTATATAACTTTGAACATAATTCCGTCCATATCTAAGTATATGTTACTTACCTTATACTAACAGTTATAGCGATTGGATTTCATACTAATATTGAATTTAATATTAACACCACACGTTCGATTCCCTCTTCACACACATCTCCCTACATCACAAGACACACGAGTACACACGAGTGAGCTGATAATACAATTTCCTTGCAATATGCGAGAAACCCCGACGATGTGTGACGTCACATAGCAATATACTGAATTGCTGTATTTGCAAGTGTTAATAACTACTTGGTGGAGTTGTTTCGTGTTGCACAAGTTTGAGTGTACGTTAGCGACGTTCGTCGGAAACATGCTGAAGCTATTTTTAATACTACAAAATAGTATGTTTGTTTTGTGAACAAGTGCGTCATATTTTTATTTCAAGAGTCTTTTAAACTCAAAACAAAATGATCCTACCACATCTTTAACTATAAATTCAGTTTGAATTTTCTTAAATAGCGAGATGGAGCAATTTTCTTTTAAAATCTTCAATCGTTAGAACAATTTAAGAAAATGAAAGTGTATGGAAAATAAGTGTCTCGCTTCATAAATTTGTTAATCGCTCCGAGGAGAAGATTCACATCTGCATTTAATTGCATTCCTTGGCGGAGAATAATTGAATAGTGATATATGATGAATATCACTTAATATTACTCAAGTAATTAATTTTTTCAGTTTTTCAGTGGACAGTTCTGTGGAACCTCTTCTATTCTAAGAGGTCCCCCGACTGCCATATGAATTCATCTGTTTTAATCTCTTAGTTACATAAATTCTTTAAGTCGGGGTTGATTAAATTATTGTATCCTTTTCCAATTACATTTATATTTATTATTATTTTGTGTCGGGGGTTTTATAAATTTTTAATTTAATCGGATCATTAAAAAATACTGTTTTAAACGTTAGGCTCATAAGGCACTGTTTAAAGCAGTTCAGATCAATGTTTTTTTCATTTGTATTCACTGCTTATTTCTTTCAGTGTTAAACAAAATATTATTGTGTTTAAAGTTTGTCCTACACGTGCCATACACACATAGCAGACTTTTATAAACAGAGAGCTAGACCTACTTATTTCTAATGTCTCTCAGATCTAAATGATTAATTAGGTAATATCCTGCTCGCACAACTTTGCGTGTTACGGCAATATGCGCGTAGCGGTGTCGCTACGACGTAGCTCACACATAGTTGCGGCGTAGCTGGCACGCTACGCTCAATGCTACGATTTCATGTTCTACAAACTAAAACACATTTTGGAATCACCTACTGTCATCCATCGCTTTCATTGCAACGTTTTGCACAAAACGTAACCATAGGTAATACTGGCTGGTGGTTCGCAACTCCACGACAAAGCGCGTATTTTTACCTGTCAAAAAGAGTAAATCTAGATAATGTGGATATGACAGAGATTAGAAACAGAAGACGAACTAGCAGGGGATCGAGGAGGGGGGGCGGGGTTTCGGGGATCAGTCCGGAATAAATCAAAGAAATGTAAGCATAATAGGATGTGATTGATGTCGCTGCACACAAAATTATAATTCTAAGATCTGATTAAATTAATCGAGAACCCTTTAAACATTAAACTATTGATTGTATCTTAATTGGTTAAAGTTGCAGTTTTAGTCTCGTGAGTACTGGAACTGTTGATCAATAAAGTACTAAAGTTAAGATCTTAGACCACGGTCTACCAACAGCATGAAAAGATTCACAAACAATGGATTATTATTCTAATTATTTCTAATACAACAACTAGAACGAACAAACTTATACAGCGATAATACTTGTTAGGTACTGAGCGAGACTAAATCTTCTATAATGGCATTAGTAGGCCAGACATCGACGTCGATGTGTAACACTACGATGTTATTGCCACTTCGACAATCGTCGCACCGCACTGTGTGTGAATGTGATATCAGATAAGGAAAATAGCGTGCACCGAGTTGGGTAGGTACGTGGGTGACACTGAAAGTTCTTAGAGAAATTATTTTTTTATTATAACGTTTACAAGTGGCCAGTTCTAAAAACTTTCAGTGTTGCCCTCGTACTGTAGAGATTATAGCCTACTTGGTGTTTCCTTGTAACCTCTGCGGGTTTGTTCTAAGTTGATGGCATAATAAATTATGAGACAAGCATTTTTTTGTGTTATGAATGAGGGACTTTCTTTTTCTTTTTTTTTTAACTCTTCCCTAGTCGCTGGATAGATGGCGCTGAACTTGGTAAGTTACTGCAAGAAACGGACGTCACATAATTTTTTTATTATTTCACTTGGATGTAATTTTGAGATCGTAAAACGAAAGCACACGAAAGTGTTACTCAACGAGCATAATTATGTGACGTGACGCAATGTTTTTTTTATCCAAGCGTTTTGTCTTTGGCACCTAGTAACGTAGTCAGTTCAACACGATCTTCAGGGTTCTTGGAAACTATGTTTTTTTTTTAATACTCAAAAGAAAAACCTCTCATTGAAAAAACAATTAGGGGTCAGCTGAAGAGCTGACAAGTGGATGTCACGATGGAAAATGTAAAATGATAAAAATTCGAGTTGAATAATTATGCAGATTATTTACTACAAATGCGAGTTTTATAGCACTATTTGCTTCTCGTTAATCGGGTGGTGGGACAGGTGCCTTAATAACATTGTCAGGAGGGCGTTGTTGTTTATAAACATTAGTGAAATTTTGCGTTTTTTGTAAATTCTAACGAGACGATATTATTGTGGACGTCCACGTCCATGCCCATGAAATGTATGGAGATACGTGCGCGTTATATAATGTCCTCATATATTTCTACATTTTACTTCCCTATGGTACTTATTATGATGCCGTGACGTAAACTTGGAAGTCTACGTTAATATTGTCATGTTAGAAATTATAAAACCGCACATTGTCACGAAAATTGAGTTCCTATATCATGAGCATCCACAGCCCGACTTCACCCAGAGCATAGGCCTCTATTTTCAAGTGCCCCTGCGCCAGCCTCATTCAGGTTTTACCGACGTAAAACGTATCAACAAGTACTGCATTGATCGAACCTTTTTAGGTTTACATTAAAAATACTGGCCGCTTGTTCACAAAAAAACTTTGTGATGCCAATAAGTTTTGTTTTTATTTATTTTTCCTTTCTTACTAAACGGCATTGAACATTTTTTATGAAGGTTTGCCAGGATGTTATTTAAATATTTGATTGAAACCTTTTTAAATTATTATGAAAATGTTAGGCGAGAAATACGTTTAGTAAACGTTTTTGCAACGGCAACGTTGCGCAAAGAAGTAGTAGAATCCACGGTCAAAACCTTTTGCGATTCAATCTGAACAATAATAATATTATATTATTATGACTAGTTTTTAGGTTGCCAGCCCTAGCAATTTGTAACACACCTCGAAACAATATTGTATGCCTCCATTACAGTAGTAACCGAACATAATTGAATATTGATTAATATGATCAGAGTGCGCACTAATTAATGAACTAACCTTATAGTTTTAGCTTGTCATGCCTAATTATTGGTATTACATAAACAAGATGAGGTCAACGGTTTCATATTCATATTCATTTATTTGCGTTCCACAAGGTATAAAACAAGATGTTAACAAAAGGCTTACAGCTAAGAGCCGTTATTTAATTCAGTGAAGCCACGATTACGCTGAAACTAAACATTAATAAAGGGATATCACCGCCGAGTAAGATTAGCATATGAAAAGCCGCATTGCCCGGTCTTGGATCAAAAAGAAAGAGTGCGGGAAAAACGGTGACGTCATAATGCAGCTCAAGTACCTACTCCTTTGATTGCGCGAAGAGAAGTCGCTTACTACGACTGCGGACACAACGCGACGAGATTTAAATCTCTTAACACAATTAGATTCAACCGATTTTCCGTTTTACTGAGATCCATTGTCTTAGTTAGAATATTAATATATTCTTTTTATTTTAACACAGTATATTCACTGTCACTATTTTACCTAATGTTTTGTATGCAATCGATAGATTTTGACGAGAGCTGACGATTGAAACTTAAACGAACGTCGTAGCTTTTCCGAGTCAAAAGTGGAGTACTAAGTGGAAATCTCGATACGCAGCAAAATTACCTCAAAATTGTGGCGCTTCAAAAGCGATGCGATGCGACAGTCCTCATTTAACGTAATGAATTCTTTGATCCTTTATGCATCCAACGGTGTAATTGAATTTAGGATGTGAATGATAGATATGAAGCTGCAACACCAAACTGTATCCCCAGATTTTGTTATCATTGGTTTTTTTTGACTTGCCTCGCACTATAGAAGCAATTTTAAAGACGTATTCACGGAAAAAAAACGGCTTGTCGTTTATAAAATCTAACAATGCATGCATGTCATTTTATCAATTTACCAACTATACATTTTTTTAAAATCCTTTTCTAACTGGTATGCTAAAGAGTTCTCTTTATTATAATAAAGATAATAGGTATTGCAACAACCCTTGTCTTTCTAATATCATAACGTTACACTTTATTCGTCTACTGTTTTATTAATTAAATTCGAAATGAACATAATGCCGCCAGGTTTCGTACGTCACAGTATTTCACAAAATAAATGAAATAGGTTTTTGAAGAAAATTTTCTTTATGTCAGTTTGTGGGAGGTACTATTAGGCACTTATATCAATATTATTTTATCAATGCCTTATCCACATAAAAATTACTAAAATCAAAAATATGAAAAGCCGTAGTTTTGTTCTGCGGTACCCATAGGGTCTATAATTGAATATTATCACAGTAATCCTCTTATTTTTCACATAAAAAATTGACTTTGTACCTACTTGTTTTTGTTTCAGGTATGTATTCAAATCTTAATGTAGTTCAATAAAATTTCAAGGGTAATCAGAATGGAGTTGAACAATGCTTCAAATCACATTATTATTCCGGAACTAATCATATTAATTAAGAAGCAATTAATTGTCTTTGGTATGTACTGTTCCTTTGAAAGTTTAGCAAGTAGAAGTTTATCAACTGCGACCCGGAGCCATTTCTGTTAAATTGACTTTGTGTTTGAGTTTCTACTGAGAGGAACCTGATTAATGACAGAGCATAATAGCTCACAAATCTCACGGCTTAGATAATTATTCACTGTGAAATGATTTTGATAAGAAGTTTTAGGTAATTATACTGGAAACATGAGAACTAAGTCTGTTGTTTACTTTGTTGCTCCTGATTCTGCGACTCGAATAGAAGAACTTTAACGTGGAACTAACATTGGACTGACAGTGAAGACCGGTAGAGAACCCGTAAATGCAAAATACGTAAAAAAACAAACAATTGTGCCGAGGAATGCTATTGAATGAAATATTATTTGACAACATTGAGTTTTATTGTGAATACTTTTCGGTTTGTGTTATAATTTTAATATACCACAATATCAAGTAACAAAAGCACAAGAACTAGCTAGGTTAAGTAGGTAGTATCTTATAATAAAATATTCATGTTATACATATACGTATACCTACTGAGTCGCCTGAAATAAATAAATAATATTATGTACCTGGATTCTTTGGTATATGGCATCCGCGGCGTAATGATCTTTTTCATAAGCTGTACAAAGTAAGTCCTTGGATAATCTACTAAATGTAATAAACACTATGCTGATGCACATCACTACGAATCTTTCTAATTAATTGGATTTTGTTTCTTCGTCGTTCGTTCATTTTCCTCAATTAGCTGGAACTCTGCTGACCAAACTGCACGTCCGTGTCTCAGTGACATCACGGAGTTAATCAAATTGTCGGAACCGGAGCGCGTAATCAGTGAGGCTATAAAGATAACTCAGAGTGCCACGAAAACATTACGTGGTATTCAGAACGTTTATTATATCAACGCGAGGGAGGGGTGAAATGGATGACTAACCTAATAAAGTGCGTCGCCGTGTATAAATGGTAGCGGTAATTAATTCAGTTCTATAGATAAATGGCTGGCTAGCTTTCTGAAGACAGCCGTTTTACCACATAGTGTTCCACGAAATATTATCAATTCTAAGCCTATTTGAGTAGTAAATAAGAGCGTTCACTAAAGTTTTGCAAGTACTGATGAATGAATCAGTGGAAAATGTTTAAATTACCAGTAGAATTCACATGGGGAAACGAATTGAAGCATAATAAAATCAGACTGAATCGAACCAAACCCTGGCATACTGTAGAATTTTGCTTAAATTGCGGTCTTTTGTGAATTCGCAATTTTTAATTGCGTATTTTGTTGGAGTCTGCCAATTGAAACACAGTTCTAGCAAAAGCTAGCACATCCAAGTACATAATAGTTTCCTTCACTATACACAGTCATAGTTCTTACAAAATGGTTCTTTTCACTGAACAAAGCGAGTCCATGTCATAAAAAGCGCTACTCGACACTATGTGGATACCAACACGATTATAATAAATATAATTAAAGTAAAAAAAAAACAAAAAAATTTAGCTATTTGTAACCAAGCTTTTATGAAGAAATGTATTAAAGTCATTATAAAAATTCTGTTCTGTATTCAACCGGAGGGGCTTGTGGCTAAGTAATAACAGCCGCACGGGTAACGATCGATCAGATTAAACTACGCTTGCCGCGGTTAGTCCGCGGATGGGTAACGATCTTTACATACCAAGACCCCTCCAAATCACGGAAACCACGTTAAGCCGTTGGTCCCGGCTGTCATTCGTGGATCTTTGACAGTCGTTAAGGGCCGTCAGAAGCCCGAAAGTCTGACAACCAGTCTTACTAAGGGGTTTCGTATGTAGATCTGATAGGCAGTCGCTCCTTGTAAAGTACTGGTACTCAGCTGCATCTGGTTAGACTGGAAGCCGACCCCAATATAGTTGGGAAGATGATGATTCAACCTGAAAACATTAACAAAGTCAGGTCATAAGTTTATCAAAGTATTCTTTCATTGAATGGTAAAATAAATAATTTAAATTTTAGTTTTTCTCCATGAATTTCAGCTATTATGAACTTAATAGCTCTATTTAGTAGTTTACAAACGAATTTAATCTCAAAGACTTCAATTAAAACTTTAGTCATAAAATGATTAAAAGTTCATTTTCTATCTTAGTTGTTTTAAATAATGTATAAGCAGATAGTAGACAACAATATTAAAATATAAAACTACCAAAGCTTTTCGATTGAGCTTATCAATGCCCTGACACAAGTCATTCACTCTTACAAAACTTACCCATCCTGTTGTTTTTCCTATTCAAAGACTTCTTGTTAGATAGATAGATAGACAGATTCATTTATTTGCCTGAAATATGGTATTTTACAGATTTATAACACCATACACAATAGTTCTTCATATTCCGCCTACTAAATTTGTCATGCAAATTTTGTGACAATAATAACAATGTTTATCGTATCACATGAATCAAGTAATATGAGTTGAAGAAGATTTATTATAATTTTCATGCTACTATGACTGGCAGCCGCCGCATGTTGCTTCACAAATAAGATTTATCGTCTCGACATCGACATATTCGCTCCACGACGCGCGTGCTCTCTTACAACTAATGTTGTCACCACTTACCGACCTTACCGTATTAGTTCTGATATTGCATTTCGTGTTATGGAGCCGTTACAAAACTATTCTAATGAAATAACTAATTTAATTTTACGAAACAATTTTTTTTTGTAAAAATATACTAATTTCATTTTGAGATAATATTTACTTTTCAATCTAATCAAAAGTCCTGAAAACTTAGCTTAAAAAAGAAAGAAAGAAAAGATTCATAATAAAAGTCAACGATAAAGGAATGTGGCTTTCAAAGATTCATGAAACCTTTGTACGCTTCGGAATCTAGATTAGGTTTAGTGTTCGAAATTTTATGTGTCTGACCTTTTCTTCGATCAGACATTGATCGAAATTGCAGCCACTGCACACTGTCCGGACGATTGACTTTATCACGAATTCATATTAATAACTAAGTGTGACTTTCTTAGTGCGATTTTGTTCGTAACAACATAAATGAAACATTTCAAGTTCAAATAAAGATCAAACACATAAACCAATAACGGTTGAATAAAATTGTTTTAAGAAACAGTTTTGTTGCAAAAAAATATTTAATTCGAGAATAATATTGAAGTTGGCTGTAATACGGCTTTAAATTGTCTAGACGAATGCCTTTCTTTTGTTCTAAAATAAGACATGTTGAAATAAGAAATTGTCTGAAAAAACTTTTTATATTTTCGGGATAAAAAAATATTAAAGCGATTCATAAAATATTCATCGTCTGCTTGTGATCTTGTAAGCCAAGCTTAGCAGCGATCGATAATTCGGATATACGTACTTATCGTTATAAGCAAAGACATGCTCCTGCAAGGTTTTTCTTATAATATGTTAAGAATATTTGCAGTAAATAAATTTTCAATACTAGACTATATTTTAATAAAAGAATGCATTTTTGGTACGCAGTGCGGACTTTGTTGCCGTACGTGCTTTCAGTATAGTTCCATACTATATTTTAAGCACTCGTACAAGTCATACCTACATCAGGAAAAGTAAATGTAATTTTCTTTAACGAATGGTGTAATAGAGCCAGTAGCCATCTGTACAATAACATCTTTATTCTTGCTCAGTACAGTAAGGTCACTATTAACGACTCCACAGAATCATTCGACTTCACATTGGCTTCGCTTCACAGCCACGTGATATATCACCGTTCGTCGGACCCACTGCTGCCCACAAATGTACAGTCGACATGCCAAACGGTACGATACGACTTGGATGGAGCGAACAAATACAAAATAGTTTACTTCTTTAACAAGTTTTGTACTACATAACAGCTTATACTAATGGGTGTGTTTTTGTGTATATTATAATGTGAGTTGGAAATACAAAATAGTTTACTTCTTTAACAAGTTTTGTACTACATAACAGCTTATACTAATGGGTGTGTTTTTGTGTATATTATAATGTGAGTGGGTATGTGTGATAAGTGTATATGAGCTATATATGTGTGAGTGATGTGTATGTGTGTGTGTGGTGTGTACGTGTACATGTACATGAACAGGAGATAGATAAATTATAAAAGGAAATAACCATATTATTCTAGTGCAAGTAGTCGCATGTGAAGTTATTTTATGGTTCTTTGAGGTACGGAGAGCAGTGGTGGCTCAGTGATTACGGCCTTAAATTACGAGTAGGTTACGGTGTAGGTTCGAACCCAGGCAGGCACTTTACTCTGTGTAAATTCATTCACCACGACTGCTCTCAAAACGGCGAAGATAAACATCTTGGGGAAACCGGCATGTCCTAGGACAAAAAATTATAAATAAATAAAGAAACCGAAGACAAGTGACATCCACGAACTCGCACTGGACCCGCGTGGTGTTTTATGGCCTCACATAGAGGAGACCTGTGACCTAGCGGTGGGGTTATAGGCTGATTATGCTAAGTTAACGTTGTGAGAAACTTCTCAGTTCCAGTAGGTACTAGAATGGCTCTCAAACATCGTTGCTAGGATCCCTCGATAAACATGAATCCAACTTTTGATCTGAAGAGGTAAAACAATTATTTCCGAAGATCGCTCGTAAGTACGAGTATGTACTGTGAATCGAGGCACAATACGGAAATACGCTGTGATATATTTATATATCGTGCATTTTCATTATCCTATGTTATATATCCTAATGCTTTATAATAACGAGCTGTTAGGTCTGTCTTTCACCTAGCATGGGATATTAATGTACTCAGTGTAATTATCATATCGTATCCGTGTGAGGTATGTTCGAGTATGACCATTTGTTACAGTCACCAGATAACGAGCTGTTTGGTCTGTGTTTCAGCTAGCATTTGATATTAAGGTCTTCCCAGTGTAATTAACACATCGTATCCGTGTGAGGTATGTTCGAGTATGACCAGGCTTTACCCTTCTGTTATTTGTGTTTATGTGTTTGTGCTAAGGTAATAAAGCTTTATTTGCCGTGTGATACTGACAGAGTACAACTGTGATGGTCATCATCAGTAAAATATGCATTTGGAATAAAGTTTAGACTAACAAAGATCTTTCTCTATACAAAACTATATCGTCCAGTCATTCATTGCTCTCTACAAATATATGTTCTAAAAGCAGTACTATTTGTAAAGTAACTCTGTATGGTCTGTTACATTTTCACGTCTTATCGCCTGAACCGATTTCAATGAAATTTGTCACACAAGTACACATACTCATTACATACTCTTTTAGATTAACGTTCATACATAAAAATGTAACTTATGTCTTGACACATCATTGAAAACATCAATTGCAGTATCATTCTTGTCCCCAGACACTCGTGATCAACTGAAATTGCTTCGAACCTTCGAACTATAGTCTTTTCAATTACAATACAGATTGGTGTAACTTTTAAACTACTTACTACAAGCCTCGAATAGTTATGATATTTTAATAAAACTTTTAGGTCTGCCCAATTGCGGCTCGTATTATGAACATAATTCACTAACGTTGCTCTTTCTAAGGAGAAAGTTGTGAGACATTGAAATTTTGTTCAACACGAATAAAATTAATTATTTTAGTTGCTGAATTTCGGTAGGTTTTCATGTAGGTACTCGTAAAGTAACATGACGTCTCCATCCAGTGAATAATATTGTGTTCTAAAAGCTCGGTATTCACTATTCCGTTAAATTTAAAACTCTTTTCCGGTAAATCTTCTAAATCCCGCAGTGTTCAACAGACCGGAAAATTTAAGAAATAAGTACTGCTTTATACTTACTTGGGCTTCATAACTCAGCCCCTTTATGAGGTCTGAATAACAAATTACCTTATGCAATATCATACAATATGTCTGATATTAGCTAAGTTTCTCGCGCACGAGTCACGGTAGCTATGTGACACATATGTCACACCAGACGCTTATTTAATCTTCACGCGATTTATGGAATATTAATAAAGTACGGTCGTGATTGATATTATTATGTTAAAAGCTTTATTACCAAGGACCTCTTGGTCTGACTTAATTAAAAACATAACGTTAACGAATGCTTTCACCCACAACCATATATAAAATGCCATAAAATATCCGTAGACATTTTAAAAGGCTCTAGACTTTTCCACAAAAAGCAGTTTTTTTTCTTTTCTGTGACGTATAAAAAATTTAACACATTACCCCTACAGACGGATGCGCATTGTGGTACATCCCGTCGAGCGTCGTCATCTGCCACACTCACTAACTCGAGCTGTATTTTGTTCATGTGGATAACGCAATGCGAGAATGTTAAATAAGCAGATTCTTTTCCTCTTTGAACTATAAAAATGAAGAGGACAAAAATGTTTCAGTAAATGTTCCAGCAGAAACAGAAAAATAACAGGAATTATATGGCGCTATAAGTGTATTCCGAGGGGATTTCCACAAGTCCAGGTGCACAAAGGCGACCGTTGTTGACGGACGCTGCCTAACCGGAACCAATCGTCGCGCGAGTAAACGATCATCGTGCTCTTTTATTATATGAGAATGAATATGAATATAATGCAGTCGAATTTGTAAGTCAAAATTCAATAGACCGCTTACCCACGTTAGGACGCGGAGTACACTGAAGAAAATAATTTCTTACTACAGCACCTTAAAGTGATTTCATTAAGACTTACTGACTTTATACAGTAAGAAGAAATGTTTGTAAAACAATGAAAGACAAAACAGTAACTTTTAACGATTGAACGTATTATTTACTGAAAACACAACAAAAAAAAGGAAAACCACCTTTACTGTAATGTATGTACATTTCAATAGTTTGAACGATGTCACCAAATGAATAAAATAGTTAATTTTGTGACCTTTTAGCTACTTAAAACGTTAAAGTTTACTGTCATGACGGTAACATTTTGTCTCAAGCTTTACCTGTTTTCGGATCAGAAAAAATACTGTTTTGAACGTTAGGCTCATATGGAACAGTTTAAAGCAGTTCAGATCAATGTTTTTTCATTTGTATTTACAGCTTATTTATTTAAGTATAAGAATATGACGTAGGTAATCGCGTGATCAATCAAGTTGCGTTTGTACGTCATAATTCATACTAACAATTGCGTCGATCGCAATCACTCAGGTGACAGTTGCATTTGGGTAGGACACTGGAGACGTTAAATCACGCAAACGATTCTATTGATGTTTGTTTAAAACTTTTGACGGATTAAGAGAATAGAGGATACTTTATGGAGGCATTAAGTTAGGAAGTAGCTGCATAATCTGTCAATGTAAAGGATGTTAGGTATAGTGAATTACTGTCACTGAATGTTATTGTTACAAAGCATAATTATATAAGGATATTTAAGCTTCTGGGTTATGCCAGTCGTGATAAATGCCATACGGGAGATAAAAAAAAAGAAAAGCCTAGAAAATAAATATCTATTTGCATGTATGCATGCAAAGGTATTGAAGTGTAAACATCTGGTAGAGAAGAAAAAAAAATAGGTTTATTTGTCATAGAAACAAGTGCATACAAAAATATAATTAAATCTAATAATAATATTTTTTTGTCTCGACTATAAAAGAGACTGTGAACCTCTGAGTTTGTTTCGACCTTTCTTCTCAGAATAGTCAGATAGGAAACGCTGACTTCATCTACACACATCAAAAGTGTCTAGGGATCAAGCATTTTTATGCGGATTTCTTGAGATTGAGATGTGGCTTTGTAATAAATTTATGATTTTATAAATTTATATGGATCCTTTTTGGTGCATTTCATAATTTGAATCAGGAACTGTGAATCAAATTCGAGTAAAAGATGAAAATCAGCTGTCAATATTTTCCCTATAAAAACATACAACGCATTGAAGACATTATTAGTGCTACTGTTTCCCTACTACTGATTAAAACCAACGTTATTATGGAGCGGCGACGTCATTTAAGCAGGGAAGAAATGCTCAGAGCCGTGGGAATGATAGAAGCTGGTTCCCGGCAACGTACTGTGGCAAGTCAGAGTGTTATCAGTCGACTTTGGACACGTTACCGAAGCACTGGTACCGTGGCTGAGCGCCATGGAGGACGGTATCGCTGCACCACACGGAGACAAGACTGATACATTAAAATCTTAACTCGAAGAGCTCCAACAATAACCGCCATGATAATAATAATAATAATAATATATTCGACAACTATCACACAACGCCGTCTAGTCCCAAGCTAAGCAGAGCTTGTGTTATGGGTACTAGACAACTGATAAACATACTTATATATTTCTAAATACATACATATTATAGATAAATTACACCCAGATGTTAGCCGTGAGGCTTCATCACTCTTCAGGGAACTTAATTAGCGACCAAACAGTCAGAAACCGCTTGCATGAAGTGAACCTTCATTCCCGAAGACCGCTACGGGTACCACCTATAGCAATGCACAATCGTAGGATTCGATATCAATGGGCTCTTGAACACAGAAATTGGGCAGAAGAACAATGGCGTTTCGTGTGCTTTTCTGATGAGTCTCGTTTTGGTATGAGACCGGATACAAGACGTATACGACACTGGAGAACCCCTGGACGCCAACAGCGATTAAAATCCTGCCAGGAAGTCCATCCTTATAGTGGTGGAACCTACATGGTATGGGCGGGTATTTGGATCGGCGGAAGAACTGAGTTGATTTGGATCAGAGGCAACCTCAACGCTCAAATTTATGCTGAGACGATTGTATCAGACGTCATCGTTCCTCTACAAGTGCAAATCGGTCCCTTATTTCAGTTAATGCATGATAATGCACGACCGCACACCGCAAGAGTTGTAAGACAGACTCTCGCCGCAGCTAACATCAATGTCCTGCCCTGGCCTGCTCAGTCGCCAGACTTGAACCCGATTGAGCATGCATGGGATATGCTACAGAGAAGAGCTCTGCCGAATATGGAGGGTATCCAGTCGCAAGAAGACCTTTTTTTGTTGTTGCAACGAACATGGGCGGCCATTCCACAGCGTGATTTAGATGAACTCATTTTGAGTATGCCAAACCGATGTTCTTGTGTTGTTAGTGTTCGCGGTAGAAACACGGATTATTAATTGTTTAAGTTACCCAATAAAATTTTAAAGAAAACTGTTATTTCAGTCTTTTTTTCGAACTTTTGTGTTAGTGGTTCAAATGTCAAAAATCCCTTTATTAGGAAAATGGCAAATTTCTTTATTAATGCAAAGGTGACTTGGTTTATCGTTACTGTGACAAACGAAAACACTTTATTTGATGAATCCTTAAAGAAAATTTTAATTAATATCAATCAGGAGAAAAGTTATTGCAAAAATATATGTTGATCCCTAGACACTTTTGATGTGTGTAGTTTAAAAAAATATGATTGACGTGTAAAAGTGTTTGTACAAACCTACTTACAAAAAATAAATCATTTATCATTTATAACAAAAAATAAAAACAAAATATATTTATAATCACGAGCACAAAGCAGAAATAGTCGACGGCTGCACGTCATGACTGTGACAAGAAGGTTTCCACACAAACATCATGATTTTACATCTCGTACAAAACCCTCTAGAGATGCCATCAGCTGGAAGTAGAATGGATCACTTTACATCTCAAGGGATGCGAACAGAGAGAACAACAGTTCCCAAAATAAATAGGAACCTAAAACCGTGGATCACCCCCGGTCTATTGAGGTGCATTCGCCACCGCGATAGACTCCACAAAAAAGCACGGAAATCTCCTGATAACCTAATCCTACAAATTACTTATAAAAGGTACCGTAACTATTGCAATGGCCTTCTTAGAAAACTTAAAACACTACATGACAAACACGAACTAAATAAAGCAAAACATAATCCCAAAGCACTTTGGAATAAAATAAAAGACATCACAAATACAAAAAAGATATGTGCACCACCTACAGAACTGCTGAATACCAAACCTGATCAAAAGGCGGCAATTAACACTGCATGTCATTTCTTTGCCACAATTGGAGCTGAGCTAGCCTCTAAAATTCCTGCAACCTCGCAACAGCCCTTCACTCAAAAAACACCTAATAACTCTTTTGTAATCCTTGAGGTGGACGAATCAGAGGTGGAGTCCACCATCATGAACCTTAGGCAAGATAGTGCGACAGGCTGGGATGGAATACCGACTACCCTGCTGAAGGTTTGTCGGAACACCCTTGTCCCGTTAATAACACATATTATTAACATTTCTATTACAAAAGGAGTGTTCCCAGAACCCTTCAAGAGGGCCATAGTTCACCCGATTCATAAGAGCGGGGCCAGAGACTGTGTCAACAATTATAGACCCATATCAGTACTTTCGGCTCTCTCTAAAGTTATGGAAAAAATAATTAACGGTAGACTAGTAAACTATCTTAACAGCAACAAAATTATAGCATCCAACCAGTACGGATTTAAAAAAGGAATTTCTACCGAAGACGCAGTTATCGACCTAACTCAGTTTGTATCGAAAAAACTAGAGGAGCATCAAAAATGCGCCAGTATTTTCTTGGATCTAAAAAAGGCGTTCGACACAGTCTCTGTTCCCACCCTTCTCTACAAATTGGAATGTATAGGTATTCGTGGCAAACCTCTCGAACTCTTCAAGGACTACCTTCAAAACAGAAAATTGGCTGTTAAAATCAACTCATGCCTAAGTGACGAAGAAACAGTCACATATGGAGTCCCCCAAGGCAGCGTGCTGGGACCTACACTTTTTCAAATCTACATTAATGACCTATGCACGCTGCCTTTACATAAATCACAAATCTTCACTTATGCGGATGACACTGCGATTGTGGTCTATGGTAATACTTGGAGCGAGGTAAAGAATATTGCAGAGCAGTCCTTAAGAACCGTTATGAACTGGCTGCTATTCAACCTACTCACCCTGAACGTAGCCAAAACAAACTTCATTCCCTTCTTTATGAATTACAGGAACAAAGCTCCACCAGAATTTGTTATCACGGCACATACGTGCTCTGATCTCAGTCCTTGCTCATGTGCGACGCTTACCCGTGTTAATCACACGAAATACCTGGGTGTAGTGATTGATGACGGACTGAAATGGTATAATCAAATAGATAACATTGCTTCAAAAGTCAGAAGACTTATCTACATTTTTAAATCTCTGAGACATTGCGCAGACATTAACATTTTAAAAATGGTTTATCTTGCACTCTGTCAGTCCGTTATCACATACTGCATCCCAGTATGGGGAGGGGCTGCTAAAACCAAGTTTATTGTAGTGGAGCGAGCACAGAGAGCTGTCCTCAAGGTGATGCTTGGAAGACCATACAGATTCCCTACTACTGAATTATATGCAGAATGCAAATTACTTACTGTGAGACAGCTCTTTGTCCTTCGAGCCACTCTCAGAATACATAAACAGATTCCCCCATCAGATCCTACTAAGCGTAAAGCAAAAAATGTATGGCCCACAGTAAGCCACAAAACTGCATTCGCTAGGCGCCAATTTTACGTTCTAAGTACATTGATTTATAAAAACATATCTAAAGTCATCCAGATAGCTGAGCTAAACAGCCATGAACTTAAGATCAATGTACAAAGTTGGCTGCAAGATCAGGACTACGCTCAAACAGAAGAACTACTACTCCACCAGCAGTAGGTATTTAATCGTATTTAATATATAAACCTGTTCTACAGCTGTTTGGAATTTTTCACTTTATTTGGAACATATCAGCAACACATATATACTACACATTCTCAAACATTTTAACATACCCTCACGCAAACGGTAAACACTACTACACACCCCTACATACACACCCTCACATACATCCCTCATTCTGACATACACATCCTCACTCCAACATACACACATATACATCGTAGAAGTCGTTTACAATACCCCTTATTCCTTCGTTGTTAATTTTATTATACATACTTTGTTAACATGCAATGTCAATCGATGAATGACTTTTTTGTAATGTTAGAACACAACACAAAAGGTTTCTAGTATCACAGTGACAGCAGAACACTGACTTCTAAGTCACAGGATTACCTAGTTTAGGAGTCAGGGTTTACCTTATCTGTATTACCTTTAGTTAACCAACTTATGTGTCCTAGTCTTAAGCAATGTCAAAGGTTTTTGTATCAATAAATATTTTTATTATTATTATTATTATTATTATAACAGTTGTTCGGGTTAACCGTAATATTTATACAACAGAGCATTTAATAAATATTGTACCCACAAACAAAATATAAAAATCTGGGTGTTTTTCGTTTATTTAATGATTGATGCTGTGCTTGGGGTCGCTATGCAACTTTTCTCACGAACAGAAACACGGTTCTGAACTGATAGACGCGTAAAAAATTCTAAAAGTGCTTTGGAAAATCGAGTTTTATGAAAAAAAAAACAATATATAAATAAATTTATTACAAAAAAAGTTTATTGAACTCTTCGATAACTGGGCTTTGTCGGTGGTACGGACTTGGTTTTGAAGATTTTATAGTTGTTTTATTACTTATTTACACCCAAAGTTACGTAAGAAAAACGAATCTTAGTTAGCTCATAACTTTTTAATGGCTTTTTATTTTACTATTTTGTTTCCGTACAGACAAAGTTAATAATAAGTTAAAACGATATCATGTTTAACTTTGGATGCACAATGTCAAACAGTGGAGTAATACTCTCCCGAAATTTGTATGGAAAAATTATCGACTAGTGGCACCTTAAATAGAAAAAACACAATTCGTTAAATCCAAAATAAATTCAACAAAAACGGCGGCCGCAATAATTATATTATAGGCAAGACATCAGTAAATAACTTGGGTGAAATGGTGTCCCCTTGCTGAAGCGAAACTTGCTGTCGCTAAATAGTGGTATCGACTAATAGTTTAAAGTTATACCTACCGCCACCGTCCGAAAGTATACTGTGCTTTTAAATCGCTCCGCAGTAATAAATAGTTGTTATACAGTTTTAAGTTGCTCTCGGTTCAGTGTTGATGATCATTTTGCTTTTGGACTTTACGTACTAACTGTGAGTGGAAGAAATTACACAAAAACATCACAAATAGACTTATCTTAAGAAATAATAAATAAACTTTTTGTTAATATACCCAACCGCACACAAAATACAGAGCCCTTGACGCAAACGCGTAAGCGACGCCGTCTTCCGCGCGCTTAAGACCTTTTGGTCGCGAACTCCGAGTCGCTCATTCGGCGTGGGCCTTTATTAGTGCGCACTTCTCGGTGTGGGAATTTTATAGTGTGAGCTTTCAATTAAACTAAAAAAAAGAAGTTTTTCTTAATTAATATGGCCGAATCAGAATCTTCACCTTCAAAAGAAAACTCTGAAAGTACTGTGTCCCCCACCAGACCGGGGGAAAATGTAACCTCGCGTGCCAAAAAAAGAATGGCCCTGTCGTCACCGCCGGTTAGCAACTCTAGTACCTTGACTAAGGCTGATGTACAAGACATAGTAGAGACAGTAATAAAAACTGCAATGATTGACATGCTTGCGCAATTAAATGCTAATATGAACTCAGAGCTTAAATCAATCAGGGAAGAGTTGAAGGATGTAAGCGAGGCTATGTCTTTCATGAACAGTCAATATGAAACTGCTATTGGGGAAGCCAAAAAATCTGCACAAACAATAAAGGATCTTGAAGCCAAAAATGAACTAATGTCCAACACCATTGTAAAACTCACGAATCGCGTAAACCAGATGGAACAACATGCTAGATCAAGCAATATTGAGATTCAATGCGTTCCAGAGAAAAAAACAGAGAATGTCATCAGCCTGACAAAACAGCTGGGGTCGGTCATAGGCTGCGCCATAACAGATAGTGATATTTTAAGCTGCACACGAATTGCCAAAGTAAACCCTGACTCACCGAGGCCTCGATCAATCGTCACTCAGTTCAGTTCCCCAAGACTCCGTGATCAATTTTTGGCAGCTTCGATCGACTTCAACAAGAAAAACAGTCAAAACAAATTGAACTCTTCTCATATTGGATTGATGGGACCTAAAAAACCTATCTATGTAATGGAGCATCTGTCGGCGACCAACAAGGAAATCCACGCCGCAGCAAGAACCAAAGCTAGAGAATTAGGATTTCAATTTGTATGGATCAGAAGCGGCGGAAGCGGCGCTTCTGATCTGCTAGATCTTTTATCACTATACGTTCCGATGTAACCATCGGAACGTATAGTGATAAAAGATCTAGCAACTTTAGATAAGTTGAAATAAGTTTAACTTTGCAGAAACTTTTTATGGATGTTAATTGTGTTTCACAAACAAAATTCTACTTGTTTAATATTGATATTTACTATCAAAATGTAAGAGGCCTGCGGACGAAAACACACGATTTTTCATGTAAAATAGCAACATGTAACTACGATATTCTAATTCTGACAGAAACTTGGCTTAATAATAGTATATGCAATAAAGAACTGTTTGATGGTAGGTACTTGGTCTATAGAAGAGACAGGGAAAGCTCGGGCTACCACTGGGATATATGGCGGAGGTGTCTTGATTGCAGTATCTAAAAAACTAGTTTCAAAAAGATTACTGCATAGACAAAGTAATTGTGAGGATCTATGGGTGTCTGTAGAAATACCGTGCGAGCGCTCGAGGCAGCTCCGCCGTCTTGATCTTTGTGCAGTCTACCTGCCACCACCGGTCTCTAAATCGTTGTTGGAACATTTTATTAATAATTGTAATTCTTACCAGGATAACCATAGTGCATACACATGCATCGTGGGAGATTTTAATTTGAGAACTATAAACTGGAATGATCTAAACAATCCTCTCAAAAATCAGCACATTAGTAGTCTCGATCAAATTCTTATTGATTTTACATCAGTTAATAATCTCCGACAATGCAATAATGTTACCAACAAAAACAGTAGACTACTGGATGTTGTATTGGTGGACGTTCCAGGTTGTTGCGTTAGTGAAGCGGATCCTTTAAGTGTCGTAGACCCTCACCATCCTCCATTAGATGTACAAATAACATTGACGGAGTCACTAAAACTAAAATCTAAAAGCATTACGAAAAGAAACTTTCATAAAGCCGACTATGAAGCAATAAACAAGCGTTTGAAGGATATGGACTGGGAAGAGTGTCTGGGATGCTGCAATAATGTTGACGAAATGGTGGAAGTTTTCTACAGCGTTATTGGGTCAGCTATCAATACCTTTGTACCAATCATCCGAAAGCATAGTAGTAGTGTTCCCATATGGTTTGATAAGAAACTCCTTAATTTATTAAAAGAGAAAAACGAACTTCGTATTAGGTATAAAAAGTATAAGAATCCCCTTGACAAGCTATCACTCAGATTGATCTCTAAACGATGTGATAACTACGCTAAAAAGTGTTACAATAGTTACATTGAGAGTACAGAAGAATCTATTGCCAGATGTCCTAATTTTTTTTGGTCATATGTCAAGAATAAACGTGGTGGAGAAAGTTCATACCCAGCATCAATGACTGATGGTCCGATAACATCTTCAAGTGGTGAAGGAATATGTGAGCTATTTGCTTTAAATTATAGCAGCATTTATAAAGAAGAAACAACATCGTCTTCGGGTCAAAACCGTGTAGCCTCCGAATACCTGGAAGCAATAGCCATACAGTCAGATAGCATAGCTTCCGTGGACATCCAATATGAAAATGTTGAGAAAAAACTAAAAACCCTTGATACTGATGATATACCTCCACTGTTTATTGCCAGGTGTGCGCCTAACCTGGCTGTTCCTTTGGTGAAGATATATAACACCTCAATCCGATCTGGTCAATTCCCTAAAGAGTGGAAACAGGCGAAAGTAGTACCGGTCTTCAAGACTGGAGACCCTTGTGACGTAAAGAACTATAGACCGATATCCATCCTTTCAATTTTCGTTAAAATATTGGAGTCGTTGATTTGCCCACATATTGAATGCTATTTTTCCAAGTTCTTAAGCGACCACCAGCACGGCTTTATAAAGAACAGATCCACAAGTACAAATCTGGTGTCCTTTGTTGAAGCCGCATACGAGGCCATGGATAAAGGTATACAGGTTGACGCTGTTTATACGGATTTTAGCAAGGCGTTTGATAAGGTTTCGCATAATCTGCTTGTTGAAAAACTAGCCACGTACGGCGTCACTGGTAGTCTGCTAAAGTGGTTTGGTTCTTATCTGGCTGGTCGGGAATTTTATGTGGTTGTTAATGGGTTCCGGTCAGGTAGGCATGCAATTGCCTCGGGTGTCCCTCAAGGTTCTCATCTGGGCCCATTATTATTCATCATATATATAAACGACGTGACATCGTGCTTTCACAATACTAGCATATTCCTTTTTGCAGACGACCTGAAAATTTCAAGAGCCATTAGGTTTCAACAGGACGTAAACCTAATGCAAGAGGATATCGACCGATTATCTGCATGGTGTTATAATAATAAAATCTCGTTGAACAGTTCGAAATGTAGTCACATAAAATTCACCAGGAAAGTAAAAAAAAACAGTGGATTCGGCGTACCAAATAAACGGAGTGAACTTGTGCGAGGTGGATGTAGTTCGAGATCTGGGAGTTATCTTGGACTCAAAACTCACATTTATACCACATATTGAGAATATCCTCAGTCGATCCCAACGTATGCTTGGATTTGTCATCCGTAATGGAAAGGTATTTCAACGCCCACATACTAAATTAGTCCTCTACAATAGCCTTATAAGAAGCATCCTGGAATACTGCAGTGTGATATGGAGGCCTCACTACGCAACCCACTCGCTGCGGATAGAACGAGTCCAAAAAAGGTTTATACGATACCTAGGGTACTCAAAGGGAAGGCAATTTAAATACCTCTCCTACCTTGAAAAACTAGGGTGCTACAAAATGAGTACCCTGGAAGCTCGAAGGGAGCTCTTGGGTTTGAGATTCGCATATAAACTGCTCAATAACACCATTGACTGCCCACAATTGGTATCTAAGTTCAATTTCAGAGTACCCCGTAGACCACCTCGCAAACCTATAACACCCTTAGCTCCACCTCTCCGCCGTACAGTGTCTGGTGCTAATTCGCCTGTACCCCGCATGTGCAAACTCATAAACGAACGCAGCGACCTGGTTGACCTCCACGCAGACTCAATATCGACTTTTGTTATTAGGCCTAATTAGTAGTATTAGTATCTACATTATACAATTATCTAGAATTTAAGTACATTAATCTTTAAAATTAAATTTATAATTACAAAGAGCATTTTGCATGTGGTGTTTGCCTGTAATTGGTTGTGCAGTAAGATCTAAGACACAATTACTTGTATGTTCCTATCTGTGTAATATCTGTAACAACTGTTGGTGAACCTTAATTAAATATGCGCTCAGTTTAGTAAAATCTTATTTAAATGATAGACAACAGCACGTTCAAATAAATGGTGTCAATTCACCTGGCTTAAAAGTAAAAATGGGTGTACCACAGGGCTCGATATTAGGTCCTTTCCTCTTTTTAGTATATATTAATGATCTACCCCATTTGTTAAAAACTCAACCACAAATGGTGTTATTTGCTGACGATACGTCCTTGATTTTTAAAATTAATAGACGTGCATCAAATCTTGACGACGTAAATAACGCCCTACTGCAGATCCAAAATTGGTTCACTGCTAATAATTTAGTATTAAATGGGAAAAAAACGAAGTGCATAAGATTTTCTTTACCAAATGTCAAAAGTAGTAATTGTGAGATAGTATTGAATCAAGAGAAACTAGAATTCGTCGATAGTACTGTTTTCCTAAGGATCACGCTCGACTCAAGGCTTCAATGGGGTCCCCATTTAACATCCCTTGCAGGACGGCTAAGTTCAGCAGCATATGCTGTGAGAAAAATCCGTCAATTTACTGATGTTGATACCGCGAGACTGGTCTATTTTAGTTACTTTCATAGTATCATGTCGTATGGTATTTTACTATGGGGAAGGGCTGCAGACATCGAGTCTATTTTTATTCTGCAGAAAAGGGCTGTCAGAGCCATATACAGCCTCCGCAGGCGTGACTCTCTAAGGGAACTGTTTAAAGATATTAACATCATGACGGTACCTTGTCAATATATCTATGAAAATATCATGTACGTAAGGAAAAATCTACATCTTTTTAGTAAAAGAGGTGAAAGACACAATTATATCACTAGAAATAGGGACCAATTAGTTCAACCAGGTTTCAGGCTGGCTAAAGTAGACTCGTCTTTCATGGGCTACTGTTTAAAATGTTACAATAAAATACCTACCCACATACTTGAACTGAATGAAACGAAATTTAAATCTTGTATAAAACGCACACTATGCAGCCAGGCATATTATAAATTGGGGGATTACATCACTGACAAAAATGCTTGGCTAAACGCTGGTCCTGCTCCATAAAGACGCACAAATAAATTGATTAGCATTGAAAAACACTGTTGGAGCTGCTGAAGATTTTAAAATACTATTTTTGCATTATATAAATTCAATCACCTAGTATTGTATAATTGCATAGCACATGTGTGAGTACTATGTACATACTATAAAGCTTCCATTTACTGGGTACGCCTTTTATTGACTTGAATGTGCCCTGGCAGCTGAGAGTACTTCACGCTCACTCAAATGTCTCGCTGATGGTGGCGCGTGTGTTGGATCATTTAGCTCCCTTCAAAATGGTTGAGCTGAATGGTGCTAATACATGCGTCATGTTCGTGAACGGGCGCCGTCAGTAGGGCCTGGTCATCTCTTTGCTGCCATGGCTTATTTTAATTTAATACCTATTTGAATTGTTTTATTTTTTTTATTTCGTGTTTTCATTACGGACGCTTTTAACGTTCTGCATCGTTCTCACATGTATAATTTTTAACATGATTGATGTAAACAAGACATTGTAACCATATTATTTTGATTTAAAAGAGTGTCCATGGAGTTTTTTGCCCGTTCTTCTCCATAGGTACCTACGCTTTGGAATGGGCAACTAGCTTCATCTTTCTGACTGACCGACCCCTTGACAATTCAAAAGTGCCTGTAATTGGTTTAATTGAAATAAATGCTTTGAGTTTGAGTTTGAATAAATTAAATTAAAGGAGTCCCGTACGGTATATACCGTACGCTTTGAGTATTAAACCAACTGGAGGCGCCATTGTCAGGCGATCCATGCTGCCAAAGGTACGAGACCGCCGGTCATAGCGGTTATATACATGTGTGCGTATAGTTTATGCTTGTGTTTGTTTTTTGTTTTGTGTGCGTGCGTAACAACGCGATCGAATTGCATGAGTGTATTATTGCGTTCCCTCGTCCCCCGCGATGAAAGTGACAGACTTATGTGCATAGATATTAGTACTCGTGGCATCTCCGGTTGGTTTAATACTCAAGGACTCCTTTCAATGGGTCAGCTAAAGCTAGGAGCTGCGCCTGTATTTTCTGTTGTGGCTTTAGCTGAATTTTATAGGCTTTAAGCAAATAAGATATTTATATTATAGATGGGGAAATATTTCTTTCGCATCGATTTATTAACGCGTATGAGTTGATTTTATGAAATTGTTTCTCATATCATCAGGTTATCAAACATGAATATTTTGTGATTATTGATGTAGGTTATTACGAGGAACTCTGAAAATACTTTTTCCTTTTTCTTTTATTCAGAGAATAGTTAGTGAAGTAGATACTTTTCTCCACTGTTTTTCCAGGTAAATATATGATAAGTTTCATAAACTTCTGTTTCCGACGACGTTCGAGTATAATATTATAGCTCTTCGTTTCTTTATTACAGCAATAATTTACTTGAATTAACTCCTGTTATGTTACTTGTTTATTGTTCTTGATGATAAATGAAGTTGTTAGTTATTTCTTCGGGAAAAAATTGCAATAATATTTTTACAGAGATAAGTTAAACAATTCACCTTAATGTCGCGAAAAATTAAGTAGGTACTTAATAATATAAAGTTAGTAAATAATATATACTATAATAATATATACTCTAACAAACAAATACCTAAGAAATTATAAACCAATGCAACAATGAAAATTCAACGATGTTGCCACAAATCCAGTAGGTACGCTTGTAATGTGCGGTTTCAATATTACAGCACAAAAAAGATAATTTATTCACCTACACGACGCTATTTACATTATGTAGGGGAAGCCCGGGCAAGAAGCATAGTGCGGGTAAGAAGAATAACTGATTTTTCCATAAACATATAATAGATAGCGCTATTAACATTTTCTCTAGTCGTGACACATACGATCGGCAATGCCATGGCAGTTCAACCCAAACAATACGCGAGTGCATCTGTTGTGGAAGGGAAAAAAAAGGATTATCGTTGTTTTGTTACGATTTTTGTAAAGGTTTGCACACAAACTTTTTGTATTAGTCATCAGTTGTCTATAAAGATGTATTGTATATTCAATTGCACGTTTATTTAGGTATTATTTGTGATCGTTACTTTTTGTTTACCTACTAAAAACAATTCAAGTTTTCACTTGTTTCTAATATTAGAGTGTTGGGCAAAATGGATATGGGCAAAACGGTTAGGTATTCCGTTTTGCTCAGAGCAAGCATATTATAAGTATTAGTTACCACTACCATTACATATGTCATTTCTGAGTTAGCAGGCCCCAGAAAAACTAAAACTAAAATATCCTCAGTCAAATAACAAAACAAAAATCCGAAACCAGATTTTTACGGTTTAGTGTGCGCTGACAAATACACTGAACCACTAGCGGAAGATTGGATTCAGTGTAATCAGTGCATTTGGGCGCATAAAGACTGCACTTTATTATGTAGGAGTTGGTAGCTACTTCTGTGATGAATGCGAACACTGATCTAAGCTAGTTCTACTTATCCTTTTTGCCCGACCCCACCGGGCAAAACCGATAATTGATACCTTTTGTTAATGCTCAAAATTATTATAGAAATTGTTTAAGTTTTTGAATTTTAATGATTATTTTTCAAAGACGATTAAACATAGTACAAATTAAAAGTACAAAGAGTTCTATTGATTATTAGATTGTGGTTTTATTTGCAGTACCCCTTAACATATTCGTCTTGCCCGGGCTTCCCCTAATGGTGTTCTTTTCCATTAAATAACAGCCCGTGTTAATACCATATTAATTTTATCTCAGCCCAGGAATTAAAGATTTGATTATAATGGTAACTGATTAGGATTGTGGCTAAGTAATAACAGCCGCACGGTTCGATCGATCAGGTTAAGCTGCGCTTGCCGCGGTTGTTCCGTGGCTGGGTGACCATCTTAACGTGCCTCGGATAGCGAGTTCGTTGGTCCCGGCTGTCATTCGTGGATCTTTGGCAGTCGTTACGAGTGGTCAGAATCCCGAAACTCTAATAACCAGTCACTGGGTTCACTGGAGACACTCGTTCAGAAAGACAGTCGCTCCATGTAAAATACTGGTATTCAGCTGCATCCGGTTAGACTGGAAGCCGACTCCAACATAGTTGCGAAAAGGCTAGGCAGATGATGGTAATTTATGTGTTATTACGGGTACCTTCAGTATAATGCTTCCAACAGCCTACATTATAATTTCAATTCAAACTAAACAAATGACCCAGTCACATACAAATACGAGGTAACACATAAACTGCGGGATGACATCCCCCACATTTACATATTCACTCACATTCCAACAGCAGAACAAGGACACGTGAAAGCGTAAGATAAGGCAACATTTGAGAGCTTTGCAGATGGTCGTGATGTTACATCTCCCTCTGCAAGGAAGATAACGATTGGAGTCCATTCTTCGTCACTTTGAAGACTTGAAGCATTGACTTACAAAGGTACTATGTTCATTTTCGAAGCATTGAAGCTTATAATTATGAACTATGGGTGTCTGTATCGGAATATATCAGTTACAAAATATATATAAGTATCCTAATATGCGCTTTTGTAATTTCTAACGTTAAGATCTGGGGGCACGGGAGTGCCCGCGCCAAGACGAGCCAAGCGAAGCGCAAGGGCACTACCTACCTTTTCTCGAAGCACTTCATCGTATTTTTGAACCCTCTTAACTTGGGTTTGGATTATACCAGATAAACAAAATTTTTGGGATATGACGTCAGTGGTTGACTTATTATACCTATAAAGTTTCAATTGCATAGCTCTTATACTTTAGATTTTATTGATATCTAAAATACCCCGATTTCGTCACTGATTCACTGACTGATGATCATCAATATTCTTAAGGTTCTTCCTGAAGTCCTAGAAAGCTGAAATTTAGTATTTAAGCTAGTAATAGTACACAAACAACAAAAAAATCTTAAACCTTGAAACTTTTACCCCCCCAACCCCTTAAACTGGGGGGTGAAAGTTTGTATAAGACTTCCGTAAATTTTGATGCTAGAGGTCTGAAAATTTATATAGGGGGTCCTTGTTATAAATAAACCCCAAAAAAAGAAAGAAAAAATGAACAACAGAAAAAATACTCCTATAAATATCATAAGCAACTTACAAAAAGAAATGAAATCCCACAAAAACATTTCATGTTAAATGTTGCCAAGACGAGACCATGTAGCTCGCACTGTCAAAAAGTAATCAGATCTAATGTAGAGCCAAGCTTCTAACTCTACACGCCCTAACTCTACAAGGCCTAACTTCACAAACTCTACACCTTAGTCAAAATATATTGCTTGGCCATTTCACTACATTCACATGAGCGTAAGGTGAAAAACTCTCATACTGTTAATGGTTCTTGTAGTAACGAAACGGCCAAGCCATATATTTTGACTACGGTGTAGAGTTTGCGAAGTTAGGCCTTGTAGAGTTAGGGCGTGTAGAGTTAGAAGCTTGGCTCTACATGAGATCTGATTACTTTTTGACAGTGCGAGCTACATGGTCTCGTCTTGGCAACATTTAACATGAAATGCTTTTGTGGGATATTATTATCGTGGACGTCCTCGGCCATAGGCATCACAGGCAATTAAATAAAAATAATAATCCATCGAGTTATAAAAGGAAGCGTCTACATATATTGAACAATTTTGAATTATAATATGCCTCGTCCTCGTGCCAAAAAATCAAGAAGCGCATAAAAAACTTATTCAAGCGGAGAAATTCCCTAATATCAACTTGGCAGAATTGATTTTGGGGAGCACAGAATAAAATCTGAATTATTTTTAAAGACATGAATTAACTTTTTACTCAATGATATCTGATGAAATGTCTTTCGATTAAATTTATCTAGTATCATCAAATTTCGCTGAGTAAGAAGGTACCTTAAATTATTCTGTGCTTTTCCATTTAAAAAACCCTCAACTGATATTATCCTGACCGTACTTCTAACACAAAGGAAAGTTCTGTTTATTTCCCGACGTCGTCGACACAAAATTGATTCATCGGATTGAAAACTTTCACCAACAGAGAGCTGTCTTGTGCCCTGATCCAGATAAGAAATCCAATAGAATTTAACTAACTAATAATTTGATATTAAAAATGCATCAAACAGTTGTGAACAGAAACCATGACTAACAATGTTCTTGAAAATTAATAAGTTTTAATGATAGCTTATCATTAGCTTAAAGAAAGAGAGAAGAAGAAGATAAGAGAAGGCGAGAGAAGAAGAAGAGTCTATATAGATACAATATCAAATCTCGTCACATATGATGTCAAACTCGATTTCAAGTACCTGTTTCCTTACAGATTGTAGTCCTGTTCACCGCGTATGTTATATTTACTCGTTAGTTGTATGTGTGGGTGCATACATAAAAACGCAGGTTCCCAGTAAAGACAAGCAGTGGTCATCGCGATCTGCGGGTATCGGCGCGGGTAAAATATTCCCGTATTAACTTTGTGCTCACGCATAAATATACAGGGTTCATTGTGACAGTTTCTTAACGTAGATCAACCTGCAGTGATATGTACCGGAAAACTTGCTGCTTTATGTAAGCACCTTCCTTAGTCATGTGATCTGTAGCCTATTCCAAATAATATACCATATCTGCAGACATCGTCCTCATGTTTATGATTATGTACGCGCGTGTTCGTGACGTGCGCGAGATGAGACGACATGAAGTAAAGCGGTGCTGGTGCGAACCTGACTTTATAAAATGCTGCCTGAACTGGTGCCTTTATGTCGTTTATGTGCATGGTTTTACCATAACAGATGCAGATACTAAAAAAAGTAATTTAAAAAATAAAAAAACCCGACTGCGGAACTGAAAAGCTACAAACAAGCCCATTTTAAATTAAATAAAAGTTGGAAGCAGGCGGGACCCATTTGAATTTGAAAATATAATAAATATGGTATGGGTCCCGCCTGCTTCCAACTTTTATTTACCCTCCTTCTGACGCAGTCGGGTAAAAAGACCTTACATTACCTGAACCTCAAAACATAATACATTATTATATTTTAGTATTCATGACCGAATGCTCTTTATTCATTATCATTCATTCTCCTAAAGTTTTGCTCTCCCACCACCGTCACAGCTATTTCACACATTCCGCGTGCAACTTTTATGAAGACACCTTATTTATTGCCACCCACAACGGGTACAATTCGGATTCAAGGCTGAGTCAGAGCAAAGCCACTTCAAGAATTCTAATTCGTTGCTAAAGATAATGACCGAAATACGTAATGAGATTGTTTCTTCCAAAACAAAGGTTATAATAGGTGTAGATTTTTGTTTACAAAAGCTGATTTTTGCTTTGATACTTGTGTATCAAAGTAATAACATGCTCAAAGCAGTATAATGAACAAACTCGACAGTTTTATTATAAGTACCTAACCACCCACTTCCAGAACAAAGCTTCAATAAAAACAAAACTTCTTTAACTGCGGATGCTTCCACTAAAAATACGTTCTATCCTCCAAACAGATTTTCAGTTCCAGTCCTTGAACAGACCGAGTTTATTCGGGACACGTCGGTCGCTGAGAAAAAATTTTAGCTCCTTTCAAAATGGTTGAGCTAAATGGTGCTGATCTAATGAAAGGGCGCCGTCAGTTGGGGCTGGTCATCACTTAGCTGCCTCGGCTTGTTTTTAATTATTTTATTTTTAGATTGTTGGCTTGCTAAGTACTATTTGTTGTACTCTGGACGCTTTTAAAGTGTACGTCTTTTTTATTTTTTACATCGTTCTCACATGATATAATTATAAATTCAAAAGTTACAATGTAACTAATATTTTTGTAAAATATAATTTAAAAAGAGTGTCTATGGAGTTTCTAGCCCGTTCTTCTCCATAGGTACCTATGCTTTAGAATTGGCAACTAGCTTCATATTTTCTGACTGACCGACTTCTTGACAATTCAAAAGTGCCTGTTAAGAGCGTTTACGCCGTACGGCATTTCATACAAACTTTCAAGCCCTTGTTTTTCGAAATTAATGAACCGGTTTTAATGAAACTTCATACGCATTAGCAGGATACAAAGGTCTAAAAAGTTAGTAGAAAACATTTTCGAAATGTCTTATTTAAATAAAGATAACTGGAAATCTCTGTTTCTATGGAAAGTTTAAAATCGGTCTAATTTGGCTGTAACATTATTTTTAGAAAATGTTTTCTACTAACTTTTCAGACCTTTGTATGCTGCTTATACGTATGAAGTTTCATTAAAATCGGTTCATTCACTTCGAAAAACAAGGGCTTGAAAGTTTGTATGAAATGCCGTTCGGCGTAAACGCTCTTAATGGTTTAATTGAAATAAATGCTTTGAGTTTGAGTTTGAGAAATGTGTGCTTAAGTTTCAGCATCAAACTGCCAACTAATGCGTCTATACATGTCAGGGACTGTTTCTGAATGTTAAAACATGGAACCCTAATAACAAATTTGTCTGCCTCATAAGCCTGTCCTTTGAGAAAATAGTCATAGTCATAGTAGTCATAGTAGTTTATTGGTAAGGGATTCTTACAAGTCATAAACAAATATTTCAAATTACACAATACAAATAATTACATTACAATGTCAAATAATATAAAATGTCAAACAAATAAAATAAAATACAAGAAAACAAGTCAATGTCAAATCACAGATTAAAATAAATTATACAATTAACAGTCACAACAATTTTCAGTCCAAATTAATATTTACGTCAAAATTAAATTACATTAAATCATAAATTCGTCAAAAGAATAAAAAGCTTGCTCGATAAGCCATTTTTTCAAACGAACTTTGAAGCTGCCTATAGTCGGGGCACCAGAAATAGCTGCAGGTAGTTGATTATAAACTGTCGGGCCCATGACATGAGTCGTCTTGGAGGATTTGGCAAGCGTTCTCGAGACCGTCGATAACTGACCCCTGCTTCTGGTGCAATATGAATGACGGCTGCCTACCTTTGGGTAAAGGTCGAGGTTCATCCTCACGTACAGGGCGACCTGATATATAAGTATAGCAGGTAACGTGAGGATGCCTAATCTAATAAAATGGGGTCTAGCGGACATGTCCTGCGATATCCCGACGATGGCCCGCACGGCACGCTTCTGCATTCGGAAGGCGCGCTGCCAGTCGGCAGCACGTCCCCATAGCTCAGCGCCGTATTATAGTAACGAGTGCACCGTCGCGAAATAACAGGACCGCACATCGTGTTCGGGTAACACGCGCGATATTCTGCCAAGAGCAAAACATGCACTACCCAATTTACCGCACACTTTATTAATCTGATCATCCCACTTGAGGCACCCGTCAACTTCAAATCCTAGGAAGGCTATCGTCTTCACCTGAACTAGAGCCACTCCACCCGCAGATACTGCCAGTGGTCGTGAAGACCGCCCTGACAGAACAAAGTGAATGAAGTGGGTGTTTTTCAGATTCAGAGCAAGACCATTTCCTTGGAACCATAACGCCAATTGATTCGCGGCATCATTTAGCTTTTGGTCTAACTCATCCACTGATTCAGCTGTTACCAACGCTGCAACATCATCAGCGTACATAAGTTCTTCTGCGTCAGTCACAGCATCAGGCAAGTCATTCAGCAGCAGAGAAAAGAGTATGTTGGACACAGATGAACCCTGAGCCACTCCCATCTCCGATTTCAGAGGCTTAGACCTCACCTTTCCTTGGCCACCTACCACAACTTGAGTCCTGTCGTGCAGCAAATCTGTCACCAAAGCATGCGACGGCCAATAGGTTTACTATTGTTTCGATTTCCTAAAAATTTTGGTAATTTTCTTGGTATTATCGCTCTCCTTCGGGTACCTTCTATCTTCTTCGGCTTTGACTTGATTTTTGTAGGATATTTTATGTAGAACACTGTTGATCCTGTTTACTTGCTTGGTTTATTTTATGCCTACGGGAAGAAATAATAAAGCGAAGCTGTGCCAGTTTTTCACGACGAAAGCAGTACCTTGCCTACATAACAAGCTCTTGATCATGCAACGGATATGATCGAAATTCATGCAACATTGTAACATGGCTTCGTATATTCTTGGAACTGAAATCGAATTCTCAATCTGTCATGCTAGTTGAAAATGTTTCACGTTCACCGCAGCGCCGCAGTCAACGCAAAGCTGAAATAATTTACGGACGTGTCTTAGAGACTGTGCACGATAAATATACATAATATTACATTTCATAATAAGTATCTATACATATAATAAAATTGTAGAAAAGTGGTGTCTGTACAATGGAAATGTATTAAAAAAAAGTAGCAGGGGTTGTTATTATATCGATGCCGAACCCGAAAATGTAATTAAATTTTTTTTTGTCTGTTTATCTGTTTGTCTGTTTGTCTGCTGTGTTTGTGCACGCTAATATCAGAAACGGCTTATTCGATTTAGATGCGGTTTTCACTTATATATTGTAGTAAGCTTCACTTAACATTTAGTGTTTATTTCATGTCAATCGGTTCATAAATAAAAAAGTTATGTCAATTTAAAGAATCACGGCGAACATTTGTTAAGGTATTCTATCAGAGTACGTAAACGCCTCGCGCCTGCGCGTCCGTGGCTATATTATATAGAAGGTGTAACGGAAAGGGGGTATCAACCCTGAAGGAGGTGAATGAAGATGAAAAAAAAAATTTGGACCTCCCATAGTAATAGCACATCAATGATTTACTATTACTATGGGAGGTCCAAATTTTTTTCATATTTCGACCTATGTTCTTTGGGGAAATTTGTTCAGTTTCATGAGCACATTCACCTCCTTCAGGGTTGATACCCCCTTTCCGTTACACCTTGTATAAAGCGCGCTGAGAGCCGCGCCGCTGCCATAATTCCGATCCAGCCTGTCCCTTGCTGCCCTCTCCCAGCGACGCCCTAAGCCGAGGTCCGTACCCCACAGGGGGTGCCCTTAGCGTGTAGTCGCTTAGTTTTTAAGTTTATATTGTGTAGTTAAGTTGTGTATTATGCCCTGGCTGGAGGCCTTAATTTATTGAGGCATCCACAGGAAAGCCAGGTTAAGCATTCGACAACCCCTCAGGTTGAACTGCGAGATGACCATTTCAAAAGAAAACGCGCCGCTGCCATAAGGATTCAGTTATTCGTAGCGAACGCACGTATCCTGGAGAGTATAGGCGAATAGTTGGATTGGATTATTGCGATTCACTTGAATACTGACTGTTTGCATATTTCATTTATTTATATTTTAGGGTTTGTAGGTTAGGTTCTTTTTCTTAATTTTCTTTAAAATTTTGTAAGTATTTGGTATAGGTTAGGCGGTTCTTTCCTTGATTATTGGGTATTTACTTATCTTAATTTTTATTTAGGGTTTTGTAAATAAATATTGTAAGCATTTATTATTGGTTAGGCATTTCTTTCCCTGATTTTCGGTATACTTATCTTAATTTGTATTTAGGGTTTGTATATAAATATTAGAAGTATTTGGTATAGGTTAGGCATTTCTTTTCTTGATTTTCTTTATTAAGTATAAGTTCATTAGCTTAGGTTAGTAATTATTTTTTCTAGCAATTCTTTTGTTTTATAAAGTTAGTACGTTTGTCTGTGTAGAAGAATAGCACCACCCCTTACTTCCCGTGGGTGTCGTAAAAGGCGACTAAGGGTCTCACTGGAGAATGGGCAGCAGCGTTCTCTATGCATTCCACCACCATACCATACTGCGATCGCCAACCCGCCTGCCAAGCGTGGCGATTATGGCAAACCCCCCCAAAATTGGGGGAGGCCTATGTCCAGCAGTGGACGTCTATCGGCTGAAATGATGATGATAATGACGTTTGGTTTACACGTCTTAACACTTATTACTTAAACTGTGATAATTTTAGACTGTATAATAATCTGTAAGTATTTATAATTTAATTGTTTACGATAGTACGTGTTTACTAAATAACTGTGTGTTAAGTAGTAAGTACTATTTTATTGTAAGAATGCCTCGAAGAAGATCCAACCTCTCCCAATGTAGCAGAAATGCTAAAAGGATGAGATTAGTTCGATCACAGGAATCTGAGGAAGGTCGTGAGGCAAAAGGCTCTCTGCACCAGGCTAGGTTTCGTGCTGCAGAAACTTTGACTCAGCGAGAATCTCGACTGAGTTCAAGTCGTTCTCGAATGATGACAACTCGAAATAGGGAAAACGGGGAACAACGAAAGGCACGTTTATCTGTCGATCGCGAAGCTCACGCGCTATCGCGTGAGTCTGAGACTTTTGCTGTCAGGGAAATCCGCCTGAGCTCCCAGAGAGTACGGACAACAAATGCTCGATTCCAGGAGACACAGGACGAACGGGAAATACGTCTCACTGCCGATCGTGAAGCTCATACACTATCGCGTGAGTCTGAGACTTTCACTGATAGGGAAATTCGTCTGAGTTCTCAGAGGGTTCGGACAGCAAATGTTCGGTCTCAGGAAACACAGGAAGAACGAGAAATACGTCTCACTGCCGATCGTGAAGCTCAAGCACTAGAGTCTGAGACTTTCACTGAAATTCGCCTGAGTTCTCAGAGGGTTCGGACAGCAAATGCCCGGTCTGTAGACGGTATATGTAATTAAAAATATGCTGCCCGAAAAGTCACTATTCCACGCGGACGAAGTCGCGGGCACAGCTAGTATTGTAGTATTTTTGGTAGAAAAGTCGAGAAATTTTTAACATGTTTAGCCGATTTAAGGTTTTTCAAAAAAAATGGCTGTAACAAACTAGCGAGCTGGAAAAAACAACGGCATTTTGCCATTTTGATACAATTTGGTAACTTCCGGAATCCTTATTATAACAACATAAAAGACGATCGCTTAAAAAAGGGAACCACTATAGTACAAACTGTCCAAGATATAATAAAGCTATGAAGGTAAGGAGGAACTCTCACAAAACTGGTACAGAGTTGCGTTTTCAACCAATCTAATATTGCTCCACGAGTCTCTTTTGTTAGTTAAAAGTTTTTATGTATTGTTGCCTGTCGATACATAAATTATTAAATTAGTGTGTTTGCAAAAATACAAAAAGCTGTGTTACGGATGAAATGACGTACACTGTTTTACCTTATGACAATGATTTATTGTGAGACTACATACAATGAATTGATTGCGCGCGGAGCGCGTACAAAATGTTATGAGACGCGTGTGCGCAGTAACGTGTGTGCTGGTCGACTCCGGCGCGGCGACGGCGCTGGCGCCTGCTCCTCTCGCCGCGCTCACCCCCGCGCGATGGAGCGTTTGAATGCTTGATGCTGCGTTCACGCTACTGGCGTGAACATCCTCCGCGGCATTGAAAGGCTCAGCTGCCTTTCAAATCTTCTATGGTGTAGACGACCGCAATAGGCACAACTTGTTCACAGCTCGTCTGATTGTGCCCTTGGTAGTGTAGATGTCGGCCACTCTGCTGACACCGTCGGGGCCCGGGTAAAGTTTGAACACCCGGCCCATTCGCCAGTGAAGTGGCATCAGGTTGTCCTCTTTGAGGATGACGAGGTCACCAACTTGAAGCGGCGTCTGGTGCCTTCGCCATTTGGTGCGATTTTGTAGCTCTGCCATGTATTCAAGGCGCCATCTTTTCCAGAATTGTTGCCGCGCCTGTTCTATTTGCTGGTATCTGTTGGGCCTGGTTGACTGGACAGGCAATGACGGCGTTGATAACAATGGACGACCAATGAGAAAGTGCCCAGGTGTTAGAGGATTTAGGTCAGAAGGATCGGAACTAAAGGGGGAAATAGGACGGGAGTTGAGAATGGCCTCGATTTGTGAGAAGAGTGTCGCTAGCTCCTCAAACGTGAGGGAGGAATTGCCAGCTACGCGTTTCAATAAAGACTTGGCGGACTTGACACCGGCTTCCCATATTCCACCAAAGTGTGGAGAATAGGCGGGACTAAATATAAACCTAATTTCTTCAGTCGCTGCGTAGTCTGAGACTGATTGACGGCTCAACCGTATAACCCTTCCCAACTCATTGTTGGCTCCCACAAAGTTCTTTCCATTGTCACAGTAGATTGTATTCGGTTTACCGCGCCGCGATATGAACCTGCGTAGGCATAATATGAAGGCTTCCGTTGTAAGGTCACTAACGACTTCTAAATGTAAAGCCTTAGTTGCAAGGCATACAAATATGCACAAGTAGGCTTTAGTGACTCGGTTACCTCTACCTTTTTTGGATGAAATCATGAAAGGACCTGCAAAGTCGATTCCACATGAATTAAAAGGAAAATCAGTGCTGACCCTAACACCCGGTAAATCACCCATAATGGGTTGAACAGTCTGTCCTCTAAAGCGAGTACAGACAATACATTTTTTTGTTATTGAGCGAGCCAAGTTTCTGCCTCCAATTGGCCAGAACTTCTCTCGAATTGCCGCTAATAGTAATTGGGGCCCAGAATGGAATAAGCGGAGATGTTCCTGCACCATAATTAACTCAGTTAAATGATGCTTGGCATCCAACACAATTGGATATTTCTTGTCATACTGTGATTCAGATTGACTTAGTCTACCTCCTACCCTTATCAAACCATCTGAATCAATAAACGGGTTTAGAGGTAACAACTTGCTTCTATGATTTAAATCTTTACCGCTTTTAATACTAATAACTTCCTTAGGGAATGACTCGGCTTGACTAAACTTCAGCAATAATTTTAAAGACTGACTAAGCTCATCAGCACTTAACGGACCTGTAATCTTAGGATTATTTTTATTACTATTATTAAGAAAGCGTAAAACATAAGAGTATATTCTTTTTAATTTTAAATAGTTGGAATGATTTCCAAATGGAACAAACGAAACAATACTATCTAACTTATCATTTACAGATAGCAATAACTTAACTTCAGGTAAGTTTTCCATTGTGGCAGGTGTGGTATCAGTAGGCCATTCTTTAGAATCCTTTTTTAGAAACAAAGGTCCCTCCCACCACAAAGAACATGACCTCAACTGCCTCGGGTCGATGCCCCTAGAGGCCAAATCTGCCGGGTTTTCCTTTGTGGGAACATGGTTCCACTGAAACCCTTGAGTTAGGTCATTGATTTTATTAACTCTGTTTTTTACAAAAACTTGTAAAACCTTGGTTTGTGTCCTCAACCAACCCAGTACAACTGTGGAATCCGTCCACATATATTTATTATTTACACTACATGGAATAGATTGTAATACCTTATCACACAACTGAGCTCCAGTCAACGCAGCACATAATTCCAGACGAGGAATAGTAAGCGTTTTTATAGGTGCAACTCGAGTTTTTGCACAAAGTAACCTTACTGTAACATTCTGCTTATCATCTACTGTACGCATATACACACAAGCCCCATAAGCTTGCTGGGACGCGTCCACAAAACAATGAAGCTCAGCATACTTCATGTCTGAGCAGTTTCCTAAAACATAACGTGGTAATGTAATATCAGATAAAAGATGAATGTTTTGAATGAAATCTAGCCATCTTTTAACATAAGACTCTGGCACTGGATCGTCCCAGTCCAGTTTAGCATTCCATAAATCCTGGAGGAGGATTTTAGCCTTTATAATGCAACAACCCACTAAACCTAATGGGTCAAAAAGTTTACAGGTGGTAGAAATAATTATTCTTTTGGTTATATTGGAATCAGCATTTATATTAATTGGAAAGTGTAAGTTGTCTGTTCCAGGTGACCAGTTTAACCCTAGCACAGTAGCTTCTTCATGAAATTCTAAACAATTTGAGGATTCTAAGTCATCGCTAAGAATCTCGGGACAATTGGTACGAAATTTTCGTAATGGAAAACAAGCAGAGTTTAACGTCCTAGTGACTCCTACATAAATATGTTTAAGCTCATCCTCTGTTGAGGCACCTGTATTTAGATCATCAATATAAAAGTCGTTCTTGATGACATTAGCGATAACCTTATCTTCACATTGACTAGCTAGCTCAGCAAGACACCTAGTGCTCAAAAATGGAGCAGAAGCCATTCCATAAGTCAATGTGTTAAGTTGTAAAATTTTTATATGCTGATCAACCTTTGTATCAACTTGATCCCTCCACAACACAAGCTGTAAGTGGCGCTGCGATTCATCAAGGGCGATTTGTCGATACATTTTCTCTACATCTGCTGTTAAAACAAATTTTCGCATTCGAAAACGTATAAGAATGGAGAGTAAGTCGCTTTGTACAACAGGACCGACTGCCTGAATATCGTTAAGTGATTTTCCTGAACTACTCTTAGCTGAAGCATCAAAAACTACTCTTAACTTAGTTGTTTCATGTCCCTCTCTTATTACGCAATGGTGAGGCAAGTAGCAGCCGAAAGGTGGCGCTTCAATTTCAATTAAATGACCTAGATTGGCATATTCGTTTATAAAGTTTGAATATTGATGACTAACCTTCTCGTCTTTATTTAGCCTTTTTTCTAGGTTTAAAAAATGCCTCATGGCAATAGGAAATGAGTTGCCAAGTGCCTGCTCAGGATCTTCCTTCAGCGGCATCATGACAGAAAATCGACCATCAGGTAAGCGATGAGTATTTTCTCTGAAATGAGATTCACACAACTGTTCATCTATTGAATAGTTATTACATCCTGAAGGCAATTCTTCGACCTCCCAGAATTTCTTAAGCGAGTCATTGATGTCTTGAAGTGACGTCGCCTCATTTTTTATTAAGTTGCAATGTAAATTTACATTGCATAAAGTTGAATACCCAATAGGGCCAGCTATCAGCCAGCCAAATTTACTATCAAGTAAAATAGGCATATTTTGACCTAAACTTATTTTATCATTGCCTATGATGTTAAAGAAATGATCTGCCCCTAGCAGAATATCTACCTCCGAAGGTTCATAGAACAAAGGATCAGCCAGAGCAATGTTATCTGGCAGCCCTAAACCTTCAATATTAATTCGAACATTTGGTAAGTAGCCTGTAATTTTTGGTAGTACTAAACAACTGACCTGCACATTAAACAAGCCAACTCGAGATTTTATCATAATACTACATTGCTCTTTTATCTTACATGTTATGCTGTTAATGCCTGAAACCTTTAAAGTATTTATTTGGTTAGATTGTAAATTAAGTTTCTGTTTAAGATTTTCAGTAATGAAAGACGTCTGGCTGCCAGTATCCAGTAATGCTCGTGCAAGGTAAGTGCTATTAGTTTGTGCATTCACAACTTCAATTTGTGCAGTACATAAGAGAACTTGCCCTGAAGAAACTGCTGATAATGATACTGGCATGTTATTACTATTAGATGACTCCGGTGAGTCAGATGCCTTTTCTGTGTTTGTTGCAGTGTCATTTCTATTCTTTTTGTGCAACATTGTGTGGTGCTTGTCCTTACACATGCGGCATGAACCTTTTAAATTACAGGTTGTGTTATTGTGACCAGTCCTAAGGCAGTTTGTACACAATTTGTGTTTTAAAACTTCTGACCACTTATCATTAAGACTCATTGCCTTAAATTTATAGCATTGATGCACATAATGTCCTTTATTGCAAACTAAACATGGTTTAATGTTAGAACTATCAACTGAACTTGCCAAAGATTTAACCGATTTGTGATGAAAGTTACTATCCTTATTTGAATTAGAGAATTTATGATCACCATTACTACGGCTATAATTAGCTGTTTCTAAAACGTTGGCTCTATTTTCAATGAACTCACTAAATTCCTTAAGGGTAGGTCGATGTGAAAGGCGACCCTTATACTCCTCCCACTTACTGCTAGTTCTGGGATCCAGCTTTGCAGCGATTAAAAATAATACTAATGGATCCCAGCCTACTGTAGGAATATCTAAATTGTTTAATGCATTAAGGTTTTTATGAACTTGATCAATTAAATATCTTAAAGCCTTATAGGATTCCCTTTGAATCGGGTTGATGGAAACTAGTGCATTTAGGTGATTATTTAATAAAATGTTTTCATTATTATACCTGTCACACAAAGCCTTCCAGGCAAACTCATAATTGTTAGCAGTAAATTCTATACCTCGTGTTGCCATGGTAGCGCTCCCAGATAAAGAATTCCTAAGGTAATGGAATTTATTAATTGGTGCAATAGACTTGTTTTGGTTGACCAGCGAGTCAAATGTATCCCTGAACTCAAGCCATTTATTGTGATTCCCGTCAAATGTGGGTAAGTTAATGGTAGGAAATTTTATTGAATTCAAATTATTATTATTGCAACAACATGACTGCGAAGACTCATGCACACTCTGTGTGTCGACCTTGTGAGTTGGCACTGAGTCTATTACTTCTTGGGCAAGAGCTATTTGAGCATAGAAGTCGCTCTCTGTGCTATCTCTTTCCAACATTTGTTCTTCAAGATTGGATGAAAGCTCTTCAATTTCCGTTTGCACCGAATCAAATTTGGACATTAATTCTTGTAATTGAGATAATCTTAATGTGATTTCCCTTATTTCTAAACTAGAAGGTGTTTTAGATTGAAAACTTTGTATGTAGTTTTTAAATACAGTTAACCTACTGCGTATACCACCACGCCTTCGAATAAGAAGTGACCTTTCAACGTCAGCCTCAGTATTGGCCTTCTTTGAACTTTCCATTTCACCGTCCGACATAATTTTTCGGTAATAGATTGGAGCAAATTACTTACCTAACCAACAATGAGCAAGGTAAGACTATAATAAATTGTTCACTCCCACCGGTAAGTATACAATCCAGCCGCCAACCGCACAGACCACGCAGCAGCCGCCGAGCTCACCAACAGCGCGAGCAGCGTCCAAGGGACACAGCTACGCACCGCCGCCGAACCCGCCAACCGCACTGAAGAGAAGTCTGCATGCGTGCAGTCACGAGCAGGATGCTGAAATCGTCGGCATAAGCGTTTAAGCACGTGGCATAAAATTAGGCGTCAAGGCAAGGTGCAAAAACAAAATGGCGTTTTCGTGTAGGTAGGTATGTGAATATTCACGACATTAATTTAAAACACGACATAAAAAATTCGACGAACTCGAATAAAATAATCAGCCAAACAATATTAAAATGCAAGCGTTAGATGAGTACTAGGTATTAAAGGATACCTAGATTTGGCCTTGGTATTCTCGAAGTCTAAGATAGTGTTAGATGAGTACCTAGGTATTAAAGCATACCTATATTTGGCCTTGTTATGAGCCGAAAGCCAGCAAGTCCCACACAAAAGCACAAAAAGGCGTGCTTCAAGACAAAGAAAGATGCATAAGTATTCTGTGCGGATAAAATCGTTTAGGGAAATAAGTAGGTACGCGTAACAGCAAGATACCTTTCCCCACAGCTTAAAGCAGCCAGGCACCCACACAGCAAACAGAGGTCATTCAGACAGATTAAGTTTAGGGAATAAAGGTAGGTAATGGAATTAGGAACTATGATTAGGAACGGGCTTACTTCCTTTATGATCTCCACGTTGCAGACGTTGCAGTGCGGATGGTATGCAGGACTCGAAACAAGAAGTTGCCTCGCTAGCCCGTTGCCCGTTGCCCGTCGCAGCTCGCAGGCCCGTAGAATATTCTAGTTTCCACGAAAAGGCGGCGAGATGACGCGATGCAACCGACGCTATTCCCAATCGTCGTTCGAAGTTCGAAGATTTAGTCACGGTCGCCACTTGTTACGGATGAAATGACGTACACTGTTTTACCTTATGACAATGATTTATTGTGAGACTACATACAATGAATTGATTGCGCGCGGAGCGCGTACAAAATGTTATGAGACGCGTGTGCGCAGTAACGTGTGTGCTGGTCGACTCCGGCGCGGCGACGGCGCTGGCGCCTGCTCCTCTCGCCGCGCTCACCCCCGCGCGATGGAGCGTTTGAATGCTTGATGCTGCGTTCACGCTACTGGCGTGAACAGCTGTTATATAGCTATATATATAAAATTCAAAGTCCTGACTGACTGATATATCAACACACAGCCTAAACCGCTGGTCCTAGAGACATGAAATTTGGAGGGTTTGTTCTTTGTGAAGTATCCACTAAGAAAGGGTTTTTCTAAATTCCACCCCTAAGAGCGTGAATGGGGGGAAATTTCACGCGGACGAAGTCGCGGGCAGAAGATAGTGTTATATATTATGGTTTGCTGAGGTAGTTAATGAAACTGTGTGTACATTGAGGCTTACTTAAAGTTTATATTATAGTAAGACGAACCAAAATCTTCTTGGAGTGATGAGTGTACAGGTGAATTTTTTTACCGGTTCCAAATTTCTACAGGCTGTTCAACTTTCACTATGGGACCAACTCTGAAATCACGAAAAAAAAATCTGCTGTTTCATACATTTTGGTAAAGTAGGTATTGAACTTTTGTATGAAACAGCTGATTTTTTTTTCATGATTTTGAGTTGATCCATCGTGAAAGTTGTTCATATTCATAGGTAGAACACCCTGTAAAAATTTGGAACCGATAAAAATGACTAGGGTCAATGAATTGTGTTTAAGAATTTTAAAATTACAAATGAGGCGGACATTTTTAACAAGATGTGGACAGTTAAAGTAACGCAAGTGATATATTAATAAATGACTTCATTTTAGTCTCTGTCCTATATTTTAGTACTTAACTGTTCAGAAAACGTAACTAGCATATTAATTTGTTTATCTTGTTCTAGGCTCGTGATGCAGCGCCTGCTCAGCATCACTCTCCTCAGCATCGCCGCAGAGCAAGCGCACGCGCAGCAGCGCGACAGGGAGCACCAGGGACCCCAAACCTGCGGCGGACACTTGAAGGCTCCCGTGGGCACGATAACGACACCAAACTTCCCCAACCCTTTCCCCGTCCCGATAAAGTGTAAATGGATAATAGAACATGACATAGTGAATGGGACTATATCAGTATACTTTACTCAGCAGTACACTACCAGTGGGTTGACGTTCACTGAGTACATGTACTATGACGAGTCTTACAAGTTGGGCGAGAGGAGAGCGCTCACCGTCACCGACGAGAATATCACAAGGATCAAGTGGCTGCAGGTATGATTCATTTTAACAAAATATATGTATCATATTTAGACGTCATCAACGCCAAGCGTCGAGTTAATATGACCGCGTTGTAGGTCATTATTTCAGCCGAAATACGTCCACTGCTGGACACGGGCCTCCCCCAAGCACCTCCACTTCGACCGGTTTTGTGCTTCTCGCATACAACGAGTTCCTGCGGCCTTCACAAGGTCGTCGGTCCACCTTGTGGGAGGTCTCCCAACGCTACGTCTTTCGGTACGCGGTCGCCACTCCAGAACATGTCGGCCCCATCAGCCTTCTGATCGTGACCAATGTGCCCTGTCTGTTAGGTACCTACTACTATTTCTATGAAATATTTCAACACTGATCGCCAAATATCTCAGAATGTCAAAGTACTAGCTTTTATAAGATACCAATGTATTTATAGTGGCTATAAATCCTTTAATGGATATTATATTAATGTCTTATTTGGTAATGCTAAAAGCCATGTAAACTACCGCAGACAGTTTTGCAGCCAGTGTTAGGGTGCTCACATAAAGGAGCGGGTCCCGACTCCCAGTACAGATCTCTGCAGGTTGATCTTCGGCAGGAAACGATTACATGTTTTACCTGTTTCTATATGTGTGAGCGCATAATGTGGGACTATTTCACCCGCACCGATCGGTACAGTAACTGACTTGTCTTTACCGGGATACCGCTTCTATAAGTCAAAATCAAAGCATTTATTTCAATTAAACCATTAACGGGCACTTTTGAATTGTCAAGAAGTCGGTCAGTCAGAAAATATGAAGCTAGTTGCCCATTCCAAAGCGTAGGTACCTATGGAGAAGAACGGGCAAGAAACTCCATGGACACTCTTATCAAATTATGTTTTGCAAAAATATTAGTACATCATTACTTTTGAATTTAAAATTATATAATGTGAGAACGATGTAAAAAATAAAAAAGACGTACGCGTTAAAAGCGTCCAGAGTACAACCAATAGTACTTAACAAAACAATAATCCAAAAATAAAATAATTAAAAATAAGCCGAGGCAGTTAAGAGATGACCAGCCCCAACTGACGGCGCCCGTTCACGAACATGACGCATAGATCAGCACCATTCAGCTCAACCATTTTGAAGGGAGCTAATAAATGATCCAACACACACGCCACCGTCAGCGAGACAATTGAGTGAGCATGACATACTATCAGCCATTAGGGCATATTCAAGTCAATGAAAGACATAATAATACTCGGTAAATGGTAGCTATAGGGTACATGGAACTCACATCTCTGCTATGCAATTATACAATACAAAGGAAATTAAGTCTATACAACGCAAAGATAGTCTTACAACCTTCGGCAGCTCCAACAGTATTTTCAAGTGTTAATCAATTAGTTGTGGTTGTGGAGCAGGACCAGCATTGAGCCAGGCATTTTTATCAGTGATGTAATCCCCTAACTTATAATATGCCTGACTGCATAGTGTGCGTTTTATACAAGACTGAAGAAGAATGTGGGGAGGTATTTTATCATAACATTTTAAACAGTACCCCATAAAAGATGAATCTACTTTAGCCAGTCTGAAGCCTGGTTGAACGAACTATTTCTAGTACTATAATTACGTCTTTCACCTCTTTTACTAAAAAGATGTAAATTTTTCCTTATTTACATGATGTTTTCATAGATATATTGGCACCGTCATGATGTTGATTTCCTTAAACAGTTCCCTTAGAGAATCGCGTCTGCGGAGATTATATATGGCTCTGATGGCTCTTTTCTGCAGAATAAAAATAGAATCGATGTCTACAGACATGCAACATGATACCTACTATGAAAGTAACTAAAATAGACTAGTCTCGCGGGATCTACATCAGTAAATTGACAGCATAAGCTGCTGAACTTAGCCGTCCTGCAAGAGATGTTAAATGAGGACCCCATTGTAGCCTTGAGTCGAGCGTAATCCCTAGGAAAACATTTTTATCGATGAATTCTAGTTTCTCTTGATTCAATATTACCTCACAATCACTACCCTTGACATTTGGTAAAGAAAATCTTATGCATTTAGTTTTTTTTTCATTTAATACTAATTATTAGCAGTGAACCAATTTTGGACCTGCAGTAGAGCATTATTTACGTCGTCAAAATTTGTAGCACGTCTCATCATTTCAGCCGAAAGACGTCCACTGCTGGACATAGGCCTCCCCCAAGCACCTCCACTTCGACCGGTTCTGTGCTTCCCGCATCCAACGGGTTCCTGCGGCCTTCACAAGGTCATCGGTCCACCTCGTGGGACGCCTTCCAACGCTACGTCTTCCGGTACGCGGTCGCCACTCCAGAACCTTTCGGCCCCATCGGCCATCTGTTCTGCGAGCAATGTGCCCTGCCCACTGCCACTTAAGTTTGGCAATTCTTCGGGCTATGTCGGTTACCTTGGTTCTCCTGCGGATCTCCTCATTCCTGATTCGATCACGCAGGGAAACTCCAAGCATAGCCCTCTCCATTGCCCTTTGGGTGACTTTTAGCCTTCTTATGAGGCCCGTAGCACGTCTATTTAACTTAAAGCAATATAATAAGCAACTCTACTCAGTTTAATAGAATGGAAATGCACATTTATATTCTCAAAAATGTTCATGCGAAGAGGTAATACAGGTACGTGAGACAAATAGCCCTAGATTTTAAATATGATGGAGGAAATTGTGCTCGTTCTGACTTGATTTGAACTGTGGGAAGAAGACACATTACCTACTGTAATAAATAAAAACACATTATTGCTTTTATTCAGTGTAACGAGGTTGTCGTCGACTACTACGTCATGGGAAAATAATTAACTTTTATTTATTGAACTCCTTAGAATACGAAGGGCGAGGTATGCTCCAGCATCGCTGGTGCCCTGCCGGGCACTATCCTAGGAGAGTAAAGAAATACTAATTTCTTTCAAAATTGCTTCTATGATCATTCTTTTTCTTCACAGTTTAGACATTGTAAGAACTATTTTTGAACCAGCTGAAGCGTTTTTAACACATTGAAGGACTGAACGAGACACGAGACACAATAGAAGTTTTATTGTTATTACTTCTAGGGGCGTTAAGTGTCCCGCAAAGTGCTAAGCCAACCACCTGGCCAGATTTATGGTTTTACCGCCACGGTTTGGTTGCCAGGGCCTCGTCTGTTATCTAGCAGGGGGCACTACAGAGTTTCTTTCTGACGCTAAAGAGCGATTGTCGATTGAAGTTGTCGATTGAGCTGGAAAAGATGTTAAGTCAGTTCTCCCCTTACTCTCTCTTAGTCAATTTCCTACTCTTTTAAAAGATCTTTGACTTATACTTCAGTTTAGAATCGAAAATTTATAGATCGTATCTTAAAGTAACATTCAGTCTTTATTTCATTAAATCGATCCACTCTGCATTCATTTTTTATAACTATATAGTTTTGTTTGTCCTTCAATCCGGAATTGGAGATACATAGGCCGTATCACTTTGATGAAGTCTCGGTCAGCCGGGCACAACTGCGAGAACCCTTTGGGTGCGAATCCCACTCACACGTCTTGTCTACTTTTTTTGTAAGTATGTTCGAGCCGGATTTTCTTTTGTGCTTCAGTAAAGCAAAATTCGCAAAAGTAGTAAACAAAAGCGGTTACTTACATATTATTGTAATTTAGTATAACTTAGAGATTCAGTAGGTCTAGTAAGATTAACCTTACACAGCCACGATATGATTGCCTTCTTCTAAACCAAGGAAAAAAGCATTTGTTTATACAGGAACCACAAAGGTAAAAACCAACCGCTTCACTAATTGCCTCCGTCCGGAACTCTTCTGTTATAAACTTCACCCGATCGTTGCTTTGTTTGTAACAAGCGAGCCTGTGAGAGAAGTCACTAACTGTGTGGACCGGTCTATCGGTTTGCTGTTAGAGGCTGAGGAAATGAGTTTGAAAACTAACTCAAATAACTAACATTGCTCCGAAATCCTAGTGTGCTGAAGTGCGGAGTCTAACAGATACACACCAGACCTACACCATTTGGAACAAAGGTTTGAACATAAAACATGATTTACAGCATTAGCTATTAAATAACTGGTACCATAGATGTACGTAAAACCCGAACGTGAACGTGAAAACGGGTCATTTGATTTAATACAAAGGCATTTCTTGGAATAATAAACGTCGATCTTATTGTACCGTGTCGCTGAAGAACCGTTAAATGGATTGCTATTCAATTAGCCAGCTAAATGAAACAAACTGAATTGAGATAGCGTGTGAAGTGAAAGCACTTACTCCTATGGTACTGATCAACACTTCCGATTTCAGGGAAAATGCTTCAGGTTAAATTGGGATGGTTCCAATGTTCACATACGAGTTACTACACGAATGACGTCAGCACGTAGGCAGGTCACGACTGGCCACTCAAAACTTTCGCTGCGCAACTCTACAAAACAATCAAAGTTTCGATTGGTTATTAGCGTTATTTGTGGAGAACTAAATAAACATAACCAACTAATTTACCCTTTATAAGTATCCATTCAATGGCTTGAGCAAGTCTTTATAGTGTTTATCTCCCGTATCATCTGGTAACAGCAATTACAGTAATGGATACTATACTGACCAAAATCCTGAAATAATTTTAAAAGATTTATTTTTGTATTATAAAACATCAGTAACACAGGTGTGTAATTGCTGACACATTCACACCCGAATCCTATTTTTTTTTTGTAGTTATTGAACTCTAATTCCAAAGATTTAAAAAACCTTAAAAATACATGCAGATTTGTTTGCCTTACACGGACCAAGAGTGTTTGGAAAAATACCAGAGTCCAGTAAAACACCGACGCGAGACGCAATTGTCCAGGTTTAGCTGCTTTTTGTTAGTTCACGGCTTTGAATAAATATCGGCTTTTGTTTGCTCCCACTTGATCTTACCGCTGTTGTTTATTCAGGTACCAGCTCAATATCGGGTTTTGCAGGATTCTAGGGTACTTTCCGTAATGCGAAAATAATAAGGTCGGAATGTCATGTTTCAGTCGTAATAAATATGCACAACAATTGGAATCCTACAATATACGCTCATATTAAACATTTTATTACGTTATTCTTCACATTAGAGAAATAAAATAAAAATCATATTCTGCGAAATAACACACAGAATATAGCCAAATTCCCTCAACCTAATTCTCTATACATTCACCGAAGCCCTTTGTTTTTGTCTTAAATAAAGATCCTTTTAACCCGACTTTTACACAATCTCTTACAAATGAAATTGACCCTGAAATACAACATTTTCCTCCAGATTGTTTTCGAACAAGATGATTTTTTATTAATTGGCTTTCCGTCTCCATTTCAGTTTTTCTATTGTAGCGTGGGTGTGACAGAGGTCAAGCGGCTCCGACCTTCGTCGCAGTGGGGGCGGGAAACTTAAACTTACTCGGCCTTATTACGAAATAAAGTGTATCTTTAGACCCAGGTTTAAGCCATTGAGCCATTTTTAATTTTCGAACTATAATCCGACAAAGTTAAAGTTCTTCTTACAAAAACTGATGTTAAACCCGAGTCTAAGTTATTAATTTTGCATTAAGAGCGTTTACGCCGTACGGCATTTCATACAAACTTTCAAGCCCCTGTTTTACGAAATGAATGAACCGATTTTAATGAAACTTCATACGCAATAGCAGGATATAAAGGTCCAAAAAGTTACTTAATAACATTTTCGAAATTTTTTATTAAAACAAAAATACATTTTTTTAAATACCTAAGATTTTTAAACATAAATAGCCTTGTCTCATTTAAAAAAAAAATAGAGAGACATTTCGAAAATGTTCTTAAGTAAGTTTGTATGAAATGCCGTACAGCGTAAATGCTCTTAAGAACTTTACATTTATCGGAATAAAATTCAAAATACAATAACTGGCTCGAAGGTTTAGGCTAGCTCTAAAATTAGAGCTGGTTTTGTAATAAGACGGACTAACTCTAACTTACTTTGTTCAATAGTTCCATAAATGGATTTTATAAGAACACTCGTCGACAATTTTACTAGAATATTCTATGGTGCGCTGAATTTTTTTCAATCGTAATAAAAATGATATTCCCAATATCATTAGGGTTCCGTTGCCAAATGGCAAAAAACGGAACCCTTATAGATTCGTCATGTCTGTCTGTCTGTCTGTCTGTCTGTCCGTCTGTCTGTCTGTCCGTCCGTATGTCACAGCCACTTTTCTCCGAAAGTATAAGGACTATACTGTTGAAACTTGGTAAGTAGATGTATTCTGTGAACCGCATTAAGATTTTCACACAAAAATAGAAAAAAAACAATACATTTTGGGGTTCCCCATACTTAGAACTGAAACTAAAAAAATTTTTTTTCGTCAAACCCATACGTGTGAGGTATCTATGGATAGGTCTTCAAAAATGATATTGAGGTTTCTTATATCATTTTTTTTCTAAACTGAATAGTTTGCGCGAGAGACACTTCCAAAGTGGTAAAATGTGTGTCCCCCCCCCTCCGTAACTTCTAAAATAAGAGAATGATAAAACTAAAAAAAATATATGATGTACAATACTATGTAAACTTCCACCGAAAATTGGTTTGAACGAGATTTAGTAAGTAGTTTTTTTTAATACGTCATAAATCGTAAACCGCAATTTACCTTTTATTCAACCAACTAAAAAAATAAAAAAACATTTAATTTCATAAACATAAACCTTACTTATGCATGAACCTGGATGTTACGGAACCCTCGGTGAGCGAGTCCGACTCGCTCTTGCCCGGTTTTTTTTTTATTTCGATTGAAAAAAATGTTTAGTGGAAATTCGATGAAAATATCTTTGTAGTGAAAAAAAAAACTAAAAACTGAATACCTACAGCAGCATGAACCTAATCTCAGTAGTCACAGAAAAATAGGTAAGAAAGAAAGAAAATACATTTATTTAGCACAGACTAAAAGACACACAATACACCAGATAAATACATCCGATAAAAACAAAACGTCAAATTGCGTTCGTAAAAACCTTTTCAAAGCCCGAAAACATAGATGTGTTTACCCATTACAGTCGTTTAACATCCTATTAGAGTAAGCTGTTCTGCCAATCCAATTTGATTGAGAGTATATCCACGAATAGGTATCGTAACACGTTATTTATTCACGTAACCACACTACCACGAAACCATAACGTGAACGTTCAACTATTCCATACAAAAATAAGGTCTTTATTTATTCAATATAATAATGCTAAAATTAAACAAGTCGCAGTTTGTTTCCATAAATATTTTTATGCTGTGTCGGTGGAACTGACAATTGAATGCTCAATGAAACGTGTGGCAGGTTCACAGCTACGCTTCAGCTGCACTGTGTACGCTAGCTAGTAACAATAAAATGAAAATTAATATCAGCTACTAAATTAATTTTAGTTCAATAACTTTTGCGATAATTGAAGTGCTTGTCTGATTCAGATTTTATTACATAAATCAAAGAGGTATGTAGGTTAGTACCTACTTCACAAAATAATTTTCATGCATGTGACGCTCAATAGCCCTTCAACCGCACACATTATTAGCTCGGTTCATTAAAATGTACATACATTATCAGTGCCTATCCTTTTTGCAACTATGTTGGGGTCGGCTTCCAGTCTAACCGGATGCAGCTGAATATCAATAGTTTACATGGAACGACTACTTATCTGACCTCCACAACCCAGTTACAGTGTTACGTTACCCCTTGGTAAGACTGGTTGTCAGACTTTTGGGCTACTGACGACCCGTAATGTAATAATGTAATGTACATGCATATACGTTCATCAATTTTAATGACCTACTAATAATAATTAAAATTCAATATAATTGAGTAGTTCGTATGATCGTAGTTTCCATGTTCATATGAACAAAGCACAACAGCAAAAAGACAGACTGTAAATCAAAATATAGTCAGAAATACTAGTATCTAGGTATCAACCTGAACGATAGTAATAATAGTAGATAGTTATCAACCTGAACGTTAGTAATTTATCATCCAACAGACTAATTTAAGCCCCATTTGCTTTAAAACCCCCAAAGGGTTCTGCTCATTAAGTTATCATTTTCTATTATCTGGAAAACAATTTAAATGACGTCATCGCGCACAAAGTCTTCGCCGGTACTTATATAACGAAACAGCTGGACTTTCTCATCACTCCTGTGTGGACGACGCCTAGGTAATGCTAATAAAATTACCATTATTGAATAAAGGTCAGGTAGCAATTTTTAAATTGAGTTACGTAGATTATTTCCACTCACATAATCTAAACTCTACCTCCACAAAATTATTATCCCCTTCTCACCAGTAGGTGACAAGGGGATTTGGATGATAATAATTTTGTTGAGATAGGGATTTTTTAGAGAGAGAATGGAAGGGATGATGTCGCTTTTATACCCGTACCTACATACTCATTTATAAAGCGACCTGTCTTTTATTATTTCAGTGTTAAATACACAAAACGTGTGCCTAATGTAGGAATGATGTTTCACAATTTACAGACCTCCGTAATAATAATACGGAGATCCCTTGAAATTAAATATCCATTCTTGTTGATGTGGCATTCTCGGTATTTGTTAAGGGAAAACTAAGCGCCGCGAGAGGCATAATCAAGGGGTCCGTCCATGAGTTTATTTCTTCATACTTGCACGTAACAAATACAGTGTAAAAATTACGATCATGTAAAATAAATGGACGGGAAACAGAATTAATTAAATAAAGACTAAAATCAAACCAACTAAGTATAAAGAAACAAAAATTCTAATTCATAATTCTTAACTATAGCCACCAGCGGTTTTCTCCAACTAATAAGATAAAGAAGTTAAACAATTATGCTATCTACACATGGTGTCCCCAGCAAGAGAGGAAATTCAGAATCTTTATTGAACATTCTTCCAAAGTCTTTTAATTATCGGCGCGGGGTACTCGGACGATCTCTGTTTGTATCGCAAGCTCTTGCTATCGATGTGTTACTATGAGCCTCTGTTATATTTGCTTTTTATTTAAGACTTAACCATAAGCATGTGTGGTTAGCAGATTAACTTTATACATTTTAAATCTTTTTGTACGAAAAATATGTGTGGTAGAGTACCTACTAAAATTTCGGGACCCTTGTGTAGTAAGTAGGCAAACATCTATATTAAATACAATATTTATAAATTGCATCTCTGAAATGGTGCGGTAAAGCATATCAAAATGGTAAACATTTTACTTTCCGAAAAAGCAGGTTTTATGTATGCCGTGAGAATGAAATCAACTATAAAGGTCCAACCATCAATCAGAGTTGGCGCAGTGGTTAAGCGATTGACTGCTGCACTGCGTGTCGCGGGTTCGATTCCCGCATGGAATAAATATTTGTATGACCTACAATAGTTGTTCCGGTTCTGTGTGCTAAAAATACAAAGCTTTTCGCTTCTGACTTTGGAATCTGATTTATGTCCGAGGAATGGAGGTGTTTGTATTTTCTAAGAAATATCCTTACAAAATTCGTGATATATCATAATCACAGTAACCACCCTCGATGACGCATTTTTTAATTTTGTTGTCCAACTATGGTTTATTATTTTAAGTGTGCCAGCTTACATATTATGTAAATATTATCTTGTTTGAAAATAAAAATATAGAAGAGTTCTACAGCAAAGTAATACAACTTGAAATCATAGAAACGTTGTGTGGTCTCAATAGAACTGACAGCTGCAATGAAATGTTAATGTGGTCTCAATAGAACTGACAGCTGCAAGGAATACTTTAAAAAATTAAAAATTCTTACCGTGCCATCTTTATATATTTTTGAAATGGCCTTGTTTATTAGACATCATCCATCACTATTTACATTAGAGCTTAAATCGCGAAATAGAAGTCATTTGTATAATAACCTTACCCGTCAGTATAGAACTACCCTCTTTGGGAAAAGTGTGTTTGCTATGGCCGCAAAAATCTACAATGCGATTCCTAATGACATAAAAGAGTGTAGCAATTTGAATGTCTTTAAAAATAAATTGTTCCGATTTCTTATAGAAAACTTTTATTACTCTGTTGCTGAATTTTTATCGTCTAAAGTTTTTTAAATGTTTTATGTCCAATCTGACTATAATGTGTTGTTGTTGATTGTCTTGTGTCTGTCATGCATGACTAATAATAGAATTTATATTTAATCTTTAATGGAATTTATACCAAATCATTAGAATTTTATAATCATATTTTTAATGTATTATTTAATAATTTGTATGCCTAAGTGGCTGATCATGGAATGAACATTATTCAATATTATATAATTATATAATGAACACCTGTATGTAACCCATGTATCACAAATAAACGATTTGATTTGATTTGATTTGATTTGATCGTTATCGAGCCAAAGTGTATATAAGTTTGTAACTCAATAGAGAAGTACATTCAACACATTACATGTGGAACGTATGCTGACTTTGGCTCATTTACAAATGTCGTTTGATCTTTTATTCAGACCCTCATCATCTCAGACACAATAAAAAACCAAGACAGAGACTGGTCTATTTTAGTTACTTTCATAGCATCATGTCTTACGGTATGTTGTTGTGGGGACGGGCTGCAGATATTGATTCTATCTTCTTTCTGCAAAAAAGGGCTGTCAGAGCCATCTACAAGCTCAGCAGACGCGATTCTCTACGAGAACAGTTTAAAGAAATTAACATCATGACGGTTCCTTATCAATATATATATGAAAACATTATGTACGTTCGAAAAAATCTACATCTTTTTAGTAAGATAAGTGACAGGCATAATTTTAACACTAGAAATAGGGAAAAATTAGATCAACCGCGTTTCAGATTGTCTAAAGTAAAAACTTCTTTTATGGGTTACTGTGTAAAATGTTATAATAAAATACCACTCGATATTCTTCAATTAAATGAGAAGAAATTTAAAACATGCATTAAACGCACACTATGTAGACAAGCATATCCCACAAAAACATTTAATGTTAAATGTTGCCAAGACGAGACCATGTAGCTCGCACTGTCAAAAAGTAATCAGATCTCATGTAGAGCCAAGCTTCTAACTCTACACGCCCTAACTCTACAAGGCCTGACTTCGCAAACTCTACACCTTAGTCAAAATATATGGCTTGGCCGTTTCGTTACTACAAGAACAATTAACAGTATGAGAGTTTTTCACCTTACGCTCATGTGAATGTAGCGAAATGGCCAAGCCATATATTTTGACTAAGGTGTAGAGTTTGCGAAGTTAGGCCTTGTAGAGTTAGGGCGTGTAGAGTTAGAAGCTTGGCTCTACATGAGATCTGATTACTTCTTGACAGTGCGAGCTACATGGTCTCGTCTTGGCAACATTTAACATTAAATGTTTTTGTGGGATTTCATTTCTTTTTGTAAGTTGCTTATGATATTTATACGAGTATTTTTTCTGTTGTTCATTTTTTCTTTCTTTTTTTGGGGTTTATTTATAACAAGGACCCCCTATATAAATTTTCAGACCTCTAGCATCAAAATTTACGGAAGTCTCATACAAACTTTCTCCCCCTAGTTTAAGGGGTTGCGGGGTAAAATTTTCAAGTTTTATGTTTTTTTTGTTGTTTGTGTACTATTACTAGCTTACATACCGAATTTCAGCTTTCTAGAACTTCAGGAAGAACCTTAAGAATATTGATGATCATCAGTCAGTGAGTCAGTGACGAAATCGGGGTATTTTAGATATCAATAAAATCTAAAGTATAAGAGTTATGCAATTGAAACTTTATAGGTTTAATAAGTCAACCACTGACATCATATCCCGAAAATTTTGTTTATCTGGTATAATCCAAAGCCAAGTTAAGAGGGTTCAAAAATACGACGAAGTGCTTCGAGAAAAGGTAGGTAGAGCCCTTGCGCTTCGCGTGGCTCGTCTTGGCGGGGGCACTCCCGTGCCCCCAGATTACAAGTTAGATGATTATATCGTAGATAAAAATGCTTGGCTTAATGCTGGTCGTGCTCCACAGGCACTTGGGCTCACTAGTTAAAATTTCAATATTTGGAAGAGGTGCTTTCCTTTTTATTTTTCAATATTTCTGACATTACGAACATAACTTTTGTATTTTATTCAATCCAGTTTTAATTGTTGAATACTGCAATATTAAATACCTCTTCCTGTTTGGTAGTAAATTTTATTAACATCATAAATAAATTGCAAACTATAGTTTTGTATAATTTAGAAGCATTTTTTTTAAATTTTGTAAACGTAAGAACCATGTTTCCGTTTATTATGATTTTTTTATTTTTTGATGTTGACTTGAAAGAGCATGGCAGTTGAGAACATGTCATGCTCACCTAAATGTCTCACCGATGGTGGCGCGTGTGTTGGATTATTCGGTTCCCTACAAAATGGTGGAGCTGGATGGTGCTGATCCACGCGTCATGTTCGTGAACGGGTGCCGTCGGTTGAGACTGGTCATCTCTTAACTGCCAAGGCTTATTTTTAATCTTATATTTTGAATTGTTTCTTCATTTATCTTTTTTTACATTGTTCTCACATATAGAAGCAACAAGAATAATGTACCCAGGATTTTGTAATAACTTGATTTAAAAGAGTGTCCATGGAGTTGTTTGCCCGTTCTTCTCCATAGAGATCTACGTTTTGGAATGGCCAACTAGCTTCAACTTTCGGACTAACTGACAGACTATTTAATTTTGACAATTCAAAAGTGCCTGTACAAGGTTTAATTGAAATAAATGCTTTGAGTTTGAGTTTGAGAGGGCTGTCAACAGTAAAGTGAAGCCGGTTTCGTAAACATGTATGCACATCGTGAGGTGTAGTTTGATTGTAAATGGTTGTAAATGTGTGCGTGTGAGTGTGTATGCACAGAGCGGAGGTGTAGTTTTTGCATGCTTCACTGAATTGTTCGCAGCGCTATGTCTTGACTTGTTATTTGGTCTGAGCTCTTCATATACAAAACCTGGAACTTCTGGGTATAATGTGAAAACTTGGGTACTAAAGTACACTCTAAGGCGGATCGCTAATCCACTAAACTTTTCAATAAACCACTTGCTAATACTTTTGAAAATAATTCTAAACAATACATAGTTTTTGTTTCCTCATTATGTATGTATGTATCTGTACTTTGACGGTATCAATAGAAATTGAATATCTTGGGTCAGTATCTAATCTATTTGATCTAAAACAAAAGACGATAGACAATGATGTGTAATTAGAAATGAGAGATGCATCGAAAAGCTCAGGCAAACAATATTTATAACAAAGGAATTCTTCTTGTGTTCGAAATAGCATAAGTCTATGAGTACCATACATAATACATCCGCAATCGTAATACATTTAATACTAATATCGCCAATATTATTATATTTTTTCATTCTTCCAACGAAAACAAATTTCAATGCATGGAAACAGCAGCAGCGGTCTGCTTATTTTATGTGAAATCCAAGTCATAGCGCATTTGTATTTTGATATAAATTCATGTATTACCTCACCTACGAAACCAATATAGGATTCCTCACACCGTCGCTCTTGGCTGAACTGTAATATCATACGAGTGTGCGTTGCGTTTGAACTCGTATCAGTCTTATCTTGCATGTTGCGTAATGAAAAACAAACTCTTTTCAAAATTCTTTTTATATTGAAACGGTAATAATATTCTCAAAAGGTAATTTATTTTTATTTTTGATAAGTTTTCATTTTATTATTTAACATTTCCAAAGAATATCTATAGATGTTTTTAAAACTGGTAATATGGAATTGGCTCTATCCTCGCTTTGTTTTGTAACCTACAGCGGAAAATGATTATGTATATCGAGTGCTGAGTGTGTCTTTCTCTTAGTTTGCAACAAAAAGAAGAACTTAAGTATTTCTACTCCATTTAATAAACCTTCAGAAGTAACTAACCTTTTATATTACTTTTCCCCATCCATGACTTTATTTACTTATGTTTCAACAGACCCTCATCACTGTTTGAATCGCCCCTGGTATGGGTACGGTTGAAACAGTGGCACATTATTTTATTAAACTCTTCCTATCTAGTAAATATGGCAGTTGAGCCTCTAATTTTGAGATTTATTTGAAGACAAAAGTCTATTTTCTCATTTTAAGTATTTTGTTGTTTATTATTTTTCAAAATGACTGTGCTACGGGCGTTCAAAGCAAATTTGTTTCAACCGTACCGTCTCCCCTACTGTTATAATAATGAATAGCTTGTAGAAATCATATTATCGTCTAACGGAAAGGATTAGACGAAGCTGATATAGTTAATATGATTATTGTGGTTAAATGATTCTCAAATTTGTTGATATAAATACTGTAAAGGCAAAAGTTTGTTACGGATTCACTCTAAATCCGCTTATCTGTGTTTACAATCTCCACAACTCTAATATTGGAAAGTCGAACAGGCAAGTAAGATTAGATATATTACATTTATAGCCTCTGACGAACATAGGTATTATTCGCTTCCAAACCATAACTGTGACAATCCTGAATGCCTTATGCACATCGATCGGTCTAATGTGGAATATGTTTGAACCTAATACAACATCGATATAGACGTCCTGATTGAGCAGGAGATCAATCAGAACTTCTTTATTAATGGGGTATGGATTGCTGACTAACTTTATCTCTAAAAGGCTCCTCTGAGATCTTCGGCGAGGGTAGGTTATTTATATTCGGTCACAAAGTTTTATCGGGGATATGCCGCAAAAAGAAATATATTTTTAGCTTCTGATCTTGTACCCATACTCGGACATCATTACAGGATCCTACATATTTGTGATGATGGTAGGTATTCTGGAGAAAATTAACCTGTCCTGATCATATTACAGCCCTTACACGGAAGGGAATCACGATACAATTGCACCTTTGATCATCAAACGGGTAGTAATTTGTTAAATTAGCTAGATGCAAGGATGTTATGTGGTACAAGAAAATGTAAGTGGGCATGTACAAAAGAGTAGAATAGAACGGTTTGATTATTGTTTGCAGTGCAACTTGTTTGAATCAGGTACCTACATATAAAGCAAAATAGTAATAGAGAGCTGATAATGTCGGCAATTTCTCCGATGCAGGTAATTGGTTTATGCATAGAAATGTCATTGTAATTGATTTGTGTGCAGTCGGATACGACGTGCTACGAGCCGCCACGCCGCGCGCCGCCAACACGCGATGGTACGCTTTTCCTATAGCTTGAGCACATATGTTGCATGTCAACGCAGTGTCAGAACACAATGTTCCAAAAAATACCATGGATAATATTGGTAGCAAAGCAAAACGGGGCTTAGATAACCAATAGATATTATACCCCAAAATATACATACCTTCATAGCAAGTACTGTCTCCCACAAAACATCGAATGCGAACTAACAAAATACAAAAACAAATAACTAACTAAAAAAGAACCTCCTTTTTTGAAGTTGGTTTACAAACAGAAGTTTCTCTATAAAAAACGGCGATACACACAAAGTACAAATACGCGGGCTGAATAAGAATGTTCGTTTTACCAGCTGCCGGCGACGAGGAATGGAAACAAATGGAGAACGTTGAGAGGCACGACATGGTCAGCCTCTTTTGTAAAATGTATGAAAATAAAAGTTATCTTTATACTTCCTAAAAATCCTGAGTTTAATACTTGTCGGTGCATCACATATGCGCGTGATTGACCGAGAGCAACGCGCCGGGCTTCGGGGTACCGCACCGGTACGCGACGGCCGCTGCGCGCCCACCACTCCAGTCAGCTCTCAGACGCGCTCTACTACGGGCATTTAATTATTTTCTCTTATACATGTTGATTAATTCAAATTATGGTATTACACATATTTTCCAATCTAATCTCAACGGAGACTAGCGTTCGGCGCGGGAGATATTATAGTGCACAAGTGTGCGCGTAGCCACAGGTGCACTCCCTTTTCCCTCACTCTCATAGTCCGATGGGACGGCAATCCGACACGACCGGAGAGAGATCAGGCGCAGGACCAATGGCATAACGTGCTTTCCGAGGCAAGAGGGTATCACACCGCCAACTTCCTAACTCCAGGCTGTTACTAAGATATTCCTAATAATTAATAAAGGCTCCCGCAGACAGGCACGACGCGATGGTGTGACGCGATTCTGTTAGAATAATTTCCATGAAGTTTTCGTAGAAATTGTTATACTAGAGTCGCGTCGCGACTGTCTGCGGGAGCCTTAACTACACCCGAGCTTTCTCGCATTTTTTCTAATTATGCATTTTCATTGTTTCAGGTACATGATGTCACATTATCCTACGCAACCGACACAATAACTGTTATAAATACTGTATAAAAAGAAAATTAGGTACTGTAAAAAAAACACATCGCCTTTTGTATTACTTAGCTTGTACAATCACAGCAATAAATTGTTAAGCAAATGGATACCCCACGTCAATTTGTCGTATTATAGCCATTTCATACAACTGTCAAAGAGAATTGTCGTCGTTCGTTTCAGCCGATAGACGTCCACTGCTGGACATAGGCCTCCCCCAATTTTGGGGGGGTTTGCCATAATCGCCACCCTTGGCAGGCGGGTTGGCGATCGCAGTATGATATGATGGTGGAATAAATAGAGAACGCTGCTGTCCATTCTCCGGTAAGACCCTTAGTCGCCTTTTACGACACCCACGGGAAGTAAGGGGTGGTGCAATTCTTTAAGTCCGGCACCACACAGACAAAAGTATATATAAATCAATATAAATAAATAGCTCATATTTTCTAAATCATATAGAACTAGCAATAGTTCACGTTTATATTGTCTATTTACTGCAGCATAAAATACATACTACAGGTATCCACTCCACTGGTACTCTGGCAGTCCACTCTGTCTTACAGTTATAACCGAGAGAGTACTCACTGTTTAGTTTAGAAAAGTAGTGTTCAATTAGCACGTTCGTTCCCCAAAACTCTTCCACAGTAGAACTTAACAAATTTACCATTCTGTCCGTCTATTACCCAATTACGGACGGACAGACATGACATGTACCCTCGTCATGGAAGCCACAATCACGCTTTGTTTAAAGTACAATTGACTGGACAGCTCGGAAAAAACCGAGGAGGTTCTCTCACGTAATAAATGTGATTAGGTTACTGGATAGTATGGCAAAGAAATCAGTGTAGTGCTACTGGTTATTGAACGTGGTTCCTTGAATGTCTAAAACGGTAGATTTTTTTGTTAACTAATTAAGGTTCTTACGTTACTGAAACCATATCTTTAGTATCTTTGTTTAACTTATTCACTTTTTTTCTTCTATTAGGAAAGTTAATTAAGAAAAAGGAATGCACTTTTCTTTCAGGGACCTAATTAGATTTCGCTACTCAGTGTACTTAATATACAGCGGCAAGCGGAATCCAGATCTCAGAATCAACGCTGAATACTAGGTACTCCCGTCTCGGCAAACAGAGCGGTCCTTTTTATTCCTCCAATTAGGTGATGTTATTTCAGCGACACTAAGGCACAAAGGTCCACATTTTCTCAGATCTATCGCTTTAATAATTACAGAAAAATTTGGTTGTCTACTGATATTAATTTTGCAATTGGGAAATAAGTAAAGTCTGCGAGGTTATTTATACGTTAGATTTAAAATAAGTAATTACATATAAACCAATCCGAATGAATGAACGAATGTAAAGACTCAACTTCACTCATGTATGTTAATTGGGACATCTGAAACTTTAACATGCGTCGTAACAAGCCGATTTTCCAATCGTCAAATATGAAGGTGGGACATCTATCTAAATAAAAATCATTCGCCGCATGTATGAAAGATCATCACTTGAGAATGGCTCGATCGATGTTCGTAATTGTCACAGCAAGATTTATATGGAAGAATTCGTTTTTTTTGTTTGTAGGTTGAAAGATATGTTGTATTAAAATCACAATAAAAAAATGTGACGTTTAATTCACCCGGGCGACGACGTCAGGCAACAGCTAGTTTTTAAAAAAAAGCTGTCAAACCGTCACAATCATTCCTTAGATAAAAGTTATCTATTTTGACATCTGAAAATGAATCACCTACTCATTGTCTTAGAACGAATTATAACGTCCAATCATGACCAAACTATAAAATTAAATATTAACCACATAATGTTGTCTCGATGTCAGTCTGTTCAGCTTATTTCTCTAATTTATTAGGTGACTGTATTTCACAGCTTCTTTATGGCCACTGTACAAAATGTTAGGCAGGTTTTATAACACTGAAACTGCGTTTAATACTCAGGAACGCTTTAGTACCCAACCCCATTTTTTTAAAAATCACTGTTCTTACCAAAAATATCCGTTAAAGGCGCTAGCTGTTAACTGAACCGCACCAGTTTCTTCCAAGTCAACTAAAAGCAAAGAGTGTAAAAAGACAATAGCGCTATATTTTGAACAAGCCTCTCAGAAAAGTGAGTTAGCTAAAAGACCAGAGAGCAAGCGCTTTATCTTGAATTTATAAAACCTTTTTGGTTCAAAATTCTAGAAAAATATTTTCTTATTTTTCTAACAATGTAGGTCAAGCTCCGAACTTGTTCAGATTTTATATTATGATGTTCCACTATTGAGCAGCATCTTATTATGATGTCTGGTGTAGTTTTTAGCCTGTTCATATTTACAGAGTTAGTTATGGAGCCGGAACTAATATACTTGGGTCGCTGCTCCGTATGGTGCACTTAACTAACTGGTTACCTTAGTCAGACATTACCTACGCTATTGTAATGGAGTCTCCCAATTGTGTGAAAATAAATGTTATTATTTACATTAAAAATGGAGGCTTTTCCTCGGGTCATGTTAATTCTGCAAACAAATAAAAAATATATTTTAATTTTAAGTTTAAAACATCTCTTGTTCTAATCCTTGATCTCCTACACGAGGTAGAATTAAGGTCCATAGCACACGTGTCAACTCTGTAAGGGATCGTCACCGTATCAATTCTGGCCATTCAGAATTCTTTGTGTGAAACTCCCTACTGCAAAGCACACTAATCGGAATCGTAAAGTAATCGCCTCGCCTCGGAACAAGCTCACGAACCGCGGCGTGGTGATGCGTGGTCAACTTGCAGTTCCCGCGCTTACGGTTCGTTGTCCCCGCGCTTACGTCTCTTTGTACCCGAGCTTATGTGTTTTCTTATACCCTTGCCCCTCTCACCCCTTCCGCGGCCTGCCTGCAGCACCATCAACCGGCGGCGGCGGTCGGCGAACCGTAAGCGCGGCGTCGCCGAGCCGTAGCCGAGTTGACATATCGGAGCTTCTGATCCGCTTTGGTTACGTGCTTACGTTAGGTTGATGCCTGTTTGATGCCGAGGCGAAACACGATACGGTGTCGATCCCTTTCTGAGTTGATATGTGTGCTATGAACTTTAACATGGCATAACTTGTCTGCTGTAGATGTCACAACAATTCATTCCAACGTTTCACTTTCATTGCCCTGAAGTGTGATCGCAGACGCGTCCGGAATAAATGTGAAATTTATTCAAGAGGAGCCACTGGTGCAACTAAGTTTAGCAATTTATTGCTGAAATACGTGCATGGTTCCGGTATTTGTGTACTTATTATAGCTAGCTATATACTTAGCATATATTAGCTTCGCTTGCGATTCCATCCGGACCGAAACGCGATTTCGCAATTGTATTCATCGTTCGTTTTTATCTTCTGTGTTCGGAAGATGAAAATCATTAATATAATTGCTGCTCATGTCTTGTATCGTTCAAAAGAAGTTACGGCGACTATCGCGTCATGTCAGTAGTCTCATAATTAATCTTAAAATATGACAAAATCTAGATAAGAGTACGTAATTCATTTTATTACAAATCAAACGATCACTGTTTCGTTTATTGTCATCTAAGATCTAACATCCATTTAGTAGACAGTACGATGTTCTGAGGGAACCGCCGTAAACACGCTTCATCTCCTGGCACACTCCTTATTGAATCCAGATAAAAGTAAGGTATTTCAAGTGCGGTTACCAAGAAAGTAGGAGTGTGGAGTGTGGTATCGTTTTGTCACATCTAGCAAGAAGTCTGTTCAATTATGCAATTAACCACATGACCACGCTAAACAATCCTAAATCCTACAGATAATTTCTTTCGTATCTAATCAACATCCTCCACACTAATCCAACTTGTAATGAGCGAAACCACACCGAACCGCACACCCAACAAACAAACAAATTGTTAAAGTTTTACCGCTCCCCCCTCCCCTTTAACCCCTTAAATAATTCCCTATTTACTCTGCGTCCGTTCTTAAGTGTTATAAAACAAAAAGCAAAATGTGAATATTTTGACATAGCATTGTGTTATTGAATATCTCGGGAGTCTGCGACAGAAATGTTGATTATAAAGTTCGACAGAATTCGAAAGCTTTAAGCACGAATGAGTGGACTTTAGTCAATAGAGGATGCAAGCACAAACAGACGATGTTATGAAAACTTGTGGAACTTGTTCGTTTTAATCAACCTTAGAACCTACTAAAACAAACTTGGTTTCTCTTAAACAATTTCAAAACACAGAAAGACGACGTTTTGAAACACAGATATTAAATATAAATGTAATAATATTATAGGTTCTGTACGTGTGTGTTACGCCGGTCGTTTTACATAATTTCTGCCTAATCACCGGCAGTTATTCCGGGTCATCCTTGACCGGCTGCTACTTGATGGGCAGCTCCCGAAATGTATTATATTTTAGTTAACACTCTACACACATACACACACACTCATGTAGCACTCAGGATCGATAGAATAGAATGTAATTGACCATAATATAAACTCTAATAAGTGTGTGTCGCATCGCCAACCTATTCATTCAGTCGCCTCGCTCGGCGCACTGGAGCAAGCGTGTGCACATAGATTTACAATTCATACGCTCGCTAATCTAGCGATAAAAGAGTATGTGGATGGAAATGATCGTGTGAACTCAAGGTTTCCAAGCTAAGAAATGACATGAAGTACTAGGTACCTAGTTCGTAGAAAATAAATTACATAAAAATACGAAACAATTGTTTCGTCTTTAATACATTATATAACAAAAAGTCACGATTACAAAAACATCTAACAAACACATTTCACGTGTTCCAAATTCGCTCGAATCTCTGCTAATCACAAAATGCATAAAACCGTGAAAGTTCAAAACAATCACAGATGAATTTCAACAGTTGAGACCTTTGACACGCGCGCGTTTTCAATCATTCTCGTCGAATTGTTGTCCAGCCAGGTCCGTTAGGGGAGTGAATAATTGACGCTATGACGATGCAACCAGTATGGGATATGACAATTAATTGAGTTTGACATGAAAATGTACAAAATATTTAAATAGTTCCCATTTAAAACAATAGTGAATAAAGAAAGCGCGAGTCATTTAATAAGAATTGTGATGGAAGTTGGTAATTCCTCGCGTCGTCTTCCATGAACACTTGACTAAGTAGAGCCCTTAATGACCAAGTTTCTAGAAGCCACATTCTTATTTTCGCTGTAGTTTTTATTGTAAGTGCTTCCACAAGATGCATCTTATGACTTCTTAAAACCTCTACGATTGTGATAATCTAAATGCATTTTCATGTAAAAGCATCGTCTCTAAAAGAAACTTCCTAGTTTATTAAAGTATGTTTAGTATATCAGTTACTTCGGTACTACATTGTAATTATTGCGTAGCTCGTATCTCGTAGCTGAAATATATTTAGGTTCAAAGACAAACAAACGCCTACACTCTACGCTATTCTCTCTCGGTACAAAAAGATAAACAAACTTTATACTGACATTTACACATACATTTACATGTTAAAAGGTTATTTTGTTATAGGTGTGAAAGGACGTTACGATAAAAGCTATAAATATTATATGTATTTTATTATTCAGCTTATAAATATGAATAAAAAAGGTACTTATCGTTCAGAATATTTTAATGTAATATAATATAGTGTCTGAAAACCTAATATGCTTGAAAAGGTTTTAATTAAAGCCATTTTTAATTTGTTTCCTTTTCAATGTAATGTTTGTGCATTTCTGGGAGTAACAAAAGATTTATTATTATTAATTGTTTTCCCTAATAATATCCTGAGGTACTGCTTAGGAATAACATGATAAGACAATATTATGTTAGTATTAACTATAAGTAAACATGTCAATAAATGTATAATAATAAAGCTATGGCACACATAAAGTATCGACACAATCTTAGAAAGAGGAAAGTAAACATAAAGGGAAGGGTGGAAGGGAAGAGCCCCATGGACTTCTTGAATCATTCATCATAAACATACATTTTGCTGGAAAATTACGTCTCTATACGTAAGCTTGATGAAGCGTTTATGGGCGAGAGTAGAAAGCTTTGGGGAAGTACTTTCTCCGCCAGGTCTCCCCCCCTCCCCTTAGGTCAAAAGCTGGGTACACCCCTACAACCAATGAGTACCTACGTTTTTCAAGATTTTCTTGTTTTTCGTTTCACATCCGTAATCTTGTTTTATTATGGCAGTAAATCTATTATAATGACAATACTTTAAGGGGAGTAAGCAATAAACATATTGGTGGTAGGTTTGTGTAAATATTATACGTCTATCTGGGGTGTGACTAAACGTCAAGTTACACATAGATCTACCACAAACTCATTAACGTCAATCAAGGTAAACAATTCATTAGCTAAACAGCCAATCAAATCTTAATTTCCAGCAGCACCTGACTCAGTTCATGTAATACCAGCCTTCAGGCTGACGGTGAACGCGCTTTATTAACCTGTGCGACACACGGAATAATAGTCTGTGGATAGAAAATAATTATCCTGGAAATGTCTTGTAGGCTTTTGGAGATCAAAGATTCCATTTAGCCTCAAGCCTTTGAGGGGCCCGTGGCTAAATAATAACAGCCGCACAGGTCGATAGATCAGGTTAAGTTGCGCTTGCCGCGGTTGGTCCGTGGATGGGTGACCATTTTTACATACCAAGTCGGGCAAGACCCCTCCTTGCCTCGGAAAGCACGTTAAGCCGTTGGTCTGCTGCTCTCAAATTACGTTATTTAAATGGCCGATTTTTGGCGTCTTCAAAAAAATTTTTTTTTCTCAAACCTATCGAGTGTTATAAATAAAGAGTTTTAAAAGGTGATTACAAAAATATATATAACTTATATGGTTAAAAGTAATTCGAAGTGACAAATCGTAAAAAACACGTACCAAGAACTAAATCGTTTGCGAAATTTTTCACATTTGTAAACTAAAAAGCTGGAAATAAAAAAGTAATTTAAAAAATAAAAAAATCCGACTGCGAAACTGAAAAGCTACAAACAAGCCCATTTTAAATTAAATAAAAGTTGGAAGCAGGCGGGACCCATACCATTTTTATTATATTTTCAAATTCAAATGGATCCCGCCTGCTTCCAACTTTTATTTAATTTAAAATGGGCTTGTTTGTAGCTTTTCAGTTTCGCAGTCGGGTTTTTTTATTTTTTAAATTACTTTTTTTACATACTTTTTGACATATTATCTTTATTATTTGATATTATATACAGACAATTCAAAATTTTCACCTCTTTATTAGTGGTTGTAATGGGAATCTGATATGATTCCCATTACAACACTTGGTTTTAGTATGTTGTCAGTCGCTTCATGTAAAATACTGGTACTCAGCTGCATCCGGTTAGACTGGATGCCGATCGCAACATAGTTGGGAAAAGGCTAGGCAGATAATTAAGTATTTAATTGTTAGAAAAACAAGAAACACTTTGTGTACTGTCAAATTTAAAAAAAAATGAATGAGAATTCTACGCGGTCCGTCTGTACGTCAACATCCCCTGCCCATTCTCGCCTGCAGCGATCACCGCGTGTCGTTCGTTACAGAAACAAAAGAACCGAGCAGTTATGTCAATATGTGACACTGACACGCTGTGTACGCCACAACTACTGTATTTTCCAAAAGAATGGCCAATGGTTTATATATAATGAAAAACTTTTGTAGTTGAAAAAATATTGTCATTATTTATCTGTTTGTGTCAGTATCTCTTTGATAACAAAGGATTTTGTAAATGATTTTTGTTTAAACAAGCTTCGTGTATTATGGCCTTCTGGTTCGTATTTATTTACTTACATCATTACATGACTTCGGTTGGCACTAAAACAGCAATTGCTGCATTCATGGAAAACATTTTTTTTAAATACTTATGATTCACTCCGAGCATTACAGAAGAATTTTCCTGGACAGTGGAATCCAAATTCATTTATTTACTACTAGTAGTGCCCCGCGGGTTCACCTGCGTAAGTTTCAATCCCGTGAGAATGTCGGGTTAAAAAGTATCCTATGTGTTAATCCAGAAAGTGGTCTATCTATGTGCCAATTTTCATCTAAATCTGTTTAACGGTTTACGCGTGATTGAGTAACAAACATCTTCACAAACTTTCACATTTATAAATGTAGGATTCTCATTTGAGTTTAAAACCTTATCCTGTACCTATCTACTTCTATATTATTTTTAGGGCTCCCCACCTCAAAAAGAAAAACGGAACCCTTATACGATCACTTACGATCACTTCGTTGTCAGTCTGTCTGTCCGTTGTCCAGAGCCTTTTTCTTTTTTTTTTCAATTTATTTAAAATCCTTAAGGCTGCAACCACTTGAAGCAGTGAAAAATCAAACTTCTAAGTTAATGCAATCAAAAGATACGCGCGTTGATGTTCCGTTTATGCTGCATATTTCGACACTCGCAATAGGGTACTTCCTGTTGACCTAGTATCATGAAATTTGGCAAGAAGCAATGTCATATAGCACAAGTAAAGGAAAAATCCAAAAACTATTATATAACTACAAATTTGTACGGAACCTTTGGTGCGGGATTCCGACTCGCACTTGACCGGTTTTTATTTAACCCACCCCATATGAATCATAATATCTGATTTAAGTATAAGTACTTAAATCAGATATTCATCATTTCAGCCCATTTAAACATTATATCTATCTACTTGAATCCCATCTATCGCTATCAACACGAATGCTGCTACAACTCCGATCAGTTCAAACAGTAGTTATAATGTAGGTCAGAATCGGATTAAACAGTTAACTTTAGCACGAATTTGATCGACTAACCGCGGCGAGCCGCTCGCAAATTAAGCAAAATGTTCGTCTGGGGTTGTCAAAGAGAAAGATTTATGGGAAACTGTAGTCTATAAATTATATAGGAATGGTACTAGGTACGAAGTTATTTACATTCTACTATTTCCGTACTATAATAAATATATATGATAAATATGATCTGCAAATGTAAAAGGGTCAAAAGCCGTTAAGCTCGCTCACAAAGCTGTTTCCACACGATTTCGCATAGAATCTTTGTAGGTCTGCAATTCTGCATTGCAATAAACTACGTCGGGTTAGAAAAAGAAATATCCATCTCTTTCCTAAAGCGATCTTATACGGACATCTTACCGTAAGAAGGCTTTTGTAGCCTCTTCCATTCTCCCAGGACATTTTCGCCAAACAGTGCAAGCAGAATTGCGTTGTAAATTTTAAAACGTATTTTATACTGAAACTCGCTGCTTATAGAACTGATAAATGAAGGCAACATCTGTGTGCTGAACTTCAAATACACTGAAGAACATAAAACGTTTCACGTATTTAAATAGCGGGCCAAATAGAAAAACTGGCCAAGTGCGAGTCGGACTCGCACACGAAGGGTTCCGTACCGCAAGGCAAAAACGCCGAAAAAAACATGTTTGTTGTATGGGAGCCCCCCTTAAATATTTATTTTATTTTAATTTTATTATTTATTATTAAAGTTAAAATACAACTGAATATTTTGTGAATATTTCAAGTGCCTACCTGTTGCCATTTTTGATATCGAGCAAAAAAGGGCAAAAAAATCGCGTTTGTTGTATGGGAGCCCCCTTAAATATTTAATTTATTTTGTTTTTAGTATTTGTTGTTATAGCAGCAACAGAAATACATAATTTGTGAAAATTTCAACTGTCTAGCTATCGCGGTTCTTGAGATACAGCCTGGTGACAGACAGACAGACAGACGGACAGACGGACAGACGGACAGACGGACAGACGGACAGACGGACAGACGGACAGACAGCGAAGTCTTAGTAATAGGGTTCCGTTTTTATACGGAACCCTAAAAAAGACAAACCGACAGTTGGAACCGTAAACTTATTTTTATGGTTGGTACAACCAAAAGACGAATACAAAAAAAACTGGCCAAGTGCGAGTCGGACTCGCACACGTAGGGTTCCGTACCACAAAGCAAAAACACGTTTGTTGTATGGGAGCCCCCCTTAAATATTTATTTTATTCTGTTTTTAGTATTCATGTGTGAAAATTTCAACTTTCTAGTTATCACGGTTCATGAGACACAGCCTGGTGACAGACAAACAGACAGACGGTTGTTGTAGGTTTATTATTCTCGCATACATTCCTTTCGCAGCAGAAAAAGCTTGTGTAGTCGGACATCGGTCAAAAAATCCATTGACAAAACAGCAACGATATCCTTCCGTCGTTAAAGACATGTTCCCTGAATCCCACTGTTCGGAATAGGCAATTAACATAAACCATCCTAAATGTTACGGTTAAGAGAGCAGTCGAGCGTTCATGAGGCACAAGTGATTTAGTTTGCGCAAAATGTTCAAGTTTGATGGCGGTCTGCGGAGGCATGATAGTAATATACACACAAATACAAAATTATTCCAATAAATACCTAGGTAAGTGTAGATGGTTTTTCGACAACTTACAAACCACTAAAGCTCAGTAAAGCTTTAAGCTACAACAACTATTTTAAACAACTTGTGTTGTTTTTAACCAGAACGAAACTAAATGTATCGAAAGATACTGCAGCTGTTGTGCTTTCTACGATGTAGATCTCTTTCAAGCCAACAACTCAGTTGACTGATAATAACAGGGGGCCTAAAAAGGCAACTTTGGCAGAATCATAAGAGGATAACATTATGAATCATAATAGACAGTTAACTGTTAAGTTAATCGTATCAAATCCCATTGGTGAAGGATTTTTCAGTAATTTTTTACTGTCTGTACTAAAATACAAATCAATCCAATACAAATCCAATCCCAACTTCTTTGATTATACCCACATAGCGCAGCGAAAAAAATAAAAACAAGGACTGTCTTCGCCATATTATGGATTCATAATGTTATCCTTTCATGATTCTGCCGAAGTGACCTTTTTATTACAGGGGGTAATAAATACGATATTAGTAAAGTTATACCATAATCGTGCGAATGAAATAATCCACATCAGAAATCTATTAAAACAGTTTAAGCAATAAAACTTTGCTGGCAATTATTCCGGAATGTCTCAGATATACTCATCGCAGCACAAACTTTACGTCCGCGTCGTCGTGACAGATATTGAAGTAGTCGACGACGCTGATAAAGAGGTTTAGCGTCGACATTTCTATGTCCAAGTGACAATGTAAGGCATCGTCCTATTAGAACGCGAATGCGTCGCTTACTCGCGGAATCGTCGCGCGAATAAGCGACGCGACCATCGCGTGTCCGCGCGATAGCAAAAACTGGATGTCCCGATAGAACGTGAATAAGTGATCATCGCGCGAATTTACGACGCGAGCGACCGTGGAGTACCTAGTTTGGCATTGCCACGGTTAGTACCAACAGCCATGGACGTCAGAGGCGTTCAATTTTTGTTGTTTGCATCCGCGCTCCCCGACGGGTGAACATAGCGCGACACGATTATCGCGCAAATATCAATTAGGACACCTATTCGAATTCAATATGTTTGATCACGCATTCGTACGAACTAAGTTCGCGCGAATAGATTTTCAAACATTTGAGTCGCGCGACTGCGTCGTGCGATTGTCAGTTAGAACACCTATTATACCTAATTACGTAATAGTGAACGAAATGGGAGCAGACACATGTCATACCTAATTACGTAAGTAACTACGTAGTCGTAAGTACGTATGTAAGTATCTTAAACTACAATAAGAACGATCTTATCTGACACAATACTGGGCAATAAATACTATCAATATCTTTATTAACGGTTGTTCGATAACATTCATTAATAGTGCGGCCTCCCCTTTCATCGGAGCGAACATCTATGGAGCGAACTATTTTCAGCTGACCTAACAGACTTCACTAGCACTTCCCATTATGAAATGAGATTTATTTTTTCGCACTTAGAGCAAACATTTCAATGAATCAAGCATCATTATCGGCTACTTGCACTCTCATCATCATCTGCCTAGCCTTTTCCCAACTACGTTAGGGTCAGCTTCCAGTCTAACCGGATGCAGCTGAATACCAGTATTTTTACATGGAGCGACTGCCTATCTGACCTCCTCAATCCAGTTACTGGGTAATACGATACCCCTTGGTAAGACTGGTTGTCAGACTTTCGGGCTTCCGACTACCCGTAACGACTGTCAAAGATCCCCGTATGACAGCCGGGACCAACGGCTACTGGCACTCTATCCAACGATAATATCCAGCACAGTGACAACTGCAGTGTTTACCGTAACAAATTCGCATTTTCGCTCCTGAGCAATCCTGGGTCTTCACGGTTTATTTTGTTTACACACCACACAGAATGTTTGTTCTTAAATGGCTTTGAGTAGCTCCGAGCAGTTTTCATAACAGTTTTCAATAAAAGCCATAAAAAGAAAACTTTTCCTTCTAACAACTTAGCTGATTCCCACCGGCCGACAACCCCCTCATACATGACACACATGTACACAGACTGACAAGCTTCAGGCTGTTTGATGCGAGACATTGTGACGAAGTACACCGACTGAGTTTACTAACCAACGTTGTTTAAAGGCATTTATAATTTCCGCCTTACAAGCATTTGCCTAAATCACTAGTGCGATGCTAATAAGCTAGTTTTGCAAAAATTATGCTTCACTTAGGAGCGGCGCCGAAATTATACAAGCGCAGCTGCTCGTATTTGATGCTAAACTTAATCAGCTTTACCAAAAGCGAAAGCGTAGAATAATATCGTGGAAAAATAATATGGCGGTATCCGGATATTATTATATCCATCAAATATATATTCAGCTATAGATGTTGATGATGTTTACGTGACTTCACATATTTAAATCATCTGACGGTGTAATAGTGCGATGACCCGCGTAACGTATTCCGGAATCCCACGTTTCCTTACATTTGACGGGTTATGATGTATAGTGCCCCCACGCGGCACTCGTCGAGTGCTTACCGACACTACTAACAGTTGATTCCGCTAAACTGACGAGTTCGAGAAATTGCGCCTCGTGATATGTTTTCTGATATTGTCGGACATTTGACCATGACTTATGTTATTACTTCATCAACCCTTTTCAGATCGCTTTAGCCTCTTTGGGGAAATAATCTATTTGAAGAATCGGAGACGTATTGAATGTGTTCCTTCAATTTTTTCCTTACGGTGTGTTTTATTATAAAGAACACTGTCAATACCTATTTGAGTCTTAATTTAGTTGACATCAGTAATCAGCCGAGTATTAACGAAAAGTACAAAGTCAAACACCTATCAATGTTCTTGAATTTTTTTTCGTATTATTGATGAATCAAATCGAAATCTTTTTCGTGGGCACTACCATAAACAGCAAATATTCACAACAAAAAAAAAATCCCAGCAATCATTTTTGCACAAAGTTTATTTATTTTGATAGAATGAATGCGTAGATGACGGCTTCATGCTGGGTCTTTTTACCTACTGTAAATTCATTTCAACCGGTTCAAATTTATTCCGGTTTTTTGACAACTTACAAAGCACTAAAGCTTAGTAAAGCTTTAAGCCACAACTACTAGTTTAAACGGTTTGTGATGTTTTTAACCAGAACGGGACTAAATGTATCGAAATTCCTACTGCAGCTGTTGTGCTTTCTAAGATCTAGATCTCTTTCAAGCCAACAACTGAGTTGACTAATAATAACAGATTAGATACTTAAAAGCATGAAATTCAGAATCATTCAAACTTCCTGGAACCAAAACCAGGTGTAAAGTTTTTCATTCATTTACACAACTATGGAAACAGGGCATCCGCGCATGTTCGTATGTTGTATCTACGAATCGTAATTAGACGTCTCTTTTAAACACAGGCTTATTAGTCTAAATGAAAATAGGTAGCAATATTTTGAATTTCATAAAAAAACTTTCAAAGAGTTTTGTGGATGATCGCTTGATTTTGTAATGAGCTAAATGAGTTTATAACTTTTAACATCACCGATGCTGCTCATTCTTATTCCAAGTTGGCGTGTCTTTAGATACCGTTAAGTGATCCGATTTAAACCCTTTTAATCCTCTTAACGCTTTTCATTAGCAATTTTAATTCCTCCATGTTTTACTTACCATCCCGGGAAATACATCTGAATGAAAATGTCGTCTTTAAAGAAAATGTCGCAAATTAAACTAGCTGGAAACTGAAAACGTATTTTCTTGTGATATGACGTCTTCGCGTCATCGCGCTTCTCTTTCTTTTCTATGCAGTCCGACAGTGACCGCGCTTTAGGTCATGTAGTCCTCTTAAGTAACATTGAAATTAAGTTCAGACCGACGTCGTTTTCAATGCCTGCAGCGCGTTTTAAATTAAAATACTTCAACCGATTAGTGCCTAGTTACAGTGTAACTTAATTCTTATGAATGTTTAAAGTTGGAGCCATTAAAATGGCATTAAATGTTTATGGCAAATCGCTGCGCAGTGGACGGATCTCCGTCGCAATCTCATGGCGGCATGGAAAGAGCAACTGTCGCAACCCAGCGCAGGGCACGCCGCGATAGCGGCGATAAGACCCCTCTTTGAGGAGTGGCTAGAGAGGCGCCACGGCGCCCTCACCTACCGCCTGACGCAGGTCCTCACCGGACACGGAAGTTTCGTACGTACTGGGTTCTTTGTCTTGTAATGTAAATTACTTTGCATAACTAGTATTGTATACAATCAAGTATTTTCTAACTGAACTGACAGCTGTGCTGCGGAGTTTGTTAAACTTTGTTGCGACACTTCTTCTCCCCATTGAAAGTACTAGGAAGTGGTGAAGGGCAGGCGTTTTGGGGGACTGTCTTTTCTAATTTTGACGTTTGAAAGTGCTGTTTCTTAGCCTAATTTGCATAAATGACTTTTGATTTGATTTGATTTCATTACTTATCACAAATTACAACTTTTTCAACAGACTGAGACAAAATTCGAGTTAAAGAAGTTATTAAATAAGTACTTATGTTATTTTATCTTTCTATTCGCCCTAAGATTCATGATACGCTATTTGTTTCCAAGCAATAGGCCAAGGGTTATCGTTAGACGGGCCCGTAGCTAAATAAAACAGCCGCACAGGTCGATCGATCAGGTTAAGCTACGCTTGCCGCGGTCGGTCAGTGGATGGGTGACCATCTTTACATACTGGGACCCCTACGTGCCTCGAAAAGCACGTTAAGCCGTTGGTCCCGGTTGTCATTCGTGGATCTTTGACAGCCGTTACGGGTGGTCAGAAGCCCGAAAGTCTGACCTTATCAAGGGGTATCGTATTACCCAGTAACTGGGTTGTGAAGATAGGGGACTGATGCGGTCAGATAAGCAGCTGAATACCGGTATTTAAAATACTGGTACACTGGTATTCAGCCGACCCCAACATAGTTGGGACAAGGCTAGGCAGATGTTGCGACCAAGGGTTTTCAATATTTGTGGTTCTATACATGTCGACAGGGACATCGACGCGCAACCTGTCTCCATGGATTATGATTCTTAACCTCCCTGCGTTAATTTTTATTATATTTATACGTCTTATCAGTATGTTTTCAGTATCTTGTCTGTCTATCCTGTAAGAACGCTGCCCTCAAAAAAAGTATGTTTAATTAAGTAAACAGGGACCAAAAAGGCCACTTTGGCAGAATCATAAAAGAATAAAATTATGAATCGTAGTGGACAGTTAACTGTTAAGTTAATTGTATCAAATCCCATTGGTGAAGGACTTTTCATTTATTTTTTTTTTGTCTGTGCTAAAATAGCAATCAATCCAATCTAAATCCGTACTTATGTAGCTCAAAGATAAAAATATGTAGTTATAAAAGCTATTGCTAAGAGTGGAGAGTGTCGTCTCTTTGATCTCTGGCTGCCTCAAGCAACTCTGAGGCGCTCACACTCGCGTCACTGAGACGTGGCACCAACGATACTAGGTGAGACACACCGCAGTGTAAGCTAAACATAAGCTTTAGCTAAAAATAGTATGATTTAACTACATTGCTTCTTAAAAAAAAACTTTGAAATCATGCAGGGGCATGTACCCTGAAAAACATTATAATACACTGAAACATTACAAATATCTAACATTTAGCCGCGTCTCGTTGTGCTAACTAACTTAGAATAATCATTCGCATAATCGGCCATCTTAAAGAATCTTAGGAAAAGAACTGAGAAAAGTAGAATAAAGTTCCCTCCCATCCATGTTACATTTCTAGGATTCGGGGTAAAAAAAAAAAACCTTATTGTAAGTTGCTCAGGGGCCAGTCGCACAACTTTCTTGTAAGTGTGTTTTTCCCCCAATTTCCTGTCGCGTCGATGTCGTTGCTTAAAAAAACTAATCCTTCTACAGTTAACTTGAATTGATATAATTCGATATGTGGGACGCGCGTCCAACTGCTGATATACACTTATAACTTGCATACTGGCGCTGGCTTCTCTTCTCGCTCACATAAATAACTAGGACAGTAACAGTAATATTTTTCCAGTACAGTCCGCAGCGTGTGTTTAGAATAAAACACGCTTTTTACGCTGAAATGGTCGGAAGCAAATGTTGTACTACTAGGAAGATTAAGGAAAGTTTCACCGTCAATATTCGTCGTTTCAGCCGATAGACGTCCACTGCTGGACATAGGCCTCCCCCAATTTTGGGAGGGTTTGCCATAATCGCCACGCTTGTCAGGCGGGTTGGCGATCGCAGTATGGTATGGTGGTGGAATACATAGAGAACGCTGCTGCCCATTCTCCGATACGATCCTTAGTCGCCTTTTACGACACCCATGGGAAGTAAGGGGTGGTGGTATTCTTTAAGTCCGGCACCACACAGACCGTCAATATTGTTCTAGTTGAAATACATTGAATGGCATTTATAACCTTTGTCTATGTACTTTTGTTGTACGTAGTACGTCTACGGAGGATGGTTGCCGCGACACTTTATGGCTGTGTCAGGGCTCCACATAGTGGTTATTTTGGCCCACAGCTCGTTTGGTGTGCGGCAGTCGTGGCCAGCCCAGTCCCAGTTCACCTTAGTGGCATTTTTAACGGCGTGACGAGCTGGAGAAATCAGTGGTTGACATCAGTTCTGGTTGAAAAGAGCTGGAAGTCACGAGGTCTGGGAGCTGGAAGTCACGGGGAAAGGCCATTGCACAGCAGTGGGATGATGTAGGCTAACAGTACGTACAGTATGCCTCAATCAAGAAGCTTATAGATAAAAGTGGAGGCAACACTCTAAATACCTGAGTGAAGACTACTGTGGTCGGACACTCTCTTTCTAAATACATACATATGACAAAGAAAACACATATCACTATCTCGTTCTTATGTATGTATTTAGAAAGAGAGTGTCCGACCACAGTCGTCTTCACTTAGGCATTTAGAGTGTTGCCTCCACTTTTATCTATAAGCTTCTTGGCCTCAATACTGCTTAGGCGCGCTATGGTTGAAATTTCTGTGAACATGCTTCGCGCCGTCCCCGCGCCCGCGCCGCAGGCCCGTATTTACATCTGTGTGTGTACACTTGCTAACGTCAAACGAAACAAAACATATCGTCATCGCTTTTTCACACGCGCGGCGTAATTACGTATGACCTTGGTTGGTTCATACCACTGCTAAAATTCACAACTTCATAACAAGTACTGCTAGCGGATAACGTAGCGTATAGGATTAGTAAACACGCAGGCCTGGGTTCGAATCTCGAGATGTAACTTTGATTTATCTTTTCAACAATAATCTTATCTTTTTTTATTATTCGATAAATTAATACACGAGAATAATAATGTAATATTTGTTTTATTTGTATTATTATATTGTTATTGAAATATGCGGGGTAAAAATAAAAAAAAATTTAAGTGATTTCAAAAATTTTATTCGTTATAATTTGATAAATAAACTTTTAAAACAGTTTATTTTCTCATAAAGAACAATTTATTAAAATATTGTAACTATCTTAGTAATAAAATAATATTGTGCTTTAATTGCGGATATAGCTTAAGTATTCATTTTCAAAATTCATTTTGAAAAGAAGATTGAAACTGTAAACCTCAAAATAATCCTTATTACGGACAATAATAGTTTAATATTACTAAAATCAATTTGTAATTTATAACTTAATACGTTGTATAACCCCCATTATTATCCATGCTATCAAGTAAACGCTGGCGTATGGATCCTGTAATGTTTAAACATATATCTTCATATTTCCTTGCAATGCAACTTCATCTGGTAGGTAACTGGTTAGTTAAAACCACTTGTTTCTTATTCACTGACTATACTCTTCCTTATATATTTATTTTCTCTAAAACAAAAAAGGAATATTGTAAGGCTACTAGCAAAATTATAAAATATTAAGTAGATACTTATTACTTTTTTAAACAAAATTATTTTGAAAATAGTTCAAATGTTACAAAATGATTATATTATAATTTATACATAATGCTATATTCATCATTCCAAAAGTAAATAAATAAACTCTTGTAAATATTATTTTTTTCTTCTATTTAGACCCTATGGTAAATATAAAACGTTTAATAAAATAACTACAAGGATCAGCAGTTAAACTTTAATTAGCTAAATGTTAGATAAAATAATTAAATCATAATACTCACAGTCAGTTCGGTTTCATCAATTATTTGTGATATAATATTAAGTCCACTTTTACGCTGCGCGATAATATCCGCTTTCATCTCAAAGCTTACATTTCAAAATGAACTATTACACAGCTATTATAATAGATTAAACACACGTCACTAACCCACAATATCAAAAACCAACCAAGAACGAACAACATTCTATTAGACGCCGTGAATGAGCCGTAAGTTACCTGCATCTGTCTACCATACCTAATTTATTTATTTAGATTTCTGTGGGTATACCTACTCATAAAGTTTTACGAATTATGTGAACAAGACGAACATGACACGGAACTATATTCAAAAGCGTGATTATTCGAGTAATATGCGGGTGTGTGTGTCAAATTACTCATTAAAAGAAGGTCGTAAGTCAAACTAAACGTTAAGCAATTAGTTTTAAAGTTGCCTATGGACTTTTGGCGTGGATAGTACCTACGTCAAAAAACATGTTCACAGTGTTGCAGTTTTTTGAGCTCCAGAAAATGCCAGTATCAAAATTTAATAATCTGGGCCATCTTGAAGCAGTGATGTGAGCCTAGTGTTTAATTTCTAAAAGTAAGTAGGTATTGAATTTCTCTAGTACATGATGATAAAACACAAGCGCGGATCCATCGATGTGGGCACGATGGGCATGCCCACAACCCTAAGACTTGTGACGTCACACTTTCACGGTCTATTGAAATCGGTAGGCTGATGATAAATTTATATTCTATATTATGAGTTTCAGCTCTACAATTGTAAGGCAGTTTGTGCGAAGGGTGATTGGTATTAAAACTAGATAATAAGTTGTTTTAATATAATGTTACTAACACTATGGATTCTTTGGTCCGGAATAAAAATCATTATTATTACCTATTATAATGTATGCCTTATTAAAATTAAAATACAATGAATCGTGCGTAAAATCTTGGTCAGGGCATTTTGTAAACATATCCTTTGTAGGACTGAATGCACTATATCGATCATGAGCGAGTTCATACTCCGACTCGCACTTGGCCGGTTTTTGGGTGGCTGTGACTACAACTTTTTTTGAGGGCTGGATCCGCGTATGATAAAACAGCAGACACTTAGTTTAAATGTACGCCTTCTTCAATTAAATTATACCCTTCAATCAAATTATATATATGTGCTTATTGCCATGATCGGTTAGGTATTGGTAAATTAATACTCATTGATCGTCCTCCATTATACGCGAGCTCCGTTAAGGGGCTGTCTCCACCAGCGAGAGAATCGCGGCGATATTATCGTCGTGCGACGTATTTCTATACACTCTCTTAGAACATGTCTCCACACGGCGATATCATCGCCGCGAAAATTTAATGTCACGGCGAGACTATCGCCGCGATTCTCTCGCTCGTGGAGACGGCCCCTTATCAACAGATAGCGAGTAAATAGAAATTCCCTTCGCGAGCAACCTCTGAATTAATTCAATAAGATTTGGGTCACAACTTAATTAAATACCTGCCCTTAAAGCACGTCCTCTCTGCAAATACTCTTTGCAAGGCGATTTTATTAAAGGCAATGACAGCGTGTTGTGTTTTGTTACTTCTTACGGAAATAGAAAAAAAAATACTGCAAAAGAAGAAATGTCTAATGAAAAGTAGGAGGTACCATTTTGAGAAGTGGGCATTCCGCGCCTAAACCCTTCGTAGGAGTGCATTCGGCGAACTTAAAAGTAGAATGAGCTTTGTTTGATACTAGAATGGTGCAGTGACGTATTAACATCCACCTGCACACTAATTGCGTAACACACTATCAATCTCAATCCTGAATCATTTTGAAGGATATTATGGCTAATCCATTGCTTCTTATGTTCGAATATTTTGTCTACTCAACAACTTAAATAACGCAATGAATGTTGTTGAACTGTCAAAATTAAACCCGGGAACCCTAACAACCTACACAAACTAGAATATAATACCTTCTTAGTGAAACACGAAGTTATGACATATCAAATCATAAAATAAATTAGCGTTTAACCATAGATACGTAGTTTAACCTATCCTTTGTTTAGCTTAGTACAATAAAAATCAGGGGGCCTAAAAAGGCCACTTTGGCAGAATCATAAATGGATAACATTATGACTCATAATGGACAGTTAACTGTTAAGTTAATCGTATCAAATCCCATTGGTGAATGATTTTTCAGTTATTTTTTTTTTCTGTGCTAACATACCAATCAATCCAATCCAATCCCAATCTCTTTGATTATACCTACGTAGTGCAGCGTGGAGAATGGGCAGCAGCGTTCTCTGTGCATTCCACCACCATACCATACTGCGATCGCCAATCCGCAGGCGCCAAGCGTGGCGATTATGGCAACCCCCCCCCCCCTTTTTTTGGGGAGGCCTATGTTCAGCAGTGGACGTCTTTCGGCTGAAATGATGATGATGAGTGCAGCGAAAAAAAGAAAAACACTGACTGTCTTCGCCATATTATGATTCATAATGTTATCCTTATATGATTCCGCCAAAGTGGCATTTTTAGGCCCCTGATTATTGTTGGAAAAGAGGACGATCACTGTAATATCCCATCGCTTTTGGGGTTGTAACTGTTCGTCTCCTGAATATTAATTCTGGAAACGTAATTGTCAGCATTATTTAGTGCTGACAACATTCACATTTATTTCCTTTATGGAAGAAATAGCTTCTGTTAGCACAACATTCGATAGTTATTTTGGGTACAAACTTTGAATAATCTGTAGCAATTTAAAGAGCTACACGAGTTCGTCGAGATATTCCGGCCTTTTCCTGGTAAAAAGTGGTTTGCGGCTGTGGTGAGGTCCCTTTTGAAAGTGAGCCGCTCCAGCGCGTCTGTGTAAACCACAGAAAATAAGCTCTTACTCCAAAGCACTGAACAACAAAGCTCCAAAAACACAGAATGATATTCTCAAAATAACGCTCTCACACGAGAAGTTTCATGAAACAGTTGATAAAAAGCAATTTTCAGGTTGTGTAGCACAGATGTAAGGGAACACACTACTCACTCAGAAATATAAAACAAATGGTAACCGCCACGCTAACTCAAGTGTTTGAAGGTGAAGAAAAGAAAATCAAGGTAAAGATAAGTAAACTGTCATCACATCAGTCAACAAAACCAAAGCTCGAGTCAGCTATTCCCTTGCTAACTCTTGCAACGTTTGAAGTTTTTTTATTTTTTTTTTTATTTTTTTTTTACTTAGTACCTTCAAGGATTCTTTAGCAACCCTCACATCTCTATTACTACGGCCATTTTAAGGGTCTGAGTATCTGCATCATCACTGTACCCTTGTCAAAAGACGGTGCATTCTCTACCTTATACTGACTGACTGTGATGGTGACGCATAAAATAAAAACGTAAGTAGATAAATAAACTATACTCGATCATACTTCATCACTTTCAGGATTAGTAGATTAGTCCCTATGTAAGCTGGCCTCAAGGTTTTTAACCTAATAAAGAGCGCTTCGCGAAATTCAAATTTTCTTACGATTTTTGCAATACGCTGGTTGTAAGTTGATTAAAATATGATTCGCGACCGTAACAAATATGTATTTACAGAATTCCGCTTCAACTGCATCAAAGTCGCGGTAAAATAGGTTCACTGGATTGATCAGATATATAGCGTATTCGGCCAATATTGTGTGTTTTAAAATCATGTAAGTAGTACTGTTTTCTGACACGGCACGCATAGTGAGGATGTTCCTCTCTACAGAGCCCTGACCTGCTGACGAGTTATACGAACATTATGGAAATTTATGTTCGTATAACTCGTCAAAATGTAGGGAACAGCTGATTTTTTTTTTGCGATTTCATGTTTGCTCCCAAAGTAAAAGTTGTTCATAATGATGAGCACAATGTCCTCTTTAGACGTTGTTAATATTTCACCAATAACCCTGTATAGTTTGCCTCTGTGTTCATAATGATGTCGTCTTAACACTTGTGTCGTCACATTATTTCGCTTATCTACATTATCTTACTACATTACATTACTTACGCTTATTAACAATTTCGGCTTCCAGTTTGCAAGAGGGATAAATATAAGGAATTCCTTTGTCTGGAGATTTGCCAAATCCACCATCGTTGTGTATTTCGAAATTCTCGTTCTTTGTGTAGAGTCCAGCGTGGGCGAGGCTAACAGATTTCTTCATGTAGAAGTAATTCGACAGGGCGTTTCTTTGAGGTGTCTTCTGTTTTGTTGAATTGAGAATGAGGCTGCAAAACGAGCGGTAATTGTTATGGTGACTTAGCAACTTTAGGTACTACGATAACATGTTGAAAAGAAAAAGAAAGGTTTTTATAAAGTTACTAGGATTGTATCACGGATACATAAAAGAGACACATAAGAGAGCGCAAAGCAAATTTCAGCTGGGAAATATTTTTGACCGTCAAAACTCTAGAATTTTTGGCATAGGTTACAAAATATATTTCCGAGACTAGGTAGGTATAGGGAGGCAACCTATACCTAGTCTGGGAAATATATTTACAGCCTCAGAAATAATCCATACTTAATATTAAAAATTCGAAAGTAACTCTGTCAGTCTGTCTGTATGTATGTGACCTTTTCACGACTAAACCACTCAATGGATTTCGATAAAATCTGGCAGAGAGATAGATTGCATCCAGGGTAGAACATAAAATAGTTTTTATCCCGATATTCCCACGGGATCGACACCTATGCGGGTGAAGCCACGGGGCGCTGCTAGTATTCTATATTTACAAAAGTATATCTGCAGGTTCAATGTTCAATTTTAGCAGGTTGTAAACTTTGGAGTTTATTTTCAGGTTCACAGCCCCGTGCTGGTGGTGGAGCTAAACCTGAACAGACTCGAGGGCACACAGCTCAGGGCGCTGGGTCTGCTGTCCGTGTACGGGTTCAACGTGACATATGAGGTGCGAGGTGCAGCGCAGTCGCCGGGACCCACTTCATGCAGCGCCATCGAGTGCAGACTGCTGGGGCACTGCTACGCCAGGCGGGATTATCAGTGAGTAACAATGAGTAAAATAACTACAGTCTACTGGAATTAGTTTATTTCAATTTTCAAGATGCCTAATATTTACAGAATTTAAAAAGCTAACAGTCTTAAAATAATAATAACGATATGTACAAGTATATAAAAAACCGGGCAAGAGCGAGTCGGACTCGCTCACCGAGGGTTCCGTAACATCCGGGTTTATGCATAAGGTTTATGTTTATGAAATTTAATGTTTTTTTAAGTATATGTTTTTATATTTGAGTTGGTTGAATAAAAGGTAAATTGCTGTTTACGATTTATGACGTATTAAAAAAAAACTACTTACTAGATCTCGTTCAAACCAATTTTCGGTGGAAGTTTACATGGTATTGTACATCACATATTTTTTTTAGTTTTATCATTCTCTTATTTTAGAAGTTACAGGGGGGGGACACACACATTTTACCACTTTGGAAGTATCTCTCGCGCAAACTATTCAGTTTAGAAAAAAATGATATACGAAACCTCAATATCATTTTTGAAGACCTATCCATAGATATCTCACACGTGTATGGGTTTGACGAAAAAAAAAATTTTAGTTTCAGTTCTAAGTATGGGGAACCCCAAAATGTATTGTTTTTTTTTCTATTTTTGTGTGAAAATCTTAATGCGGTTCACAGAATACATCTACTTACCAAGTTTCAACAGTATAGTTCTTATAGTTTCGGAGAAAAGTGGCTGTAACATACGGGCGGACAGACAGACAGACGGACAGACAGACAGACAGACATGACGAATCTATAAGGGTTCCGTTTTTGCCATTTGGCTACGGAACCCTAAAAAAGGAGGGGAAATAATCACAGGGCAGTTACACAAACTAAATTAAGAATTTGTGTAGATTTATTATACCAAAAGTCGATAACGAGCTGTAGCACAAGCAAGTAAGAAAGCATAACAGTTCACGACAAAATATAGTCACCGTCATACACTGGTAACAAAATTATTATGTATATACACGACACAACCTGGTTGCGGATACTTCCACGCCATTATTTACAAAATTTATTACTGACTCCAGAATATTTTCCGCATCGCAGGGAGTTTTACTGTTCGTGTTTCGAGGGTTACTCCGGAGCGGACTGCGGAGAGGGCCCGCTGTGCCCGAGGACCTCCAACTTGTGTAAGAACGGCGGCACCTGCAGGTAAGTGAACCCAATGACCTTGCCATCATTTCGTTCAAATTTTCTCATAATTTACGATTATGGTTGTTACCAGTTTCTTCGAATTCCTGCAATACTAAATGCTGAAGTTTTTTGAAGTAGTATAACAGGAAAATGTGTAGAAAACACATTTCTTTTAGACTACGGCTTTCTTTTTTTTTTTTTTTTTTCCGGAGACCGAGCCACATCTGTACGTAAGGCCTCAATTTAGCTTTTAAAACAATTCCCGTTTTTGCGTCATGTATCCTCAACGTCGTCAGTTTTCTTTATTCTGGAATAAAAAGAGGTTAGAATTAAAGTACTTACCACAAACTTAGGTCACGTTGTTTTTTAGATTTCTGGCACATTTATCAATGTGGACAGAAGTTTTAAAAACGTGTATTTTCTGTTAAAGGCACTCACACATAATACATCAAATAGACGCTATTCATCCAACCATAGTTCATAATATGTAAGCGTATGTATCGACAGACAGATGGGCCCGGCCGCTGTCAGCTGTATCTGTGCGCCGGGCTACACGGGCGACCTGTGCGAGGCGCAGTTAGCACCACCCGGTGAGAAATATTTTATAATTTCTACCTTTTCTTTTTCTAAAAACAGCACTGTCTCAGTCAAAATCGGTTCTTTCTTATGCCACTATTTCTATTTTGCCCTGAAATTAAATTAAAGATGTATTATTACCTAGAGTTACAACTTAATAATAATGCTCGTTATCATTATTCGTGCGAATTTTGTTTCAGAGTGCGGTATAGAAGAATGTTCTGAAGTTTGTAAGGAAGGAACAGCTTGTGACTGTAACCCGAAGGATACAGACTTCTGTGAGTGTTCACATTAAATGTGACAAATTGTCAAGCGTAAACTGCTGCGATTGGATGTTGATAAATCATTGAACCTATCACAGCAGCATACGCACGCTGGTCATTTTGTCACATTAATTTTGCGATAATCTTACTTCGCGAAACTAGGCCTTAGTAACATTTGCATGTTATGTTGTTTATAGCATCAGCACGATTTGAAACAAGACTGGAAGCAGTGGATCAAGCAGGTGTAAACATATCTCAAGAAGTCATAAAACAGGTATTTACTGACAGATAAAACCACAGAGAATAATCATAGCTTTTCCAGAGAGAAAATTTATTTAGGTAAGTAAAACAACTTTCTTACTCTTTCAGTTAACGAGCTATTTAAAGGCGTCTAACATTACATTAGAAGATGACGTAGAAATTCTAAACATAAGGTAAGTTTGTGTTCACTAGATGCTATTGTTGTCCATATATCTCGTGGTGGTGTATGTAAGGTCTGTGTATGTGTCAGTGCGGTGTCTGCGAGCGGCACGCGCGGGTTGTGGGTGCGCGTGTGGGGCGTCCAGCGCGAGGCGGGTGCACTGCGCGCGGCTCTGGCGCGCATGCGCACACACCACGTGGGTCTGCGCACTGACACGCTGCATTTCAACATGCAGCCTGCGTTTAGTTTGCACGTGAGTACCTACTCATAAAACAATCACCCTCGGGACGTCCTTCTGTAGGATCTTGAACGTGACGAAATACTATTACATCCATCCTCACTTAATTCACTTCCAAGACTCACGACCATAACGACACCATCAATCTTGCACGCAGCGAAAGCAACTTAGGAGCAATCATGAGTGCTTCAGGGAATAGGGGAAATCTTCACTTGATTATTTCTATTGTCCATCCGCAGTTGATGGAAAAAATGGCACGAATTCGGTTCCCAAAACTGAATGAAGTTTTGGGAAAATTGCCTTGTAAAAGAAAAATTAAACGATTTGTATAAAACGTTCCAACAAAATAAATTGGGCTTAGAGAAAATTGCTCGGTTTGAGTAATCTGGATTACGGGATACATTTGATCACAGACGACCAACCATGGTGTATATTATGTTTCTCTATGGTACCTACATAACTAATTAAACACATTTGTAATTATATGATCGGAATGTGAGGAGCAATATTATACTCATCAAAACTGTAAATAATCTAAGCCTTGTGTTCACCAACATTTAAATCAATTGATTAAATATTTAATCAGTTCTATATTTAAAATTTCCTTAGGAAATTTGACGTAAACCAACTGTTTAAATACCTGGTATAGGTCGTTGGTGAACCAATTAAATAAAAATAAAATAAAATTCATACTTTAAGATTCTTGTATGTAAAATTAAGGTACTTAATATTTTAAAACAAGGGCCATGTGTCGTGGAGTCAAAGTTGGCGAAGTAATTACTTCGCTAAGCGTCATCTTACACCATAGAAGGGTGATGAAAAACTTAATTCCGTAATTTTTTTTCTGATTTATCCAATATCGCACGACCCCCGCGTAAAGCCTCCGGCAGGAGGCATTCAGGTTGGGCAAGAGCCGCTTGAAGGCGGCCCCGGCCCGTTCCAGTTTGGGGGCCAAACGTCGAAAATGCTCGACGAAGTTCCACCGGCTGTCGAGGACGAGACCCAGGTATTTCATCGTCATCTCGACGCCGATGTGAACCCCTCCTACCGCTAGTTGGGATCCCGATGGTGGCGCGTACCGAGGCCCATGAAACGACATGGCCTCGGACTTGTGCAATGCCACCTCGAGACCCAACTGCCGGATCCTCTCCACGACTATCGCAACCCCGCGTGTCATCGCGTCGGCCGCCGCCTGATGCGACCTCCCCTGCGCCAGGACCAGCGTATCGTCAGCGTAGCAAACCACGCTGACACCATCAGGGAGGTCGGCCCGCAGCACCCAGTCGTAGCCGATGTCCCACAGGAGCGGCCCCACGACCGATCCCTGCGGGACACCGCACGACATCTCTCGCCGGTTCCACTCCCCATCGCGACCGGGGTAGATGACGGCTCTGTCCGTCAGGTATGCCTCGACTATTCGACGGAGGTAGGGCGGCACCCGGTGATACCGGAGTGCCTCCACAATGCAGCTCCAGGGCAGGGTGTTGAAAGCGTTGGCGATGTCGAGTGACACCGTCATGACGACCCCACCCCGGGACATCGCGTCCCCCGTCGTGAGGGCTCTCACGCGCATGATGGCGTCCACCGTCGAGCGCCCCTTGCGGAAGCCAAACTGGCTGTCCGCAAGATCCGGCCCCGTCCTCACCAGGTGCCTAACGAGGCGGCCCGCAATCACTCTCTCAAAGAGCTTGCCGACCTCGTCGAGCAGCACGATGGGCCGGTATGCGGACGGAGAGTCCGCAGGGCGCCCTGGCTTCCGAATGAGGACCAGCTTCCCCGTCTTCCAACGGAGTGGAAACTGGCCTCTCTCCAAACATGCGCTTAAGAACGCCTCCAGTCGAGGCCCGAGAGCCCTCGAGGCTAGGACCCAGGCTTTACCTGCCACCATTGCCAGGATCGCCCAGAGGACACGGTTGAGTACACGGTGGAGGTCTGCCCCGCTTGGGCGGAGCACCGCCGTGTCCTCGTAGAGGCTATCGGCAGCGGCGGCGACCTCTCGCGTCCGGCCCTGGTGCAAGCCATGGTCCGGGGCGAGAGGGAGTGGGAGGCAGTCACCTCCTTCTGCGAAGCAGTCATGCTAGCGAAGGAGGTGGCGGGACGGCTCAGGGAGAGAGCCTCCCGTCCCAGCCGCCGCGGGAGACGCTCCGGGCGTCGGGAGCCGCGTGACGACTCCCGGCCACCGTAGGCGCGGGCCTGCGGGCGGAGAGTAATGGGTAGCTCACCGTCCGATCAGGACCAGGCCCGTGCCGGACGGCGCGTACGTGTTCCACGCGCGCCTCAAAGAGATGTCAGCATCGAGGAGGGGCCCCCTTAGGGCCGAAGCCTGCCGGGTCAGCGGGATTGTCCGAAAGGGTTACCGCTGGCCCGGAACATAAAGGGCAAAGGAAGGAACACGGGTGGGTTTTAGTCAGTAAGAGTCTGACACTCCCTTCCGCTCCACCCAGAGCGGGAGGAGTCATTTGATGATTTCCCATCCACAAAAAAAAAAAAACCTTTAGTTGGTCTATTTTTAGAAAGGGCACTTTCAGACTTCTTTATCCCTCTTGCGTGTACAACAAAACAGTATTAGTTAGAATTTTATTATTATAAAGACTGGTATGTGGTAACATGCCAAGCCACGGCGGAGTTCAGTACCTACCTACAAGGTATTAACATTCTTAGCGCGGTAAGCTTAATTGAAAAAGTTTGTGGAGATGCCTTTATTTTAGTCTCCTGCGCAACTTTAATGCCAGTGTATGTATGCTGTGGAAGCCGACTGCTGCGCCACTGTATATAATATTTATACTTTTAGCGTCATTGTAGGTAATAGGGTTACAGTGTAGGTTTTAGGGTTACATTTTAAGTAATAGAGTTACAGCGGTTTTCCATGGCCTTAACTTATTAGATCGCTTTGGCTCAATATAACTAGGTTGTAAAGATTAAAAAAGTAAATTGACAACTTGAAACTAAAACTTCCAAAAATAATGGACAATATCTGCAGCAGTAGGCTTAAATCCTGCGTTCAATGACTACTTGTAATAATAAGCGTTTGGTGACGTCTATAGCGACATTTGGCGTTGATCCAGCACACATGTTACCAGATAACACTCGTTAACCTGGCTCAGCCCTTTATGATACTCATTGTTAGGAACACCCAAGCAGCGTTTCACTCATCTCATAAACCACCATTTATTCATTTCGCTCTAACAAAATCGAGCGGAACTCATTATTTTTCAACGAAAACTAGAGTTAAATCACATAAAAGTGATGATCGGTTCCTTTAAAGGGATATTTATTGAGATTGGATTTCATCCTCAGCACTTGAGAAATGGAGATTACAGGAACGAAGTAATTTCAACATTTAGACGCATCTTATTTTCAAACTCTCTATTAATCGTAATAATAAATCTTGAAAGTAAATTGAATTACAATAACGAATTCAGATTCAGATTCAGATACTTTATTTGTGGAAACATGAGTACACATACAGAGCATGCAAGTTAATAAATTACATTATAGTTTAAGATCAGTCATGTTTGGCCTTAGTGGCGTACAAATATTTAAATAGAAAAAATAATAAATAGTAAATGTCAATTTTAAAAGAATTAAATTAAATATATCGTCATAATTATGTAACAGTCACTAAATGTCAATTAAAATTATCATTATAGCAATAGTATTATCTTGCTTTAAGCACAGATTATGTCAAAGATGTATTGATAATATTAATAAAACCACGTTGAGTGTTGCGACAAGACTGATTTATTGATGGGTGACACATACATAATAGGGTAGGTACTTGCAATGTAGTACAATGATCAATACATTAGATGGCGTTAGTGGTAATCAAGAGGTCCTTTATTTTGATATATTTCAACACCTCCACTTATCAAAATAATCTGACTACTGTAAAACATAAGTACAAAAAACAATCTAGGTACACCCAACGTACCATAACTACATTTAAATGCCTCCACTTAACATAAAAATTGACAACAATGCAATAACAAAATATATTAGACAATATTTAAACAATACATTCAATGCCTAGTTTTTTAACATGATAATTGTGTTTTATGCTACTTAGACCTTTTGTTAACAAGTCGGCAGGCATTTCTGTAGTTGTCAAATGTACAATCTTTACTAAGTTATTAGCAACTACTTCCCTGACAAAATGGTGGCGTACATCTATATGTTTTGATCTCTTATGAAACAAAGGGTTTTCTGTCAATTTTTGAGCGCCTTGGTTATCATTGTACAAAACAATAGTATAATTACAATTTACAATTTCTAATAACAGATTTTTCAAATATACTGCTTCCTTACAGGCTTCACTAATTGCCATGTATTCGGCCTCTGTACTTGACAATGCTACTGTTGGTTGTTTTCTGCATTCATATGATATTACCGTACCAGACAATTTAAAACAGAAACCTGTATAGGATCTCCTATCAATAGTGTTCGATGCCCAATCTGCATCTACAAAACCTTCTAAATTTTTACCATCATTTGTAAACATTAAACCATAAGATTTTGTTTTATGTAAATACTTTACAATTCTCTTTGCAGCTTTCCAATGAACTGCTGTATAACTATTATTAAATTGGCTTAAGTAACTGACACTATAACTGATGTCTGGGCGTGTAAGAACAGACAAATACATGAGGCTACCTAACAGTTGCTGATAAGGATATTGCTTGTTAACATTTTCTGATTTCTCTAGCTTTAAATTACATTCAATTGGAGTATCAACAAAGTTACAGTTAGACATTTTAAATTTGTTTAAAATATGTTCTACAAAGTGCTCTTGATCTAAAGAAATACATCCATTATCATACACTTTCACCCTCATCCCTAAGCATCTTTTAACTTGCCCTAAATCTTTAGTTTTGAAATTAGACATCAAACTATTTTTTAATTCATTTGTCAAAACTTCACTATTTGAAAAAATAAAAAAAATCATCAACAAATACAGTTATCAAAATCTGTTCCTTTTTCACTTTCTTGCTATATAAACAAGGTTCTAATTTAGACTTAGTGTAACCCTGACTTAGCAAACAATCATTTACTCTTTTATTCCATTGCCTGGCAGATTGCTTCAGGCCATATATAGCGCGTTTTAATTTAAGTACACAGTTACTTTTACATTCTAAATTAGGTGGAACTTGCATGTATACATTTTCCTCCAGATAGCCATTCAAGAAAGCTGTGCTTACATCTAGATGGGTAATTTTAAATTTTAATTTGACACTTAAAGCGAATAACAACCTTAAAGTTGAGTGTCTTAATACAGGTGAATATGTTTCTTTAAAGTCCACACCTTCTACTTGGGTGAAGCCCTTAGCCACTAAACGAGCCCTATATCTCACTTTGTTATCACTTTCAAATTTTCTTTTAAACACCCACTTGCACTTAACCACTCTATCTGCTTCCTTGTCTGACACTATTTCCCAGGCTTGGTTTTCTTCGAAAGCTTGTAACTCTTCTTTCATTGCCTGTTTCCACATTACACTCTCTGGACCTGTTGTTGCCTCCTCATAAGTGATTTCTTCTTCGCAAGCCCCCAAGTCGTCCACAACACAGAGGTTAGATATGCCATACCTCTCAACTGGTTTTCTGACACGCTTGCTTACTATGGGTACTTCATCTGCGCTCAAATCACTATCTTCTCCACACAATGTATGGTAGGAGTCATCTGATGTCAAACTTGAACTATTTGTGTCACATGTGAAAGTTGGATCATCCTCATATAAGACAGTATCATTTGTCTCCGCTGTTTCATCTAATTCTGACAGCTGATCCTCATCTTTATTTTCATCCTGTACTACAATCTTAGCCATCTCGCAATCTTTTTCATTCTTTTCCATTATAGTCACATCTCGGCTTGTAGTAACTTTTTTAGTTTCAAGATTGTACAATCTATATCCTTTTATATTCTCAGGATAGCCAACTAAAATAGATTTCACGGCTTTCTTATCCCATTATTGTCTCTTAATCTTAGGCACATGAACCATTACAGGACTGCCAAATACTCTCACATGACTGAGGTCTGGCTTTCTCCCTGTCCATTTCTCAAATGGTGTCATCTCTCCTAGACCTGAAGCCGGCGACCTATTTTTTAGGTAAACTGCCGTGTTGACTGCCTCAGCCCAGAAACTTTTATTAAGTTCAGCCTCAAAGAGCAAACATCTTGCGCGTTCAACCACTGTCCTATTGAACCTCTCACATAGGCCGTTTTGTTCGGGAGTGTAGGGATTTGTCTTTTGATGGACAATACCTTTTGATTTCAAGTAGTTTTCCATCTGTTGTGAGCAAAATTCACCTCCATTATCTGTCCTCAGACTTTTAATTTTATTTCCCGTTTGTTTTTCTACCATAGTTTGGAATTCTTTGAACAAAATATGTACTTGATTTTTTTCTTTCAAAAAATACACAAATGCCATTCGGCTGGCATCGTCCACGAAGAGCAGAAAATACTTTGCATGGCCTAAAGATTTTGTCTCCATGGGTCCACATAAGTCTGAATGGACAACTTCTAATAATGTTTCACTTCTCTTGTTTGAAGATGAGAATGGTAAACGAGCCTGTTTCGCCTCACAACATACTTCACAGTTGGACTTGGTTATTTCTGCCTTCTCTGTGTAGGTAACTCCCTCCACAGCTCCATTTTTCATTTTCTCTAGGTCAATACTGTTGATATGCGCCAGTCTTCTATGCCATCGCCTTGCATCTGTGATGTGAATTGCTGCTGCTGCAAGCGTCTTCTCTGACTTTATTGTTTCCAATTTGTACACTCCATTTTGTACATTTGCTACTCCTATTAGCACATTCTGTTGATTACGGACGTAACAGGCATTTTTACAAAACGATACTTTGTTTCCGTTTGCAATCAACTGGCTTACTGATAACAAATTCGTAGTGAGGTTAGGAATGCACAAAATATCTCGAACAGGTATATCAAACTGAGATTTATTCACACACGTCGTGATTCGTGTATCACCTATACACATTACTGGCATGGATGTTTTATTCGCAACAACTATTTCTTTTATCTCGTGTACTTGTCGGATTTCTGTTAAACTTTCTCGCTTCGCCGTCATATGAACACTTGCGCCACTGTCTATGTACCAATCGTCTGTGCTGAATTCTCCATTCAGGAAAGCAACACTAAAGGCACTTGCTTCTTTAATTTTTTCGGGGCACTGGTTTTTGTAATGTCCTAATTTCTTACAGTTATAACATTTGATTTGTTTACCAGTAGTTGACAGTTTTGACGTTTTGTTCGCTGATGACATTGACGTTTGTTTTGACTTGCCGTGTGCAGTGTTGCCATTTTTTGGTTTTCCCGACCAAAATGCCGATTCACCTCCATTGCTGCCAACATCAGAAGTCATATCGAGAAGTTTCGTCTTGATGACGTCAGAGCTTACCGTTATGCCAGAATGTTCCAGAGCCATAACCATCGGCGAAAATTTATCTGGTAGATCCGCTAACAGCAAAGATCCAATCCATTCATCGCTTATTTCAAACTCTGTACCTTTCAACCGTTGAGCAGTTTCCACTATTTGAGACACGTAACTTGTCATTGTTTCACAATTATCCAGGCGAATGTTTATCAATGTTCGTAATAAACTAATTCTTCTTGAAAATCCTGTGTCATCAAATAATTGCTTCAACTTATTCCATACCAACGTAATTGTAGTTTCGTTTCTGATGTGTACATACAACGATGGATCTATTGTCATGATTAGCTTCGCTTTCGCTTTTCTTTGTTCGGCTTCGGTGACCGTTGGTGATATGTTGTCCATATCTATGCCCTCCAACACAAGAAAATTTTGCACTGCAAATGACCAATCGTCATAGTTTTCACGTCCTTTCAATTTCGGCACGTTCACTATATATCCCGCGGTAGACATTCCGGATTTACACAACGAAACTTTGTATTGTACAACGAATTACTTTGAAAAAAACGGGTCTGGGCCCATAACCTAATAAAACCACGTTGAGTGTTGCGACAAGACTGATTTATTGATGGGTGACACATACATAATAGGGTAGGTACTTGCAATGTAGTACAATGATCAATACATTAGATGGCGTTAGTGGTAATCAAGAGGTCCTTTATTTTGATATATTTCAACAAATATTAGGTACCTACAATAAGTTATCATTTAGAAATTCTAGAATACTGTAGTATGCTTTCCGTTCTAGCAGTATCTTTAATTTATTTTTTTAATTGACGGACATTAAGCTCCTTCCAACTATATGGGAGTTTATTGAAAATTTTAGGGGCCATGCAGAAAACACTCTTGTGCATTAAAGCTGTTTTCGATCTATACTATATACAGCCTATAATGTTCCCACTGCTGTGACACAGGCCTCCTCTCGGTGAGAGGGAGTGGGCCGTAATCCACCACGCGGGCCCAGTGCGGATTGGCACATGTCACATGTCTTCGAATTTTTGGTTCAAGGACATGCCGGTTTCCTCACGATGTTTTCCTTCACCGTTTTGAGAGCAGTGGTGATGAAATAATTTACACAAAGTAAAGCGCCTGTCTGGGTTCGAACCTACGACCTACAACTCGTAAGTCGCGGCCGTTACCACTTGGCCACCACTGCTCTCTGCTCTGTTTTCGATCTATGCAGACAAAGAATACTGTCATCACGTCTACTATGGTTGCGATCGACCACTTCTGAATGACGTGGAAATAAGTTTCGATTTGATTTCACAAACATGACAATGTCTAAAATGTAAAGGCAGGGCAGAGTTAATATTTAATATTTTTTAAAGTAGGGCTTACAACTTTCAGTTGACTGTAACTTAAACATAGTCCTGATGCACCTTTCTTGGGCTTTAAAGGGTATGTCCTTGTCGGTTGAGTTGCCCCAGAAAATTATTCCATACCTTAAGTGTGAAGAAACCAAACCGTGATATGCCGTGAGCAATGATTCAGTGTTAAGCACTGGGACTAGTTTGAATAGCGCGTAACAAGAATTGCAAACTTTTTTACTGAGTTCTTCTATGTGGGCTTTCCAGTCTAGCTTTTTGTCAATCCTCAATCCAAGGAATTTAGTGTTGCCAACTTCTGCAATAATTCTATTATTGTATTGGACGTTAAGTTCAGTCATAGTTGGTAAACGTTGACTGAAGTGCATTACGTTAGTTTTATTAAGATTAATTTTTAGATTATTATTATTCATCCAATTTATTATTGATGCTAGAGAATTATTAATGTCATTATTGTAGCTATCTTTAGTATTACATTGAGTGGTGATAGTGCTATCATCAGCAAAGAGTGTAACTGGTTGGTCTACATGCTTAGGCAAGTCATTTATATATAGTATGAAAAGTGGGGGACCCATCACACTACCCTGGGGGACTCCATACTTGACTACTTGTTCATGCGAATAAAATAATTCTTCACATTTAGTTTTAACGTTTATCCTAGATATCTCCGTGACCTGTTTTCTGTTATTAAGATATGTTTTTATTAATTTTAAGACATTGCCTCTTATACCGTATGCTTCCAACTTATTTAGCAGAATATCATGCCTGACGTAATCAAACGCCTGCGTCATATCACAGAATATGGTGCAGGCGGGATTGGTCCTATCGACATTTACCATAACTTTATGTAGAAAATCGTAAACAGCCATATTTATAGTTCGACTTGCTCTGAATCCTTTCTGTTCATTAACTAGTATATTATGTTTTTCTAAATAAGCACTTAATTCTTTATAAATATATTTTTCAAAAATTTTTGAGAAGACACTAATAATCGAAATAGGTCTGTAAAATTCCATGGATTCTCTATTTTCTTTTTTAAATATAGGTTTTACAATTGATTTTTTTAAAGCATCAGGGAATATGCCAGTACTTATACTTAAATTAATCAGATGGCTTAAATGCGTACAAATTTCTGGAGCCACCAACTTAACTATTTTTGTTGATATTCCATCATGACCCACGCTGTTTGTATTTTTCAATAGTCTAATTATTCTAAACACGTCCTGCGGTATACAAGGGGGCATAAAAAATGATTTTTGTCTATTTGGGATTTTTGAAGTGACTTGATTTCCTGAATCAACAAGTGGGACTACTTTTTCAATAAAGTAGTTGTTAAATTCATTGGCTATTTTCTGGGGATCCGTTATAGTATCACTATTTACTTTTATTTTTGTGATAAGATTTCGTGGTATGTTACGCCTTGAGTAATTGATATTTTTCCAACTGGTTTTATATTTATTACTAGATTGTTTTATATTATAATTATTCTGTGCGTATTGCGTTAGTTGTATAATTTTTTTAAATAATTTAGAGTATTTAGTCAAGTTATATTTATTAGTTCCATTTGGGTCACGTCTGTATTGCCATAAAAGTTGTCGCTTCTTTTTGCTGCATATTTTGATACCACGTGATACCCACTTAGATTTATTTGAGGTATGTAGGGTTACTGATACTTCAGGAAAGCTTAAATGGTAGAAGAGCGAAAATGTTTCAATAAATGTATTGTAGGCTATGTTAGGATCACTTGTGTCATATATTTCAGAGAATGACAAGCTACGCAGGCAATTTTGAAATGTATTCTGATTTATAATCACGCCTATTCATACGCCAGTATTTTAGAGTGCAGCAGTTTTTGACGGGTATTTTCATTAATTGCGCTGTGTGGTCGGATAGCGCGAATTCAAGTACTTCTACTTTACAGGCTCTTTTAAAGTTATGTGCAATATTATCTATACATGTTTGACTCCTTATTCTAGTGGGCTCACTAACAGATAATTTTAAATTATAATTCAGTAGGAGACATTCAAAATCTAAAGTTTGGTAAGATTTTTTTAAGATATTTACATTAAAGTCTCCTGCTATCACAATATTTCGAAAAGAATTGTTAGTGAGTTCTCGTAAAAATATATGTAGTTTTTCTATGAACACATTAAAGTTATTGGCATTTGGAAGTCTATAAATACAAGCTACTACAAGCGAATCCAACGTTATTGTACCTAATTCATTTTAGTTTCAAGATTACTTTTGCTTGGACATTTTCATTTGACATCCTTTTGCAGACTCTGGTTGTGAACCATCGTCCTGAAATATGGGAGGGATCGGAGTTCATACTGACATGTATGGCGTATGGATCGCCGAACATCGCCTTCACGTGGTACAAAGATGGTGTCAAGATAAACTTCAATGGTACTACGAGGTAATGAGTGAGACTTTAAATGTGTGTGAGACTACATTTTCTAGTTCGACAAATGAGTCCTTTAAAAACTATCCCGGCCGTGGATACACCTGGACATAACGGACGCTACCTAATAGCCTGGCGTTCAGACCGACGAGTGAGCGAGCCTGTGCAGTCCTGTGTGTGGCGCTTAACGAGCGCCCATCCAATTACCGGCGACTGTTATTTAACCGCACCGACTAATCGGCCAAACAAAACTTCCAACAAACTCGCTTCCTGGTGGATTCATTTCATTTTAAGCCTTCATGTACACGAAAACAAGTATATTTAGTAGAAATGAGTTGGGGTTTTAAACTTTATTTTAAGAAAACTGTATTTTTTCATTACATTTGGAAAAACGAGAAGTCCGCAGCTGGCAGAAAGTAGGCATTGTAACACTAACATTCTATTTTCAGAGACATTTGGACGCGCACGGTGTCAGAAGACGCGCTCGGTCGTCGCATGTCAGTGTTAAGCATATCAGAAGCGAAGAGGCCCGACAGCGGCAAGTGGTCCTGTGCAGCAGACGATGCTGGCAGGAGACGATGTAGAGCGCTGAGGCTGACGGTGCTGAGACCGCCCGATATACGACTCGTGCCTTCCACAATCACTGTCAATAAAGTGAGTGTCAATTTTAGGCCGGCGATAAAATCAATTCTTAAGTTGTAGTGACATAACAGTTGATATAAATCTGTGTCAGGGCGACAACGTGAGTATAACATGTCTGGCGGGAGCGGGGCGGGTGCAGGGAGCGCTCGGGTTTAGTTGGGCGAGGGAGAGGACGCTACTGCCGATGGCGCCGGGTAGAGTGGTCTGGGAGGACCTGTACCCTGCGGGAAGCGTGCTCAAGCTTTATAATGTACAGGTATGTTGTGCACTCTATTACGATGAATACGTTTAGAATACAGAAATATAAAAAAGTTTTCCAATTTTGTACTATTCGAGATAACTTTTGGGTTTTTGAATAGAAATCCAGCGAGTTCCGATGTCAAGTATCATCGGTAGCAGGGACCAACGCCAAAGGCGTGACAATGTGGGCTGTAGGAGTTGACGACGTAGCGTGTGAGAGCGACACCTCCCATGGCGTGCGCTGGCCAAAGACTGCTCCGGGAGCGCACGCGACAGCCGCCTGTCCACCCGGTCACAGCGGAGAGACTACCAGGTAAATGGAAAATAATGATTAAACTAAAAGAATAGTCGAACAAAAGATAATAATTAATATCGTTTCACTATCATGTAGTAAAAGTTTTATGTAGATAACTTATTTTTAGGTTTTGTGAGCCGAAAATCGGACATCGTGGTGTCAAGTGGATGCTACCAGATTTCTCTAGTTGTGTTGCCGACGCACTGAGGGATATTTATGAGCAGGTTAATAACAACAAAACGATATTATTGTGACGATTTAGTTTAAACCCAACAATCAGTTAAAGCTTACGTTATTGTCAGTTCACTCTGATATCGCTGGGCTACTCTTGGCGCGCTGTATCGCACGTGTTGCGGCAGTACGGCGCAGTGCTGCGCTCCCTGCCGACACACCCGGGCGAGGGCGAGCCTCCCCTCACACATGCAGCACACATGCTGCACTACCTCATGTCTGCTGCAGCTCAGCCAGCCGACAGATACCACAGCGCGGAGCATCTGCTGCACATCTATGACTACCTGCTCACACATCCTGATGCTTTTCTGGATGAAGAGGCAAGTAGTTGCTAAAGATAGGATGAAGTTAATGCAAAGTTAATTTCAGTAGTTTAGAATGTTACATTGATTGGCCATACTACTTTTATTAGAAAATCTTTGATCTTCAAAATGCGGTGATGGACACAGCGGGCATGAGGAGTGACTTCGACAAGCGCTACCACGAGTTTACAGTCACAACGAAACCAGTACACGAGGACAACGCGGCGCACTTCGAGTTTCAACCAGCTCCAGTAGGGAGCGAGGAGTGGTTCGTGACGTCAGCGGGAGTGGAGCCGGCGGATAGACCTAGCAATGCTTCTGTGGTTACCGTGCTATATCATGATCTGGGAGCAAGGCTGCCGTCGTTGAGAAGATACGTCGAGTATAAGTAAGAACCCCCTCTATGCATTGTGAGTTTGATGCAAAATATTTTAAGGCTATTAACATAAATTCTGGGTTCCGTTTTGGTAAGATATTTTCTTTACTAACTCCTGTTGGTTGTTTCATTTATCTTTTAAAGAATTTCTTTCGTTTTGTTTTCATTTATTTACTAGCTGACCCGGCAAACGTTGTAATGCCAAGAATTATTTCTTGCTGCCCGGCGCTACTTCGTTCGCGTGGTGTCCTACGCCTTACCCTACCCTACCCCTACCCTACTCCTACCCTACTCCTACCCTACTCCTACCCTACTCCTACCCTACTTCTACCCTACTCCTAACCTACTTCTCCCTACTCCTACCCTACTCCTACCCTATTCCTAACCTACTCCTACACTACTCCTACCCTACTCCTATACGTAAATAAAAGTATTAAATAAAAAAAAACTGGCCAAGTGCGAGTCAGACTCGCACACGAAGGGTTCCGTACCACAAGGCAAAAACGCCGAAAAAAAACATGTTTGTTGTATGGGAGCCCCCCTTAAATATTTATTTTATTTTAATTTTATTATTTATTATTAAAGTTAAAATACAACTGAGTATTTTGTGAATATTTCAAGTGCCTACCTGTTGCCATTTTTGATATCGAGCAAAAAAGGGCATAAAAATCGCGTTTGTTGTATGGGAGCCCCCCTTAAATATTTATTTTATTTTGTTTTTAGTATTTGTTGTTATAGCGGCAACAGAAATACATCATGTGTGAAAATTTCAACTGTCTAGCTATCGCGGTTCTTGAGATAAAGCCTGGTGACAGACAGACAGACAGACGGAGAGACGGACAGACGGACAGACGGACAGACAGCGAAGTCTTAGTAATAGGGTCCCGTTTTTACCCTTTGGGTACGGAACCTAAAAAAACGGATAAAAAGTATCCTATGTCCGTCTCCTGGTTCTAAGCTATCTCCCCACCAATTTTCAGCCAAATCAGTTTAGCTGTTCTTGAGTTATAAATAGTGTAACTAACACGACTTTCTTTTATATATATAGATTTATTTTTCCTTCCTTCCTACACGGTAGTTGTAGCGGCAATTATTCCAGGTCCGGCCGCGCGACAGAGTACACGGTAGCATCACAACAGGTGCAGGTGTCTGTCAGCGTCGCGGGAGTTGATCCCACGCTCCCTCACACTGTCACACTGCTGTTCGCGCACTCCAAGAATTATAGCGCTATTGGTGAGTAAGACACCGACACAACGCTCGATAAGTATGTCATCAAAAATGTACGTCGCTCATGTAGTTGTTCTGTGTCAGCACCTCAGCTCGCGTGTGGAGGTCGGTCGCGCTCGGCGCCGCGCGTGTGGAGCACGCAGGCGTGTGAGCTGCGCATACCGGAGCGCACACACGTCGCGTGCCGCTGTTGGGGTCTGGCGACCATCGCACTCTTCACTGTGGACAGGGAGACATTCGTGAGTACAATGATATAAAAGTGACATATGAAACTACTTTATTCGATAAGCACTCAAGAATTTTTTTTCAGACAGATACAGAGAATGACTTACGAGGCATCGTGAAGATCTCAGTGAGCCTGGGAGGTGCGATGTGTCTTGTTGCGGCATTACTGCAGCTCCTCGGGCTGGTAGCTGGCAGTAAGACCAGGTTGCCAGTGCTGCTCAAAGCTGCCACTGCGGGCTTTCACTCTGCAGCTATGTTGGCCCTACTTGAATGTGACACGAGACAGGTGCGTTTAAACAACCTGGGTCCTGTGTAAATACTTCAAATAATAAGTGAGTGAGGTGTGTGGCTATGTCTGACAGGACGTAGCATGTCCGGGTGGCGTGGGCTGGGTGGTGGCACTGTGCTGGATGGCGGGCTGCGCCTCGCTTTGTGCTGCGCCGCTGCTGCTGCACGCCGAGCTTGCTGCCACAGCCACACGTGCGCCCTCTGTCGGACTACTGTGCGGTACGTGTGTGTACAGATAGGCTGGTGTGCAGGGCCGGGCGTGTAGCTATACTAACTTGAACTGATTACAGGCGTATGCACACTATGCTGGCTGACAGCTCGTCTGTGGGGTGGTGCGCCGCTGCAGCTGGGCACGGCCGCCAACACCGTGTGTGCTGCAGGCCAATCCCTACTAGCCGCTCTCGCGCTCGCACTCGCGCTCGCGCTCAGAGGGCGAGCACGAGATCACAAGCCGGGGAGACAAGAGAACGCGCGCGAGCGAGCACGAGTAGTGCGGCATACGCTAGTGCTGCTGGTCACTACCTGCGGCACGCAAGCGGCCGGAGTTGCGTACGTGCAGCCCGCAGAGACCAGCATGCCGCACGTTGTAGTACTGGCCGCCGTCGCGCTAGCTAATGTGAGTCAACTCAACTCAATGGCATAAATTCTTACTGTCATAGAAGAATTGACTCTAAAATTGGCCCATTGCTTGTCCAGGGTATAGCAATACTGGTGTGCTACGTGATCATGGACGAGGAGTGTCTGCAGGCAGCGCGGCGCCTGCTCACGCTCTCACACAGCGAGTGGCAGGACGCACCCGAGGGAGACGCCTCACATAGTCGTGAGAGAGATTCTTCTTTTTGACACATACTTTGCCACGATTTCAATGTACAGACAGCGGCGCTATTTGGGGACCTCGCAAGTGTAAAAATATCCTACTGCTGTAAAATTGAATTTATTACGACTATTCTAAAGAATACTTTCAAAAAGAGCATAGCATTGTAGTCAACTTTTTTTTGTCTTTAATAATTGGTTGACGTTGTTTGTATCATCTGAAGGCACGTCTTTATTTAATCTAATACCAGCATTAACTTCTTATTGCGATCGTCAAATTATTATAGGACAGACGACCTTGTTGTCTTTTGTCTGTACTTACCCCTAATTTAAGTTTTTATTTTTTTTTAACGTTGCCCCACACTAGGAATTACTCCTGTATCGTGTGTGTGTTTACAAACATTTTAATTTACATACACAAACAGCCAGACCCGGAACAACTACCTGTAGGCAATACAAATATTTGTTCAATGCGGGAATCGAACCCGCAACACGCAGCAGCAGCAGTCGATCAGCCAGGGCGCCAACCGTGTCGTCGATATAATAATAATAATAATAATAAATTTATTTCATAAGCTTAATACAATAAGTAGAGAGAAAAAGGGTCAAAAATGCATTATAAAATCTTATAATTCTTATATTAATAGGCTAAGTATTTGCACGTTGTGTGAAACTCCTGACACCCAAACTAGGACATGTCCTGTATCTTAGGTGTCAGCGTTCCTCCATGACCTTCACATTTGTAAAGCCCAACTTTCTGTTGCATTGCAGAAATAAGAATGATAATTATAATCTAGGTTTTTACAAATACAATCTAGAATAAAATAAAGTAAAAGTAACCACCATATTCTATCTCTGCTATAAATATGTGGAGAAGTGAGTGTAGTGTATGGGTAAGTGTAGTGTTAGGGTAAGTGTAGTGTGGGGGTGAGTGTAGTGTGAGTGAGTGTATGTATGTGTTGGTAAGTTGCGGATGTGTGCTATTAAGTTGCGTGTGGTGTGAATGCAATGATCAGGCAGCAGGCAGCGCTACTATCCAACAAATCCTCAGTTTCCTTATAGGTTAGAGAAATAAGCCAATCCTTTACCTTCATTTTGCAGTTTATTCTGTCGAGGTGAAAAATATTTAAGTGTTTGTTTGTCCTATTATACAACCTTACGCTAAGGATAAAATAGTGTTTACACGCAAAAGAGGTTCTTGTTCGATCGGGCTTAAAGACTGTATGTTTAATTCTACCTCGAGGCTCCAGCAGAGGCCGCGACTTGTGTTTACGGGCTATGGTCAAGTGGACATACAGTTGCCTCACCGTGAGAACTTTACATTCAGCGTAAAGTTCAGCCGTAGGGTATCTGTAGGGCCTTTTCGTCATAACTTTTAGTACAGCCCTCTGAGCGATCTCAAGCTGTAGGATCGATGATTTAGGTGCACCACCCCATACCGTCAAACAGTACGATAATAGGGACTGGCATAGAGCCATGTACACCATTTGCAGAGTTTTTGTGTCCGCTGACTGACGAAGTCTTTTAAATATAAATATGAGTCTTCGAACCCGGGTAGTGACGGTTTCAATTTGTTTGTGCCAACGGAAACTCTGGTCTATATATACGCCCAAATATTTAGCACAGGGAGATCTGGTTATAGATAAGCAACAGCAGTCATGAGCAGGCAGGAGACACGAGTGAGCTTTAACTTTGAAAGTCGGCGGGGGCAGATGGTCAGCTCGCATTGCAAAGGGGATAAACAAGGTTTTATCAATATTTAGTGTCAGAAGATTAATTGACAGCCACTCCATTATAATTTTAAGAGTATGTTCTGCATTTTGCTTTGTTTGGCACCAGTCTACACCATTCACAATAAGAGCTGTGTCGTCAGCGTAAGTGAAGATTTTACCGTTTAGCAGGGGCATATCGCATAAATCATTTATGAATACAATAAATAGTGTTGGGCCCAGAATGCTTCCTTGCGGAACGCCACAGTTGATAGCCTCCTCATCACTAACATGCTCCCCTATTTTCACTACTTATACACGATCCCTTAGATAGTCCTCAAAGATTTCCAAAGGTAAACCCCTAACTCCTACTCGCTCCAGCTTATTTATAAGGATAGGGACAGAGACAGTGTCAAAAGCCTTAGCCAAGTCTAGAAATAGTCCCAAGCATTTTTGCTTTTTATCTAAATTCCGAATAGCATGTTCTGTTAGAGCCAATACTGCATCCTCAGTGGATATACCAGTTCGGAAACCATATTGGTTCCCAGATATTATTTTATTCAGTTCAAGGTACCGTGTGAGACGCTTGTTTAGTATACGCTCTAGTACCTTGGAAAGAGCTGGAAGTACTGATATTGGTCTATAATTATTGACACTGCCTCTGTCACCTGACTTATGAACTGGGTGCACAACTGCCTTTTTGAAAACCTTTGGGAAAATACCTGACGTGATAGATAGGTTACAAACATGGGTAATAAGAGGGACCAGGGTTTGGCGAGATGATTTTATTATACTGGCTGGGATGCCATCCCAGCCCACCGCGCAATCAGATTTTAAATTAATTATGATTCTCTATTATTTTTTTAAATTATTATTTCATCACCACTGCTCTCAAAACGGTGAAGGAAAACATCGTGAGGAAACCGGCATGTCCTAGAACCAAAAAATTCGAAGACATGTGACATCTACCAACCCGCACTGGGCCCGCGTGGTGGATTACGGCCCACTCCCTCTCACAGAGAGGAGGCCTGTGTCCCAGCAGTGGGAACATTATAGGCTGATTATGTTATGTTATGTATGATTCTCTCAACCTCGTCTGCGTCCGTTTCAAGAATGGCTATAGAGTTTAGGGTACTATGACTATTTGGAGGGGTAAAAGTATTGGGAACGGGATGATTGCTAGAAATTTTGCTAGCCATTTCCCTACCAGCAAAGAAGTTGTTAACTTTATTAATAGAGGCTTTAGGGGCATTAGGATTTATGAGTTCGGTGGGAGGGGCTGATTTAGGTTTTAAATTCACTACCTTATTGATTACATCCCACGTTGACTTTGGGCTGCTCTTCGCTTTCATGAATTCTTCTCTCTCAGAGTTTTGTTTTAGCCGCCGTAGCAGGTCATTGCAATAATTGCGGTACCTTTTATAGGTAATCAGTAAGATGCTGTTGTCTGGGGAACGGTTGACTTGGTTATGGAGATTATCACGGTGAGCTATACATTTAAGAAGCCCTGGAGTAATCCACTGTTTTATATTTCTATTTTTCCGCGGGATTGTGACAACCTGGGTGTGGTTTTTAATAATTGTAGATAGGGTAGAAACTAGAATATCAGCAGCCATATTAGCGTCAGAAGCGTTGAGAACAGGTGTCCAGTCCGTGTCATCTATTTCAGTTTGGACAGCAGCGTAGGCTACTTTTTTAACCGTCTTAGGAGGTTTTAATTTCAGTTTTTGGTTCTCGATGAAGAGAATGAGGGGCTGATGATCCGTGATGTATGTTTCCAGAACTAGTGTTACGGCAGGGGCATTAGTGCGGAGTAGTACATTGTCAATACAGTTATTTAAACGCGTTGGAAATAAATGAGCAGGGAGAAAACCAAGCATGGCAGTTAAAGTCAGATATTCACTACAGTTTGCGTCAGTACTCCCGGCCTTTATGTCAATATTCATATCACCTATAACTGCAACCGACGGGAAGCTTGTCAAGGTTGCAAGAACATTTTGAAGACTATTATTAAAGTTACTAATGTTAGTGAATGAAGGTGAGCGATACAGTGCTACTATACAACAGTTTAATCCCACTTTACACACCAGACAATTTCCTCCGATGAATTGCGGTTCTATTACTTCACATGTAATATTGGTTTTGACATAAATAGCAACCCCATCATTTTGGTTTTTTATGTTTTTTGTGCAATAAGAAACATAGCCTTCCAGTATGGGGAGGACAGGCGCTTTACTGAGCCAACACTCAGATAGTACAAGGATATCGCACTGAAAATTAAGACGGCTGAATAATGCTAGGATTTGGTCAAAATTTTTGTTAATACTTCGCACGTTTATGTGAAATATTTTTAACCCATTTTTGTTGCCTAGTTTACCTGAACACGACTCAGGAGAACATTTAAATGATTTGGATACTGTCAGATTATCGAGGTCATTGTTGATTTCTTTTATGCTATCCATTTCTATTTAGTAAAATATCGTAGGTATTTATTGCATGAGAACATTGCAGGCGGGAAAGCAAGGCCTCTTTTAAATGCGTACAAGGTGGACATAGGCCAGTGATATTATTGTGCGCATATGTAGATGAATAGGCGGGTGTTGCTTGTTGATGGTATACAATGGGAGTGAGTAATGTGAGTAGTGTGCGAGTCTGGAACAAAAGTGCATCATCAAGCGTGGTGTGAGTGTGAGTGTGTGATAATAATTGCAGAGTGTGAGATAGATTTTTGAGTGTGTAATTAGCGAGTAACATAAAAATGCTTGACATAAGGCTAATCTTTACAATGATGGTTAGCAGTTTACATAAAATAACAAATATTAACAATAATGAAAGAAAAGAGAAAACAAAACCAAAAAAGTAGCGATATATCTTAATCAAAAACAGGCCAGCAGACATTCTAGCAGTGCCAGTTAGTCACTGCTGGGACTTTAATTTATTGAGGGATAGTTCCGACTCAATGCGAATTTGCTTCGTACCTTTGGCTTTTCGCAGAAAGACATTTCCATTTGTACACCAGCAAAATGTGTAGTTATTTACCTTCGCAAACTCGCGGGCGTAATAAAATAATTTCCTTGTAGATGGGGGCATGTATTCGACTATGTAGACTGGCTGACGCTTACCAGGTAGACCGAAGGTTTCCGTGTTTAGCTTCTCTTCCAGTTCACGACCTCTATTGTATGTACGGGTGGAGAAAAGTAGGTCATTTTTCAAGTGAACAGAGTTGAACTCGGCAAAAATAGATCTGGTGGTATCAGCCTTTCCCGGAAGGCGATATACGTCCCGGATGTCTGATGGCTTGATGTCCAGTTGCATTGTAGAACCGATATTAGTTATCAGAGAAACAAGATCTTTTACAGATTCTTTTTCGGGCATTGGAACATTTTTGATCTCAATACTTGACGTGCGCGAAGTAAGTTGAATGTCTTTAACCTTATTTTCCAGGCTAAGAATACAGTCAATGAATTCTTTACGTTCTTTTTCGAATTCATGTATCTTGTTCCTCATGTCCTCATAATTCTTGTTTATTAGCGACATAGACCTTTCAATCTCTTGATTCGTCTCCTTGATTTCATCATTTTGAGCCTTAAGCGCTGCCACATCTGATACCAATTTCTTCAAAACAATGTCCTGCTCCGCTTTCCAGGTCTGTAGCATGATTTTTATCTCATCAATTTGATTATCGGGGCATTGGTCATCTGATCTCATGCGTTTGCGGTTGCGGGAATTAATATTAACCAAATCGCTGTCGCCGATACCAGCTGTAGTTTGGTCAGGCTCGGACTGTGTATCAAGAATAGCCTTAGCGGGCGCAGGACTCGTAGTCGGCGGCGCCGCGGCGTGCGCGGCGTGCGAGGCATCACGATACAGGGCCGACCGAATATTTACCCGTGCGTAGCAGATGTTGTGGGTTCGTAGGCGATAGACAGTGATGAGCGCGTAGGCCGTAGCTGCTCGTAGCCGTGCGGATGACGTCAGCAGATCGGCGTAGCCGATAAGACCGACTCGCGTAGCAAGCGCACGGAGATTTCGCCGCTGGGTGACTATGCGCAGTTGGCTCGGTGGTAGGGAGCCCCGCCACGCAATATTCGAGGACACGCGCCGCCGCAGGTTCGAATCCACCTTAAGCAGGGACGAATCCGGAGACTTCAAACAGTGCAGATACTCACACAAATATCTTCGTTTCACTCTAGGACGTCCCAAAGGACGGAGTTTACTCGTAAATCTTTACAAGAGGAAAAAGGAATCGTAAACCAGCCGAAATAGCCAATCACAATTATTATCAATCGAAATTAGAATAACAGAAAGTAAGTCACTTTGCACACGTCCGAACTCAGGCGCGCCTCAGAAGGAACTCAAAATTAAATCAATATTCAAGTTATTAAGTGTTATTCAAGTTTCCTTCTTATGAATGTTAAGAAGTGTCTGCTTACTTCTAACCTGTTGTCATCATAATGTCATTGTTGTAGTGTACATAAAGCAAGCTCGCGAGGTGGAGTGCTCCTCGTCTCATGTGTCGCCCGCTAACACCTATTGGCAAGCGCCGACGTTAGAGGGCCCGGACACCATGTACAGGTGAGGACTGAGGTACAACTTCACTATCATTCAGACGCGATTGTGAGTTTACTCTCTGACCTGAAAGTACCGGATAGATCAGACCTGACTTTTTCCCTTGTTGCTACAGGCGTCAGTCGAGCGGCGCGTGTGTGGCGGACATAGTGCGGTGCGTGGAGTACAAGCACAAGCTGTTGTCACCGCGCACACACACGCGCGCACTGTGCGACCTGATACCCACAGGTAGCTTCCACCTGTAATTTGACTTGTCGACACTTTTTTTTACTTGCATTGTACATACTTAAGAGAAACTTTAGCCGTTAAACTATACGCTGGGCATCATACAACATAGTTACACTGTGACTCCCGCAGACGGAGACGGTGTGCACGCGCGCACACTGCCACACGTGTCGCGCTCGCGCGTGTGTGTGGAGCTGCGCGTGCTGCCCGCGACGCAAGCGCCGCCACACGATACAGACACGCGCACCTACAGGGACAGTACCGACACGCCCAAGGTAAATCAAGTTTAAAAGACGTTAATTAACTTAAAATGTCAACTCTAAGTCTGATCCAATCATAATTTCCCAGGAAAGCTGTACGATCTGCAGTCAGTCGACTCCCGACGTGTCGGCTCGTCCGATCAAGAGCTGTCTCAAGAAGCGCGCGCCGCAGTTGTCGAGCAGCAGCTCGCTGCCGTCCATTCACCGCGAGTGCAGCGACGAGCACAACCACTCACACATACATCTAGTCAACACACACACACAAACAGACAAAGTGCTGCACAAGATATCACATGACCTGGACTTCCTACTCAACAGGACGCCGAGCCGAGCCGTCGACCACTGCTCACAGCACATAGAAGAAGCGCCCACTTAGTAGTGCGGGATGAGTGATAGTAGGTGTAAGTAAACTAGTGACATGGAAACAGGGATGTGATATGTGCCAAGCTCAATGATAATAATGTACATAATTATTGCAATAGAGATTTTATAGATACATAACTTAGGATAGATTTTTTATAATTTTGTAATGTATGTTCGTAAAAACAATGAACAATTTATGCTTAGATAAAATAAAAAAAGAGTTTCGTTACATTAATCTCTTGTTCTTCACATGACCATTGTTAATTTTAGCCTAAAGACGTCCACTGCTGGACATAAGCCTATCATAATTATGATTATTATATTTTTGTATATTTCGAAAATGTTGTTTTTTTTTATTATTCATTCACTAGCGACCCGCCGCGCAGCTTCGAATTTTTCATCAAGATTCTTTATAATAGTTAAGTTTAATATGAGGGATACACCTAAGTGATGGTGCCGCATCAAAATCCGTTGCTTAATTTATAAGAACAACGCTCTACACGAGTAGCAACTTTAAGAGCGGGCCCAAAGAAAAATCTTCAATCTTAGATTAGATTTAGGGGAAGCCGGGGCATTGCGGGCCCCCGGGGTAAAACGGACACCCGCTCTCCTCCACAGGATAATAAATCGAGACACTCGGACCTAGTCCGATCGCGTTCCAATCGACTACGCGCTAGCGAGACAATTGATTGTGTGTGCGTGGCTGCGCGTATTTCGTCGACAGACCGAAAACACGTAAGTTGATGCATTTGACATTATTAAGTGAATTCCTACTTTCAATTATGTGACTAAATAACTAAAAAGAGTTGTGAACTAACTACCAGATATTCGTTTGATTAGGTTAACATTTATTTTATTTAACCAAAATTGGCAGGGTGCCCGTTTTGTTTGTTTGATCCTTCCAGGACCTCTTTTCCCGCGCCACCTCAAACCAGCCCTCGCGGTAGGCGTCCAGGTCATCTCGCTATCTCTTTCTAGGCATCGGTGGTATTGTATCAACATGACAAAAATAAACAGTGTTGTATCACTAACAATTTGTTCAAAATTGGAGCGATTGACGCGCTCCGGTAAAGTTGAAGAGAATATCTAATGATGTGCAAAAATATTCAATTGTCATGCTCGTTGTTTACTAAGATATTAGCAGACATCATTTCTCTGACAGATATGGATTGCCTAGCGAATAGATGGGGCGTAGATTAGATATTATTGTTAATGCACGTATTACAGCTAATGATTTTGCTTAATTTCTTACGGTGTTCGTTCGGATTGATATTTTTCATAGGGAATGAAAATACATTATAGATATCAATGTTTATTCTCTTGTATGTGGGATAAAAAAATAAGGACAGATACCAATTCAATTTCTTTTGTAATTGTGAATTCTGAAATGAACGTGAGGCAATAAATGACTAGACTGTGTAACAATTTAACTGCTCACGAAAATCAATGGTTCCTGTATGGAACTGGGAAGTGGATGTGATCGTCGTCGGAATGTAACCTTCATTCACAATGGGGTAGACGATGGCTTAGCAATTCATTATTTATTGATTAACCATGAGTTTGTGATCGTCGTTTGTAATAAGAAGGACTTATAATGGTGAAATAGTATTTCGTATTGGGTTTGAGGAGTTAATAATAAAGCTAACCGCACTTTTACGAGAAATATTTGACGGAAAGCACATTATAAAATTAAGCGGATTATGACATTGTTGCGCTTAAATTGAATTAAGCAATCCTCATCAAAAGACTGATGCTTTTTATTCCGGCTGCTACGCCTGCGCATTAGTAAAGCTAGTTATGACTTTTACAGCAGATATTGATTATCAATAATTGTAGTGTCATAGTCGACTATCCTCAAAATAGATCTATATCGAATTAAAGAAGTTTCAACAGTGTGCTAAATTTGAAAAGGTGCACGGCACACCTCGATTCGATGTATAAAAGTTTTATTACGGTACCCTTTGATACCAATCTCCGGGTAAACGAGATTTTAATGCCTGTGTACTTGGTCAAGCAATGTCTATTGATGGTGAGGATAGGACACTGTCATGAGGCTCAGTTTCTTAGAGACTTGCTTCTGAACATATAGCCTCAAAACAGTTTCTTTCAGCTTTTTTTTTCCAGCTGCCGAACAGAATTTCTGATGTTTAAACTATCTAACGGAGAGGTCAGGAAAATAAATATCATATTGTCAGTGATAAGTAAATCGGAGACATGAAGAGTTCCTTGCCGACTCGTAGTCACACCAGGTTATCACACCAGTATGACAAACAGGATTTTTTTCTCGTTTGCCACACCACTGATTTTTCTACACCATTTATTCCTAACTAGTGCTAGTTATACTACTTAGTTAAATTAAAAACCATCAAATTTGTACAGTCAACAAAAGAGATTAGTATGCAGGATCGTCGGATATAGTTGAAGTTTAGTAAGAAACCGCCATCGGTTTCTTACTTAACTTCATTCATACATATATATAACCAACCTATAATGTTCCCACTGCTGGGACACAGGCCTCCTCTCGGTGAGAGGGAGTGGGCCATGACGAATCCACCACGCGGGCCCAGTGCGGGTCTTCGAATTTTTGGTTCTACGACACGCTGGTTTCCTTAAGATGTTTTCCTTCACCGTTTTGAGAGCTGTGGTGATGAAATAATTTACACAAAGTAAAGCGCCTGTCTGGGTTCGAACCTACGACCTACAACTCTTAAGTCGCGGGCGGTATCAAACGCTCACAAGAATTAGTTGCTGTAAAATTTCACCACATTACATTTTATGAGCTCTTAGAAACTTACAATGGCGCCCAATTGAAAGGAATGAGTGGGTCATTTTATATTCTTAACGGCATTTCTGTTCACTTTGAGCGATACGTGGTCACTTTAGATACGGTTATCCTTTATGTACACAAAGGGAAACTTGGAAGTGATAGATGACCTGTCGACCGATGCGACTGAATTGAAAATAACATGAACCGATGATAAAATTTACCTACAGTATATTTTGTATTCCGACTGTGCTTCCTAACCAGCGTGAAATCCTGAACGTAATACAATTAATTTAAAACGAAATGTTAATTAATAATATTATTTTGCACTTTGCCGGTTGAAGGCGGCAAACTCTCCGAAGATATGCAAATACAATTTTGCTTTCAGTTGGAGTAGGCAGAATAAATCAAAGCAACGAGTCCGAAGATCCTTGTTTTCGATTAAGGGAATAACCTTTGGCAAGCCACCGCGTATCCTCGGGTAAGTCTTTGAAAGAGAGGCATTTTTGGTTCCCTACTAATTAAATACTCGCGTTGTTTATCTGTCTAACTGTCAGGTATGTTTAAACAGTGATGAAGGTAGCACTAAAGTAAATTGTATTGGATAAAGCCCTCTGAACCCAAAATTGTTTTGTATGTATGCATCGTCCAATTTGTAACGTAAAATTTTGTGTTTTTCGTAAGCCGAATAGCCCTCCAAAATCACAGACTTTTTTATAGGTGGTCCAAATAGTGACGTCATATAAAAAAATTGATTCCTCATGCGTGTTCGCATGATGTAGATTTATCTTTGTTGGAAAAAATTGTCTGGTCAAAATAGCTGGGAGCTTGATTAATACGTTTCATTGTAAAAAATCTCATGTGGGGAATGAAGGATGAAATTGAAAGACGTTTGGGGTCACAATGATGATGTTCTAATGGATTCTTTGGTACATTAGTGGGGTCACAATGATGATGTTCTAATGGATTCTTTGGTACATTAGTACAAAACTTTTCTGGGCACTATTGTGTATGACCTAACACGCACTAGCGGCTGGCCGTAATGCGGCGTACCACTGCGGCAGGCCGCACTTCAATTTTTATATGAATCCGTGTGTACCAAAGGCAATTTTGTTATCAACGCACTGACTTACAGCCAGCCGTCAACAACCGGAGCTGTTGAACTCCGGTTGCCTTGGAGCTGCGGCGGGCCGCACCGGTTGAATGTAGCGGCGCGCCGCAAGCCCTCTTCGCACTTGACGCGGTTAGCCGCAAGCGCTTCCCGCCCTTAAACACTCTGCTGTCATGTCGTGTCTCCAGTAGAGGGTGTATCCAAAACCGATGTGTATTTTTACGACGTTTTCCACGATAATATAAATAAATAACTGCACCAACTTCTTCGACGTCCATCAGTCCAATATTTCTAAAAGCACTGACGAAGAAATGCGGCGGACCGCAATGGAACCGGGACGATACGGTTAGCGAGAATACGGCGGGCCGTTTCGGCAGACCGTATATATTGCGGCCTGCCGCAACGGCATGCCGCATCACGGCCAGCCGCTAGTGCGTTTTAGCTCTAAGACAGAAATAATTAAGTTACCATAAAGTCAGCACTCCAAACCGAAACTTCGCTTCCTCTTACTGGCAGATTCGCTTTTTGTACCAGTGTCTCTAGAAAGCAGTGCACTAGGCAGAATGAGTGCCAAAGAAGTCTAATTAGAGCGCTGGAGCATGTCAGTCTCAGGCCAAAAAGCTCGAGCAAGTTCTTAATGTTCACTCTGTACGTACCGTTTGAGAGACTTTGTAAATGGATAAAAGTACTTATGATGATATCTTGAGCTTTCTTGAAACTTAGCAGGCATCCTGAAATATTTTCGAGACCTTACCTACTCACTTGTTGTGCAAATTTGTTGCAATTATTTCTGAATCAAGAAATTATTAATTATTTATTAATGTACTACCGAGACAAGCTATCATTCAATTACCTGTGACCCATGTCAGCACGGCACTCATCACGTAGGCTACACCTGAGAATACTTGAAGAGAGGGTTTCTTAATGGCCCCCTTTGATGTCCCAATTGGTAATAAGTATCTAGTATGACTGTCGTGTGTATGTGAGGCGCGTGTGAAGTGTGTGCACGTTAGAAATTATAGATCTCGAGAGAGTAGGTAATAATGTTGGACATTGGTTCACGTGCGTGTCCCTGAGAATAGACGTGATCGGTTTGCGTGACAACACTCGCTTTCAGATAGCAGCACCATGACGAGCGATGATTAGTGATTTAATACAAGAAACCTACTATTGTGTTAGATTACAGCAGGTAGGTACTCCATAACAAATATAAATGTGACTATCCGCTACGCTTATCCAGTGTTTAGTTTTCTCTAGATATTTCAGTTAATTGAATAGATCTGTAAGGACAACAAATTATATTCTGTTCTGATCTTATGAAGATCTCTGTATCGATGTTACCCGCAGTCTGTAAACTGGCACCGATGTTGTATTGTATTTCGGACGGCAGGTTTGTAGGGGAATTCAATGGACTATGTGTTGATTGAACAACAATGTACATACCTATTTTGTTTACGTGCAGCATACATCTCAAGAGGCCTAACTAACTGGAGGACATTGTCCCTCAGATTGTGGCAAACAGGCCTTGAATAGATGAAGATCTATTCAAGGCCTGTTTGCCACAATACAGCCAACACAACATACAATACACAATATAGCCATTTGTGAGATGGGACTTCTCCCATCTCACAAATGGCTATACTGGTGGATTGGAATATACCAATACACTATACTCTACAGAAGTAAACAGCTGCAGTTTAGTGCAACTATGAAAGGTGTTGTATCTTCACTATAATGATATAAAATTAAGGTCATGGGTATTCGGTGCTACTCCTCGCAAGCGAACTAATTAGGGGCAACCATTTTTTTTTTATTGCAGAATGGGCTTGCTCTTGACCTCGATCACGCCTGTTGGAAAGCGATGGATGAGGTCTATGATGGAACGAGTGTGCCCAGAATATGCCTATGGCACTGGAACTCCCACGCATCGACGAAACACAGTAGGCTGCTTGAAGCCGGACTCCAGTGGGTCGCAAACCAGGCGTGAGCCCTACCGCCGCCGCAAGGGCAGAATTGGCCAGTCAAATAAGGTGTTGGGTGTGACTGTCCAGGATGTGCCGAGCGTTCAGTTCAGTTGAGTAACTGGCGGAACAAACTGCGCTACACGAGGAGGCTTCTTCATGCATCCCATACCATATACACAGCAGTCGCGAAGGTTTCATACAACTCGATTCCTATCGGCTTCCCGTTGAAAAATGGCACAGTCAGTATTCTATAGGCAAATAATATAATCATATTACAGATATCTTCTCCGGCTTACCTTTTACAAAAATTGACCCTTCGCTACTGCTACACAGTACAAGGATAAGTGATGATTGTCGTATATTACCAGACTACTGAAAACAAACACATACACACATATGAGATCATGAAATTGATACAGGTCTGAAATAAACAAGTTTTCACATGGGAATACTTTGCATTTCATCGCAATGATTCAATACATAAAATATTTTTATTAATTTTATAATAATTTGAATCTATCTTTTTTCTGCGACGTTGTTTAATCCAACGTTTCAAGCGCTCAGCTTAACATTATAGATCCACTAGAAAATATCTCTATTTTTAATTAAATAATTTATTTGTATTCTTTAAAGTTGAAATCAACCACTTGATCTTAATTGGAATCTAACTGAAAGCAGAGACAAGATATTTTAAATTCTGAAGGGTTTAGGATAATGTTCCAAGAACTTTCATTTTAGGCTCTCAGGTAGGTCAATTTTAAAATATTTTACATTTGATGATCTAAAACGGTTTCATTGATTTGGGTCGAATCGTCAACTATTAGTACGTTCATGACGTTAACACAGCTCCTCATACTTCATGACGTGACCCTCTGGTTTATGACGACGGTTGACGGCTCGAGCACCCTGCTGTCATCTTACAAGGTAACAGGCTTCACGTTAACCCAAAAATACTGTTTTCCTTCTAGATCCAAACAAAGATTAAACTGGAAAATACCGTGTAGCCGTTTGCGAAGCTTGCTTGTATAGGCAGAGTAGTTCAAGAGAAGAGAACATCACCTAAACCAAAAGGTTTCAGTAACCAACTGTGTGTTCCAACAGTTTTCCTGTCTAGTTTTAGTTCTTACTACATTTTGTAGGCGAACAAAGTTTGTTGTCGGAACGCCAGTCAGCGTGTCTTCTCAATATCAAATCACTTTTGATTGCAGCGCATGATTTTCCAGTTGTAAATATATAGGAAAACCTGATCTATTTTAGATGTCTGATGTCACCAAATTGTTCAGACTTCCATAGGATGAAGCTCTGCAAGCTGACACTATTAACTTTCATTTCGCAAGAAAGTTGTAATAGTGTCAGCGAACAGTTAAAATGCTTTTGTTTAACGCTACACCTGAGTGTCTCCTCAGCGTTTCCTTAATGAACGATAAACTTCAACAGCGGCTGCATTGTACTCGTTCACTTCAACTCTTACAAAGGACTTGTTTCTCTATTATGTGCCGTCAGAACAACACTGCTAAACGTTGTTACTGGAGCCTGTTTGTACACTCACTATTAAGCAGCGCGGCTCTAGGTACTGTAAGAAATAGTAACATCATTTTCGAGACTAATAACAGCTTTTTCGCCTATTTTTTATTTCCCTTCGAGAATTTTGTGCAAATCTACAGCGAGGTGGCAGCCATTTCAAAATGCACCACAAAGTTGGCTCGACGAAGGTTTTTGTATAGTGAAACTTTTAATTATTTATATTCGAAAATGTTTTGTGCCAGTTTCGCTAACTGGGCTTTCAGAACACGTAAAATAGTGAGATTGTGTTCAACAGTTGAAGTTGGCCTTATAGTGTAAATTATGCTCTAAATTTTGTGGCAGTTATCAGAAAGTTTACCGTATTGAGGCTTTTGTTTCAAATCGAACGCCGTAAGCCGAGTCATGAACAAAGGGAAGTATTTCAATACGTCATCACAGGCGAACCCACATTTCTCTAAACTACTTTCCCCGCACAATACAGACTCACGGCGACGTCATCACGGCGGTGTATCTCATCGTGACACAAACACGGTGACGTCACATCCCAGATTGGACGGATGCCAAGTGGGCAATATTGATTGCGATACTACAAAGGCATGTGGTTTTAATCGCGTTGAATTCACAATTATAAACAAAAAATAAAAGATGTAATTTAAATTAGATCACGCTTGTTAGATTAGGTCTGTATTTTGATTTCCAATCCTATCCTATTGTGTTTTAAACAGTAGGTAACGTAAACTTTGACAATACGCAGCACTTACCTCATTTAACATGGACCATAGAAATTACACCAATCGGCGTCCCTTTTTAGGGTTCCATACCCAAAGGGTAAAAACGGGACCCTATTACTAAGACTTTGCTGTCTGTCCGTCCGTCTGTCCGTCCGTCTATCCGTCCGTCCGTCTATCTTTCACCAGGCTGTATCTTAAGAACCGCGATAGCTAGACAGTTGAAATTTTCACAAATTATGTATTTCTGTTGCCGCTATAACAACAAATACTAAAAACAAAATAAAATAAATATTTAAGGGGGGCTCCCATACAACAAACGTGTTTTTTTTAAATTACACGCGCAACGGTTCAGCGACGTCTCCACACAACAATAGCTATCTATAGTGACAGACGACATACGGCCACGTATCAATAAAATTCGAATGAGCGGGTTTTGTAACGATATGCAAATTGCAGCTTGTTCACGTGACCATTACGCCGGTCACCGAGTGCTGGGTAAGGAAAATGTGTGTGTGTGTAATTATGGCCACAAACGGGACGCGCCCTGTGATAACTTTGTTTTGTTTTTTTCGTCCTCGTTTTGCCTGCGCCCGTGTCTTTGCTCGATGAACTGTTACGCAAATTCGCTCGTATGTTTGGAATATCAAGTCGTAACAAAGCGTCGAGCATCGTGCTTATTGTTCGGTCCCTGAAAGGGATTAGAGCAGCTCGATGTTTTGTTACAAGTAAATGCTCTAGTCTATACTCACCTTTATGTGCTGAAATATGAACTGAATGTCAGTGGATCTAAGTTTATTTTTAGGTGTGAAACTGAGTCAGGCCATAACATCGCTCTGGAAGCTTTGAAATTGCAGAAATAAAGAGGTCGCTTAATTAATTCCAGCAAATTACGGAACTGTCGAAATTACCTTGAAAAGACGTGCTATAAAGCGGGAACATGACGGTGCTCAACCGCGTGGCTATTTACTCCAAGTTTTAAATCCTGTTTATAGCAGATCTGACGATGGAAAGTCAAGTTTTACCTACACTCGATTAAAGGAGATAGGATTTAAAGGCTTTAAATAAAAAATTGTTTCTTCGAACAAGGCGTAGGTTTTTAAATCTAGACTAGTAATATGTGTCTAGACAGTATCAAGGATCAAATCAAAAGGTGATAAAATAATAACTTCTGTTATCTGGACAGTTTTCTTTGTATTCGCAAAATTTCCATGAAAAGTTCGTATTTCTGTGTACCTTCGTAACTTATTAAGATTGAGTCTCCACGAGCGCAAATCAAACGAAGCGTTAAATCAATTCAAGATTTATCAATCTGAATTCACAAAAAAAGTTCCAAGAACAATGAGAGACGTTATTGGTAAATTAATTCAGTGACATTTATGAAATTCGGCCGATTTTCTTCAAATTTTGAATGCCGGAGATGATCGTTATGTAGCTATACAGACCGAAATTTAAACTCAATCATAGGTAAGGTATTTAAAGGATTTATTTGTTCATCGATAGTAAGTTCCAGTCCATGTTAGACAAAAGCCTAAAAGGAATTTTATATAAGTTTGTTCTACGGCAGAAAACACGCATAACTATTACAAATGGAAGAACGTATATACCAGCTGTAGAAGCACATTAACCGACATTGTAGAACATTAGTACTGAACACACATTCGTTAACTGTGAACTATCTACAAGTTTTCTGACGAGAGGTTTAGCTGTAGTCGAGATGCGGAGTAGTGATGGGAAAACAGCTGCAAGTGTGGCTTAAAAACTTTAGCTGAGCTTCGGAAACGCTATTTTGCACAAAAGGTAGAATATCTAAAGTAGCAACAGTACTTTTATGTACACCTATGCTATAAACCTCTATAAAAGTTTCTGAAATAGTTAGCCAACATTAAAACAACCAGTGTCATAGTAACCATAATATCAACCAATGGAGTGTTATAATGTTGTAATAAATTTCATTATGCAACTCCTTTTCAAAAAAAGAACATTGTCATGCACACGCGTTTTACTACCATAGCGCCGTACTTAATTTAAAAAATAACTAATATGACTCCTTCAAACAGGCGCGACACGACACGCGACACAAAGGCACCGCAAGTCGCGCAACCAGCGGTGCCTTTGTGTCGCTCGAGATTATATCGCGTGTCGCGCCTGTTTGCCTTTACGATCTATATTTTGAGCCTTAGTAGCATTATACACAATTAATTACGTTAAGACGCTGGTACCGGTTGTCAGTCTCAAAGCCGAACCAAATATAGTTGGCAAAAGGCCAGGCAGATCGAATAGAAAGAAGCAAGTGGCGAAATTTTATTAGAGTAAAGTTCTATACGGTCCTTTTACTATGTAGGCCTTTTTATGTACCTAAATACATTCGAGAGCTCGACTTTCGATAGCAGTTGGAACACCACGTGAATGCTATATATATTTCAATATGGCCGTCAAACTCAAATTCAAAGCATTTATTTCAATATACTTAACTACAGGCACAGGCTACAGGCAGGCTTATTTACAGGCACTTTTGAACTGTCAAGAAGTCGGTCAGTCAGAAAATATGAAGCTAGTTGCTCATTCCAAAGCGTAGGTACCTATGGAGAAGAACTGGCAAGAAACTTCATGGACAATCTTTTAAATTATATTTTTACAAAAATATTTGTTACATCATTAATGTTGTATTTATAATTATATGTGAGAACGATGTAAAAAGACGTATAAAAGCGTCCAGAGTACAGCAAAAAATAAAATCATTAAAAATAAGCCAAGGCAGCTAAGTGATGACCAGCCCCAACTGACGGCGCCCGTTCACGATTTATATTCGATCAATACAATATTAAAGTAATGTTCATGTTCATGTAAGAGTTAATTTTAGGTTCCTAACAATAAGCTAGAAGTTCTATCAAATTCTATTCGACGATTCGTGACTGCCACGTTAAAACTGTGGTATTAAAATATTGCTAAGTTCGTGGAATGTAATTTCACCTCTTCGCTTCACTATTTAAGTTAACCTCATTTTGTAAGTGTGAACAGTTCCCACTAGATTACTCAAGGTGTGTTCAGGGTTTATTTGTTCCGTTCAACTCGACTACAGCATTCAGTTTGGTGTACCTCCACATAAGTTAAGCTCGCTCACTTTGTACAGTTAGTAAATTGTTGGTTGCAATTTATTTTTTATTTACATTGAAAGCTAAGAAAATACATTCATTCTTTAAGCCTTTTTCTGGTTCTCTTTGTGACAAATGGTTCTTGGATATGTCGTGAATGAAGCCATTTGATTTCAAATCGTGCCGAGGAAAATGTCAATCAAGTAGATTAATCAACTGGACGTATACGAAAAATCCATTCGCCTTTTAAATCTGCGTTTGAAAGTAACTGACATCTCAGTTTCACTAGATTAGAGACAGAGTTTACAATGAATGATTAAACGAAGAAAGAAAAGTTAAGCAGTGGTCTGGCTGTAAAAGGGTCTTATCATGAAAATGCAAATATTTAAACACAAACTCTTACCTTTAATTAGTTTATTTCGTACCACGGACCAAAACTTCTATAATCAAGACCTTCTGCGGTCTTAACGTCGAGGTATCTAATTTTCTCGAAACAAAATTAAGGCTGTAATACCTACACGCACCTCGCCGTGATAGACGTCGTCAAGCCACTCTGATGATATGTCTGGAGAATCCTCTCCTACTAATAAACAAAATTAAATTAACCTTGTCGTGCTCCTGTCTTACTATTTAACGTGGATTTACTAATTAACGTATTTTCGTGACAAATTGTTTTAGTAATTGCTTCGGTATTTCAGAGGTGACACTGTATGATTAATGTAAGAATTTTGTTAAATCTCGCTGGTTTTATGATTCCTCAATCGAAATATGTGGCTAAGAGTGGCAAGTGATCTTCTTGCAAGCCAATTAAAATGCAATAGTGTTTCTCAATTGTGAATAAATACCACTTAAAGAATGGCGTAGAATAAACTTTAAAGTACAATTCCGTGTACCTAACGAGACGATATTGCACCCCCGAGGCAGAGGAACGTTCAGTAAAGTAGCGAAGTTTAACTCACTGCCGCCATTTTGTTAATTAAAATTGCACACATTTTTACAGAACTATTCCAGAAGCCTGCAATTGTATGCTTGTTTAGCAAAGTGAGATTTCAAAAAAAGGATCTTAGCAGTCCCTTCACAAAATGAATGGTGTAAAATAGTAGATTGATTGCCAAGGGAGCAAACAACTATTTTGAAGGCGAGAGTGCAAAGTACGTCACTCGAGCTTAAAATAGAGTTGCCCCCGAGGTGGACACTCTACTTTTTATCACCCTCTATGAAAAAAGATATAAGTGCAACTTATAAACAAGAATAGTACGTTTATTTATTTACATACAATTTTGAGTAAACAATTACGAACGAAGACAGAATGCTTTTCGCGCGTTTTACATTTTTTCACAAACTTTTTTTTTTAATTTGGCCCGCGCGCGTTTTACATTATCATACAGCCTGTTACTTGTTCGTTTCATACAATGTTCGTTATTGATCTCTTTGGTGATTGGAAATTTTACTAGCAATATCCACATTCCAAGTTCAAATCACTTTTAGTCCCTAGGTATTAAAGAGCTATTTTAGTCCCTGTTTACGAAAACTAATGGTTGGCCATTTTCGATTTTCATTCCTATTTGCATAAAAAATTAAGCCCTTTTGTAAATCTTTACAAAAGGGCTTAATTTTTAAAATTTTTTAATCATTTTGTTATACTTTTCTCCGTCACTATTATTATTCAATAGAAGGATTATGCTTTGTCGAGTTAAATTGTGGAGTAAGAAATGGATCACGACGCTGACGAAAAGATTAAAATTTAGTTTATGGTAAATTATATTCAGATTTATTTTAAGTCCCTGTTTTCATCCTCCGGTTCGTCCATTAGTGATTATTGAGAGAATACTGCTTCAATTTTCATTGAGAAAAAAATTATAAAATTAAATAAATATAAAAAGTAATGAAATGACAAAAACTTCCAATCTATCTAGCCTTATCTCAACTACGTTGGGGTCGGCTTCCAGTCTAACAGGATGCAGCTGAATATGGAGCGACAGCCTATCTGATCTCCATAACCCAGTTACTGGGTAATACGATAACCCTTGGTAAGACTGGTTGTCAGTCTGTCGGGCTTCTGGCGACCTGTAACGACTGTCAAAGATCCGGCTACCATAGCCGGGACCAACGGCTTAACGTGCTTTCCGAGGCACTGAGGGGTCTTGATATGTAAAGATGGTCACCCATCTAAGGACCAACCGCAGCAAGCGTAGCTGAACCTGATGGATCGACCCGTGTGGCTTGTATGACTTAACTACAAGACCCTCCAAGCCCAATGAAATGGCCAATAAAAACATAATTATTCAAAAGCAATTGTTCACTTGGCTATTAATATTGAATTGGCACACTCTTAAATTAATGGAAACCAATCCAGCGGTTTATCGAAACAAGAATTTACATTGAAGTCTATTACGTTCACAAATGTATTCGCGGTTAACAAATCACTTTTATCTATTGATAAAACCACAGAGGATCTATAAAATTGCCAACTTTTTATATGCGAGGCTTTTGACTATATTTTATGTACGAGGCTTTTGACTATGTTGTATGTGTATATTTTATGTCTTTTTTTGTATAATGTGCGTTTGTTTGTTTTGCTTCGAGAACTTTCAAATGCCATATGATTAGACATCACGTAGTATTTTCAGTTTAATCCAGAACTATTTTTTTTATTGTTAATGCGGACGTTCTGCAGCGATTGTATTACATCTGAAAAACTTGGCCGAATACAGTTGTAAATTAGAAATAAAGAAGAAGAAAAGAAGAAATCTTTATTTTGTATAGTGGATCCAAATTCTCTCATAAGTTGTGATACGAAAACCAAACTAATAGAATACCTCGCAGTAGCAACCAATGATGGACAACTAGCCTTAAAAATGTAGGTATACAAATATCAATTTAAAACAAAATATTATTTAGGAGCCAGATTTATGGCAGGTTATGTCACTACGATTATATTGATACCCAAGGGCAAGAAAAAGCGAATACATATTAGATCATCCGCATATGGCCAGTCCGACCTAAATCTTTTCGCCAATCCTACAGAATTTCCCACTCTTTATTTTCTTTTAATCGGCTCAATGTGAAGGCCTAGTTTTAGGTCAAGAACAAAAACCTACAACAGCTTTTCTATTACACTGCTAGTATTGCTACACGGGTCTTTTGGCACCCGACAGGGTTTGGTTTGGCAGAGTTTTGACAGGGTTTGTAAACATTTCTGCAAACTTAATGGCGACGTGAGTTCTGCTTGGCCACACGCTATATGATCTGTGTTCAATAAACACAAAAACTAAAGACCGCACTCTAATTGCGTAACACAGTTTGAAAAACAGTCCGAGAATTTTGATGGATATTGCTAATCCATTGCTTCATAAGTTAAAGTTAAGGGTGAGCTGTCAGAATAAAAATCCATCCATCGCGATCAATTGTCTTTTTATGCATCTTACGCAATTACTCCACCTGGGCCTGCAGTCTCGACAAAGATAGCGATCGCTTTACGACAAAATTCGGTCGCAAAGCTATAACGATGCGGATTTAAGTTGGTAGCTAATACCGGTGGGTCGCGTCCGGCTCACGTCCACCTTAAATCCGCACCGTTATAGCTTTGCGACCGAATTTTGTCGTAAAGCGATCGCTATCTTTGCCGAGACTGCAGGCCCTGCCATATTAAGCAACGAATTTCATATTTTGGTTTGTCAAAAACTATTGGTCATTCGTTGAACTGTTGACATAAGATGCGTTATTTGTACGTAAATTACTTTTATTTGTATTTTGTGTTCTAGACATATTTTCGTATTTTAATTCTCATGCACTACAACCTTACCTACGCATCTGATAGCTCATTAGGAAAACCCTACTTCTAGTAACATAGAGAGCCGGGAAATGCCAACGCAAAATCCGGAAATACATATTTCTTCATCATCTATTTTCAGAAACCCAATGGAACATTGTAAAACCGGTAAGAACTCCGAAGCAAAAAAGAGTGGCTTCTAATTGTAACCATCGATCACAGGAACTTTGAAAAAGGACCCATGTAACATCGGATAGAGTAGCTACCTACTTCGGAAACTATGAACAAATTCATGGGAAATTGATAGATGGCCTGTTTGACCCTGTGTGAGAATATTGGCAAAACAAAAAGTTCCTCCCCCCTGTGCCTTCGAGGTACCTACTAATGAAAAACTGTTGCAATTAACTATTTCGAAGTAAGCAGCATAGTAACGAAATGTTTAAGCTCTTTTTACATTTATATCATTTTCACACTTTTTTGTGGCCCATTCACATCGCTATGCCTAACTTGTTCTTTTTATTTTATTTATTTTTCTTTATTTATTAAACTTACACACACTATCTTTACAGGATGACCCCAATACAATAGTGGTTTGCAAATACATACCTACCAAATAAAATGAAAAATCAACTTACGGCTATTACTTAAAAATCTAAACTTTAAAAATACAAAGCACTTTACACAATACAAAAAACATCTAAAGTTTAAAAATACAAAACTGTTTTTTTAATGCTATGAAATCTTAATGTTATAAAATCAGACTTAATACAAAATATTAATATTTAAATATAACTAACAAAATTCAACAAAACTCTTGCGAATTTACTCAAATTCCACGAAAATATGTGAATTCTCTCATAGACTTCATTTAGTACACGTATTGTGCGAATGAGGGGTGTTTTTGACAGCAGGTTGATTTTGGCAACAGGCACGGCCAGCAGTGGTGGTCGCCGCCGGCGCCGCCTCCACACGTACCGATCTGACGCGCACAGCTTCAGGTGACAGCTTTAGTTACTGAGTCCGGGATTTTTTATTTTAAGTAAAAACTTCTTTAGGCACGTTGGGCATTTTTTGAGATGGGAAAAAACCATTGAACTCGCGACAGTGTTACCGTAACCGACACCTCTGCTTTAAGTTTTGGCTATTATAAAGACATCAACGCGCGGTACATTTTCTTTGGGAAGAATGACCTTCAAACATAATTATAAAATTACTATGCTTTTTCAAGTTTTCACTTGTGTCGGCACTCCTGGAGTGCCACTGTTTTTTTATTTATTGCAATGGAAACACAAACAGTAATAATAAACAGAAATAACTCAACAATAAATTTAACACCTCATCATCTGCCGAGCCTTTTCCAAACTATTTTGGGTTGGCTTCCAGTCTAACCGGATGCAGCTGAATACCAGTATTTTACATGGAGCGACTGGCTATCTGACTTCGACAACTGGGTTGGTAGTTAGGTACCTATCCCTATAGTATTGTAGGTAGGTATATTGGGAATGGCTATTACCATGTCCACTCAAGAGCCATCAATCAATTTGATGGAACACGTAAGAGTAGGTAGGACTTTCTGTCACAATAAATACTTTTTCTTTCTTAGGTGTATATATCTGTATCTCAGCGACCCTGTATAAACGAAAGCTTCTTATATTTGTAGAAAAATGTAGTATTATAAAACAACTTTTGTTACATACTTAGTGGGGCTTTGAGTAATCTCAAAAAAGTAGTCCTTTCGCTAATATTTCCCAAGGGTACGAGCTAACCAGTATCAAAGGCTTTTGTAAAGTTTTTAAAGCAAGCGAAAGTATGCATGCAGTAGAAAGACTTTAGATTTCTCAAAGATTCACGGAGTCGCTTAGAGCAGTTTTTAACTAACTCAAGTGCAGCTTTGACTGAGTAATCTAGAAGTTCATGAAGTCGTGGTCATAAAAAAAAACTAGAAACTAGGTTTAAGATGTTATAATTAAGTCAAATTCGATAGCGAATAGATCATAGTCATATCTGTCTATTAAGTTATGTATTAAACTTATTAAGTTATGGTTAGAGCGGAGTCTCCTAACACAGTCTTATATGCTTAAAAGGAGGCTCCAATCACTAGTTTTTAGGGTTACGTATAAAAACGGAACCCTATTACTAAGACTTCGCTGTCTGTCCGTCTGTCCGTCTGTCCGTCTGTCTGTCTGTCTGTCACCAGGCTGTATCTCAAGAACCGCGATAGCTAGACAGTTGAAATTTTCACAAATTATGTATTTCTGTTGCCGCTATAACAACAAATACTAAAAACAAAATAAAATTAATATTTAAGGGGGGCTCCCATACAACAAACGCGATTTTTTTGCTCTTTTTTGCTCGATATCAAATATGGCAACAGGTAGGCACTTGAAATATTCACGAAATACTCAGTTGTATTTTAACTTTAATAATAAATAATAATAATAAAATAAAATAAATATTTAAGGGGGGCTCCCATACAACAAACATGTTTTTTTCGGCGTTTTTGCCTTGTGGTACGGAACCCTTCGTGTGCGAGTCCGACTCGCACTTGGCCAGTTTTTAAAGTTTACTTGTTAAAATAATAAACCGTTTTTCATTTTTTTAGGGTTCCGTAGCCAAATGGCAAAAACGGAACCCTTATAGATTCGTCATGTCTGTCTGTCTGTCTGTCTGTCCGTCCGTATGCCACAGCCACTTTTCTCCGAAACTATAAGAATTATACTGTTGAAACTTGGTAAGTAGATGTATTCTGTGAACCGCATTAAGATTTTCACACAAAAATAGAAAAAAAACAATAAATTTTGGGGTTCCCCATACTTAGAACTGAAACTAAAAAAATTTTTTTTCGTTGAACCCATACGTGTGGGGTATCTATGGATAGGTCTTCAAATATGATATTGAGGTTTCTAGTATAATTTTTTTCTAAACTGAATAGTTTGCGCGAGAGACACTTCCAAAGTGGTAAAATGTGTGTCTCCCCCCTGTAACTTCTAAAATAAGAGAATGATAAAACTAAAAAAAATATATGATGTACAATACCATGTAAACTTCCACCGAAAATTGGTTTGAACGAGATCTAGTAAGTAGTTTTTTTTTAATACGTCATAAATCGTAAGCCGCAATTTACCATTCATCCAATCAACTCAAAAATAAAAATAAAAACATTTAATTTCATAAACATAAACCTTATGCATAAACCCAGATGTTACGGAACCCTCGGTGCGCGAGTCCGACTCGCTCTTGTTTCACTTTTCAATCATCATCATCCACTTAAATGTTCTTACAAACTCCCTCTATCACAATAGGTGAAGCCACATCAATCATTTATGTAAAATTAGGTCAGGTTCTAGATTATCTAGGCACCTACTTGAACATTTGCTCACCAATAAAGCTAAGTGGGTCACACAAGTCAAAAATAGGCAAACTAGGCAAAAGCCTACTCAGCGGATACTGACAATCGACTGTTTTCACGTGCTGAAAAGTGAACCAAGTGGGTGATGAACTGTTTTGATTACTAAATGAAAAGAAATGTTTTACACATAAACCATCACGCCTATAATTCCCAAAGGGTAAGGCAGAGGTGTACTTATAAAACGTTATTTTTAGTATATGCGAAACCTGAATATAGTTTGTTCAGAATAAGTAACTGAATCGATTCCAATAATTTTTACCCCATGTTATATTTTGTCCCAAAAATATTTAAAAAAACTGGCCAAGTGCGAGTCGGACTCGCACACGAAGGTTTCCGTACCACAAGGCAAAAACGCCTTAAAAAAACATGTTTGTTGTATGGGAGCCCCCCTTAAATATTAATTTTATTTTAATTTTATTATTTCTTATTAAAGTTAAAATACAACTGAGTATTTTGTGAATATTTCAAGTGCCTACCTGTTGCCATTTTTGAAATCGAGCAAAAAAGGGATAAAAAATCGCGTTTGTTGTATGGGAGCCCCCCTTAAATATTTATTTTATTTTGTTTTTAGTATTTGTTGTTATAGCGGCAACAGAAATACATCATCTGTGAAAATTTCAACTGTCTAGCTATCGCGGTTTTTGAGATACAGCCTGGTGACAGACAGACAGACAGACGGACAGACGGACAGACAGCGAAGTCTTAGTAATAGGGTCCCGTTTTTACCCTTTGGGTACGGAACCCTAAAAAGATTAAGAGTTGGACACCGAGCGACACTAAGTAGATTATCCAATCTCCGCGCCGAACGGTTAGGTACCTAGGTACTATCAATGAGCGCAAGACGGCGCGGGGCGAGCGGCGCGGGTGAGCATGTTTTTGTACGGACAAACAGGTAACTTAACAAGCTTATAACTTTGTGATTTTTCATGATACAGTTTTGAAATTTTGTACATAGATTCTTTACATAAAAATACTAGACACGTGTTTGGGGTTTCGCATATAGGTACTAAAAATAATGTTGTATGTATACATCTACATTTGGCCAGGTACGTTTAGGTCGTTTAAGTTGTAATAGGGGGTGACAGCGAGCCTATTGTCATCAACTGGGCATTTTTTTGGCACAAATCCAAACTCCGCTGCTACTGCGAAATTCCTGATTGAAAAACCTAATAACACTTGGTCCAACCACGGAATCAAACTCAGGACCACACGCTCAGCGGTAGCGCTTGCGACCACTGCTCCTGCGAGGGATGAAGGAATATATTTTTATGTTTGTAAATTAGTGCATTGCAGTGTAATAAATAAAAATGTGTTCATTTATTTCTCATCACAAATGTTGTTGTGGACAGGATGTGCTTAATCTAAAACACAGGCTTAACATTTGTGAGAGACTGGAGCCCGAAAAAGGCTTAAAATAGCTGTGCTACTAATGTTGTTAATAATGGCACTAGGTCGCACGGGACATATATTAAAAGTAAAAACAATTATTTTTGTTTTCCATTTACTTAGGCACACGAAAACCCAATTAATAAAACAATCTCGCCAGGTAAGTATTGTGTGATGATAATGAGCTCTGAAATGATAATTGTGTCAAAATTTCAATGTGCCATGTAGTAAAAATAATTGGCAGCTTTTCGTATGGTACCTAATTAATTTTACCAATGTAAGAATATTGTTGTTTCGCTGACAGGTTATAAAACTGTATTAAAAAAATATGTATTTTTTTTTACTTTATAGAGATATCTTGACGATTATTTTCTTCACCATCACAGCATAACAACAACGATCAAATGAGATGTAAAGTTTATTATAATTCCATGTTAGCCTAATTTAACTGTCACCAAATTATATTTAGGCAACCGAGCCAAAAAAACATTTTGATTCCGTTTAACTCTGACAATTTGTGCACAACTAAAACGCGTCACTTTTGGTGTGACAGCGAGGGTAACAAGCCGAAACGGGCAAAAAGTCGACGGCTGCCAACGACGGAAACAAATCGTCATTCGTTTTTAGCGAAGGTGTCCTCAAAAGGGGCCTTTACAATGTTCTATTTATTATCCATAACAATTCAGGATGCCTCTGCTCCATTAATAACAGACAAGAGTCAGGCTGTCGACTGCTCGACTGTCGACAGTGAACACTTCATTATTTTCAATGGAGACGCGAATTTAAGTGTTATAATTTCTTCAAAAATCAAGCAATTGTAACGGTTTGTGAACGGGGATTGTCTTTTATCATTTTAGGTACTTATGGTAACATTGATTTAATATATGCCAGTAAACTTCCTATCGTATAAATATTTTACGTACCTCTGTCCTACTGTCGATATCGCAGACTCCAAAATATCTTTTTACAAGACCCTATTTTTTATAGCATCGTATACTAAGTTATGTCATGATCCAGAGATCGGAATCTCGATCTACTTTTCTTCCTCGATGGTTTGTTTGAAAATTTATGATATAGTTGAATAAAATCGAGCAATCCCGAAACGAAAACTTTCTGCAGCCGTGTGCAAGTTGAGTTCTTCGTGTAACAGTTTAACTTTTCGCTTAAACCTATCCTTTGTGCTTTGATAAATAGATACTATTTCATGACACCCCATTCCTTGGATGGAAGATAATGGTAATTGAACAGATTCGCTTCTACGATTCGGATAATTGCAATTGTGAAGGGCTACGCGGTTGCTACGACGTAGCACAAGTGACGTCATCGCTACGCTTGCTACGCTATTAGTTCTTGGATGAGCATACATCTATTTTGCCAGTAGCAAAATTGTTTAATAAATAATTTCGGAACGGTAGTCTCTATACCTATCTATAAATAAACGTTCCTCAATTTAAACATTATGGTAAATTTTCGTAAATAATAAATAAGCGTTCCGTAATTTAAACACCGAGGAATATTATCGTTGCTCTTGGCACCTACAAATCCATACAAAATTAATCCTCAATTTGATCGAGGTATCACTAGAACCAATTTATGTTCCTATAATGAGCTCTACGTCAGTGTAACTTATGTATGGTTTAGGATTCATTTTATATTTCGTATTACTTTTACGTTATCCTTTTCATGAGCTCTGCAGGAGGATATCAAATACGAAATACAATCTAATATTTGTATTGAAGAGACTTTTATTGACTTGGTAAAATGCTGGCATATAATTATATGATCAAACAAGACACGAGGGTACTGTCACCGCCAACTTCCAACAGCGAGAAATTTTCCCTCCTGTTACTAAGAAACGCTTAATGGAAAAACCCAATAGCATTTTGCCCGACTTGGAAACCGATCCCCGGATTCCACGTTGAGCAGTCGCGCTAGTGACCATGAGACCAACGGGGCTGTCGTTGGTCCTGCGCTTTTTTTTTACTGACTAAAACCCACCCTTGTTCCTTCCTTAGCCCTTTATATTCCGGGCCAGCGGTAACCCTTTCGGACAATCCCGCTGACCCGGCAGGCTTCGGCCTTAAGGGGCCCCTCAATTTATGCTGACATCTCTTTGAGGCGCGTGTGGAACACGTACGTGCCTCAAAGAGCGCGCCAACGGTGGCCGGGAATCGGGGGTCCTGCGCTTGATCTCTTTCCGGTCGTGTCGGATTACGTGCCGTCCCATCGGGCTATGTGAGTGAGGGAAGAGAAAGTGCACCTGAATCTGTGCACTATAATATGTCCCACGCCGAAGGCTAAGATTAAGAAGTCTAAGATTTTAAGATTTAAGATTTATTGAACCAATGTTACAAGTATTACCTGATAATTAACTTAACGTCGGTCTGTACTATGCGAAGCCTATATCTTGGGGACCAGAGTTGTGATACATAATGTTATTTACCACTGCAGTTTATCTAAGAATAGGTAAGTAATTGCAAACGATTATATAAAACTAAATTAAATTGAGATCTCCCTTGAGATAGGCCGCCATGGCTGAAATACAGTCCGGAGTACTTCATTTTATTAGATCAAAACGTGTAAGGAAATATAAACCCAATAAGACTATACTCATTATTGTATCGAAATGTAATCAAACTTCATTGCTAAATGTGACCAGTTAAAGACCTGCGCACACTACAACAGAAGCACAGCTGCCTGGCATGATAAAAGTGAAGTGCTCTTTAAACGTGTTGTTATTGCTTTTCTATCGTGTTGACCTCCAAGAGTGGGTGTAATAGGACCTCCCACTTACATGATAGAGAGAGACAGAACATTTTTGGAGAAACATTTAGGTAATTTAGAGAAAGCAATTTTTTTTTTTTATATTTTCTTTATAAAGCAGATAATAATGTTGGTCTTATTTAGGTTGTTACTTAGTAGTACAATCGAGCTATAATAGTGTTACAAAAGTTATTTATCATTTTGTGTTTTTTGTTTCAATTATAAGACAACACATAATATACGATACAACTAAGGTTACACTACATGTAAAATAGCCGACACCAAAGCAATTATCACACGAGTACGCGATAGTCCTGTTCAAATATCACTTTTTGTTCGGCAAACCAAAAAGCGTGGTCGCACCGACAGAGGGCGCCTTTCTTTTTACCGAAATAGCTAACATATGAATACAACGCTCACATATTCGCGCGACCGCTCATTTGGTTAGAAGGAGGATCAATCAAACAAAGGAATTACCATTCATATGATAATTATTAAAAAAAGGATGGGGCACTCACAATGAGCGCTAATAAAGGAGCGTTTTTGTCTTCATTTTCAACCATTGTTACATAAAACTGCTTTCCGTTGTGTTCTTGAAGAGCGGTACACACCTCAGGAATCGTAAACTTTATGTGTTCTGCGAGGGGTCCATCTGACCCACATAAACAGCAACGAATAATATAGATTTGATATTTTTGCACAATTTCTAAAATAATTTCTTCGGATTTTTGTGAAGGTTCGGGTTCATTATATTGATGTAGCTTCCTGAGACCCTTATTATTAGATCGGTGCAAAGGTTTTCTTGGTTCAAACATGATTTTCTTTTTCTTCTGAATTGCAAGAAAAGTGTTATATTTTCTTATACCAAAAGTATTATGAATTCTAAACGCATAATTCGTTTAACTTGTCAGACTGCTGACAACAAACTGTAAAGTTTTTAGAGTCCCTTACGGAATCCGGAAAACATTTGCCAAAACCTTGGAAAATGTTTGTGGAAAATCTTTGAGTGTCCGTAGTGGGCATGCGGGCGCGGTGAGCGGTGCGGGCTGTTCGGCGTGGGGAGCGCGCGGGCAATTCACGCCATAGTTCGTTCATACAAGTGGCCGCAGTGGGAGCGCGAGCGGCCCGCGCGGGGGGTCCGGAGTTCGAGCTTTTTTCTAGTAAAAATAACTCTTCTTCACCCATATTATATTTTGACAAACACTGGATACGACAACACGCAGAACGCAGCCCCACTCCAGTGCGGACGGCCCGGGCGCGTTCCCGAACCCGCGCCCGCCCCGCAACCGCGCCAAACACTTTATTTCAACCTCGTAATATTGTGATGTGATGTCCTAAAACATCCATTGTAGGAACCTTGGAACATTGTATGTACGTTGCATAAAAAAATGACATTGTTTTTGTGTAATATTTTCTTAAAAATTGACGTGAAATTTACATCAGAAATAATAACATGACCCGCTGAATAATTCAACAGATTATTTGATTTAAACAATGCATTTGGTCGAGTCTGGAATTTAAATAACGATAATGTTTTATCTAAAATAAATAGTCATAGACAATACAATATCATCTATACATATAATAAAATCGTAGGAAAGTCAAAACTGTACATTGAATATTTTTTTAAAAGAATACTTGGGGCGTGATCTACAATCGACACCGAAGCCAAAAATATAGTTTTTAGAATTTTTGTCTGTTTGTCTGTTTGTCTGTATGTATGTCCGGGATGAACTCAAAAAGTACTGCATGGATTTACTTCAAATTTTGCATGAATATTACTAAGAGGTCGGGTCAACATATAGGCTACATATTATCACGCTATCACCTACGGGGGAGGAGCTGTGAATCTTTATTTTTCTTACGCATTCTGTGACAGCGTGTAATCTAACGACGCATATTTAAATGTTGTTTTTGAGTAAGCCATGCTATTATCTAGCTTTACACTATAAAAACTACGCCATTTAAGTAACTTGGACAGAAAAACATAGTTTAATGAATGTTAGTACTTAGTATAAAGACAATTTAGAAGCAGCGCCATCTATGAGATTTCATAAAAATCAAATCAAGTTACATGTTAACACTTTTTGGAAATTAGTAATTTAAATTTGATCATGTTGGCGAGGTGAGTATTTAGTTATTCTTAAAATTCATAGATGGTAATGTGCATTTTCTTCATAAAAGTTGTATCGTATAGTTCATTTTGACAAATTCAAGTTACAACAAAACCCTCAAAATCTTGAGCAGAGTTGAGGAAGACAATTTAAGAAAAATGCGGTGTTAAGTATTACAAATAGTTATGTTCATTGATGATGATCACTTCTTCATCAATTTCATGTTGTTAGTACAAAATAAACATTGACTGTTAATACTTTTGTTCGGTATTTATCTGTGTGATTATTGCTTGGTAATTAATATATTTTCATGTCGTATACCTAACTAGCTACTGCCCGCGACGTCGTCTGCGCGAAGGCTCTACAGCACCAAAAATACCTAAGATGCCAGTGTCGCTGTAGCATTATAAGTAAACAACTTTTAAAATAGCATTATAGCACGTCACCTTCTCAACGGTGACCAAAATTGGGATGAAACCCTCGCGGAGGCGAGCGTCAGTGACAGTCCCAGCCACATGCGTCATCTGTTTGCCGTCATCTTGGTGTATTGTGGAGTCGCGAACCCGGTAGCTTTGTGGGAGAAGTATCGCCATCATCTGTCTAAAGATTTTCTACGAGCTTTGAGGCGTGCTACTGAAGACGAAGTCGAAGTAACTGATGAACGCGTGATGAACACCTGACTCAGTTCACTTCAAGATGTGGTCATTTCTATCGGCGGCAATCCACTGATCGAATATGGGTTACCAGCTCCCCAATCATCACCGCATCAAGACGTGGAAATCGGGAGTATAACGCTAAGACAAATTACGATCCGGGCGAAATGACCACCATACGAAATGACCATGTCGCTTGGTTCTCTTCAGAGCAAAAACAATATGTCCTTGAAAGCGTTGGGCAAAACCAGGGTAAAATGTTTTTCTTGGATGCTGCTCCTGGTGGAACAGGAAAAACATTTGTTATCACTGGCATGCTTGCAGAGGTCAGGAGGCAAGGCAAAATTGCTATTGCTGTAGCGTCGTCGGGAATCGCTGCCATACTGCTACCGGGTGGCAAGACAGCACATGCCACGTTTAAAATTCCTATTGATTTAGAGAGCGCCGAAACGCCTGTTTGTGGTGTGTCACGTAACAGCGATAAGGGACACGTGCTCAAGGATTGCCCTCTAATCGTATGGGATGAGTTTTCGTTGGCCAATAGAAAGGCAGTTGAGGCCGTGGACAGAACCCAGCAGGACATTCGCAGGAATAACATTTGATGGGTGGTGTCACGGTTCTGTTAAGTAGCGATTTCCGGCAAACGCTTCCCATGGTGACGCGGGGATCGAGGGCTGACGAGGTGAATGCTTCGTTGAAAGGATCTTCGTTGTGGTCACGAGTTCGTACGCTGCGCTTGACCATTAATATGAGAGCTCGGCTCAGCGGCAATGCACGTGCTCAAGAATTCTCCGATGTCCTTCTAAGTCTTGGCGAAGGCAAGGCTGGTAGAGACCAGAAGAGAGAGGTGGACAGGTGGTGCTTCCAGAGTCTCTCGGTAGTGGTATCCAGCTTATAAGAACTCATTCGCTGTGTGTACGGGGACATCAGTCGTATACCACACCAGCAGAATTCTTGGGTGTGTGAGCGGGCCATTTTGGCTGCAGCAATTAACGAATGCATTCTCTCGGAAATTGAGGGGAATGAAGTGGTCTACACCTCGATAAACACTGTTGTCGAGCAAGATGCCGCCACACATGGAATTTCTGAACTCCCTGTCAGCAACTGGACTTCCAGCGCATACCATCAAGCAGAAGTCGGTGTCCCGATTATGCTTCTTCGGAACCTATCTTCTCCGAAGTTGTGTAACGGGACCCGCCTTAAAGTCATCTCGCTCTACAGACACACCATTGAGGCGGAAATTCTTACGGGTTGTGGCGTCGGCGAGGCAGTATTCCCCTCATATCTCATAACTTTCCGTTCCAGTTCAAGCGCGTACAGTTCCCCGTGAGTGTTTGCTTCGCGATGACCATCAATAAGTCGCAGGGGCAGACACTGAGGGCAGCGGGTGTCGACCTCAGGACGAGTTGCTTCTCACACAACTGTACGTCGCTTGCTCCCGCGTCACCAGTTCTGACTCTCTTTACATTTTGGCTCCTGGCAGCATAACTACCAACGTAGTTTATAGGGAAGTGTCGTAAGGTATGATACCTTTGTATTTTGTGTCCTGGAATGTATGCCTGCATTATTTTCTCTATTTCCTTCAGTCACATCTTATGACTGAACTCAGCAGGATTCCCATATAACTCTCTTCACTTGCTTCACTTGCAAAAAAAATTATATTTTAATGCTATTTTAAAAGTTGTTAAATTATAATGCTATAGCGACACTGGCATCTTAGGTATTTTTGGTGCTGTAGAGCTTTCACGCAGACGACGTCGCGGGCAGCAGCTAGTTATTTGAATAAAAAAGTATTTTATTGAGTCGCGTCGAGTCATGAAAATAATGCGAAATTGTGGAACCTATTTTATTATTCCAACATTTGAATGATTGCATTGTGGACAAGCTGATTTAGATGAAAAGGAAATTAAAATGAACTATCCATACGAATTTATTTGCTGCAAGCCGTACGCCCGATGGGATTACCCATCGGCAAAATGACGAGCTTCCAACTTTCAACCCCCATAGCAGGAGCAATTTTCGCACAAGAGTTCCTTATGTAACGAAAGTTAGCACAATTTTGTTACATCAGGAACTTTTGTGCAAAATTTTATGTCTCTAAACCCAACGGTTGTGAGTTGTCTGTCACTGAATGAATGAATGATTTAAAAAATGAGGGAGTGGCAATTCTTTATTTTAAGTTCATTAACGAAGTGTCAGGTTTTATTTCGGTTGAAATAAATTACAACTCCGGATTTCGTAGCAATCCATCTCATTTTAATAACTTGAAATTTAATACGTCACGGTAGCTACGGCAATTCAGCGTGTCGTAAGAAATGGCTGATGTTTTTAACAATCGATATTCATTAAATCGTTGAGCTCCTCAAGTTATGGAGCTGCACGATTTTTGACAAATGCATGCATAGACTGGACAGGTCCGCTCAATCTGTGTGGTTTTTTCCTCAAAAGACCATTTCAGACACCAATCTACAATCTTCACATGATCTGACCAAGATTTTGTCTGGGCTTTAAAAGAAACTGTGACCCCTGAATTTGTTTCGGCCTTTCTTCTGAGAATAGTCAGATAGGAAACGCCGACCTCGTCTAGTTTAAAAAATTTGAATGACGTGTAAAAGTGTTTGTACAAACCTACTTACAGATAATAAATAATTTATCATTTATCATTATTTATTTGGTTTTGATATGAGGAAAGTAGCGAAATAACTTATTAACACCAAAAGAGACGTCATGTTACTGTAATATGAAACTGGAGGGTGATGGTGCTATTGTTGTAAAATGTATATTTCCGTTTTATTTTTATAGTTAAAGTGTGTTTAACTAAATTCAGTATTAATTCTTCTTAATAGCATTTATCATTAATCAGAACTATTAAAAGTACCATTGGGCAATAACCCAATTATTTTACCTTACTTTTTTCCTTCAGCGTTCTATGTTAGGGGGTAACAAAATTCTGATTCTTGACCTCCTTGTTAAATCCAATTAAAAATTTTAATGGCATAAGAAAACGATAACTTGGAAAATGGATATTCAATGAAATATAAAATGATTGTGTTTGTACAGAATTACTAAATTAAATTGAAGAAATGACTTTGCGCTCCCATTGACCCTCTTAGGGGTGGAATTTTGAAATACCCTTTATTAGTGGATACCTACTCTTCACAAATTTAATGTTTCTAGGACCAGCGGTTTAGGCTGTGCGTTATATCAGTCAGTCAGGACTTTGAATTTTATATGTTAGATATAGATGAATTTAACTAATATTTGTTTACATTTTTAGCAAAATAAATCAAGAATGCAAATTAGGTTCACGTAACATCGCGCCTGTAATCACCGAAGGGTGAGGCAGAGGTGCACCTCTAATACTGCCCACATTTCGTTAGTTATGTTTAAGTCACACGTAATAGGGGGCGAGCCTATCGCCATCAACTGGACACAAATCCAGACTCCAGGCTGCTAATGAAAAGAAAAAAAAACGGAAAAACCCAATAACACTTTGCCCGACCTTGGAATCGATTCCAGGACTTGACATGAGGACAGGATTGAGCTCAGCCTTACCGCTTGCGACCACTACAATAAAATATGAATTAAATCTTTTTTTTCCCGTTTGTTACTAACATAGCTTATAAGTAGTGTGTATTACTAACATTATAATTATGGATCAAGGTCTGAAATAAAGTTTTTTTTTTTTTAATAATAGATACCTACACTTCTGCCGAACCCTTGGGGAATTAGAGGCGTGATGTTATATTATGAGTTAAGAGAAGAATAAAAACCGGTCAAGTGCGAGTCGGACTCGCACACCTACTTTGTAGGTATGTAAATAGTTTATCACGGGTTTTTTTAATGTACTCGTACCTATAAATTTACGGTTTTCGGATTTTTTTCCTTTACTTGTTGTGCTACATGATCTTGCTTCTTGACAAATTTCATGATTCTAGTTCAACGGGAAGTACCCTATAAATTTTTATTACCTTGAGAGTGTCGAAATATACGTTTTTTGCGACATAAACGGCCATACCTTTTTTTGTTAACTTAGGTGTTTGATTTTTTCACAGATTCAAGCGACTGTAGAGCTGAGTATATGGTTTTAATTTCAACTCGATACCTCCACGCGTTCCCAAGATAAAGGGTCTTGACAGACAGACGGACGGATGGGCTACAAAGTGATCCTAGGGGTTCCGTTTTTTCCTTTTAAGGTACGGAACCCTAAAAAGTATCGCCTAAGTGATTCCAATTCATTCGGACGCCAACAAAAGGCGTATTATTTTCACGATGAAAAGATTTTATCAACTTAATAGCTTAAAACCTTGAGTGTTTTCACGGCAATTCATTTTATTTTCATCTATTATGAAAATGGGTCATCAAACCCGTTTTTTGCGTAGACCTTCCCTGGGTTAGTCAACACAGATAATTTCTCAATTATGTTAATTCTGTGTTAGCTGAACTGTTAACTTTATTATTTTTCTTGGTCCCAAATAATAACGTAAATCTAAAACCTGCCCTAATAAATTTATAGAACCTTTGTTTTGACATGAAAGAAGATAAGACTATTGTTGGGATTAGTTAAGTTTACAGTAAGACACAGTTTACAATGTAATAATATAGAAACAAAAAAAACCGGCCAAGTGCGAGTCGGACTCGCACACGAAGGGTTGCGTACCACAAGGCATAAAACGCCGAAAAAACGTTTCTTTTATACCCCTTTAAATTTTATCTTTATTTTATTTTTATTATTTGTTGTTACAGCGGCAACAGAAATAGGTACATCATCTGTGAAAATTTCATGCCAAATAATTTTTGTGTCTAGCTATCACGGTTCATGAGATACAGCCTTGTGACAGACAGACAAACAGACGGACAGTGGAGTCTTAGAAATAGGATCCCGTTTTTACCCTTTGGGTACGGAACCCTAAAAACTAAGAAGATATAAAGCACTTTTCAGTTTTCAGTCTTTCGAGAAAACGAAAACGTTATTTTTTTTGTGGTGATTGCTTTGTGATGAAGGCTGCTGACGCACTTTATTATAGTTTATAGCCGCAATACTATCACATGTGACACATAATACGAGACGTGGGTACTTAATAAGCACATTCACTAGTCTGCGCTAGACAAGGCAATCTCTGTTAACCTATATAAACGGGATTACTCTTACAGAGACGCTGTACAGGAAGCGAGTCACATCTGCATAGATCTTCTCTATTTATAGCCTTTCCGTCGATTTTTGAGAAATACGTGCAAAATCTGCTAAGCGCGTGATATATTGAACGTTTTTATGCTGAATGTGTTTCGCATGCAACAATTTGTGGAAGTAATGCCGTGTTTTATTGTTGTAAAGACATTACGAGGCGTCGTTTATGTGATTGATTGCATAAGTTGACTGATATAACATCTGTATAAAAGTAAGATATATACTTTATGCTTAGAGGTATGAGGAACAGGGTTTAAAGTTCACTCATACTTTATACAAAAGGGAGGACCCTCCGACCAGACAGGTGTTGTGTCTGGCGGGCAACTGCCCGATGATTCATGTCGGGTCGTTGCCGCGTTGTATCTATGCTAATTGCGCGGTAAACTCTACTTGCGTGATGCAGGATCTTGCTTGACGTCAGTATGACGCGTTGTTCGCTTGTGGAGTTGTAGATACCGCTACAATGCCTTACCATTATATCTCAACTAGAACTTATTAAGCATGATTGTAGGTTGATCGGTCAGAGTGTATCCCTGGCGCGGTGGAAAAGCGCACTGTTGGATTGTCAGGTATTGACGCTAAGCCGAGCACTCTAATACCTACAGTACGTGGAAAAAGAAGTTGGCTTTTTAAAGCACACGTGCGAACGGCTTATTTTTTTTTTTTTTTTTTCAAATATATGGATTGTAGATTTACAACTTTTTTCCATAAATAGTAATAGGTAACACTGAATTGTAGTCTACAATAAGGTGTGAGAAGCTCTGTCCTCCTAGTTAGGCTACAGAATAGCCTGTGTTTAGGAGACACAGTTTCTATCCCTAGGTTAGTAATTGGCTCTGGTACGTGTTACATGTGCAAATTGGCAAAGTGATTATCAGCAGACGGCTAAGCAAGGAGTAAATAATAAAAACTGGCCAAGTGCGAGTCGGACTCGCACACGAAGGGTTCCGTACCACAAGGCAATAAAAACACGTTTGTTGTATGGGAACGCCCCCCTTAAATATTGATTTTATTCTGTTTTTAGTATTTGTTCTAATAGCGGCAACAGAAATACATCATCTGCCTGGCTATCACGGTTCATGAGATACATGTCTGATGCCTGGTGACAGGCAGACAGTGGAGTCTTAGTAATAGGGTCCCGTTGATCTTCTCGGAGGATCTCAACATACATATTGCCACACCATTGGGGGCCCACAACACAGTGTTCCAGGCCGAATGCATGGGTATTTCTCTGGAAGCTTCAGCCATTATGGCTAGGGAAGTAAAAGACCACTCAATCCGCATACTCTCAGACAGTATGGCTGTTCTGCAAGCGCTGAACAGTTATACAGTTGACTCTGGGCTAATATACGAGTTCACCAGCGCCTCAACCAGGTGGGTAACCTCAATAAAATAACCATTCAATGGATCAAAGGACACAGCGGTTCGCTGGGCTACGATGCAGCCGACGAGCTTGCCAGGAGAGGTTCGAGCATGGCACCAGTGGGACCTGAGCCCATCGCGCCACTTCCCTTCGGGTTTTTACGCACTCTGGTAAGGAAACGCACCAGAGACCAACACGACAAACTTTGGACGGATCAAGGCGATTGCAGGCAGGCTAGGGAAGCACTTCCCACTTTGGATCCCCGCCTCACGAAACAGGTTCTCCGTCTGTGCTGCGTATAGTTACGGCAGCTTTAACTGGCCACGGGTCATTTAATAAACACCTCTATGTCATAGGAGTAACAGACAGTCCGCTGTGCAGGGCCTGCACGGAAGATGACGAGACAGCGGCACATGTGCTTCTAAACTGCCCGGTGATCACCACGTACAGGGCAAAGTACTTCGGTAACCCAGGTACCCTACGCGAGACGGTCAGCAACATCAAGGCGTTGCTGGCCTTCCTTGAGGAGCTTGGGTGGATCGAATAATCGATTTTCCCACCCGTACGCAAAATACGCGCATTGACGTGGAGTTGCGGAAACCAGCCCGTAATACCAATTACCAATTACCAATAGGGTCCCGTTTTTACCCTTTGGGTACGGAACCCTAAAAAATAAAAAAACAACTGTTGCATGCAATTAAGTGTGTGGCTGTGTTTCAAGTCTGTGTGTGAGGGTGCGTGTTTGTGTATGTGGTATGTGAGTGTGTATGCGTGTGTGTATTCATGCGCGTGTGTGAATGTTCATGCGTGTGTGTGCATATGTGAGAGTAATTAGTGAATGTTGTCATTCGTTAGATAATTTGACCGTTGGTTTCGTCATTATATTACTTACGTTTTGTGAACTGACTATACAAACCATTACTGTGAAGGACATCAGGAAACACTAAAACATTTTCTTACCCTCGTTGATTTACGAGACACAATAAATCCAAATTCCTGTTCGTAGGTTTCTCAGAAGATGTTCAGCTCCCTACAATAAAAATAGGGTCTTCGTGAATAATGAACCGGAATAAAGTGTAACAGGGATCGCCAGTGATACATCTACGAGTACTTGTGTAGGTAGGGTGTAGTTCAGGGATACAAATACCACTATCAATCGGGAGATAGCACGTCTATTTGTCTCAGCAAAAAAGGCTTTTATAGATTCGCTTTATGTAACATAACGTAAAATCACGCTTGTGTTTTCCCGAAGGATAAGGCAGAGGTATACCTATATTACACCCACATTTCGTCAGTTCTAGGGGCCTAAAAAGGCCACTTTGGAGAATCATAAAAGGATAACATTATGAATTATAATATGGCGAAGACAGTTAGTGTTTTTCTTTTTTTTCGCTGCAGTACGTACAACAGACGCCAGCACATCAAGCTACTACATTCTGTTAAATTTCTTTAATCGATTTTCAACTTATCGCTAATGCATAAGGTTCAAAGTTGATTGGGGAAATTTTACAGTTTCGGGTAGCTTGATGGGCTGGCGTCTGTACAATCAAAGAGATTGGGATTGGATTTGGATTGCATTGATTGGTACTTTAGCACAGACAAAAAAAAAAGAAATTAAAAATGCTTCACCATTGGGATGATTAACTTAACAGTTAACTGTCCATTATGTTATCATTTTATGATTCTGCCAAAGTGGCCTTTTTAGGCCCCCTGTTGCCATCAACTGGGAGCAATTCTAAGCTCCGGGCTGCTACTGAGAAATTTCAGATGGAAAACCCAATGACACTTTCCCCGACCTGGGAATCGAGCCCAGCCGGCCTATTCTGTTAAAATCTCACCGTGAGATCTTAGGTGACGTGAACTGCCATTCCATCGGATGCTAGGGATTGACACTAATGATGGCGGCAGCGGTGCTATTCTGTAAAAAGATCACCGTGATGACTTAGGTGAAGTGAGCTTAAAGTTAGTTGTCATTGCACCTAATGGTAGGGATTGACACTAATGACAGCTTTAATCTCACTTCACCCAAGTTATCACGGTGATAATTTTGCGGAATAGCTTTACAGCTTACTTTAATATCACTTCACCCAAGTTATCCCGGTGATATTTTTACGGAATAGCATTAAAGCTCACTTTAATCTCACTTCACCTAAGTTTTTACGTTGATTTTTACAGAATAGCATTACAGCTCACTTTAATCGCACTTTTCACGGTGACATTTTTACAGAATAGCATTACACCTCACTTTAATCTCACTTCACCCAAGTTGTCACGGTGATATTTTAACGGAATAGCTTTACAGCTCACTTTAATCTCACTTCACCCAAGTTATCACGGTGATATTTTCACAGAATAGCACGTCAGGTCCTAATGCCTAGCGAAGCATTAGGTCAAAGAAGCAGACCTATAAAAAATCGATAAACCAACCGTGCTAAATTTCAACAACTCAAAATTGGATAGGAAAAACGAATACTTCTTACTAACATTTGACCAAACTTGGACCCTTTGACCCGATGCCGGTGGGGTAATTTCTAGATTTTTTGTGTTTTGAGGCAATAACAAAAAATGCGGGAGCAGTGCGTGTACGACCAGATGTACTCGTATGTGTAAGCGAAGTAAAAGGAGAATTTAAGGATGTAGCAGGTGGTGTTTTGTTGTTTAAGGTGAGGATTCAAACCGCCTTCCACTACTTCGCGCTCTTATAGGCTCGGCGTCATGTCCAGTCGTCCTGAATCCAGTTAAACTTCACTACACGTTTTTTCCACTGGTGATGTTATTGTTCGTATCTTGCGGGGATTGTAGCACAAAATCACAGAAGGACCATTTCTTGTTAGAAAAAGTTTATAGCTCGCGGAGCACGTAATTTGTACGACGATTAGTGTAGAGAAAAGGCACGTAGAAACGCGGTGCTACTGTGCTCATCCGTAGACCAATCGGATTGCTCAGTGAATGGGCGATAAGCAAGCCGACAACTTAATCAAATCAAAACATTTTCCACTACCTACACACAAAAGCTTAAATACTAGTTGTGAGTGAAAACCTATCCAAAAGTCCCTAAGATTGAATCCTACCTTGAAGAGTACGTAACATCCAGTTATCTTCGCTCTTCATTTGAGTAAATATTTCACCAACAAGGCTGTAAAAACTACGTTATCTTCCTACTCATTATGAATTTCAATGGCTATCATAATTCTACTAAGTAGTTGCTTGTCTCCTTTAATAATCTCTTTTGATTTTGTTTACCAGCAGCTAACGAGACCTCACTAATGGGAAGGCGCTCGCAATACTCGTAAATAACTGAATAACACTTTATAGCAGAGAATTTGTGAATACTTTAGGACTCCAAGACAATCCTGCGGCCTGTGCGAGCTACTATTTCTGTTTTAAACATAAGGGTCAGCTAGGAATTTGTTTTATGGTGGTCAGCAATTAAAACTTTGATACATTGTGAATTCAATCATTTTGTGGGATAGTCGCGCGCTTTTGGATTGTTCGCATTTCTGTTGGCAACTGAATTAAAGTTACATCCATGCATGCACTATTTTCGCTTTTGGCTATACTATTTTTTTTACTGAACAAGATAGTCTACGACTGGATCTAAATCATTCTAAATACAGAACAAAGAATGAAGGGATCATCAGATGATGATCCCTTCATTCTTTATTATTAGGCAGATGCCTAGCCTTTTCCCAACTATGTTGGGGTCGACTTCCAGTCTAACCGGATGCAGCTGAATACCAGTATTTTACATGGAGCGACTCCCTATCTGACATCCACAACCCAGTTACTGCGTAATGCGATATTCCCTTGGTAAGAAAAGATCCACGAATGTCAGCCGGGACCAACGGCTTAACGTGCTTTCCGAGGCACGGAGGGGTCGCGGTATGTAAATATACTCATTATCCATCCACAGACCAAGCTCGGCAAGCGTAGCTTAACCTGATCGATCGACCTGTGCGGCTGTTATTATTTAGCCACAAGCCCCTCAACAAATAATGAAGGGATATTGATCTTAATTGCACTATGGTTTCGGCTCATTCTCCTTAATTGCTTTCGGGACAAAGGTTCTCGGTCTGTTCACAATATTTGATGTTAGATACTTACCGTAACTTGAACGATGCTTTTAAAACTGACCCTTTTCTTGTTAATATTAATAAGGTCAACTCAATAGAAAACCGTCTGAAAACATTGCTGGAATAAATACCATTTTAATTACTTTATAAAAAGGTTCCTATTAACCCTGGTTTAATTTCGGACCCTTTGCATATTCTTTGGTCAAGTTTAGGGTAGAGAAATATGAGATATATATTTCCCTTTATTCTTGTATTAGAAATTAAACCCGGGATAAAAGGTACCTGTTCACGCAAGACGAAGGGGCTTCCCTCCTCGTAGCGCCAGAGACGAAACGTAAGTATTTGTATAGCAACTAGCTGCGCCTCGCGGTTTCACCCGTGTAAATGTCGATCCCGTGGGAATATCGGGATAAAAAGTAGCCTATATGTTAATCCAGTTACCTCCATACAAAATTTTATCAAAATTGGTTCAGCCGTTTGAGCGTGAAGAAGTAATAAACGTATAAACACACACACACTCACTCACAATCTTTCGCCTTTATAATATTAGTGTGATTTGTTGGAAGTTTTTGAGAAACTTCAAATTAATATGTCTCAGGTGGGTTAGTGTCAGGGGTAAATAGCTCTCCCCCACCCCTGAATTCGGGCAACCATGTTCTACAGTTTGACCGCTAAGCTTACAAACATCTGTGTCCTTAGTGCGATTTTTTATAACTATTCGATAGCGTTAACGTAAACTTCAATTTGTAGTGAAACTGAAAAAGTGCCTTCTGGTGACAATTATTGGAACTACAATTATTCCATACAAATTGACTTGAGAGATTGTTAAGGTTAACGCGATCGAGTAAGTTTAAAAACTCGCAATGGGCCCTCAGTTCGTAAGCTTCTGGCGAGGATGAGTCTGTCAATATACCTAAGCATTATTTTTGCTCTAGGATAAAATATTTCGCTGCCTGAACGACTAACGAAAGAGATTTAGTTAGACGCCGACCATTTCTCGTAAAGTTGTGTGGTAAATATTGAGACGGTCATACTTTCAGATAGTTGCAGTTGGAATGCTGGCTGCAATACATTGATACATTTACTGAGAAAATATTATGAAATATACATATTAATGAAAAAATATAATATTTTGAAACATATTTAGACAGACTTCGACCATTTCTCGTAAAGTATTGAGACGGTCATACTTTCCGATAGTTGCAGTTGGAATGCTGGTTGCAGTACGTTGATACATTCAGTGAGAAAATATTATGAAATAAATACCTATTTGTGCTATGACTTTCGTTAGTTACTCTGTGTGATTAATTCGTGTTTCGTACAAACCATAAATTTTAATTAACTTTAAAGGTTCGCATCACACTCCATATTTTGCTACAAATTGCTTATGAAATGACCTCGATAAAAAGTTTGCATAACAGCGAAGTGAAAAGTTGCGAGCTTATCACATTGACCCGTTTACGTTGCTACACGTGACTACTACGATATTGACTTGACTTGATTACCGCAATTTGTGCAAAGCAATGAGTAGTTCTTTATTAAGTATATATTTTTTAAATAGGTAGATTCTGTTTACCAAAAAACGCATAATTATGCGCGCAACGAAATCGAATGCCTTATAATTGAAAAATCCAGTACACTAATTAAATAAATAAAATAAAAAAAATAGTTTATTTCATAACATTTTGGCTTACATTGCATGTCTGGAGTATTGTAAGTATACTTAATTAAGCATGGGTATTTAGTGAACTAAACGAAAAAGTATAGGTATCTTTTGGCTAAGCAGTTTTGCATGATGTGGTAACTATACACCGTGTTCCTGACGATATACATAAACTTCGACCAGATGTTCAGACCATGGAAATAAGCATTTTTCATTATGACACATCAATGAATTCTTATTATTTATTTTTTGTTAATTTTTATACAAACAAAATACCTTGACGTAAATCACCCGATATGCTCTTTATTAAAACTATTAATTTAAAAACTTTATTAAAAGAATTAATTGTCAATGACGTATTTTCATTCGTATGATTTAGCGGGCCGAAACTTGTCAAAACTAAGTTAAGACCCTTTCTTACTGCATCAGCTCAATTAAATTTCATTGAATGAAATTACAAATATCTTTGTAACAAAGCCTTTTAAAGTACTATTTCCTTTGTTAGATTTAATTTGTAAAAGCTATAGAAGCGTTTGACATAGTTTATGGATAACGTGAGTAACACGGTGTATAAACCTGTAGTTACATATTTGAGCTCAGCGCCTGCCAACTAGAACGTGACCACTAACTAGCTGTACCAGTACCTACAAGCTATACATTCCTAAACACAAACATCGCTTGCAGCTAGAATTTCGAGAACGTTCCGTAAAACAGCGAGTGGTCTTTACACGGGCCATTCCCTCTCAAGTTACAGTAAGCTTGATTAACATTCTTTCACTTACAATTTAAGGCCCAGTAGTGGGAGGTATTTTACAAAAACGCAGCCGCAATTTGTTCAAGCGACGTATATCCTGAATTTTTAACGAGATTTCCTTGGCTTTGGTAAGTAAATAAAGATGTTTATTTACTCCAGAGCTGCCTTCAAAGAATGCTTTACAAATTTACAGTCACCAAAGGCATTTTCAATGTTTAACCACGAGAACTGAAACATTGTATGGAAACATAATTTTCACTAGATCCATTCTGGAATTGTTTGCGCTATAAATTCGTACAGTGTGACCGCATTTCGTTTAAGTCGTTCGCAAATTTAACTTTGGTAGATGCATTTTATAGCAATTTTATGGGTTTTCGATAATACTGTATTAACAGCATCCATTTTTTATCCTTTAGAGCCTGTTGTTCTACTTTATATAACGGTAAGCAGGAATACAGGTACCTACAATTGGATTTACAACAGTAAAACAAATTAAACAACAAGTTTTCGAACACAGAGCTTTACGAGAAATACCTATTCATCGTTAAAGTTTAGCTAAACGCCAATTACTGCCAGTTTCATCGTGTTATCGTTTATTCGATAAACAATCTCCAATAGTATTATGTTAGCATTCGATTTAAACTTTATTTCTTTTTGTTTAACTTTAACGTTTATCTGTAGAGTTTTGTTTACCAACATAACTTTTGTTCCATAGGTAGATATAGTTCACATCATTTTCCAATTATATTAAAGAATTGTATCTACTCATTCTTGTTTTCAAGTAAATCTATATAACCGTACATTCCAAAACGGATCGGTTTAATTTGTAATACAAAACAGAGGAGTACAATTTACATGATACAATTGAAATTAATGCGACGATTATCTATCTATTTAAATAAAAATGAAATGCTGTTCATTGATAAGCGCATCACTTGAAAGCGGCTGGACCAATTCGGATATTATTTATTTCTTTATTAACTCACCATCACTATCATTACAGGAATTTCCTAATTCAATAGTGTGGCCATGTTTTTTTTTGTTTTGTGTGTTTGTTTTGTTTCAAAATGTTCGTAATAGGTTTTAATTGAAAATAATTGGAAAAGATGCCCGGAAACTTGGAAAATTTGGGAAAAACTAAAGGTGCTTTTTTCCATGGGACTTTTATATGATAGGACGGCGCCCATCGGCTCAACTAGTATCCAAATCATTTTCGACGTTTATCTCAACGATATCACTTTGAATAAACTTTATAACACAAATCCATTTACAGATAATGGGTATCATCATAAACTTTCATATGTCCAAGTCTTTCAAAAGCAGTTTAATCTCTTTCTGAAAATTTGCGTCTGAAAAACAGTTTTATCTAAAGATGAAACTGTTTTTCAGACGCAAATTTATCCAACTTTCAACTTTTTTTTTCGCAACTTTGCTAAAAAAGTATTATGTTTCCTCTCGGTGCCAATTACTACGTAGTAGGTCTGTATTATTAGGGTTCGGGACAAAAGTTGTAGTAATTGGCAGTTTAAGTTACCCCCTGATACTTTTATTTTACGACACTTTTAGTTTTAATTCCGCTACGTGTTTAAAAGTTGGAATTCAGCACGAATAGGCACAAAGTAGGCATAAAAACGCACCTAGAGCTAACTCCGAAAGTTTCAGAATAATTTAAATATTCAACTTCGATTGGTTTCGAACGTTCCGTGACTAAAGACAAAATTATTCTTTTGACGATTTGTGAGAAAATAAATAAAATCAGTTGAAAAATGGAGAAGTTACACGCTTTTGAAGCTTGAAACATCGTAACTACCAGTTTTGTTATTTGAGAGCAGATTATGAAAAGGTTCAGAACTTATATAAAACGGTAGCATCACTTTTGTCTATATGATGCTCCCGCGCTGCTTCAAGCGATAGTAGTCATCTATGTTCTATGTTCTATGTTATGGGTTTGGTTTCCGCACTTAGTCCTTCAGTGGACCATTGTGCGTGGGCCATGGCGGCCGTCGGTGGTTATTCCAACCAGCCCACCTCCCTCCAGAAGCTGATCAAATCTCCTGGTCTGTCAAGAACATCTGTATACGATCTAGGTGTCCCGAGGGTTTCTGACCTTATCTGGGTGACGCCTGTGCACTCAAACAGCACATGCGCAACGGTTTCATCAGCCTCCATGCAAGCCCTGCACAGGGGACTGTCTGTTATGCCTAATGTGTGAAAGTGTTTATTTAGTGAGCAGTGTCCCGTGATGGTCCCCGTCACCAGGCGCAGGCCTTTCCTGTCCAGTCGTAGTAAGCGCCTGGTTAGCCTGCCATCCAATACCGGCATGGCTTCTTTGGACTGCCTGCAGCCTGGTGACGACGTCCACCAGCTTTCTGCTTGTGTGTGGGTGTGCTCCTGTAGCCACCTGCGTAGTTGGTTGAAGGGGATGGGCACGATAGGTTCTGGTCCACAGACTGACATACTGGAAGCCCTTCTGGCCAGCTCGTCAGCTGCATCGTTGCCTAGCGATCCACTGTGTCCTTTTATCCATTGTAGTGTCACTGTATTGCGGTTCGATACAGTTACCCGCTCGAGCGCATTGTGACATTCTAGTATTAGGTCCGATGTGATGCATTTTTTGTCTAAGGATTGGAGGACTGAGGCGCTATCAGAGAGTATGCGAACATGGGTGTCCGTGACTCTCCTGGCCGCTATGGCATAAGCCGCTTGCATTATGCCCACACACTCTGCTTGGTAGACCGTGTTGAGCATTCCCAGCGGTTTGGATATTTTTATGTTGAGGTCGTGTGAGAAGACTCCGACTCCAGTTCCGCAGTCAGTCTTTGAGCCATCAGTGTAAATCCTCAGTTCTTTCGGGCCTGAGTGGTCGCACCGCTCCTCTTCAAGCACTATGTTGTAATGCTTTTGGAAGCAGTATTGTTTCGGGGCTCTGTCGCAGGGTGATGCCATCATTGGCTGCAGTTTGATCGCATCTTCTTTTAGACGTATGTGTTTGACCCTAGAGTCTTTGCTCAGGGTCCCTGATTTGAAGAGCCTAAAGGCAGCCAGGGTCGCCTCCTCCCTCACTATGAGGTGTAGAGGCGGCAGTCCAAGCATAGCCTGTAGGGCAGCAGTGGGTGTAGTTTTCATGCAGCCAGTGATTGCCACACACGCGAACCGCTGCAGCTTTTCAAGGTCTTTTTGGGCTGTGCTCAGGTCTGTTCTGGGCCACCAGACTAGTGAGCCGTATGTGATGATTGGTCGGATGACTGTGGTGTATAGCCAGTGAGTAACCCTGGGGCTAATCCCCCAATTCTTGCCAAGCATTCGCTTGCATTGCCACAGGGATATGCTGGCTTTCGTGGTAATATAGCTCGTGTGTTTTGCCCAGTTCAGCTGTTTGTCCAAAAAGATGCCCAGGTATTTGGTTTCAGTTGATAGGCTTAGGGTTGTACCAAAGAAACGTGGTAGTTGTAGTGTTGTCAGTTTCCTCTTTTTCGTGAAGAGAACCAGTTCAGTTTTTGTGGGGTTCACTGATAGTTGGTGTTTACCACACCAGTTTTCCACTATTTTCAGGGCCTGGCGCATTAGATTGCACAGTGTGTTTTCGTGGGTGCCATTTATTATTATGGTTATATCGTCGGCGTATCCTACGGTATAGTAACCTTTGTCGTTGAGTTCTTTTATTAGACTGTCTACGACCAGGTTCCATAGAAGCGGCGACAGGACGCCCCCTTGCGGGCAGCCCTTCGCTACTATGGCTCTTGTGGTGTCGTTTACGGTCACTTGTACTGCCCTTCGTTTGAGCATGTTGGTGATCCAGCCGCTCAGAGACGGGTCTATATTGTGTCTGTCTAGGGCCGTGCTGATACTGTTGAAAGTGGTTTTGTCAAAGGCGCCCTCGATGTCAATGAAGGCTGCCAGTGCTGAGCATTTGTGGTCCACTGCGCATTCAATTTTGGATACCACGCTGTGTAGCGCAGATTCCGTTGATCTGCCTGTGGAGTACGCATGCTGTTGTTTGTGGAGTGGCTTTGCCCGAAGAGGTCCATCTCGGATGTGTCGATCGCAGAGCCTCTCTAGGGTCTTTAGTAGAAAGGATGTGAGGCTTATGGGTCTGTAGGCCTTGGGTTGTGTGTAGTCGGCCTTGCCCGGTTTTGGTATGAAGATGACTTTCACTTCGCGCCAGGCTAGGGGTATGTATCTTAGTGCTATGCAGGCCCGATAGATTTCTACCAGGCGTGGTGTGATATGGTCAACACCCCATTGTAGTAGGGCTGGGAAAATGCCATCTAGTCCTGCGGACTTATATGGCTGGAAAGTGTTAATGGCCCACTTTACTCGGTCTTCTGTTACTAGGTTGTGGGCACTGGACCAGTCTTGTTCCGTTGGGGACCAATCTGGCACATCTTCCCAGGTCCTGTCCTCCAGGAGTTTGCAGTCTGGGAAGTGAGTCTCGAGAAGGACCTTGCTGGTTTCATGGTCTGTTAGTGTGTATGAGTTGTCGGGTTTCTTCAGCGCGCCAAGGGTTCGGTCCTGATCTGTTGATAGGATCTTCCTTACTCTTGCGGCTTCATTATTGGTTTCGATGGATTCACAGAATTTCCGCCAAGCTGTCCTTCTGGCGGTTCTGATTTGCTTTTTGTATCTGTATTGGCTTTCTTTGTATAGTTCCCAGTCTTCCGGAAGTCTGGTGTTTTTGGCTCTGTTAAATTGTTTCCGAAGTGTGCTTCTGAGTTTACTAAGTTCCGCGTTCCACCAAGGATTTCTTTCACTGTTGGTACGCGGTGCCCTTAGTTTGCAGCATGCGTGGTATGCTTCGGTTAGGTACTCTGACAGCTTTGTCACAGTGTATTCAAGTTGTGCAGGTTCTCTTATAGTTATTTGTGATAAGTGCCTAGCTAGTAGGGCGGCTAGGAGACGCTTGTACCCGGGCACATCGGTGCGCCGTGGATTTCGCCTCGATGTTGGTTTCCCTATAATGTTATTTAATGTGAAGCGGATTCTTCTATGGTCTGAGCAAGAAGGTTCGTCCGATACGTGCCAATTTGTTATAAAATTTGTCGCGTTTTCTGTAGCAAGTGTTAAATCAATGATCGTTTGTCCTCGGACTGTGACCCAAGTGGGTTCAGAGCCTCGGTTAACTATGTTAAGGTTAGTAGAGAATAAATAGGTGGATAGTACCTCTCCTCTGGAGTTCGATGCGTCGCTGCCCCAGAGCGGGTGATGGGCGTTCGAATCAGTGCAGATGATCAGGTCTAACTTGGTGCGCTCGCAGTGCTGTACCAGGTCGGCCATTTCTTTCGGCGGGCAGTCTGTATCCTCGCCCGGCATGTATACCGAGGCTAGTACAACATCTGGGAATTCTCCTTCGGTCTGGAGCCTGACAGCTGTCAGATCTCTGGAACAGAATTGAGTGAGTAGCGTGGTAGGGATATCTTTGGGTATATAGGCACAGGTTCTGGGTTTATCTGAACTGTGCGTGTTAAGGATTAGCTTACCTCCGATGTTACTGAGGCCGCAGATTCTGTTGTTCCTGATCCACGGCTCTTGGATCAGTGCAATTGTTCGGGGGTTAACCTCCAGTGCCCTGCGTAAGCTAGCCGTGGCAGTCTGGCTATGCTGGAGGTTAGTCTGGATGATGTTGAGTGGTGGTGACGGTGATGAGGGGGGGAGGTTAGTCAGTGGTGGATCCATCGGACAAAACCTCCGCCGTCTCCTCTCTGTACTGGTCGTCGTGTTGACCACCCGGCGACGAAGCAAGAAGTTGCTCGCTCCAGCCGGGGGATGCGGGTGGTATGCTGGCTACGTCGTCAGCCATCGCCGCGCGGGCCATGACCTCCTCAAGTTGGGCGATGTCTGCGTCGTCCGTCTGTGTCGCTGTCAGTGTCGTCGTCGGGTCCGTTGCGCAGTCCGAGGGCTGGGTCGTGGGCCAGAAGCGCACGTATATCGAACCCAGTAGGTACGATATCCGTCGCTCCCGCCCCATGACCCTTTCCACTTCCTCCGGTGGCACACCCAGGGTCAAATGAGTCCCGTAGTTGTCGCCACCGACGGTAGTTGCCCTGTACAGTGACCACCGGGCTATGTCGTACCACGTATTCTGACGAATCAGAATACCGTGGAGCCTCTGTATGTCACCTCTATAGCGAGGGACAAAAAGCGAGGCTCTGACGCGGGTGGGCACATCGGACTGTCGAAGTACCGTCAGTGTGAGCTCAGTATCGGGGAGTTTGAGGAGGGGTACGTGTCGGGTCAACCATGTCAGGGCGTAATCGTCCTCACACCAAATCTGTACTGTGCCCTCCGCTACCCGTGGGTATCCGCGGAAGGCAGGGAGTGGTGCTGTCGGGTCCGAGTCAATCAGTGCATTTTCCAGGCCTGCTTTGACCAGCTCGGCCTCGTCTTTTGTCAAGTCTCTGGAGGGGGGAGGGAAGCAGATTGCGACGGCGAGCCTCGCAGGAATATCCTTAGTGGCCCGCGCGTAGGTCCTCAGCTCCCCCTGGGCAGAGTGGACCCTTACGCGTTTGGCGTCCCCCTGGAGCGTACTCGGTGAAGCCGAGTCGTCAGGGCGTTCCCTCTTCGCTGGCCCTGTACCGCTCGGTCCAGGCTGCGGCATGGAGGTGCCTGTCAGGGTGGTGGCGTCTGGGCGCAAGGATCCACCTCGCCTACCCCTATGGTGTTTAAGTCGGGATTTGTCCGTGTCAGTGTTGGTGTGATGAGGTCGGTCGGCGCCCCCGGCAGACTCTGTCGTGTGCAGGGGTTTTTCGCGCTGGGTTTCCCCTTCGCGGACTGGCCCCTGCACGCGCGGTTCCGCGTCCGGCTGTTTTTCGCGCTGGGTTGCCCCTTCGCGGACTCGCAGCTGGTCGCGTGGTCCCACGTTTGGCCGCTTTTCGCGCTGGGTTTCCCCTTCGCGGACTTGCGGCCGTTCTCTTTTTTCCGCGTCCGGCCCGTTTTCGCGCCTGGTTTCCCCGTCGCGGACTCGGGGCTGGTCGCGTACTACCTCTTCAGCGTCCGATCGCGCATCGCGCTGGCTAGTGCCTTCGCGGGTGCTGCGCTTTCGGTCGCCTACTTTCCTCCCCCGGCCTGTGATTTTTCCGATAGTAGTCATAGTTTGTTTGTATAACAACGAGAGCAATTGGTAACTGTTCCTGAGGAGCTCGTTATACATTTAGATCAGCTCGCTACTCACCCTGCCGAGCTCGGTGAGCTGGCAAGTTCACTCAACTGATAAGATTCGGAGTTTCTACATTATTAATATATTGTTTGACTTTGTAGTTTATGATAGTTTGTGATTGAATTCTTGACGAATGACGTGACTGATAGTCTTTGTAATAGTTTCTTAACTTAAAAACTTCGTGGATCTTTGACAGTCGTTAGGGGTAGTCAGTAGCCCGAAAGTCTGACAACCAGTCTTACCAAGGGGTATCGTATTACCCAGTAACTGGGTTGTGGAAGTCAGATAGGCAGTCGCTCCATGTAAAATACTGGTATTCAGCTGCATCCGGTTTGGACTGGAACCCGACCCCAACATAGTTGGGAAAAGGCTAAGCAGATGATGAAGTAAATAATTTAGTAAATAAGTTCAGTAAATAAGTTATCTAGATTACAACACAACAGCTAGTATATTGCTTTGAGCTCTGTGTAGGACTTGGCAGCGAACCAAGCTCGAGTAGCTAAAGTTCTCAACTTTTATTATTGAAATTTACATACTTACGAGTACCTAGTCTAATTGAAAAATCGGACATTTAAACGGGCTTAAAATCAATTGAAGATTTTTACTGACGATACAAAGCGCCATTCTTTGAAAAGACACCATTCAAGTATTGGCCCGGAGAGATCCATGGGATTTAATTAAAGAATTCAAAAAGTCTTGAGTTTCTCAAACTTGTGCTGCCTTATTTACTAGGCGGTGAAAGAATGACATCTTGGATCGTCGAGCCTCTTTTCATTCAATTATTTATCAATTGAATGCGCTAGTAATATAAAAGTCAATGATTGAGCGCAAGTTTGAGTTAGTAGATAGAATTATTGAATTGCAGATACGAATATAATTGAGTTTCAATGCCTTCATCGATACTTAATATTATAAATTCGAAAGTAACTCTGTCTGTCTGTCTGTATGTTAATCCCGCTGGCCCGGCAGGCTTCGGCCCTAAGGGGGGCCCTCCTCGATGCTGACATCTCTTTGAGGCGCGCGTGGAACACGTACGCGCCGTCCGGCACGGGCCTGGTCCTGATGAACCACTGAACGGATTTCAATAAAATTTGGCAGTACATTGCATCCCGGGGAAGGACATAGGATAGTTTTTATCCCGATATTTCCACGGGATCGACACTTATGGGGTTGAAACCGTGGGGCGCTGTTAGTTTTAATATAAGGAAAAGAAAGAAAATAAGTATGTTTTATTAATTATTATTCCACATTTAACCTTCAAAGCAAAGAGGCATCTTCTGGGCATGTTCGCATCATGATAGACCCATCCAACGCTTTCCATGAAACGTGAACATACCAAGTTTTGCTATCTTTACATAAGTAAAAATTAAACAAGATCCTTCTTTCATAGGTTTTTTTATGATAAATAATTCTTCTGTCCCTGAAATTAAAACTCAAAATACATTAACTTAGCTACACTATGTTCAACCCGCCACAAAACATACCCAACAGTGATGTGGCGAGGACTAAAGGCGGAGACTGACCTGCCGGTCGATTCTGTTAGAATCTCACCGTGAGAAGTTAGGTGAAGTGAGCTGTCATTCCATCTAATGCTAGGGATTGACACTAATGACAGCTCACTTTAAGATCACTTTACCCGAGTTATCACGGTGAGATTTTTACAGAATAGCACTACTGACCGACCTGACTGACTGAACGTTCAAAATTGATCACATGGCTCAATCATCAACTTTAAACGTTAACATATCGGAAACGTGACACTTGTGTCAGCTACCGATTTATATAGAGTGGTCAAAAAGTCGTGGTCCAAACGAAATAGGGAGATAAAGGAGGTCATAACCAACAAAAAATCTTGTGTACAGCACGGCCAATTCCGGCTATGGCTCAATTTCCCTAAAAGTTATGAATATTTTTGTATACCGAATTCTTTTACAATTAGATTAATTTTGTAAAAATGTGCCATAAAACAATAAAACAAATGGTGTTGTATTATTACTAGATCAGCACCACAAAAGTTCTATTGCGGGTACCAAATTTAAAAAAAAATGGCAAAAAATTGTGAAGCGTTACCAAAAATTATTTCTCGCTTTAAAAGGTCTGGTCTAGTCCTTTTTCTCCCTTTTTCGTTTGATCCATGACTTTTTGACCACCCTGTATTAGATATCATGCATGGCCGCCATTTTCAAAATGGCGCGACAGTAGGTATGTCAGGCTCTAATATGAAAATCTTCAAAACCCAATTTACGAGTAAATTGGTTTTTTGTGAAAAGAACTTGAAACAGACAATAAAACCACTTCGTAGTATAAAGTTCTATTACCATTACCAAAATATCGTACGAAATCAAGTTTCTGTTGACAACATTTTAGGATTGCCAAAAAACTTTTGCTTCCTTACCATGGAAGGGTTTAGACTAATATTCGGGCACAACACACGCAAAACATCACGCCTGTATTCCCTAAGGGGTTAAGTAGAGGTGTACCCACATTTCCCCAGTTATGTTGGAGTGCTTGGCCAGACTGGCAGCGCGGGTGCGGGGCGAGCGCGGCTTAGCGTACTCAAACATAAGAACTTCATTTAAGTGTCAATAGTGGGTACTTCCCCTTACTTCCCGTGGGTGTCGTAAAAGGCGACTAAGGGTCTTACCGGAGAATGGGCAGCAGCGTTCTCTATTTATTCCACCATCATACCATACTGCGATCGCCAACCCGCCTGCCAAGCGTGGCGATTATGGCAAACCCCCCCCAAAATTGGGGGAGGCCTATGTCCAGCAGTGGACGTCTATCGGCTGAAACGACGACGACGACGACGAGTGGGTACGTGGGCGCGATGAGCGGCGCGGGCTGATCAGCGTTGGGGAGCGCGCGGGCAACTCACGCCATAGCTCGTTCATACAAGTGGCCGCAGAGAAAGGAAAGAAAGAATAGAAAGAAATAAATAAAATACATTTATTTAGCACAGACTAAAATATACACAATACACCACATACATACTCATACATCAGATTTTTTTTTAAAGTGGGTGCTCGGGGACCGGGGTTCTCAAACTAGTTCGACCTTTTTTTTATAGTAAAAATAAGTCTTCTTCATTTATTTTGACTAACACTGGACTTAACAACACGCAGAACGCAGCCTGCGGACAGGCAGACCGCGCGCGATCCCGCACCCGCGCCGCTCCCCGCCCCACGCTGCCAGTCTCGCCAAACACTAAGTCCCATCTAATAGGTGAGCCTTTTGCCATCAACCGGGTACAAATCCAGACTCCAGGCAAACGGAAAACGGGCAAACGTGGTTGCAATCCCAATGATTGTTATCCCTAGGGATGTGGACGAAGACGTAATCCTTGCAAAGAGGTATGCTTAGTCCAGTAGTTCTGACCGCATCACGGCAATAAAGTTACGAAAGGTAGCAGGGGTGCTTTTCAAGAGATTTTCTTCAGGAATTGAGTTTAGGCAATTGTCACCCTGATCTGAACCTTATAAACTTACTTTCCTAACTTGAAACTTTTCTCCGCCTTGCAACCTGGTCTCGTTTGCAATTTGACGCTGTACAGTGAACTATAAACAACCTTCCTCATCTAAGCTCCACTTGGTTAGCTAATGTTCAGTTACTTTAGAGCAGGAGTCGCCAACTCGCATAGCTTACTTTCCGAACATACCAGATATGTACGAGAGCGGATCCTAGTTAACTTGGACTCGGTTCCACTCTCGTGCGAAATATTTCATACATATTTGAAAAGTTGACTCCTGAAGGAACGTCTGAAGTATCACGTGCTTTAACTGAAGTAAAACAAGAATTGGTAGGTAGTTTGTTTGTAAGTTTTCAACTCACTTGCTCGTAAAGTGGCTCTTACTGAACCGCTTTTAAATCCATAATGCAGTGTATTAAACACGCGAGCTTTTTACTTTATTTTATGGCACTAGTGTTGTAACGCCACTGATAACTATTTACTTGCCGGAGATGTGCGCCTTTTTTTTTTTTAAATCATCAAAGAGACTTCATGCCAAAATGAATCTTGAATTCTTTTTTTTAGTTCGCCCAAAGGGCAGGCTATAGTCTTTCGACCGTACCGCCTCGTCTTCCGTGTACAATTTGTTACGGGGTAAGTTAAAAAAAAATGTCTTTGGTATGCCAAAAGGAATCCACGTGCCATATTTAACTTTTTTTATAATCTGAAGTATCCTTGGTCCCAAAATAAACTAAAATTTATTTACCTTAAATTGTTCGTGGTCCCTCTCGGAACCAAACGGAAAAGACCCCGACTGGCGTTCTATTATTTTTAATTCCATACTAACTAAACTACTATTTGGCATACCGCAACACTACGATCAGTCTAAACATTATTTTGTGTTTATTATATTTTTATATAGGCTATTTAGCGGTTTTGCCAGTGCATTTATTTACACATGCGCGCGCATTGCTAGCGCGGCGCGCGGAAAAATAAAACCAGCGCACCATTTTCCATATAAGTTAATAACAATACAAGTCTGTTTTTTTCCTCGCGTGTTGAAAAACGTCGTATGAAACGAGTGTGTATTGATCATAGCACACATGTATCATAATGTACTATTATTACTAGAGATGTAATAAATTAATGTACTTGGCTGACTTAAGTTTATCTATATTAAAGCTGAAGAACTTGTTGGTTTCTTTGAACGCACTAGTCTCTGGAACTCTCAGGCGGATTAAAAAAATATTTTTTCATTTGATAGCCGAATTCTCGAGGAAAGTTATATACTATTTATCAACGACGACCCTTAGGAGCCAAGTAATCTTTCAATATCCACGCGAACGAAGTCACGGGCAAAAGCTAGTAACTATTAAAATAAGGGCACTGATTTAAAGAGGCAGTTGTAAATAGCGGTTTTGGTAAGTTAAAAATTATAAATGGCACGTTTAATAACTTGTTCAGCAGTTAAAACTAAGCAGTAAAGTAAACAAAAATGAGTAATAAAAAATAATGAAATGGATCAGTGAATATATAATTGAGTGGGAAAATAATTAAATGGGCGGTAAAAGTTATTGAACGAGCGGTTACGTGTGGGCAGTAATAAATCGGAATTTGTCGGTAATAAATCTCATTCTAAGCAATTCTATAAACAATGAGGTGGTAAAGTAGTTTTGGGTGTGTAGTCGACGGAGCCCCGCTTCGCGGGGCCCCTTTTTCTGTCTACAGGGTTTAAAGGAACCTAACACGAAGGGGATGATGGGGGCTCGTTCGCTCGCTTTGCTCGCTCACTCGAGCCCCCGTCATCCCCTTCGAACCTAACCTGTCCGAGTCGGGGTGCCCCAAGTCCCGAGCTCGCTTCGCTCGCTCTTGCATCCGCTATGATCTGCCGAACTATTTAGCGAACCGCCCATTCCATCATTTTTACCGCTCATTTAGTTATTGGACTGCTCAATTATTTTTAGAATTGACATTGTATGATAAAATAACAGTCTAATTGATCTTTTATTACTGTCCATGTTTTACTGTCGCAATAATTAATCAACCGCCATTAAATTAAATAACTGCTCAATATGTTTTTCAACTGATCATAATAACATCTCGAATATTTAAATAACAGCTCAAAAAATTAGTTCCCTAAAATAAGTACGTAAAATGTAGGTACCAATTTCTGTAAATACAGTAGTGGACCATTAATTAAATATGAAAGGAAGCCCTCATCACGTAAATAAAGTGGTTTTATTTGTGAGCACACGTTTATTAAACATTCATTAAATACTTCGATAAACATGTTTTATATAAATATACCATTATTATATTGTAAATATTAATGTGGTTTGCAATATTCGGATTTTGATTGAATGGGTGAAAAGTAAACCGTATCACTGAGGTAATAATGATCAAAATACTTGTTCATGTAAATGAGCTGCAATTTGTAATCATTAGCCAAATAATTATACGGCGCATCCGGTCATTCGTGTGAATATTCGGAACTCTAGCACCATCTATTGGCGCTTGACAGAGTCTAGCCTGAGTTCGTTGGAGTCGACGACAGCTCGACAGAACGATGTGAAACCTCTTGGACATTGGACATCGTACGAACAACATGTGCTCAGAAACTGTCCCGCGTTATGTATCTGGTTGTGTTGTGTACCTAAAGTGTGTAAATTGCTAGTGTGATTAAATTGTTCGTGAAATTATAATCTGATTTGAAATGCAAACGGTTTTTCTATTGCGCAATAACCAACACTACCCAATAGTATGCCCACAGTAGTTAAAATATGGCTGAGGATAACGAGACACACTATACCTTCTCCGTTATATATTATATTACGGTTAAAACTTACACATGTTCTTACTTTGAAACCGCTTTAATGAATTTGAAAATGAATTTTCACTTCGAGAGAGATTACTAAAAAGCGCCCACGCTTTGAGCAAGACTTATTATAATTATTTGAAAAATCTTCCATCAGATAAACACTGCCATGCCGGTCAATTCTGTAAAACCTCAACATTAAAACAAATGTGAAGTGAGTTTGAAGTGAGCCGTCATTCCACGATGCTTGGATTGACACTATCGACAGCTCACATCAAGCTTCACGTAAGTTTTTACGCTGAGATTTTTACAGAATAGATCTGCTGATATCAAGGCGAAGTGTAGGTACTATAGTGCATTGGTGAAATGACGCGCGATCTAGAAAATGATATGAAAGTTTAACTGCGTACTGGCAAAGTAAAGATTGTCGGTACATTTTAGCGACAACTTTGTCAGTACGCAGAATTTATTAATATGCTTGCATAAGTTTTATGAAAACATCATAACTTCTCTCGAAGAGCGTGTAGAAGGAAAAGTTTTGTAATAACCTTAGAGCTGCAAATAAGAAAGACATGAAACTATTTCAGAGAATTACCCCTTTGTTTATAAACTTTCCTTCAATTTATGAGATGTTTAAACGTAAAAGAATGGTTCAAAAGTCGCTTATCATTACTTAACTTTAAACCTATATGAATAAAGACAGACACACTAACAATTTAATACAGATCTATGCTCAATCACAGTATTTTCATTTGAATCAAGGTTAAAATACAACCATGTACTAGGAAGTTCCTAAAAAAAGTTTTCGAGTAACTTAAACTTTTATCTTTTTCTAAAAGTTGTTTTATTGGCCACATGTAGACCCTTATTTGGATAATTTGCATTAGTCCACAGTTTAAATTAGCATCTCTGAGATTCACTCACAAACAGCACTTTGTTCCGCCACTTCTTCCCAGCACGCGTAACATGACCGCCGTAGAAACAGGTTTTGTCTACGTAAGAATAGACAAAATGACAGATTGTAGAAATATTTGTACGCCTTCTACGCGTCTGCGCATTGCCATTTGTCATTTTGTCTATTCTTCCGTCGACAAAACGTCGTCGTGCTACGCATGCAGGTGTGTGTCTTGTCTTGAATTTTGACGTTCAAAAGTGCTGATTATCAGCCTAGTCTAAATAAATGACTTTTAATTTTGTAAGTGTATCTTAGAGATGATGATGAGACCGGACGTGACTCAAGCACGTGATATGTCCTGATCCTCGTTTGCACAACGAAATATTGAATATACTTACCTACCTAAATTAATAATAGGCATCATTTCAGTATGTTTTACATATTTAAACTTATTTCAAAAACTGATAGAAATTAAATTATCAGTCTGAAATGTTTCCACTGCGGGGAAACAGGCCTCCTCTCATCGAGAGGAAATCACTTGCGTGATACAAAAATATCCAACCAAATATATTTTAGTCCGATTCAAAGTTCCAACGGATGCAATATTTTGGCGGTAAATTATGAAGGCCTCCATAAACATAATTGCTTTGTCCCAAACAACATAGCAACGATGTAAATAGTCTGGAATCTTCCCGAAACGCTCGGTTAGGGAAGGTTTAATTCATTCAAGATTCATCACATCTCAAGTTTCTCTATAGACATCCGCAGTCCGTATTAATAAACGCTTTGTGCGGTCAAGCGTTTGTTTAATTTCCGGCTAATTGTGTGCAAGTTGCGGTTAGTCGTAAAGTGTGGGAACTGAGTCATGGTCGATGAGATTTTACGCTTGGGTTTGATTACAGGCTTTGTGTATTCTAGTTGCTAATTGGTTGGGATTAGGATGAGATATTTATAGGTACGTCGTGAAATGAATACATATACATAAAATATTACTTTCATGTGATACTTTTGAAACAAACTTACTGTTAGTAGGCATCGTTCGTATCACAATTCCGAAATTGGTCAAAATTGTAGGTGTAGTCTCATGGGTAACGGGACTAATAATATATGAGTTACTAAACTTAAGTTCAAGGTCAGACCTCAGTTCACTACACCAATAATTAAGCTGCGAAAACAGCACGACACCATCAGCGAGCAACCGCCAATAGGCATGACGAATGATTTTCAAATCCTCTTCCGTAATGTACGTATACATTTACTATTTACGAAAACACCTATATTTCGGTAATAAACTAAAGTTTAACGAAGTTTGAAGCCATTTCGCTAATATTTTTTCAATAGGGCGCGAAAACAGCTCACAGTGTCATGGCGTCGGATCTGATGTCACGCCTAGGTAAAAATCAAATGTTGTCAGCATACTATCTATAGTGTACTCTGTGAACCACAGAGATGTTTACATACCCGTGACGTTTTGCGCTGTGATTGGTATTTCAGTCAAAATGGCCGACAGCAGTATTTTAATCTTTTATTTTTGTGAAAATCCGATTAATCTCAAGTTTTTAAATTAAACTAAATCACTGTTTTAAATCCTTTTAATATGTATTTTCCCCTAACATCATTAAATTTTTGATTATTTGATACTGTCGTCACGCCTATTATAGCTCATCAATATGTATCATATCACGTGAGTCGATGTCCTCTAATCGCATTGCCATAACCGATATCGACGTCGATGGTGAACATTTACGATGATATTGGCACTCCGACAATCGTCACACCGCACTTTGTGTGAATGTGGTTTCAGATAAGGAGAATGCCGTAGGTCGCGTTGTGTGTTGGCCGCTTTTGTAATGGTTGTTATATTACGTTGATCAGTTACATCGCAACAACCACAGAGGAAATTCAATGTTCAATTTATAATTTTACAAGATTATCAATCAAACTACTAGAAGAATGTTCTATTAAAAAGTATAAAGTACTGTTTTGGGCCAAACTTTTTGGATGTTAATTGATGTTAATTTGTTCTCATGAAACAATGCCATTAAGTTTTTATTTTTTCTGTTTTTTATCTTTTCTATTAAACGGCAATGCACATTTTTTTTTATGAAAATGGCCAGGATGTTATTTAAATGAAACCTAATTGAGCCTTGTTTCAGAATTAAAATTTTATTTTAACAGTACATACATAACATGACATATCTACTTAACTAACTACATCTATTATTATATTCAAGTTGGGCATTACTACCTACAAATGTTACAAAATTAGTAATGTGTCAATATTAGATATTATGGACATAATGTGGTTGAATGAATGTGGGCACATTGCTCGCAGAACAGATGGCCGATGGGGCCGAAAGGTTCTGGAGTGGCGACCGCGTACCGAAAGACGTAGCGTTGGAAGGCCTTACAAGATGGTCCGACGACGTTGTGAAGGCCGCAGGAACCCGTTGGATCCGAGAAGCACAGAAATGGTCGAAGTGGTGGTGCTTGGGGAAGGCCTATTTCCAGCATTGGACGTCTTTCGGCTGAAATGATGATGATGATGAATGTGGTATATAAATTAATGTGATTTTAATATCTTTCAGAGGAGGGAATTCTTCTATTTTGTCAATTCCGGTGTCTTGTAATGAACTCACAGCCGAGTGATATGCAGTGGGAACGGCAAGTGCTTCGGGGTCCTAAATAGTTTCTTTCAGTTTATCCAAACTATACATCGCTACAACTATATACGAGTACATGCTTAGAAAAACTAAGGTGATATCTATGGTACCTACTAAATATGTAACAGTTGTATGTAGGTATTACTACCCAACTTGAATTTAATAATAGTTGCGTAGATAATATTTTGTTTTTAGTTTCAATTTTGAATCAATAATTGGTAAAATCTTTGATTTTATTAAATAGTAAGAATTTTTTAAAATCTGTCTTTAATTACTTGATTATAATAATAATTAATCAGTGAGTCCTAACCTCCATAAGAAATCGACTTCGTGGTTATTATTTAATATATTGTTTGTATTTTAATTTTAAACCAATGGAGATTTTTGGACTGTCCACAAATCCCCATTGATGTGGATTCTCAATGGTGATTTCGATGGAAAGAACAGCATATATCGTATATATTTAGAATGACAGATGAAAGGCGAATAAATTAAGCGGGTAATAAACATGTTTGTAGTTTAGGGCTGTCACACTTCACTGAGGTTTATTCTAGCAAGAAGCCGTTTTTTATACACAACCCTTTAGTTAAAGTATACATTCCTTGAAAAGATAGCCAAAGAAATACGAGACAAACGGGCAAACTAAATTTAAATCAAAAGTTTTGTTCAAACAAAGTTACGGCAGCAGTAAATAAATATTTCACCTCGACGAGTGCTAATTCCATAATTAGCAGCTCTTTACCAGTTTATCGCGCAGATCTTTTAAATTGCTTTGCTAACTTATCTTCTTCCTTATCTGAAGCAACTCTTAAAACTTTAAAGCTTTCAAAAGAATTTCGGGGCCGACCAAGCGCAATCGGAATACGTATTATTTCTGGTTGGAGAGAAACACCGTGTAGCTTTAATAGTATATTTAACTTTGTAACCTTTTATTTTAGTTTTCCATTTGAATATTTTTTGGAACGAACGGAGAATACGGTAGGAGTAAACTTGGAGAAATCGTCACGTAACGAAAAAGCGTTGTGCCCCCTCCAAGTGACTTTTTATTGCATAATAATAGAGAGAGAGAAATAGTTTTCGAGGGTGCTGACGTTTTTTTTTTTGATAAAAAAAAGATTTAGCTCGGATTGTAACAATAAATTTGTCAGAGTTATCAATACTGGGTTCCACAATGTAATATTCCGGATCTAATTATGTTAATTAAGAAGCAATTAAATGGCCATGGTAAGTAGTGTTCCTTTGAAAGTTTAGCAACGAGAACTTTATCAACTGCGACCCGGAGCCGCTTTTGTTAAATTGAGCACAACAAAACACTGAATCTTAGAAAGAAAGAATCTTCATTGACTGAGAAATTATTGTGATGAAAAATCTTAGGTTACTGTTGTACTTTACGCAAGAGAACTGATTCTTTTGCTCACTTTGATATAGAATTTATATTGTCACTAGTTGCGCCCCGCGGTTTCACCCGCATAAGTTTCGATCCCGTGGGAATATTGGGGTAAAAAGTAGCCTATATGTTAATCCAGGGTGTCAGCTACCTCCATACCAATTTTTATCAAATTTGGTCTAGCTTTTGAGCGTGAACAAACATATAAACACACACACACACTCACGAACTTTCGCCTATATAATATTAGTGTTATTCTTGACGAACTTTATCGCTAAGCTTCGTAGAGTTCTCTGCTTACACTAGTCATTTCTTAGACGGTTTCTTCGTAACTGGACAAAGCAAAATATAAAAGAATGCCGGGCGTTAATTTAAAAATGTAATTGCAGAATTGATGGATTTAGATTCTGTATAAAATTAAAACTAATTTTGTTATGTCTTCAGAGAAAAAATGGTTTGTTCATAAACTAATTTAATCCAAAAGAGCTCTGAGTTCTGAATGCATTTTCAAGAGTTAATTGAATTTTTATTTATAAAGTGTATTATAACACATAAACAAGTAGGCAATATTTTTTTTTACAATGCAGTGTATAACATCAAATATACGTAATTCTTATCAGGAGATTTTAAAGAAAAGTTTTTAAATTATCTTTCTTAAGATAAGATTTTACGCAATGAACCGAAAAAATCTGAAAAACCGTGAAAATCTCAGTTATCTACGATTATTCTCGTAAAGGTGTGTGACCTGGCGAATGCGCCGCTCGCGAGCCGCTTGCGAACTGCGCGCGTATTGCTTCTTTGCGGTTACATTTACTCGGCAAGACTATCTTCTTATACGTGGTCTGCCGCGACCCCGCCTCACAGACCCTGGGCACCAATTCTGTGCGTGTGTATGTCTGTGTGTGAATTCGGCAGACATGTCCTGCCCAGTCCCATTTAAGTTGGGCAGCCTTTTGAGCAACGGCAGCTATCTTGTTTGGAGCGCATTATTGTGTTACGAACACGATCCGTTAATTTTACGCCTAGTATTCTGCGCTCCATTGCTCGTTGGCAGACCTTGAGTTTGGACTTCTGGATGTTAGTCAAAGACCAAGTTTGTGCACCATAGGTTAAATAAACAAATTGTATTTTCAATTGAAACTAATGCAAGAATTGCTCTCTCTGACAAAATATACACATTACTCATATATCTAGCAAGGCAATATGTCTAATACATACGCCATCAAAAATTCAAAACGAGTCTTTTGTTATTCATCACCTGCTCCAGTTTACAAGCTCAGTAGTGATGGATGGATGTTTCCGGAATACAGCTCAATGTGAGATTAGACTACAGCCATTGTTTTCCAAGGATTTTCTGCTAAACGTGGGAAAGGAAGCTATAAAATTCTAAACAACTTTGTGCGCTTATCATCAATCATCTTCGCCTTTTTTTTTTTTTCCTGGCAACACTGGTGACAGGTCGTGAAAAAACGACCTCTTAGTTAAATTATTTTAGAATATTAATAAATTGTGTTTATTTTGTTTTAAAACTATTGTTTATCGTAGAATCGTTATATAAAGTGTCACACGCAGTGTTTGTGCCTTGTTTTTTGTCGTGATAATCCATAATAATCGATATTACGAAAAATCATCTACCGGCTGTCAACGTTTGGATTGTGGATTTGAATTCATCGAACCCGGGGAGTATTTTGTTTTATGTTAATCATTATTTGTAGTTGTATTTACACACTGTACATCATCTGTAAACACTGCTCAGAGTTATGAGCAACGTCCAGTACACACCGGCACCGTTTATGTCTCCTTTTGCTTGACAAATTGTGGAAGCAGAATCGACGACGAAAACACTTGCTTCAGACATAAACTTACACTACAAACTTTACTACACATATATATCCCTAATACACTAGTACTATTGTTTAATGGAATTAATTTAAATTGCTACACTTAATTAATATACCATAGTTTGAAAACCAAACTTAGTACCTACGATGAAAGTGTGTGTACTTCTAATCTCATGTCCTTATCATTCTTAGTGGAAATTATTTAGTCCAATAATAATTACTATCCTCAATAAGAATAAAAGTCTGTAAATATTAATAATTGTGATAAGCCCTAAAATAAATGAAATAGCTTCTTCTTATACCCTCAAATTTTTATAATCTTTTCTAAAACTTTATCTTTTGTTTTTCTTATTTCTTGCTAACTGTCTTACCATCCTACCTTCTCTAGTTCTCAACTCATTTAGATTCCTCATACACTCAGTTGTTTCTTGTCACATTTCAGGTGCCATTTGGGGATTTATTTATTTTTCTGAAAATGATGACCCGTGGAGCCACAGTTCGTGACATGAATGACAAACTGAATGTAGCACTGAAGAAGCTGGAGGCATCACAGAAGGAATACAACCAGCTGCTGCAGGAAAGAGAGGACAGCGAGGTTGAAGTCAAGAGGATTAACGAGAAAAACACTCAACTCAAAAGACAGCTTGTAGAACTTCACACCCAGCACATAGACATACTTGACCAGCATCACCATCTCCGTCAACTAGTGTCAGACTTTCAAACTTGCAGTGACACTCATGACCAGGCACTGAAACGCATATCAGGCCTTGAAGCAGAATTATGCGAAGCACACAACACCATTACCACCATCAACTCTCTGAAAGCCAGCGAACAGGTTGCCAACACCAATAACCTTTTTAACGAGCTGGTTGGTAGTGTACCTGGACTGGAGTATGAGAAGCCCACCATCACCATAGACCTGACTGGGAACGATACCTTAACTAGATGTCCAACTCCAACTAGTCATAATAAAATTAAGAAATATATTAAAATTAGTAAAAACATTAAAAGGTTCAAGAAACTTTTGAAGAACCAAAATGTTCACAAGTTTAACATTAATCTTAGGAAACAACGTATTAACTTACAAAGCCAACTAAATGTATGTAATAATAAGTTGGAAAATAGCAGACAAATGTATTATGTCGACATACAAAACCTTCAAAAGGAATTACTGAGCAGGGAAAATGCACTTAAGGAAATATCCTGTAAGTATGAGTCTAGTCAACTTATGCTAAGCGAGCGCTTGCAAGAGGCCTGTGAGTTGGTGGACCTAGTCAAGTACAATGCAGAGAGGTACGAGTCACTGACCAACAATCTCACTTGTAGTTGTGCTCCCACTCACACCACCACCACACCGCCCGTTTCACCTCAGATGTCACAGCATGTTGTACCTGCTACTTCACTCATTTCAACTCATACTATAGAACCTATCTATCCCACTCAAAGTAATGTTTTGGTATTTTCTGATAGATTAGGATCAGGTTTTGGATCATTATTAAATAACCGCTCTAAACATACTATAGTTAATTGTTGTTATCATAACCTGCATTTTAATGAGCTTGTTCATAAAATAAAACATACACAAATGAATGAGCAGACTACTGTAGTTCTTTTAATTGGAAACAGTCTGAGCGTAACTAAAAGTGACATAGTTAATGGTATTGACACCCTACTTAAATTAAAACTAGGTAAATTAATATTATGTGCATTGCCATATTCTGATAATTTGTATGATGCAGAAAACGATTACATTTATAGTTTAAACAACTTAATGCATATTTTGACATGTCGTCATAGTGACCGTTTATTGTATTTTGATACAAACTATTTTGTTAGGGATTTTGTATTAGTTCAGGAACATATGTTTCTTCCCATGAAAAGTCAACACGTATTGGCTACTTTGTTAGCTTACAATTTACACGCAGTTATTGATAATTTAACTGAGACTAGGTTAAGTGACGAAACAGTATTTTCTAGTACTTCTAATAATACTGTAATTCATTCTTTAAACTTTTAGAATCGACAAAAGATAAGCATAATAAGAATATTTTACTTTATCACCAAAATATAAATCGCTTTTCTGGCAAAATCCTAGACGTGGAAATGTTAATAGATAAATATCATATGGATATCTTATGTTTTTGTGAAACCTGGTTAAAACCGGATAGAATGTTGTTTAATGTCAATAATTTTTCAGTTGCCAGTGCGCAAAACAGGTCCTCAATAGGGGGTGGTACTTTGATATTATGTAATAGTTCTTTTAGGTACAAAGAAAGAAAGGATATCACTGCTTACTCTGTCGATCGCTTATGTGAGGTAGCATGTGCAGAAGTTGAAGGCCATACTTTCTTATGTGTTTATAGACCACCAGCCTCAAATTTGTCATCATTTTTGATTATAATGGAAGAAATACTAAGTAAACTTTTTAAAGATAGTAAATTTGTTTTTGTTTGTGGTGACCTAAATATTGATCTATTAGTTAATTCGCCAGAAAAATGTAAGCTAATATCATTGTTTAAATCATTTAATTTAAAATGTATATTTAATGAAGCGACTAGAATAACATCAACTTCAGCTTCATGCATCGACAATGTATTTACTAATTGTAAAATAAAAGACTCTTCCTTAATTACTGGCGTCAGGTCTGACCATACTGGTCAACTTGTATCATTTGACTTAGGTAAAAGATTACACATAGATAAATCCATTCAATTAAGACCTTTAACTAAAAATAAATTGAAAATGTTTAATAATAATGTTATTAGCAATCTTTCCACAGCTAGTTTTGATTCACAAGACCCCAACATAAACTATGGTACATTATTTTCTACAGTATGCCAAGAATTCAATAAAGCATGTCCTGTAAAAAAAGTTACTATCAATACTAAACCAAAATTTAGTGAATGGGCCACTGCTGGCATTAGAAAAAGCAGAGATATTTTATATAATCTGTATCACGAGAAATCATTAACTTCTGATCAAGCCCTTCATAATTATGTAAGAAACTATTCTAAAATATTCAAAAGAGTCTGCGCTGAGGCTAAATCTAAATTAATTAGTAAAAAAATTAGTATGTCTAATAATAAAATAAAAGCTGTGTGGCAGGTAATAAACAAAGAAACTGGAAACACAAAACAGCGAGATCGGAATGAGTTGTCCCTAAAAATTGATAATGAAACCATTTCAGATAAGTTAAAAGTTGCTGAGACACTAGAAAATTTCTTTACCAACATCCCAATAGAGGTTACAAAGTCTCTCCCCTCATCACCTGTACTAGCTGAAGCTCTTCTTAAAGAAAACTTTAATAAGGATATTCCAAGCTTTGCATTCAAACCCATCTCTGTTGACACAATTAAAAAAGCATTTAAAAGTCTTAACATAAAAAACACTGAAGACTTATGGGGGATTTCTGTTAAGGTTCTTGGAGATATTATTGACACAATTGCCCCTGCCCTAACAGGCATATTTAATCAATGTTTAGACAACGGTACGTTTCCTGACTTAATGAAACATAGTAAAGTAGTACCAATTTTCAAATCGGGTAGTAAGTTTGATCCCTCCAATTATAGACCTATATCTGTGCTTCCAGCATTGAGCAAAATCTATGAAAAAATCATGCTGGACCAGATGTTGTCACATTTTAATTCAAATGGGATTTTACATTGTCGCCAGTTTGGTTTCACGAAAGGTAGGTCGACGACAGACGCGGGAGTAAAACTTATCAGTCACATTTTGGAATCCTGGGAGAAGTCCCAGGATGCAATTGGCATTTTCTGTGACCTCTCAAAAGCGTTTGACTGCGTTGACCATAATACACTGATCTGTAAATTATACCATTACGGAATTCGTGGACAAGCTGCTGATCTTGTTCTCTCCTATCTGTCAAAGCGGCAGCAAAAAGTAACCGTTAACGGGGCGACGTCATCGGGGTCTCTAGTTAAGATGGGCGTGCCTCAAGGCTCAATTCTTGGCCCTTTCCTATTTCTAGTTTATATTAATGACCTTCCTTACATGATGGCTAACTTGTCGGATATCATTTTATTCGCTGATGACACTTCCCTTATTTTTAAAATAGATAGAAAAGATACGGATGTCTTACATGTTAACGATAGTCTGGCTGTTCTTTCGAAATGGTTTGCAGCTAATAATCTTTTACTTAATGCGAACAAAACTAAATGTCTTAAGTTTTCATTACCAAATGTACCTCAAGTGGGTCTGAATTTAGAACTTGATGGCAAAAGACTAGATGCTGTTACGGAAACTGTATTTCTAGGAATTACTTTAGATTCAAAACTACAATGGGGCGCACACATTAGAGCTCTCTCAAGTAGATTAAGTTCAGCTGCATATGCAGTAAGAAAAATAAGGCAGTTGACAGATATAGCCACAGCTAGGTTAGTATACTTTGCTTATTTCCACAGTATTATGTCTTATGGTGTTCTGCTGTGGGGATCGGCAGCTGACGTAGATTCAGTTTTCATTTTACAGAAGAGGGCAATCCGCGCAATCTATAAAATGGGTCCTCGCGAGTCTCTTAGAAACAAATTCAAAGAAATTGATATACTAACTCTGCCTTCTCTTTATATTTTAGAAAGTATTTTGTATGTTCGCAAAAACTTAGGACTCTTCAAAATAAGAAGCGATTTCCATAATATAAATACACGTAGTAAAAATGAAATTGTGGTACCTAAATTTAGATTAACTAAAACTAGCAAGTCATTTCTTGTAAACAGCATCCGTTTTTATAATAAGTTGCCAAAGCCGGTTACAGAACTTAGCGATGGAAAGTTCAAAACCCTCATCAAACGTGTCCTAATCAAAAAAGCATATTATAAGATTAAAGACTACGTTGAAGACAAGGTAGTCTGGCAATAATTCCTTCTGCACATGTGGCTTCCCTGGCTTCTCATTAACGGCATAACTATGTAAATGTCTATTAACTGCTCTCAAATTACGATGTTTAATTTTTATTTTATTTTTTTACATACTTTTTGACATAATTTCTTTATTATTCTTTATTATTTGACATTATATACTTTTTGACATAATTTCTTTACTATTTGACATTATATACAGACAATTCAAATTTTTCACCTCTTTATTAGTGGTTTTAATGGGAATCATAACACTTGGTTTTAGTAGGTTTTTATTAATAATTTATTTTTATTTTTTTATTTATCCTTTTGATAGATTCTTATTTTGTAAATGTGAGGACTTTGTAGGCCTTATAGACTTTAGATCTGTAGACCATTTTTTATTCTATCAAGTACTTGGTACTTGTTGACAGGCCTGCGCTGTCCTCCCATACCTACTGTAATCTGGAAACATTGTAAAAGCCAATTATTTTTAAAAAGAGTAACCGTGGAGTTTCTTGCCGGTTCTTCTCCATAGGAAACGACCAATTGGAACCGTGCAACTAGCTTCTGACGTTTCATAAGTGCCCATGTTGGTTTATGTGAAATAAAACATTTTGATTTTGATTTTGATTTTTGACTTTATTTATTTAAAGTTAAAACAAAATTGACTGTAATACTTCGAAGTCTTCGAATGAAAGAAGGGGGATGCATAGTTATGATGCTTTCAAAGAGCACTAGATGATTCTGGCGCTGGCATGGGCAGACAACATTGTTACCATCGCGGGTAAAATCTGGATGAATGACAAGAGACCCAACTTCACCTACTGCTGAACATACCCCCAGCAGTGAAGTCGGGCTGTGGATGATGATGATGATAATTGTTATGACAATCATGATTGATGAAGTTGTACCTATTGTAAAACCGGTAGTACGCTGTCACTTATGAGTCTTATGACGTCAACATCTGTCACGCGCCGACCACCCGCTGCGCGACATGTCCAAGATCTTCTCACAAAAAAATGGTTTTCCTTTTGAATCATTCATTTAGTCGACTATTTGTCTACCGGACCATAGAGTGATACGGCCTCACAGGATATTAGACCTTGTTTAGCAGCAATCAGCATAATTATTACAGTCCGCCATGTTTTCGAATTAATTCTATTGATTTGCATAATGATCGGCGCTCGATTCCCGCTTTTTAAAAGACTAACCGTGGAGTTTCTTGCCGGATCTTCTCCATAGTAAACTACCAATTGGAACCATGCACCTAGCTTCTGACGTTTCATAAGAGCCCATTTAGCATAGGCTGCATTATGTGTAATAACAAATTTTGATTTTGATTCTTGAACGGGACAATCATTGATGATGTTTAGCAAAACAGGACATTGTAATGTTAGCTCTTAGAATGAAACTCAGATACGAGTCGGAGCAGTCACGTGTCACGTAGCGAGGTTCGTGATCATATTATCGTATAATTCAGTTAGTTCACCTTAGCAGTTAGCTTACCTTCCCTTCATAGCGTTTTATAATGTTCGAAGGAATTCAATTTTAAACTGAAATGATTCAGTGTATTTCTAATTAAATTGTGGTTCTTTGATCTAAAAATACTACATGCATAACCTATTAGGTATACTATTTTCGAGCAGAATGCTAGACCTTTCTTATAACAGTACTTAAACAAAACTTTGGCTTCAAATTGCTTTTCGTAACATGTACCTACGTTATTTAGTTACAGATTTGCTGGAACACAGGCCTCCTCTCTGTGAGAGGGAGCGGGCCGTAATCCGGGCCGGATCTAGTGCGGGTTGGCAGATGTCACATGTCTTCGAATTTTTGCTTCTAGGACATATGCCGGTTTCCTCACGGTGTTTTCCTTCACCGTTTTGAGAGCAGTGGTGGTGAAATTATTTACACAAAGTAAAGCGCTCGACTGAATTCGAAGCTACGACCTAAACCTTGTAAGTCACGGCCCTTACCACTGAGCCACCACTGCTCACACCACATTTTAATTTTTCCTACCGTGACGCACATGGCACATGCAAGACCATATAAACTGAGAAGTTTGGTGCAACTAGAAAAATATTCAACTAAAGTCTATTCAAACTTATGTTTAAAATTAATATTATTTCAAGTTAACATCAACTTTATTTTAATGGTAATTAAGTTGGTTTTAGAGTGACTAGCACTATTAAAAAAGTTATAAAAATGTTTGAAAATTGTAGCGTAAGCTGAACTTTATGGTATAGGATTTAGTTATTTTTCCATAAGCTGATATTTGTAAACTACATTTTTGGCAAATAAATCGCGAATGCAGATTACATCAGTTTACTAGGTACAGCTATAGCTAATCGTGATGCATTACTCGCTGGTTTCAGCAGAAAACACTGAAGACAGATTGCGACTGTTTGTAAAAAGGAAATTGGAAGATGTCGTTTTTATCGTTACGAACAAAGACTATTCAGTAATGACATACAATTTCACCAGAGCCTTTAATAACCCTTTCTAACGTCTGTTATATTAAATTACCTCATCCAATATCGACTAATAATATGCAGAATAACAACCAGGTACCCAATCTGACAACCAGTCTTACCAAGGGGTATCGTATTACCCAGTAACTGGGTTGTGGAGGTCAAATAAGCAGTCGCTTCATGTAAAATACAGGTATTCAGCTGCGACCGGTTAGACTGGAAGCCGACCCCAACATAGTTGGGAAAAGGTTAGGCAGATGATGATGAATATGCAGAATAAAGAAATTCTTCGGGGAAAACAGACGTGATGATTTTATGTAATCTGATTACCTTTGGTCTTAACGCGCTGGTTCGCAATTAAATTTTAAAGCAATTTCATATCAGAGCCGTATATTTCACATTCTTCATTAGATTCGACCCGGCACACATAAAAAAAAAACCTTCCATGTTATAAAAAGCTCGGAGGCATACAGTCATTAACCCCATCTAAATCATCATCATCAGCCGAAAGACATTCTCTGCTGGACATAGGCCTCCCCCGACCATTGCCACTTCGACCGGTTGTGCGCGTCCCGCATCCAACGGATTCCTGCGGCCTTCACAATGTCATCGGTTCAACTTGTGGGAGGCCTTCCAACGCTACGACTTTCGGTACGCGGTCGTGTGCGTCTAAATCAAAAAGCTTGGAGCAAAAGGCAAAGAGTGCGAAGAAATCGATTTTTAGCGAGAATTAAGTAGGTATCGATTCGCGAATTGAAGATTGGAGTGCCTTGTAATGTTTGCTGGGTTAATAAAACACACTTTGACAGATCAGTTAAGGTGAAGTAGTCTATGCGAAACCCAGATAACGTCTGCACGCGCCTACCGGCGGTAAGCGACTGCCACGCCAATGCCTGCGCATACACTACATCCCTCCTTTATTTTTATTGAATTGATATGTTTGTTGTTGTCATGTTTATTGAAATATTGAATTGATTCTAGTCGCCCATTCCAAAAGGTAGTTTTCGTATGGAGAAGAATGGGCAAGAAACTCCACCGTTACCCTTTTAAAATGTTTTACAATGTCTTGTTTATATAATATAATTATATGTGAAGACAATGCACTTAGAATAAAATTAGTCTACCACAAAAGGTAAAAAGAATTAAAATGAAGCAATGGCAGGTAAATCAATTATGTGATAGATACAGGTGCTCACATATTTACAAATTATTTACAAATATTGTAAAAGTAGATGATTTTCCTAGAATTTTCGCTTTGATAAATCCAATTTAATGGAGTGTTACATATGGCACGATCCACACGATGATGTCCTCACGATGTCCTCACGATGATGTCCTCCCGATGTCCTCACGATGTTTTTCTTCACCATTTTGTAATGTCCAATTTAATGGATGTCCAAATGCGTCCAATCTAATGGATGCCCATTGCGTCCAATTTAATGAATCACATGTCTTCGAAGTATTGGTTCTCAGACATACCGGTTTCCTCACGGTGTTTTCCTTCACCATTGATGAACAGTGGTGATGAGTGAAAATACACAAAATGCCTGCCTGGTTTCGAACCCACGAACTTAGTCGGGCTAGACCACCACCACTGTTGTGCTGAAATTAAATGCTATTATTATGTGTATGTGCCTACGTATGACACGGTGCGGTGTGACACCAGAAGGCCAATTCTACTAATTTAAAACGTTCAAAATCTAGTCTCAGTCTCATATCGGCGACAAACAAATGTCAAAACTTGTCAAAATGTAGTGAGATTAAAGGTAATTTTGCAATTAGCATTATTTTAGGGCACGAACTATTATCACTTTTGCAGCCTGTGTCTGTAACACAGTTTATACTAGCACAGACACAGACGATCACGCTGTCTCAAATAATGCATAGCGTTTTACTTCATTGTTTTGTTTTGTTTTTTTTTTTAATGCTTGATTGAGATGGACAAATTGTACTTGGCTTTTTGAAATAAAGATTATTATTATTGTTATTATTATTTTGTGATTTTTACTTAGTCTATTACTTTTCGATTTTTACTAAGTTTACCGTTTTTCGTTTACCCTTTTATTGCAATTTGGATTAATTACAGGGCAAGGAATTATTATCTCATTTGTGATTTTTACTGAAGTTACATCTTTTACTTTTACCCTTTTATGCAATTTGCATTAATTACAGGGCAGGAAACTTTTACCCTTTTATGCAATTTGCATTATTTACAGGTCAGGAAATTTTATCTCTTTTGTGATTTCTACTGCCATACCTAGGTATTGGCATCTGCCTAGCCTTTTTCCCAACTATGTTGGAGTCGGCTTCCAGTCTTAGCGGATGCAGCTGAATACCAGTATTTTACATGGAGCGACTGCCTATCTGACCTCCACAGCCCAGTTACTGGGTAATACGATACCGCTTGATAAGACTCGTTGTCAGACTTTCCGGGCTTCTGACTACTCGTAACGACTGTCATAGATTCACGAATGACAGCCGGGACCAACGGCTTAACGTGCTTTCCGAGGCACGGAAGGGACACGGTATGTAAAGATGGTCACCCATCCATAGACCAACCGCGGCAAGCGTAGCTTAACCTGATCGATCGACCTATGCGGCTGTTATTATTTAGCCACGTGCCCCTCATACCTAGGATTGGCAATAGAGATCAAAATCTTTTTAAGGAGCATCATACGATCTGCTCTTGGACATTTTCCCGCTAGATGGCGCTGAAGTCAACATTTTTAGTTTATTTTGTTTTATGTGTAATTGGCACATTATTAAGTCGTAAAAGTAGTGGACGCGGTTATCGGACATTACACTTTATTGAATTTGGTCATAACATTGCCTCAAAATCCACCCAATTCGACACATAACTGTTAGATAAAATCTGCCATTGAATACAGGTCGTTTACACACACAGACGTAAGCGAGTACTTCCATACGTTTATAAGAATAGACCACTAGATGGCGTGTATTTAAAAAATGCGCCGCCTGCTACGATATTTATATGAAAAATGAAATACGTTTCTTGAGAATACTGTGCCTGTGCGTAGTACTCGCAACCAGCGTGCGTGTATGACAAGATTTATGAACGTAAACGAGACAAAGGGAGTATGTAAGGTATCGTAGCAGGTGGCGTTCTGTAGTTTCTACCTACCCCCATGGGGAAAACGCATGAGTATGATGATAGGATAATAAAAGTCAAGCATTTATATAAAATCATTTAATAATCAAACTAGGCTGAGAATCAGCACTTTTCGAATGTCAAAATTACAATAAGACAGTCCCCCAAAACGCCCGCTCTTCACCACTTCCTAGAGCTTTACCTAGAAAGAAGTGGCGCAACAAACTCCCAGCAGCACAGCTGTCTGTTCAGTTACAAAAACTTCAGTCTACACAGTTTATAAAGATAGTTTTATTAGAATACCTTACACCGTAATTAATTATCAAATAAAAGTATTTGAAGTGACACAAATGAAGCCTGATACATGATTAAATTTATAGCATAATCAATTATTACAATAATTACAGATATTACACATAACATACACAAGAAAAAACAAAAGATAACAACAAATCAAAAAAATACAATTTAGTATGCGATTACATCGCATACTAAATTGAGGTAGGTGAAAAAATATTTTATAATGTCAAAGCCCTCTTATCAGTTTTTAGAAAAATAAAAATCTAAAGACCAGCTTATTGAGTTCACCAGGTGGTTATCTTACATAATAAAGTATTATTTCACCTTTTCATTTTATAGTAAATACAAATAAAAAGTAATATACAATGATAATGTTGATTATAAACAAACTACTACAAAAATAAGCCTCTTGATTTTATAGTAAAATACAAATAAAAAGTAATATATTATAGTGTCGATTCTAAACAAACTACTACAAAAATACAATATAACAAAAATCGTTTGACTTGATGATTTCACCATGTGCCGTGAGTCTTTTTGTCCACTGCTACAAGGCTGCTGCAAAGAAAAATAACTTTACTTAGTATATAATTATGTTACTTTGGACAAATATTATTTCCTATTCATTTCAAAATGTCATTTACCATCAATCTCCAAAGCTGCTCTAAAATTAAAATTACTATTTGCTCGAATTTCCAACTGATGTTGATGGACGATTTTTCACTAGAATAACATAATAATATATTTTAGACATTGAAATTGATACAATTTATGAAGTTAAAAAAATTGCCTTGTGTGCCAGTATATACTGGTACACACGGCTACATAATTAACCAGCTATACATTTCCAGTATAAGCTGATCTCGCATTGTATAAGATTTCCATATAATGGGAGGTCAGCTTATACTGGAAATGTATAACTTGATATCTAGCCGTGTATACATACCATTCAAATCTACACATTTAGCATTTTTTTGACCATGTCTCAATATGATTTCTGGCAGAATACAACTTTGTTCCTTTCGATTTATGTATTTTGTGTCCCTGGGTGTGGTCTGCTTTTTCCATACAGTTCCATACCATTTGTGTCCAGTAGCAAGCGATCATCCTGAAAATAGAATATGTTTTTATTTTCTAATATCAATGAAATATAATAGATGGTTATGTAACATACAAAGAAACAATACTGTACCATGATAATCAAAGCATTTCTTACTGGTACTGACAATTTCTGACTTATTATATTTCCATTTGCAGCTGTTTTATTGACATTGCAGTAATAATGCTTGCAGTTTTCATGTATTCCGAATACAAAAGCGGGCTATTTCGCAAATCTGCTACTCTCACTGATACACATTATAATTTTCCATGCCACTAGTGTAACCTTCATCACGTTTGGCTTCAAAATATTTCGCCCGTAAAGTGGGAGCTTAGTGTTGGCAAACATCTAAAAAAAGTACAAATATGAATACAGAATATGCTTCACTGGTCTTGAGATGTCAATACAAATTTGATTTATTTATTTACCTTGTATAGTTCCCCCTCGCCCTCAACCCTCGACCTGTGCCCTCGTATAGTTTTTAATTACATGATTCTAGCGTTCATTTTTTTTTGATTATGTTTCCATCTCAGACCAAAGTTCCTATATGACACTTTCTCTTTCAAGTTTGCAAACAGAGGAGTCTCCGTATCCAATAAAACTCAAATAGGGAAGTTGATGCATTTCTTCACTCTTTTGAAAGCCTTCCACAATAATTAGTGACACCATAATTAGTGCTGTAGGCGGTCCAGTAAAATTTTTGCAACAATTATGTGCTTTCATGTCCATGTCTCCTTTTTTCATAATATTGACACGTATAACAATATTTGTTTTGAACACCAAGAAATAGACATTTCTTAGTTTCTTTACCAACAATGCAGGCCTGAAAAGAAAAAGCAACACTTGTAAATATTGCACATAGTAAAAAGTTCATACAGAACCAAATATGTGTTTAGTAACGGAGTAGGTATGTAAGGTATCTTAGCAGGTGGCGTTCTGTAGTTTCTGCCTACCCCCATGAGAAGAAGGTATATGTTTATGTATGTGTGTTTGGTAATACATTAACTTACCATACAAGAACATGAATCAAAGTTGTAGCCATATGACCTTTTCAGCCATCATCAAACTACATACAGTAACATATGGAACACCGTCTGAAGATACATGACCTTTTTGAATAGCAACTGACCTTTCTTGTTCACCAGCAGTTTTAATTTCCTCTGACAAATGTTCAAACCACACACTGCCTAATTTTTTTTCAACACGACGTTTAGTCATTTATTTGGCGACATTATTGGAATATTCATGAGACTTGTAATGTGAGCTGATTGAGTGTAATAGCTACCAGCAGTCGCAGTTGCCCACAAAAATGCAGTATTTATTTTATTACTGCTCTCCGTAGTGCTTCCACGCAATTACCAGACATAGTGCACTTGAAAATTAATTCACTTCTCATCTCACTAACAAATTCAATTTGTGAAGATTCACACATATTTCGGTCTTTCCAATTGGAATGCCCATTAAATTACATTCTTCAGGTCCACAATGCGATACCCAGATATCGCAGATAAACATTTCTTTGGAACAGTTTCCACAGTCAATTGAAATCACAGAACACATAATATACTCCTATCCATTGAAATTAATCAGTTTCAGGATTAGAGAAATCTGAAATAGAAAAACAAAAAAATAGTACAATACTTCTATAAACTCAGTATTTGAATAAAATTTAATACTATCGAATTTCACAACCGTACAATGAGATCTCAGAATTTCCTAGTCGTATTTTATACCTGTAACACCTTTTTCACGTGTATTATGCAAATAAATTATTTGATTTGATTTGTATTCAAGCATTCTTTCTACTAGAAAAGAATTGCTACCTACTATTAGATTATTATTATTACAGGTACAGCGTACAGATGATATTGAATAAGATACGATTCATTTATGACAAGGTTACGTTCCGAAATCATTAGGTACAGAAAATAGAAACTAAAAGTAAAATTTTACTTATCTTTATATAAATTCCTGGTAGAATATTAGTCGATGAATAAGAAAAAAAAACAAATTAGATGTTTAAATACAATAATAAATCACGTTTGATGTAAGTAACTCAATCATTTGTTTGTTTCTGAACCAATGATTTCAAAAGTCAAAGTTCTGAACCAAAGATTACAATATAATGTGTTCTGAACGCACGTCCAGCGGCGCCGGCACAAGTACTTAGACCGCCGCCGCCCCGCTAGATGCGACATAACTATCAAACTAAAAATAATGTTTGTTTGTCTGAAACTGACAATATGCGTAAAAGGTATTCTATTTTACAGGTACATTCGATTTTGCAAATGTTTGCCTACTCGTTGGGTTACCGAATTATAATATTATGTACTTACTTATTTAATGTATTGTTGACCAAAAAATATAAGTAGGTAAAAACACATAACCACTGACTTTGTACTTATGTAATTGAGACATGTAAGTACCTAATTAGTATTGTGACGGGATTTCAGCGTCTAAAATCACGGGTCAACTTGCTGTTTCTAAAACCGCCGAAAGATAGGTACTTACTTACCTACTTACTTTTAAAATTGAATAATTATTAGTTACTATACCTACAAATAATTGCAATACTAGAAATATTGCAATTTGAATCAATGAAAATGCAAAGCATACAAAATAAAATAACACGCAAGAAAATCCGTGTGCAATACTATTGCATACAAGCAAGCCCCAAAATTATATTTATATCATGCATGTCGCTACGGCGTAAGAGTGGCAACATGGTGGCGCCCTTTTCTTCGGAATTCTTTCAAGGTTGCGAACACAACTCGGGTGGGACGGCAACGTCGCGCGTCGCATAAATGAATGGACAGTCATAGACCGCGAAATTCAAATTTCCTTACGTTTTTTGCAATTTGCAGGTCAGTGTCAGGTTGTATCTTGATCAAAATATGATTCGCGACAATAACAGGTACATATTTACAGAATTAGAATCATTAATACATCTTTCTAAGTTAGATTTCTACCACCAATAGTGGATGATGAATGATTCTAATGATTATAATTCTGTAAATAAAGGGTGATTTTTTAAGCGTAGTTTTTTTTTTAATCGAATAAAACACTCAATTTGCATCATATATTCGAATTTTTTATTGAAATTGATAACTTGGCCTTTGCCATTTACATTTTAAAGATAACTTCATGTAAATGTTGTCCGCGGCTCCTTTTCAAATGGTCCATTCGGAAGGTCCAATTTGCCTCACTTTTTCGAGCATTTCGGCCTGTATCTCACGAATTACGCGTGTTATGTTATCCTGTAAGGCTTCAATCGTGTTCGGCTTGTCCACATACACTAACGACTTTACATAACCCCACAAGAAATAATCCAGAGGCGTCAAATCGCATGATCTTGGCGGCCAATTCACGGGGCCATTTTGAGAGATAAGCTGCTCACCAAATTCATCCTTCAACATGTCCATTGTTTCACGAGCTGTGTGGCATGTGGCACCGTCTTGATGAAACCACATGTCAGCCAAGTTCAACTCGGTCAACTGGGGCAAAAAAAAGTTGCGTATCATCGATATCGTTCGCCGTTGACGGTAACGTTTCTTCCATAGTCGTCTTTGAAGAAAAATGGACCGATGATGCCACCAGCCCATAAACCACACCAAACTGTCGTTTTTTCGGGATGCATCGGTAATTCTCGTATGGCATGTGGCTGTTCATCACTCCTGGTGATAACAGCACGAATTGTTGATTCACCAGGTCGATTATGACGACCATAATATGGTCGTAACAAACGAAACACATTTTTCACAGAGCACGAATTTTGATAGTAAATTTCAACAATTTGCAATCGTTGCTCGTTTGTAAGTCTTTCCATGATGAAATGGCAGAGTACACTGAAAACTTTTCACTTTGACAGATGACGTTTGGATGCCATTACCAACCAGTGCCGCCAACCTGAAAAACTTAACTCTTAAAAAATCACCCTTTATGTACCTGTTATTGTCGCGAATCATATTTTGATCAAAATACAACCTGACACTGACCTGCAAATTGCAAAAACGTAAGAAAATTTGAATTTCGCGGTCTCAACTACCCATTTCACTATAAATCCTATCTACGAATAATGATATTTATGTTGCCACAAAACAATATTATGTAATAAAGTTGTTTACGTTGGTAAGGTCGTCAGGTCAGGTTATTGATAATAACGTTTTTTTTTTGTGAATCTGTTCATGAAAGGTAGGAAAGGAAATAAATCAATCACTTATTACGTATTATATTGATTTAACAGAATTATAATAACGCGTTTACGCCATCTAGAGTTCTCATCTCTAAACTATCGCAATCATGGCGATTGAGTTTGCTTACTTTGCTTGTCAAAACTCACGCACACTAGTGGCGCAACTGTCAAATTTCGTCTGGATTTCGCGATCGTTTTCCTCAGAAAATAATGTAAGTTATTTCCTAAAAAGGTCGATCGCGGGGACATTTCATTATAGAAAAGTGATAAAATGATTCGTTTTCAACAAAGTGTGTCTGTGTTTAGCGTACAATCCCCAAGAAAAATGTATGGACGGCCCGTCGCAACATCCACCTTAATGTCTAACCATGATTTATTTTGTAAATTGCGTAATCTAGTCGGTTCCAATGTATGAACTTGATGAGTTTTCACCCATTGATTGCATACACTGGTTGGTTATACCAATGTATAAGTTATTGTCAACTTTTAGGTACCCACTATTCATTTGATTGTTTACCTCTTCAAATTACTTCGTAATGTTTTGATACCGATTAACCACATAATCTATCAGTATCGCGACTTCCGCGATCTTATTTGCCTAATATTAGGCAATTCTGTTAACCAACAGTTGGGTTGGCACCTATCAACAAATGAGGTTATACGAAATAAAAGTAAAACTATAAATTCACTGTACATATTAAGCATAAGAAAGTTAAAACGCTGTACAAATAACATAGTCATTTTTTTTTTTTTTTGTCCATGTCGCGAATTTTGCGACAAGGGGTTTCTAAAAGGGGGGCAAATTTTCCATTATTTTTTCGATAGGACGCACCGTTTTCGAGATATAAGCAAATTTAGAATTATTAGATTTTACACTCGCATGTTCCCGAGAATAACACCAGTACTTCCCGTGTTTCCCAAATAGTCAATCAATAATGCTACATTTTGCCACTAACTATTTGGAGAAACAATTTTATTAATTAAATAAACCTCATTCGTTAACTTGCCAGTATTAATCGCAACCATTAGGTTGTTTTGTTGGAACTTGTTCCATTTGTGTTTCTCGCAACCATTAGGTTGTTTTGTTGGAACTTGTTCCATTTGTGTTTTTCGCAACCATTAGGTTGTTTTGTTGGAACTTGTTCCATTTGTGTCTTTCACACACACACACACACATATTTTAATGTATATTAAAATATGTCTTGTTGTACCATACCCAGTACAGTTGCTCAATGTTTTTTGTCCTATAATTGTAATAATTGTAATTCAAGTTTATTTTAAACTAAATCACCGCCGTTCATATTTGACTAGCCAGCAAGTCGAACAAAGGTCCTTTGACGACGTGTGCTATGTGATTAAAGTAAATGTTCACATGATATTACAACACTGTAATGAATTCTATGAATTCTTTTGTTGATTACAAATTACAATAGCCAGTGCAAAATGCATTTGATTTGACTACGATTAGTTCAATCATTAACCATAACAGATTTTATGACACTAGTTAGTTATAACAGTAGGTAAGATAATAATTTTATTTGTTACTTAACTTCGATTTTACCGTAGTGGAACTTCTGTTAAAACTGGTACATTAACGATATTTTCGCTGGAACATTTTTTTATTTGATCGAATAATATTTTCTCGATATTATTTACATAAGGGGTCGACACGGAGGTAAGCCGTGACTGACTCGAGCAGTGTTGCCACTGAGTTGTGTGCTACATCAATAATGGTAGGTACATCTATTATAACTACTCCCATAAGGGGCTTACAGGACCTAAATGCAAAAAACGCAAGTTTTAGAAACAATAAAAGTATATATATGATCGACTACAGTAAACAAAATCAGAAAAATATATGATATTATTCAGGACATAAATGAAATGAAATGAAATGATTTTTATATGCTAGGTAGATAGTGTGTTGAAAACATAATACAGCTAATTTGATTCGATAGAAAAGAATCATGAAGATACCTCTAAAAACTTTCTTTTTTACCCGACTGCGCGACGCAAAGGATTGGTAATGTGTTCATCAGTCTATGTATGTATGTATGTTTGTATGTTCCTTTGAAGCACTATACAGACCAAACGCCTGGGCCGATTTTTATGATTCACACGTCAATCGATTCCTCTTAGTCCGGCGAGTGTCACTAAAGACATGATGTTAGTGAAAATTCAATATGGCGACTTCTGGACGCCATATTAATTTTTTTTTTTTTTTCAAAACCTATCGAGTGGGGTATCAAAATAAAGGGTTTTAAAAGGTGATTACAAAAATATATACAACATATATACCTACTTAAAAGCAATTCAAAGTGACAAATTGTAAAAAACACCTACTAAGAACTAAATCGTCTGCGAAATCTTTCACATTTGTAAACTAAAAAGCTGGAAATCAAAAAAAGTTATTTAAAAAAATTAAAAACCCCGACTGCGGTAAAAAAATTAAGTTAAAAAAAAAATGAAAAGCTGAAAACAAGCCCATTTTAAATTAAATAAAAGCAGGTGGGACCATTTTTATTATATTTTCAAATTAAAATTTAGCTTTTCAGTTTTTTTTTTAACTTAAGTTTTTTACCGCAGTCGGGTTTTTTTTTTTTACAGTAAAAACCATACTTCTATGCATACAATCAGTATGATTTATTGTCAGATTATTCTACAAGCAACATACTAAAACTCTAGTGTTTTAATTTTTTTGTCCAAACAATAGATTTTTGTAAGTAGATAATTGCTTCATGTTTTGTAATAAATTACCAGTGTTGTGTCATCGCGCTTCTCTTTCTTTAAAAAACCGCGCGACAAAGACCGCGCTTTAGGTCATGTAGTCCCTTTAGAAAAGCGCCAATAATAACAAAAATTCCTTAAATCCGGATGGTCCCACTAAAAATACGTTCTATCCTCCAAACAGATTTCAGTTCCATTTACTTGAACAGTCCGAGTTTATTCGGGTATCTTCGCTGAGAGAAATGTTCTCAAGTTTCAGCATCAGACAGCCAACGAATGCGTCTATAGATCACAGGGTCTGTTTCTGTATGTTGATAAAATACTTGAAACCCTAATAACGAAAGGGTCTGCGCCATAAACCTGTCTTTTGAGATTATAGGTGTTCTTTTGTTCTGTTTTCGCATTTTACTTTCGTCCCGATTATAAAAATAACATAAACATAAGCTATCTCTGAAAAGGGAACCACTTTCAGCACGAAACTCGTAACATAATATTGTCCATGAAATAATAAAGTTATGAAGGTAAAGAAAAATATCATAAAACTTGTGCTGTAACGTTTGCAGCCAATCTCATATTGCACTACGGACCACTGAACCACGTCACATTGCCAAATTAATTTGATACGAAAACTAATTGTCATCTTGTAAGTTCTCAAGAGCTCGTTAAAAGTTTACATCTCAAAAAGATGAATTAAAATCATCTTATTATAACCTAACTCCTAAAGGTACGTTTACACGCTTGCCAAGCCTTGGCAAACTGCAAACAGTCCCAAGCCTCCACAAATCTCGTTTGGCGTTTGAAAGGCGTTTATACCCTTGTGAATGCGTCAGTCTGCAATATACATCCAAGCATGGCGGACACCGAACTTGTGGCGGCTATTGCATTTGGTTTAACGTACTTTTATTTGAAATGTAAGCAAAGTGAAATAAAAAAAAGGAGAGCTCGACGACAGCGAAGATGGTGGATGAAAAAGATTCATCATAATCGTACCAGGTAACTACTATTTTGATTTAACCATTATCTGTTGCAGTTGAGTTATGCCACAATACTTACGATAGATTTTATTTGTTACAGACAATTTATAGAAGAGAAATTTAACGAACTTTTATATGAACCATCTGGAGAGTTTGATAACTTCTGCCGAATGAGCTATTCTGATTTTGAGTTTTTACTGCAAAAAATTTCACCCATGATATCCAAGCATGATACAGACTTCAGAGAAGCTATACCAGCCAAATTTCGTCTTGCCATTACGCTACGCTTTTTGGCATCTGGTGATTCTTACAAAAGCCTTCACTACTTGTTTAAAGTATCTGTCCCTATGATATCAATAATCATTCGTGAAGTTTGCCGAGCTCTTAATGAAATTCTAAAGGATCTAGTTAAGGTAGGAATAAAACAAAACATTATGGTATACATTTATTTAGATTTTAATAGAATCATAGGAAATCTGTTCTATGAATGTATGTTAGCCGACTGCTTTATTGTTTAATTATTTATTAATTTAAATAAGAATTATGTCGACGAATCAAAATCTTCGAAAGCATTCAACATAGCCATGTTTATAATGTTGGTTTCACTTGGGGCTGGGTTGATGATTTGGTCCGATATGATACGAATAGATGACGAGGGTGCTGTTGATGTAGACGGAGCTGGAGCTATTGGAGTTGGTATATGTTTTGCCATGTCTGGCGCTGAATAAGAAGTTTGTGTGTTTGGAGAGGGAAAAAACCTTTGGTTGTTATGAATAGGTTCAGAATAAACACTATTAACTGATGTTGGCCGACTCGGAATGACTTGAGGAGATGGTGTTGAATATGCACCAGCCATTGACGACGGTCGAGAATAATATTGATGGTATGCTTGCCATCCAATATGTATTGTATTGTTGATGTATTGGTGTATGACGCTCATTTGATTTTTGACTGATTCTGTTTATAAACAACCCATCTATGTGGTACATCATAATTTTTCGTTCATCAGTTGACAGTTCACGTAGCTTTATAGCCAATAATTTTGCGTATAGATCGCAATCATCGTCTTTGTGAGCAGGTATATTTTCATTCTGCCTTTGACCCAAAACATTTGTTAATTGTCCAAAAGCCACGGCCATTTGCTTTTCAGCCGTTTCAGAAGCAGGGCGACGACGTTTATTAGTAACAGCTTGTATGGATGGTGGTCTGGATGGTGATGTAGATGGTGGTCTGGATGGTGTGGTAACCGTACTTGTACGGTCTCTTATCAGAGGGTCATCCTCTGATGTTGTGATTGCTGCAAAAACATAATATACTTAAACTTACACTTCATTTACTTTCTTTTTACAGATGCCCACCACAGCAGAAGGATGGCTTAATATAGAAGAAGGATTCAGGACTAAATTTCCACATTGCATAGGTGCATTGGATGGCAAGCATGTAGTCATTGAAAGCCCAACGCATAGTGGAACAGAGTATTTCAATTATAAGAAAACTTTTAGCATTGTCCTTTTGGCTTTAGTGGATAGCAAATACAAATTTGTATTCGCAGACATCGGGAGTCAAGGAAGAATAAGTGACGGCGGCGTCTTTAATAATTGTTTACTATGGAAAAGAATAATTAGAATCGAGATAGATTTTCCACCACCATGTCCACTTCCAGGATCGAATATTAATATTCCATACGTGTTTTTAGCTGACGGTGCTTTTGCGTTGAGTCAACACGTAATGAAACCCTACCCTGGAAACCATGAAGTAGGCTCACCAAAAAGGTTATTTAACCAAAATTTATCTAGATCCCGAGTTGTAGTTGAAAATACGTTTGGAATTTTAACCTCAGTTTTCAGAATATTCAGACGCCCTATCAATTTAGAACCACAAACTGTAACGGAATTTACGATGACTTGTGTATTACTGCATAACTTTTTGAGAACAAGTAAAAGTTCTTCAAATCGATATACTCCTCAGAGTTCGTTTGACGTATATGACAGTAGTGGAAATATGGTTACCCCTGGTTCATGGCGTAGAGATAACGACGAATATAATGCATTGCAAAATTTACCACAAATACCACGAAGATCTCCGGTGAACGCCAGAGAAGTCAGGGAAGAATTTACTTCATATTTTAATAGAATTGGATAAGTTGATAAAAATGTATAAATAAATGTAGGTATAATAACCCACGGTGTTTTTTTTTTATTTAGAATAAATAAATTTATTTACTTACTGTTTCGGTGTTTATCCCTTCATTGCAAGTATATACTGGTAGTAAAAATGACTCCATGATTTCGTAAGCATACCAAGTTGGATTGTATATTTCTTCGGCACCTAAAATAAAAACATCGAAAATTAGAGCGAGATAGTTGCGGAATAATATAAAAGTTGCTTGCAGACTATCAAAATAATTGCCTTGCTAAGCAGACTATCAAAATAATTATAAATGTATCGTAGGAACATACCTGCGCCAGAACGCATAGATTCACGTTTTTTTTTCAAGTGCTTGCGAAAAGTAGTCATCAATATCTCTTTTTTATTTTTTATTTCCTTTACTGGCCTTCCAGTAAGTTCAGCAAGACGAATCCATGCATCTGCTTGTTTCTTCTTATCTTTATGATCTGCATCTTTCGGATTCCAGATGCATGGTTCCTTTCCATTCGACCAGCAACTCATTTTTATTTATTTTTTGTACAATCAAGCAAGCGTGTACTCGCCGCGAGATCACAATGGCTACTAAACGCGGACCAACATGTAAATGCATCGCAAGCGCTTGCCGCAAACGCCCTTTGATCTGCGTAAAAAAACCGACACTCGACTGGATAGGAAGCAAGCAGGCACAAGCCCACGCAAGCCAAGCCAAACGCCCTTTTTACATGCTTGCGATTGTCGCTCCTTGCCAAGGCTTGGCAAGCGTGTAAACGTACCATAAGAGCCATGACAAGGGTCGATGAATTGGATTAAAGGATTTTAATAAGACAAGTGAGGCGGGGGACAAAGTGGCCAGTTAAAGGACAGCAAGAGACATCTAATAAATTACTTCATTTTAGTCTGTCCTTTTCCCATTACTTTTTCCAACAAACTAATGATTGTTTTTATTGGAAACGTTCAGTAGCTTGCTATTTCAAACTGATTAAGAGACGGTTCTACTCGTAGTAGATTTCTGTTGAATATTAGGGACGAGTGGCCGAACAAAGTCATGAATTCTTAGTTTTACGACTGGGAGCACTCTTAAGTTTTGATCAACTGTTGGGACACATGCCTGTTTTCTGAAAGAGAGGCTACAAGTACCAAGCAGGCTCAAAGCGGGTTACAAAAGTTATTTTAGGTAATAATTATTGTAAGCACAAAGTTTGATTCAAACATAAAATAAAACATTGAATGGAAAGATAGCATACCAAAATGAGGAAAAAATAAACTCGACTTCAATCATCATGTTCACTTCAAGCGTATAAAAAGTCAACAACAATATTTTCTCATTCCGCGGCACAGTCGACGACAACCTCGTTACGTTGAATAATTACAGTAATGTGGCACATTTATTTACATCCTTCACACAGTGAGCCGCTCAAGGCAGGAACGGGCAAAATTTTCTCCCGGAATCTAGATTTGTGTCACGTTCCCGTACTTCATCTTCGCATGAAGTTTTGAAGGATATAATTAATATGCATTTCCATTTTATTATAGTTAATTATATTGGCTGCAAAATTATCCCCACTGGTAGTGTACTGCTGAGTAAAGTATATCGATATAGTCCCATTCACTACGTCATGTTCATGTTGTCCATTTACACTTTATCTGGACGGAGAAAGGGTTGGGTTGGGTTATCGTGCCCACGGGAGCCTTTAAGTGACCGCCGCGCCGCAGGTTTGTGGTCCCTGTCGCGCTGCTGCGCGTGCGCGTGCTTTGCAGCGATGCTAAGCAGGCGCCGTATCATGAGTCTAGAACAACACAAACAATTATTAATATTACATTATATTTATATAGCCTTTTTTTTTTGGGAATGGGAAAACATCAAATGACCCCTCCCGCTCTGGGTGGAGCGGAAGGGAGTGTCAGATTCTTACTGACTAAAACCCACCCGTGTAGGATCAGTAGCCCTTTATGTTCCGGGGTAGCGGTAAACCTTTCGGACAATCCCGCTGCCCATATTTATATATATATATATATATATTTAAACATCACTTAATTCTTAGCATAAAACTGAGTTACTTTTAAACGTTTGTCGAGCAGCGCCAAAGTTCCTGTGCAAAGAATGGTGTCTCGACCATGCGGACATCAAACAATCGAATTCGTTCACTTCAACAAAGCCAGAACCAATACATCTTATTTTCGTCTTCTGGTTTTTTATACCTCATTTCACCTTAAGTCTTCTTTCTTCATTTTTATACAACACTAAAAATAATATTCTTGACATTTTCTTAATTTTTCTGGACTCACGAAATCGGACCATAAAGAAACTAACTTAGCCCTGGTTGTGCTTGGTGTCGGGTGAAGACTTGTTGAATTGAAAGCATTAACACTAATTTATTTATCAAACCACGAGCGAGAGAATCGCGGCGATAGTCTCGCCTCGCCATCAAAATTTCCCTTCTGGACTACAATGTTGAATTTGCAAAATGTTGAATTCGCAAAATGTTGAATTCGCAAAATGTTGAATTCTCAAAATGTTGAATCCTAAAATGTTGAATTCGTTTTTTCCAGAAGGAAAATTTCGCCGCAATGATATTGGCGTGTGGAGACACGTTCTAAGAGAGTGTATATAAATACGTACCACGACGATAATATCGCCGCGATTCTCTCGCTCGTGGAGACGGCCCCTTAGTTTGAAGCTAGGCAGATGATAATGATGACTTAGTATAGGACTTAGTATTGGTACTAAGTCATCATTATCATCTGCCTAGCTTTTTCCCAACTACGTTGGGGTCGGCTTCCAGTATAACCGGATGCAACTGAATACCAGTATTTTACATGGAGCGACTGCCTATTAGACCTCCGCAACCCAATTACTGGGCAATACGATACCCCTTGGTAAGACTCCACGAATGCCAGCCGGGACCAACAGCTTAACGTGCTTTCCGAGGCACGGAGGGATCTTGGTATGTACAGCTGGTCACCCATCCACGGACCAACCGCGGCCAGCGTAGCTTAACTTTGGCACTATGTCTATACATATAGTATTATAAATTAAAGTCCACTTGCAAGTCTGCCTGTGTGACCGCGTTGTTCTTCCAAACTACGCAACGGATTTTGATTCGGTGTGATTATAATTCAGATCAGTTTAATAGGTACATTGATGTTGAACATGAATACCTAATAAAGAAATCTAAATTTTTGGAAAGTCGTAAAAACTGTGCGATGTCATGATGATGGGTAGCTCGTTAGCAATAAATTGTAGATTTAACTTTTCTGTATTTTATTTAATACATGAGCTTGAAGCTGCAGCGTTAAATTATTCTCGCATTGAAAACATTTATAAATTTTACTAGCAGCGCCCCGCGGTTTCACCCGCATAAGAGTCGATTCCGTGGGAATATCGGGATAAAAATTAGCCTATGTCCTTCCCCGGGATGCAATCTATCTCTTTGCCAAATTTTATCGAAATCCGTTCAGTGGTTTAGGCATGAAAAGGTAACATACAGACAGACAGACAGACAGAGTTACTTTCGAATTTATAATATTAGTATGGATAGTATGGATAATAGCCTACATAGTAAGGATGTGATTAAAATTAAAGTAATTGTTATAACTGTTCATTGTTTGGCATGACACAAGTCACTCCGCTCTTCAAACACATTCATGAAACCGCAACCTAAATTCAAGATTACATTTATTTTAACTCTGATGTATTCACGTTACAATCATTCAACATTATTTTTGATTGTAGGTACTTTGTGGTGTTTATAAAGCTTTGTTATTACGTTCGTGATTATTTCGTTCGTGTAGGTAATACAAGCACATATCGGTAATAATTTTAATTAAAATCTGTTAGAGTTCTGTAAATTGAATTCATTAATTTTCCACTAGATATCTTAGAATTCATTTGAAACGTTATTTTTGTCGCTGACAATCTATACATATAATAAAATTGTAGAAAAGCGGTGTCTGTACAATGGAAATATATAAAAAAAAAGTAGCAGGGGTTGTTATTACATCGATGCCGAACCCGAAATTGTAATTAAATTGTTTTTTGTCTGTTTGTCTGTATGTTTGTGCACGCTAATATCAGAAACGGCTTATTCGATTTAGATGCGGTTTTCACTAATATATTTAAGTAAGCTTCACTTAACATTTAGTGTTTATTTCATGTCAATCGGTTCATAAATAAAAAACTTATGTCAATTTAAACAACCACGGCGAATTTTTGTTAAAGTATTCTATCAGAGTACGTACACGCCTCGCGCCTGCGCGTCCGTGGCTATATAAAGCGCGCCTGAGTTTGTTTAGGCCAGATAGGAAAAGCCGATCTCATCAAGCTTAAATAATAAAAATAGTCTGATCCAGCCTGTCCCATCTGGCTGCCCTCTCCCAGCGACGCCCTAAGTCGAGGTTCGTACCCCACAGGGGGTGCCCTTAGCGTGTAGTCGCTTAGTATAAGTAGATAATTGCCCCTGGCTGGAGGCTTTTTTTTTCGGGTGGGGAAATCATCAAATGACTCCTCCCGCTGTGAGTGGAGCGGAAGGGAGTGTCAGTTTCTTACTGACTAAAACACACCCATGTTCCTTCCTTAGCCCTTTTTGTTCCGGGGTAGCGGTAACCCTTTCAGACAATCCCGCTGCCCCGGCAGGCTTCGGCCCTGTCGGGCCCCTTCTCTGTTGCTGACATCTCTTTGAGGCGCGCGTGGAACACGTACGCGCCGTCCGGCATGGGCCTGGTCCTGATCGGACGGTGAGCTACCCATTACTCTCCGCCCGCAGGCCCGCGCCTAGGGTGGCCGGGAGTCGTCACGCAGCTCCCGAAGCCCGGAGCGTCTCCCGCGGCGGCTGTGACGGGAGGCTCTCTCCCTAAGCCGTCCCGCCACCTCCTTCGCTAGCATGACTGCTTCGCAGAAGGAGGTGACTGCCTCCCACTCCCTCTCGCCTCGGACCATGGCTTGCACCAGGGCCGGACGCCGCCGGTCGCCGCCGGAGGTCGCCGCCGCTGCCGATCGCCTCTACGAGGACACGGCGGTGCTCCACCCAAGCGGGGCAGAACTCCAGCGTGTGCTCCACCGTGTCCTCTGGGCGATCCTGGCAATGGTGACACCCGGGCGTTTCCTCCCGCCTGATGATGTGCAGGAACCTCCCAAAACTTCCGTGTCCGGTGAGGACCTGCGTCAGGCGGTACGAAATGCCATAGTCAAAAAAAAAAAAACGTGCCACTGCCATAAGGATTCAGTTATTCGTAGCGAACGCACGTATCCTGGAGAGTATAGGCGAATAGTTGCTTTCGGTTATTGCGATTCACTTGAATACTGACTGTTTGCATATTTCATTTATTTGAGGGAGAAAGTATAGTGTGTCTCGTTATTATCAGCCATATTTGAATTAGAGTGGGCTACAGTGGGCTACAGTGGGTTGTGCGTTGGATAATGCGCAATAGAAAAACGGTTTGCAGTTCAAATGAGATTATAATTTCACAAACAATTTAATCACGCTAGCAAATTACACACTAGGTAGGTACACGACACAACCAGATACGGAACGCCGACAGTTTCTGAGCACATGTTGTTCGTACGATGTCCAATGTCCAAGCGAGCTCCACCGTTCTTCTCGCGCTGCCTTCCAGCGTCGACCCCCCACGAACTCAGGCCAGACTCTGTCAACGCCACCAGATGGCGCTAGCGTTCCGATTCCGGTTGTCAAGTCAGCTCCCGTACTAATGACGTTTCCGACACGGTCATCCTGCGATACACACGTCCTCGTGTGTTAATCTGTAAACAAACATCCCCGCAAAGTATCACGTAGCTCGGTCACTCCTGACCAATATGGTACAGGCAAAAACACAATGAAAATTCGAACAACCTAAAAAATTGCAGAGTTCAGAGCATTACTCATTATTTGATTAACAAATCTCAAGATCACAAACTAAATAATCAACTAAGGTGCATGTGTCTCATACTATCAAGTAACCTCCTGTTACTCAACCATTCATTTGCGCATCCCCTCGGATCGCCAAGTCACTCACGGACTTTGTGGTTTCTCACAAAACCCGACACAACACACACACATACACACACACGACTTAATCTCTGCTCTGTTTCATCAACAAGACTTTTACTTGGCTTTCCTCAAATTCGTCAGTAATACTCTGATCCCTTGGCCTGTGCCATGGCATGTGCCTTAGCCTCATGAGCGTACTTGATTCAACCAGATCCATGTAATCAAACTGTAATCAATCATTGCAAAAAACATCAACCACAGCCATGTACCATCGTTATCCACATTACAACCATAATCTTTTTCACTAAGAGCCTTAGGCACCTGGAAACCCACACACGAGTAAACCACTCTAACGCCACGGCGCTCCGGCCGACCAGCAATCCACATTGCTCTCACACATCCAGCGCATGGATCCACATCCATCACCCTGTGACTACACACAACTTTACTACGCCCGTTAGAGAACACCTACTCGCGTGGCTCCCACTACATAGGCTTGCTCATTGCTCATCACCACTGTGCTTCGACTGGTACATGACCTACTGACATCATTCTTAAACTAACGTGAGCGTATTTAAAATTGCATTGTAAATTAGATTGGGCTACACCCAACAATGTAACCATTTTTACTGTTATCTACCAGGGAAGCACTCAGTACCAGAGTCAAAACAAAATGAAAACGGCTCACCAGATTCGGTAGACAATCCACTCGCCGTCACTGCTTCCCTGGCAGAAGTCGTGAAACCTCTTGCACGAAAAGCACCTTCCCTGATCAGCGAGCACTCCCACAGGAGATCCAAAGAATGCAGCGCCGCCCGACACTGCCATCCCGCCCGCACACGCCACCGCGCGCCAACCTGTAACCACAAAAAAACCAACAGCAGTGCATGTTCCACTCGGTCAATTCTGACCACTTACGGCTTCTAACTTTTGAAAACAGAAAGCTTTAATCCTCTTCTCATTGTTTTTACAAAACAATACCTCTAAATTAACTAAACAAACTTTGATTAATCATAGCAAAAACATCCAATGACCAGAGCCATGTAAACAAGCTTTGATTATCTAATCAAAGCGAAAATTATTGTAATTGTATCACTAACATAATTGTAAGTTTAGTTTATTGTTACTAACACTGTACGAGTCTCATGGTTACTCGCAATAAAGAATTTTATTTTTTATTAATTACTTTTAATGAAAATCATTACCAACTCTTTCTCTCAAAGCGACATGTTGAACAACACCCATACTCATTCAAATAATAGAAAGCTCATTAAAATATTGCAGCGCTCATGCTCTGACCTCCATCAGGTCTTCATCATCACTCTTAAGACTTCCATCCAGTCATAAGCATCAAACCAAACGACCTCCATCCGGTCTTCATCATCACACACTTAAGACTTCCATCCAGTCATAAGCATCAAACCAAACGACCTCCATCCGGTCTACATCATCACACACTTAAGACTTCCATCCAGTCATAAGCATCAAACCAAACGACCTCCATCCGGTCTACATCATCACACACTTAAGACTTCCATCCAGTCATAAGCATCAAACCAAACGACCTCCATCCGGTCTACATCATCACACACTTAAGACTTCCATCCAGTCATAAGCATCAAACCAAACGACCTCCATCCGGTCTACATCATCACACACTTAAGACTTCCATCCAGTCATAAGCATCAAACCAAACGACCTCCATCCGGTCTTCAACACGTAACCTCCATCCGGTTACTAACACAACAGGCAACCTCTATCCGGTCACCTCCACATGTAACCTCCATCAGGTTACACACTACTCAAACGAGCCACAAGCCTACGAGCCTTTATCAAAATAAACTTAAACTAGGTCTGTTCAACATGTTACTTTAATTGTCCTATCATAATATTACTTTGCCAGTAAATGTCGGTTAGAAATGTAATAAAATCTCAAGTCTTTGCTCGCTAATTGCAAAACGCTACATATGATTTGTTCTGTGCTGAATACACGCGTTTGACCAATACTAGTCAATGCAACAACGTTATTAACTCGTATGCCACTTAATTTGGCTGCACAACTCACTTTTACTAACGAGCATTCAGCACCAGAATCGTAAACAAAACAATACAGCTCACCTTTATTTTCTAACGTGCCTGAGAGTAGCTGTACGACGCATTGCAAACGTCCACTCGCCACTGCTGCTTGCAGCACGCGGTCCACCTCCACCATCCGCCTGGCTGCCACTGCTCGTGCACCGGGCCGCGGCTCATGACATGTTGCGACATGTCCTGGAGTCCCTCACTGCAGCACACGAAGGGCTTCACGGACGGCTGCAGGCTGCTTGGCTTGTCACTCCATGTCACTGGTAGCTCCACGCCACGTCTTTGACTCCTTTTGTGCGCCTTAATGACGGCCACAACAAGTTGACCTCCTTGCAGTGAATTTTCAGCGAAACAAATCAGCTATCGTACTGTATGCTGTTACGTTTGCACACGACGCGTCCTACCGTGTGTTCTTAATACGAAAACAGGATACGACGGACTCAAACGCCGGTTACAGACACACTTTTTTCTTTTTTTTTTTTAACATGGCGGTAGGGCGCAACTGGCGCATCATTGTGCAAAGGTATTTCTGCATACAGCCTATGCCCAAAACAACATGTACTATGATCGTGCATCCGTATCTGGTTTGTCTGGGTCGAACTTGGACAGATCCACACGATTATTTAATAAGCGCATGCGAACGCTTATTTGCACTTTGTTTATCAAATGGCAACGGTCACTTTAATTTTAAGCGTTCTGATTTTGCGCATGAACCAACACTAATCCCAATTCTGATGAGGGAGAAAGTATAGTGTGTCTCGTTATTATCAGCCATATTTGAATTAGAGTGGGCTACAGTGGGCTACAGTGGGTTGTGTGTTGGATAATGCGCAATAGAAAAACGGTTTGCAGTTCAAATGAGATTATAATTTCACAAACAATTTAATCACGCTAGCAAATTACACACTAGGTAGGTACACGACACAACCAGATACGGAACGCCGACAGTTTCTGAGCACATGTTGTTCGTACGATGTCCAATGTCCAAGCGAGCTCCACCGTTCTTCTCGCGCTGCCTTCCAGCGTCGACCCCCCACGAACTCAGGCCAGACTCTGTCAACGCCACCAGATGGCGCTAGCGTTCCGATTCCGGTTGTCAAGTCAGCTCCCGTACTAATGACGTTTCCGACATATTTATATTTTAGGGTTTGTAGGTTAGGTTCTTTTTCTTAATTTTCTTTAAAATTTTGTAAATAAATATTGTAAGTATTTGGTTAGGCGGTTCTTTACTGGATTTTTGGGTATTTACTTATCTTAATTTTTATTTAGGGTTTGTATATAAATATTATATGTATTTGGTACAGGTTAGGCATTTATTTTCTTGATTTTCTTTATTAATTATAAGTTCATTAGCTCAGGTTAGTAATTAATTTTTGTAGCATTTATTTTGTTTTATAAAGTTAGTACGTTTGGTTTACACGTCTTAACACTTATTACTTAAACTGTGATCATTTTAGACTGTATAATAATCTGTAAGTATTTATAATTATATTGTTTACGATAGTACGTGTTTACTAAATAACTGTGTGTTAAGTAGTAAGTAAGTACTATTTTATAGTAAGAATGTCTCGAAGAAGATCCAACCTCTCCCAATGTAGCAGAAATGCTAAAAGGATGAGATTAGTTCGATCACAGGAATCTGAGGAAGGTCGTGAGGCAAGGCTCTCTGCAACTCGGGAACATCATGCTAGGTTTCGTGCTGCAGAAACTTCGACTCAGCGAGAATCTCGACTGAGTTCAAATCGTTCACGAATGATGACAACTCGAAATAGGGAAAACGGGGAATAACGAAAGGCACGTTTATCTGTCGATCGCGAAGCTCACGCGCTATCGCGTGAGTCTAAGACTTTTGTTGACAGGGAAACCCGCCTGATCTCCCAGAGAGTACGGACAACAAATGCTCGATCCTAGGAGACACAGGACGAACGGGAAATACGTCTCACTGCCGATCGTGAAGCTCATGCACTATCGCGTGAGTCTGAGACTTTCACTGATAGGGAAATTAGTCTGAGTTCTCAGAGGGTTCGGACAGCAAATGCTTGGTCTCAGGAAACACAGGAAGAACGAGAAATACGTCTCACTGCCGATCGTGAAGCTCAAGCACTATCGCGTGAGTCTGAGACTTTCACTGATAGGGAAATTCGCCTGAGTTCTCAGAGGGTTCGGATAGCAAATGCCCGGTCTGTAGACGGTATATGTAATTCAAAATATGCTGCCCGAAAAGTCACTATTCCACGCGGACGAAGTCGCGGGCACAGCTAGTTTATGTAATAAGTTTTAATTATAATTTTAAATCTAACGTAGTATGTATTTATACAATCTTAGACAATAACGTCAAAAGTGACAAAATGCGAACGCTATCTTCCATTAAAGGAGAATTGAGAAATTAAGTAAAAATATAGTAGAGGGATGTGTGAAGGAATAGTAATTTCCTGCCGGAGCCGACTGAGGAGGAGGACAGAGTGCAGAGGAAGGAATGTCGGATGATTTCCCAAACGTAGGATGTCTGTTTTTGTCTTTAGACTGTAAATTCTATATTCGAAATAATATAATTTACAATATAAAGAAACCAGCAAAATGAAATAAGCAAATTTTTATTAATTTAATACTTTACACCAAATTCAGTCGTCATGAAAGTTCAAAATAATCAACCTAAAAAGATTAGATTTCAAATGGAAACTGAAAGTTTTGCTTAAGTTTATACACCTAGATAATTCAAATAATTGTGTTTATCAAGTAGTTATTAGTAATTTGATTTCTATTTGCACTTTAGAAACTAATTTAATGAATAGTGTAATATAATGCCAATTTTTGAATATTTTAATAACATAATCGTACCATTGGTATTTAAATGAGCTCAACAATTTAATAATTCACTTAAATTAAAGTGTACCTGTACAACTTTTCCATTAACCGCTTGTGTGCCGTAATTAGAGATACAATTAAAAGCCATTGTGTCTGGCGTAGATCTACGTTCCGGCAGACTAAGGGTTAATAAACAAGCTCACCACCGAAACGACTAACAGCTTTACTCTATAAAACAAATATATTCATCCGTCCGTATGTAAATTCATCCATTTCCACAGCCTTTTGGCTTTTCCACACACGAAGCAGAAATCCGTTCCGTACTTATCAAATGCAGCTGAAATAGGCTGGGAGCTCACCGAGCCGTACGTAACACAATTAAAAAACATCGACGCGTAAACACGCTCAGGTTGAAGCTAAATCAAATATTGACCGTGGGAATGTCCCGGTGTGTAGCATGCATGCTGGATGGCAAATGGGATATCCACCTTAAGCCTTTTCGATTTTCTAACTTTGTATTGGCCACAAATATTAATTGGTCGTGGTGGTTTTAGTCAAAGAATACGTCGAGCGTGACTGAGATATTAAACTCTATTCATGAGACTAGCTTCTGCCCGCGACTTCGTACGCGGATCCTGTTGCTTATGCCAGCGACAATGGGGTCGTCAAAGTCGAAGATCAGAAACGTCTGATGTCGAATTCTAAGAGCCCGGGGACGGGAAAACAGCGCGATGCGCGAGACGATTCGAGACGTTCCAGATCTTTAATTTTTGTAAGTCTACAGGAAATGCCCATCAGACTAAACAACTTTTGCTAAGACGTCATTCCTATACGACGATTCCTGACGACGCTACTGCAATGGCAATCTTGCCTTGCCTCCTGACCTCTGCGAGAATGCCAGCAGTGACAAATGTTTTCCCTCTTCCACCAGGAGCATCCAAGAAAAACATTTTACCTTGGCCGAGCCCAACGTTTTCAAGGATGGTGTCGAAAATTTGCTTTTGCTCTGAGGTAAACTTAGAGACATGGTCATTGACGACGGTACTCATAGCTCTTGGATCATAATTTATTTCAGAGTTGTACTCCCTGTTTCCCCGTTCTTGTACATCCAGATGTTGTGGAGTCGGCAGCCCATAATCCACCAGAACACTGCCGCCGATCGAAATGACCTTGTCTTGAAGTGAACTAAGGCAACTGTTTAGAACGCGCTCATCAGTTGCCTCAGAATTATCTTCAGTAGTGCGTCTCAGAGCTCTTAGGAAGTCTTTGAAAGAAATAAAAAACCGGCCAAGTACGTGTCGGGCCACGCACAGTGTAGGGTTCCGTAGTAGCCCGTTATCACAATGTAGTACGATTCTGTTGTTCTTTATTCTGATAAGGTAAAAAAAAAACATATTTTAGTTTTCAATGCAAGTCTTTACCCATTATAAACAAGCAACTACTTCATCTTAGTCACTTTAAAGGATTAATGCTAAAGATTTTGTATTTGGTACAAAATTATCCATCACCCAATTTCAACGACTATTACTGCTAAACTAATAAAGTTATCTTAACCGCTATACTTTTCCTTTAAAGTTCATGAAATGCACTTTCATCAAGAATTTTTCCAGATTTTTCAAGCTAGTAGTTTAGCTTTTAGAGGGGGGGGGGACGCCCTACTGAAACAAAAATTTGCACTTTAAACTTTAATATTTCGTAAATGGAGCATTAAATCGAAAAATAATTTTAGCAACCCCTAAGCCATTTTAGAAGACCTATTCAACAATACCCCACACGATGGGGTAGATGATGAAAAAAATATTCATCCCCACTTCACATGTAGGGGAGCTACCCTAAAAAAATATATTTTCCAAAATTTTATTTTACCACTTTGTTGGCGTAACTGATATACGTACTCCTACAAAATTTCAGCTTTCTAGTGCTAACGGTCACAGAGATTAAGCGAGGACGGACAGACAGACAGACGGACGGACAGACAGACATGGCGAAACTATAAGGGTTCCTAGTTGACTACGGAACCCTAAAAAAGAAAGAAAAAGTATTTATTGCGACTCGTACAGGAAGATCACAAACTAAACTAAACACAGTCAAATAAAAATCCAAGTTATATAAAAAAAAGAAAAAGTAACAAAAGGAAAATAAAACAGAAAGTCCTATACGAGGCCAAAAGGCTCCTATCTCAGCATGATGCTGCGACATTTAAAAAATAAATGTCACAGCGCTGGTATTCTGATAGAATCTATAGATCTTTGGACAGAAGATGCCGATATTTCTCCCACAACAGAAGCGGATTTGCAATACCACAGAACACCAACATTACGGCAAACAGATGTCGCAAACGATTGAGACTGTCACTAGTGCTGGCCTCCTCAAGTGCGTTGTCCCAGTGCTGATCACCGTCGAGAAGGTGGCGTGCTGCGCAAGCAGCGCGGTATGTGGGATACTCAATGTCATCGACTGCCCTTAGAAACGCAAATGATGTTGGGCCCCGTACTGTGTGCAGTAACATTCGCAAATAATAGCACTCGCCATTATTTGGGTGCACAGTGTAAACCCGTCCTAATGCGGTGTCCTTAAAAATTCCCGGAAACCCGTCCACGGCGTGTCCGCGTCGACGTCGATTAAATACACCTCTTTGCTTGTCGTACGTGTACTATGATGGCACCTCATCATAAGTGAGTGATCTAGCAAAGTTGTCCCCTTCACAGAGTCTGAAAAAGGCCAACAGAGTGGTTTGGCGCGGATTTTCCAATCTCGCTGCAACGTTATCAGGAACAAAATAAATGCGCTGGCCATTCATGGCCGAGCAAGTGCGTGCGTTGCTCGCGCTGCTCGTCTGTCTCCAAAGACTCTCAAGTGATCGAGATGTGGCAGTGCGAATACGCTGGGAGCTTAAACGCGAGTCTCTCTGCGTGTAAGTCTCCAAAGCGCGAGATGCTGCGTGGCGCTCGTGATTACTTGCTTGGCGTGTATCGCGCTCCTGACTGTTCTCGAGCGACCGAGTAGTCTCAGTGCGGAAAAGCTGAAGACTTAATCTCTGCTCTCTTTCTGTATCCGTTTCGGAAGCGCAAGATAAAGAATGACGCTCTTGGTCATGCGCAAGTCGTATCTCACGCTCCTGACTGCTCTCAAGTGATCTGCTGAGAGTCTTCAGTAGAAGACTCAACCTCTGATCCCTCTGTGTAACCGTTTCGGTTGCGCGAGACAAAGAATGAATGACGATCTCGGTCGATAGCTAAACGCATTTCTCGTTGTTCCACACTTTTCTGAGATCGAGAAGCAGTAGTGCGGACTCGTTTAAATTCTAGTCGTAATTGGCGCTGCGTGCTGCGTGTCGTAGTTTCTGCGGACAAACTTAGTGCATTACGCTAACGGTTAGCACCTAGCCGTTGTTGACGCTCTGCGTCGGTTTCGAGAGATCGAACTAACGTGCGCATCTTAGAAACCCTTCAGTTTCGAGACAGCAGATCAGACGGCAGATCTTTTTCTAAAAGGCATAGCCAAAATTCCTTCTTAATCCGATACTAACGATATTCAAGTCAATGAAAAGTAATCGAATAAGTACGCAATAATTGCTAGTAAGTAGAAAAATAATAATTATTTGCAGGAAAATTAAACACATCAACCAACACAGACAACAAAGGTAACCCCCGTTTGTATAGGATGAAAGCGGCACATCGGCCCCTATAACGTCACTTTTTGGGAACGAAACCATAGCGCGATCTAACTCGACACCAACGCCATCTAGTTAGAAAACGGAAACTACATATTATTTACCCAAATTAATTAAATTATGAATAAAACTAAATTGTCGTTAATTTAACGGACAATTACATTATTTTTGCATTAAAAAAATATGGTAACAGCAGCAAGGAACAAAAGTAAGAATTACATACTTAAATCAATTACCTACAACAAATGTGCTTGGTAAGATATAACTTAGAACCAAAAGTTTGACTTGACTTCATGATAGTGTAGCTTGTTGTACCACCAATCATTACTAAACAGATTGTTTAGATTACTAACAACACCAATATTAATTGATTGAGAGTTTCACACCAATATTAATTGGTGTGTGTCTCCATACAATTAGATAGGACATGTAAATTTCTCAAATTTCATAACAGTATCGTTCCTATGCACATAAAAAATGCAAAAACTAAAAAAAAAGAATTTTACGATTTTTTAAAACAATGTTATGGGATTTGAACTTGCACCATTTAGTGCGGTAAACGGTCGCCTGACCTTACCGCTAAATTCCCCGTTGACATATTGTTGAATAGCTGTTCCCTTGCAATTTATAATATTACTGCCCCACACCTTTATAAAGGTAGCGTGATTATTATGTTCCCAGAGTTAATTTTTTATTATTAACTAAATAAATAACATGTCATGTGCATTCAATTATTTTGTGCACTCAATTACAAATAAAACCCTTTTAAAATCAATATTGCTTACCTCCCATAACATACGGTGTGATAATATGTAGCCTAAAGCCTTCTTTGGTTTACAAAGAACTTTTTTGCTGAATTTCAATTCAATCTATCCAGTAGTTTTGGCGTGAAGCCGTACCATACACACAGACAAACAGACAAAAATTCTAAAAAATCACTTTTTGTCATCAGTTACGTTTTTCTAATAAAAGCCACTTATTCTTTCTCGAAAATTCTCAATGTACAGTTTTTCTTTCGTTACTGTTTTATTATATGTATAGATTATTGAATTAGCTTTATTTTTGTCAGTAATATTTTTAACATGTCCTAGTTGCCCCTGCTTTCACAGCAATGGAACAAAGTCTGTTACAAAGCGTTCATAAAATTTATTTCCTAAGAAAAGATACATATAACAAGAGGGCCGTAAAACACTTACTTTCAGACCAAACGTCACATAATAAATATAAATTTCACAGTAATATTTATTGTAACAACGTGATATGAACAACGGGTGTTACGAATCGTTTTCATCTTTTTATAAATACGCACGAGCCGGATTTTCTTTTGCATAGCTTAAGGAAATATTTATAGGTACCTACAATCGGCTCCGCAGCTTAATACCAGAATCGCTAAATACCAGATTCGCAAATTACCATACTCGCAAAATACCAGATTCACCATAAACCAGATATTCAGCCAAAAAAGATGTATATGTTACGGGCAATTTGATAAGTCCGGGCACTATTAATAATGGCCGGTCTGTATTCATAATGCCCGACTCAATTGGGCAATGTGATTAAAACAGCATAATTAATCACTTTTCCCGGTCATTATACACGGATAAGAAACCATTTTATTATCTACAACCATGTCATATGTGGTCATAGCATCATTTTGGAACAAAATGTTTACTTTATCTTGTAAAATAATTATGGAACATAGGTTGTTCACAGTCAAAAGGTTCCTTGTCCGTGTATGCATCTTATTGGGGCTGACTGGCCAAGATTTTCTTTAATTTTCATAGTCACACAGTGGTTATACAGGGCGAAAAAAAAATCAGCCGTTTCCTACATTTATGTTCGCATAGCTCGTCAAAATGTACTGAACCGCAGATTTTTTTTTGCGATTTCAGGTTCGGCCCCATAGTAAAAGTTGCTCATTTTCATGAGTATAACTAACTCCCCTCAAAGTGTGTCCCTCGTTTAACCTAACGCTCTGTATACTCGGAAACAGTCTGTTGGCAATAGAGTCGAATAGGTAAGACATACAAAACCGACGCGGAACACAATTGTCTAGGTTTAGCTGCTTTTTGTTATGTTATTCGGCTTGGAATATCAGCTTCCGTTTGCTCCCACTTGATCTTACCGCTATTGTTTATTCAACTACCAGCTGAAAATTTTGTTTATCATTAACTTATGCAGGATTTTAAGTTCTTTAACGCCTTCCTTTAATAATAAAATTAAAATAAAATAAATATTTAAGGGGGGCTCCCATACAACAAACATGTTTTTTTCGGCGTTTTTGCCTTGTGGTACGGAACCCTTCGTGTGCGAGTCCGACTCGCACTTGGCCAGTTTTTTTTTCATTTTTATTTACTACTCATTTCTTTCAGTGTATCTATCTAACTAGCCTGTCTTACAACAGCAGAGCAATGGCCTCCCTGTCCCTTTTCCATACAACTATGTCTTTTGCTAGTGCAGGTCAGTCTTTTCGATAGGACTCAAGCTCGCCAAATATAATAGGCATGACGAATGATTTTCAAATCCTCTTCCGTAATGTACGTACACATTTATTATTTACGAAAACACCTATATTTCGGTAATAAACTAAAGTTTAACGAAGTTTGAAGCCATTTTTCTAATATTTTTTCAATAGTTCGCGAAAACAGCTCACAGTGTCATGGCGTCGGATCTGAAGTCACGCCTAGGTAAACATCAAATGTTGTCAGTATACTATCTGTAGTGTACTCTGTGAACCACAGTGATGTTTACATAGGCGTGACGTCATGCGCTGTGATTGGTGTTTCAGTCACCAGCTCGGTGACGATGCCATGCATGCTCACAGCATTTGAGGGCCTTCTGGAAGGTCCCCTTTAGGTTCGATGACTTGGAGGCGACCTCCAGTACTTCCTCCTTGTCCTGGAGCGCCATGCGTTCCAGCTCAGCCAGGGAGTGGTCGGCGTACAGCACTGTGGATGTGCCATAGCCAGCCCTCAACCTGGCGGTCCGCGCCTGCTTCTCCCTGGCAGCGACCTTCTCTTCGAGGTCCTGCTGCAGCTGCTCCCTCCTTGCCAAGCCTAACTGACGCTCAGCGTCCACCAGGCCCACATCGTGCGTGGGAGCCGAAGCAGAAGTCGTAGCCTTTTTTGACTTCGGCTTCTTCCTAGACTTGCCCACCGACTCCGAGGAGCCCTCGGACCCGAGCCTCAGGTAGGCCCGCTTCCGCTGGAGGCGGTCGTTTTCGGCCGCCGACGTATCCATGACGGACTCCTCTGAGTCCGAAAACTCCGCCTGCAGACTGCATAAGCTTGCCGCGGATGGTGCGCGGCCAGCTTCGGCGTGGCCCTTAGAAGGGCCAGTGGATTGGCCCTGAGAAGGGCCACTGAGTTGGCCCTGAGAAGGGCCATTTGCATCCTCGTCCTGGGAGGGACGAGCCGAGTTTAAAAATCGCCCGGAGGCGTCGCGCTTAGGTTTGCTTTTCGGCATACTTGCAGCCGTCCGCTTGATGTTGCTGCAAGTCACAGAGCTCTTTAGCCGCCGGTCTGCCACTCCGTTACGGTGGTCAGACACGGCGTTGCCCGGGGGTTACTGCGTGGAAGTAAGCTCTGTGGGGGAACCCCCTGCCTATCTGACCTCTACAACCTTGGTAAGACTGGTTGTCAGACTTTCGGGCTTCTGACTACCCGTAACGACTGTCAAAGATCCACGAATGACAGCCGGGACCAACGGCTTAGCGTGCTTTCCGAGGCACGGAGGGTCACGGTATGTAAACATGGTCACCCATCCACAGACCAACCGCGGCAAGCGTAGCTTAACCTAATCGATCGACCTGTGCGGCTATTATTATTTAGCCATGGGCCCCTCCGATAATGGTATTAAACATAACTGACTAAATGTGGCTGTACTATAAGAACACGGTACACCTTTACCTAACCCTTGCTACCTTACTTCTCTACTTCCCACCCTTAAAATAGGAGGCGAGCCTATTACATGAGCTGCACACAAATCCGGACTCCGGGCTACTGACAGATTCTGGCTGGCAAATTCGTCATATAAGTGACATTTTGAATTTGATCGCATTTATCAATATCCACATGAATCTTTAGAATTAAATTTAATACTGTAAGCGAGCGTATCGATTTTATATCAAAACCTGTCTTGCTTAGTTAAGCTTTTTATTCAGCGCACGTTTCGTTTACATAACTAAGGAATCTGTCACACTTGTGCGTTGCTATTAATCACGCAAATAATTTAATACAGACTAAGCTGCAGCCTCATGACTACTTTCCTAAAACAATAGTAGTACATCAACTCGGTCGATAGCCAATATAAGCGACGCAAGTACAAATCAAACTTTTATTATCAAACAACAACAACACCCGCAACAATGAAGGGGCCCGTTAGGGCCGAAGCCTGCCGGGGCAGCGGGATTGTCCGAAAGGGTTACCGCTATCCCGGAACATAAAGGGCTTAGGAAGGAACACGGGTGGGTTTTAGTCAGTAAGAGTCTGAGACTCCCTTCTGCTCCGCCCAGAGTGAGAGTGGTCATTTGATGATTTCCCACCCCCAAAAAAAAGCATGTACAGGGTCAAATTAAATTAGTCAGCGAAACTCTGCAGCCGTGATGGATACCATGGTGATCATCAAATCAATTTCTTTTTTGGTTTTATAATTTTTTTGAGCATTTGCCACACCTAATTTAGATTTTCAGACCTGAGTACCTAATTTTTGGTTCTTAGATATAGTACCCACGTTGATTGTGGAACTGTAGACGACGTTAACCCTCCCTAATCATATTACAGCACTTCACAGAAAATGGAATCACGTACCAATTGTGCCTAACTTTGATGAACAAGCCAGTAGTAATTTGATAAATTAGCTAGATGAGGCTTTTATGTGGAACACGAAACATAACCGTTGTTAATTTTGTTAAAAATGTCAACGTAGGCAATTTTCTGTGTTTATGTGCCTCGTCGGATACCACGTGATCAAACAATCTATCTATCTATATAAATAAAACAAAGTCGGGATAGTTACACCATTTTTTAACACAAGAACGGCGGGACCGATTTTTATGATCTTTGATTTGTTGGATTTGTCTCCGCCCCGAATAGCAGAGTAACGATTAAAACATGGCAAAAATTTCCAAAAAAAAATAATATTGAAGGTATTTCAGCTTCTCATAGATTTTGTATGACACGGCATTTTTTATTCTAAGGCAGTACGAAGTTCGCCGGGTAGCTAATTCCTTATACAAGAGGGTTCACCTAAACGGGTTTTCAAATGTCAAAAATATCTGTAAAATGGACGAGTATTTAAATGTTACATTGTTAATAACAAATTTATTACATGTTTTTTCAGGCAATTTCTTGTTAAAAGAAAATATTTATTTTTGCAAAATAACGATAGATTGTTAATGTCGGCAATCCCTTCGATTACGGGAATTAGTTTATAATATAAGAAGCTCAATGTTATCGATTTGTACGTAGTCGAATCAGACGTGCTACGAACCGCTACGCGGTGCTACGATCCGCTACGCCACCGCGTCTTGCTACGGACGGCTACCAGTCGATACGGTCGATAGTCGCTGTACGATACTATAAATACTAAGGGCCAGTTGAATTGATCGTAAACATGTTAATTTGTTATACATTTGCTAACCTAGTTAAGAATTTGTTCCTAATGTTATTTAGTTGCGGAAAATGTAATTACATATGACTTCGTTCCTCACAGAAAAGGCATCTCTCCAATAACAAAAATTCATCGGAGTACATAATATTGACTTATCATACTTATAATACTAATATTATAAAGGCGAAAGTTTGTGAGTGTGTGTGTGTGTTTATATGTTTGTTACTTCTTCACGCTCAAACGGCTAGACCAATTTTGATAAAATTTGGTATGGAGGTAGCTGACACCCTGGACTAACATATAGGCTATTTTTTATCCCGATGTTACCACGGGATCGAAACTTATGCGAGTGAAACCGCGGGACGCAGCTAGTCATACTTAAAGGCAAAAGTTTATGAGTATGTGTGCGTGTTTATATGTTTGTTACTTCTTCACGCTCAAATGGCCGGACCAATTTTTATGAAATTTTGTATGGAGGTAGCTGACACCGTGGATTAACATAAAGGTTACTTTTTATCCCGATATTCTTACAGGATCAATACTTACGAGGGCGAAACCGCGTGGCGCAGCTAGTTTCTCAATATTTTCCAAGTTTCTCGTCGTCAATTTCATTTCCGCAGTCCTTCGGCTTTTTGTACTAATCAACTGAGTTCTGACTAACAATTGGCTGTTATTTCATTAGCTTTCAGTTTCGTTTTCAATGAACACGAACAATAATACAGAGGTATCATTGTTTCTTCAACAGATATTTACAAGTAAATAAAAGTATCAATGTTAGTTAGTTTTGTATGTATTTAACAACTAGCTGCTCCCCGCGGTTTCACCCGCGTAAATGTCAATCCCGTGGGAATATCGGGATAAAAAGTAGCCCAAGCCAAGTGGCACAGGCGAATAAAGGAACACTGGTGAGTTTTAGTCAGTAAAGGCCTGACACGCCCTCCCGCTTCGTCCAGAGAGGGAAAAGTTATTCGATAATTTCCCTACCAAAAAAAAAATGTGTGCACCTTCCGGAATAAATGCTCTATAAGATGGTGAAAACCGCATCAAAGTTGTTGCTTCCTTTATAAAAACAACGTGGTCACACGCAGACACGAAAAGCGACTAGGATCTATATTTATTATTATTTTTATTAAAATACTAGCTGCGCCCCGCGGTTTCACCCGCATAAGTTTCGATCCCGTAAGAATATCGGGATAAAAAGCTTATATGTTAATCCAGGGTATCACATACCTTCATACCAAATTTTATCAAAATTGGTTCAGCCGTTTGAGCGTGAAGAAGTAACAAACATATAAACACACACACACCCACAAACTTTCGTCTTTATAATATTAGTGTGAAGTGTGATAAGAAGATCGTTTTTTAGGGTTCCGTAGTCAACTAGGACCCTTATAGTTTCACCATGTCTGTCTGTCCGTCCGTCTGTCTGTCTGTCCGTCCTCGCTTAATCTCAGTGACCGTTAGCACTAGAAAGCTGAAATTTTGTAGAGTACGTATATCAGTTACGCAGACAGTGTGGTAAAATAAAATTTTGGAAAATATTCTTTTTTAGGGTAGCTTACCCTTACCCTTACCCTTACATGTGAAGTGGGGATGAATATTTTTTTCGTCATCTACCCCATCGTGTGGGGTATCGTTGAATAGATCTTCTAAAATGGCTTAGGGGTTGCTAAAATTATTTTTCGATTTAATGCTCCATTTACGAAATATTAAAGTTTAAAGTGCAATTTTTTTATTTCAGTAGAGCGTCCACCCCCCCCCCCCCCTCTAAAAGCTAAACTACGGGCTTGAAAAATCTGGAAAATTTTTCGATGATAGTGCATTTCAAGAACTTTAAAGGAAAAGTATAGCGGTTAAGATAACTTTATTAGTTTAGCAGTAATAGTCGTTGAACTTGGGTGTTGGATAATTTTGTACCAAATACAAAATCCTTAGCATTAATCCTTTAAAGTGACTAAGATAAAGTAGTTGCTTGTTTATAATGGGTAAATACTTGCATTGAAAACCAAAATATGTTTTTTTTTTACCCATTCAGAATAAAGAACAACAGAATCGTACTACATTGTGATAACGGGCTACTATGGAACCCTACACTGTGCGTGGCCCGACACGCACTTGGCCGGTTTTTTTTGTTTAAACGCACTCTAGAACTACCAGTCTCTAATGAACAGTTTTTTTTTTGCATTTTTTTTTCCTCTTGAGGAAGGTGTTTAACATCACGCTTCGACCCCTCGGACCTAAACAGAAAGAAAAAATGAGAAAAGGAATGCGAAAACTAAAGTAGAAGCGTGGGCGGGCAATGCGATGTGACGCGGTGGGTTATGGAACAAGGGAGTTTTATAAAAATGTGGCTATTATTTTAGTATATCGTGTATTAGTTTGTAATATTTGTAGAAGAAGCACAAGCACTACAAAGATTGAGTTAAAGATCTCCACTCCTCCGATCAGAACTCCACTCTACGTTACCCTCAGTAAATATGAAAGAACACTTATTCAGAAGTTCACAATCTAAACAGTTGTTGTGTCAAGTGTTGAGACGACAGACAAACAGATTGGGGCTCGCGAGCTCTAATCTGAATGTCAAAATAGTACCATCGAGTACACTAGACTAGATAAAAACAGCGATCGAGTCAAAAACGATCATCTACTGAATATGAGAGTGGACTCATAAATCGAGAACAAAAGAAAACAGCGCACTAATTGGGCTATGAGTCAGAGAGGAACGATATTATGCGGTAGTGTTGAGTAGAGTAAGATATTTTTTGGGAAAAGAAATGGGTTTGCTCTTGACTCTAGTCTAGGTCAGAGGTGACAGAGACAAAGTCGACGATGGAGTGAGCTTACCCAGAAGAAGCGTGTTCACTCTTACTTTGAAGAGACCCGGGTTGTATGCGCTCGGAAACAAAGACGCAGGTAAAGAGTTCCGCTCTTTTGCCTATGCGCATTATAAAGGACATTTGAAAAGGCTTAGTGCGAATTGGTGGAATAGCAACTAGGCAGGGATGGTAACTTGCAACAAGCCATGGGGGGGCTTTGTTGTGCATAAGAGCCTTTCGATTAACACTTGGTATAACCGAACTATTACCACGTAAAAGCAATTTTCTAACATCGTTGTGGCGTTCAAGATTATTTTTTTGTCGGTTTTCTCATCTGAAATTCATTTAGTTACGGAAATTAAGCTTCAATTTTGTAAAAGATGAACAAGAGTCTTTTGGGTAATTTATTTTGTAAGCTTATTATGCTAGCATTAGCAGGCCAAGGTTTCGTTGTCCGCAATAAATTATAATTTAACTTCAATTAATTATACTGCAGACCCAAGCTTTTCTGAGACTGTCAGCCTACTACAAGAGACTTATTCAATTAAAATATGTGTAAGGTCAAGAATTTATTTCCGAAGACCACAGAATTGTTCCAGGCCACTTAAAAAGACTGTGTGGCCGGATCAAAATCGGAATAAACACGTAGTTACATAAGTGCTTGAAAAGTTCTTGTTTGAGTATTAACACCGTTCTGACCTATTTACGATTTTCAGGAAATTAGTTTAAATATTTGCTCGATATTCACCACTATATTTACTCTGTAACTGAGACAGACAACTTTAAAGTGTCTATGATATGATAAGATACTTAACGTAAGTACTCATAAAAATATTTTTCTTCGTTTGAATCTTTATTGTTTTAATAATAGGTGAGCTTATTTATTAAGATTCCTCGGAAGTAGGTACCTTGACACTAATTGTAGGAAAATATTGTAGGATAATATTTAATCAATTTAATTAATAATTGTAGGATAATATTTACAATAATCATACAAAGGGCCTATTACACGAAATTTTTCTCTGCAGCAGTTCTTATACAACGTGATATTTTGGGAAATGGTAATTTGGAAGTTTCCCTATAATTTTCAATCACTCGTAATGGTCGGCCGTCTCAACATTAAACTTGTTCGTGCTGATGGCTTTGCTTAAACATTCATAAGATTGTTTACCAAACTTTACTGTAAACGGCTATTAGAGGGGAAAACGAAAAAATTAATTACTTTAACTGCCGTCATAAAGAAAAAGGGCACAACTAACATTTTTTCAAAACTGATTTAAATACATATTTGGAATCAGAAAAAAAGACAGTTTTTTACTCAATTTTGGACAAAAATGTTAGTTGCGCCCTTTTTCTTAATGACGGCAGTATAGGTGTCGTTTGAAAGTTAAAGCGGTTGTTTCGCGGAGTAGACCCATTTCGTTTTGGAATAAATTCAATATTCATGACTCCCGAATATTTAAAATATCTTAACTAGGTATTGTTGGAAGTGTTATGCTGTTCCGCGGGTTATGGGCCATAGCCCATAACCCGCGTCGTTCGGTCGGTCGGTCGTTTTTATGTGACGTCATAAATGACGTCATATAAAAACATGGCGGCTTAAAGCGAATATAGTGTTACCGATTTTTTTTCATATATATTAATATATCGTATTTCGTATCTAATAAAAGACCACAAGGAGTAATTTCTAAAAATACGTTGGTTATATAAGTATAATTATAATCCCAAACTACATTAAAAATGGTTCATAAAAACATATATCACACACAACATATATTTGTTGTATTATCCCAAACCCTAAAAGGTTTGGTTTTCGGATATTTATTTTTCGTTTCGACGAACGGAACAAAATTCTACTTCCAACAATACCCCTTTTGGCTTTGCCGATGTCGGGTAAGTCCCTGTTTATTGGGGTCTTCCTTGTTTCATCGAAAAGAAATTGCCAAATTATCATTTCTCAAACAATTTTCCGCATAATTTATTTGCCAAATCATTACTTAGCAAATAAACTTTTCATAAAAAATTGTAAAAACCTAATAATAATAATCCATTTATTTCAGGCATCGCAGGCCCATAGATAAATACCTTAACCTAAACATACATATTTTAATAAAAACTAACTATTATGCACGAAGTGATGACTATGTCGGCGTCGTGTTGCGCTGCGTGGTGTCGCGTAACCTTCCACGAAAACGTCGGTACGCTACACCTTTCCGCCACAACTCTTCCTTCATGAAGGTTTTCAGGTACTGAGTTGGAACACACATCACAAACGATTTGAAGTTTATGTTGTGGCGCGATTCCAACTTATCTACTCTCAAGGTCCACTGGTGCTTCTGATGTATTCCACGATGTCTTGAGCCACCGTGGAGTGATGCAGACGGATTACGTCCCGCCAGTGCAGTACCACATCGATTACGGCAAGTGGGCTTCCTACGCTTCGAATCCAACGTCACGAAGCCCTCCTTGTCTGCCTGCCCTTTCTTCGGGGCTGGGGCCAAGATGCTGGGAGCCGGTCCAGTGCGGATCCTTGATGCCTCTTCCATAGACTTTGCACTTTTGGCAAAAACTTTCTTCTAATGAAACTTTCTTCTCTTTAATGTTTGGCAAGTGAACAATAACTTGATACAATAACTTGCTTACCAAATAGTACTTTTGCCAATTTTAATTTCAGTTGGTTTAACATATTTTACGCAAAACAAAATAAGCTAAATATTTAGTACCGTCGGCCCTGTTTAATATGATATGAGGTATAGGTATTTGTATTCTCATTCGCTCGCTCTTGCATCCAATGTCAACGAAGCCCCGCTTAGCGGGGCTTCCTATTACTGTGAAAAGGGTTTAAAGTAACCTAACAAAACCGAATCTCGTGGTGCCCTTCGCTAGCTCTTGCATCCTACGTCGCCGACCGCAACCATGCAATGTAATTAAACAAGTAATTATGTAAGTAAAACCATGTAATTCCCAAATAAAATATTTTTATCTATATATTTTTTTCATAACAAATCTACTACATGTTTATTCTCTAAGGAATGTTTGCTGTAATAAAGACCAAATGCCTAAATTACATTATCCTTGACAATATTCTGCCATGTAAAAATTTGACCAAATGAAAATATGCGTAATATTTAGTACCGTCGGCCCTGTTTAATATGATATGAGGTATAGGTATTTGTATTCTCATTCGCTCGCTCTTGCATCCAATGTCAACGAAGCCCCGCTTAGCGGGGCTTCCTATTACTGTGAAAAGGGTTTAAAGTAACCTAACAAAACCGAATCTCGTGGTGCCCTTCGCTAGCTCTTGCATCCTACGTCGCCGACCGCAACCATGCAATGTAATTAAACAAGTAATTATGTAAGTAAAACCATGTAATTCCCAAATAAAATATTTTTATCTATATATTTTTTTCATAACAAATCTACTACATGTTTATTCTCTAAGGAATGTTTGCTGTAATAAAGACCAAATGCCTAAATTACATTATCCTTGACAATATTCTGCCATGTAAAAATTTGACCAAATGAAAATATGCGTACTAAAATCATTCCAAACATTGCATTGATATAAAAAAAGGTTGCTAAAATTTGTTTGGGTAGTGAAATTTTGGCAAAATCTTTTCGGCAAAACGGCAGGATCCCCTGTTTATTGTTACAGCTTTTATTCTTTTCTGTTTCGTTTATTGTCATCTGACACCCATTTATTGCACAACAATACGATGTCCTCGGGCGACCACCATTGCTTTATTTCCTGACACGGAAAGTGAGTCCAGACATAGTTTGTTTTCTGTTAGAAAACGTTATTCCAGGATTATAGCCATCCATTATCCCACCTTATTCCAATAGTAGTAAAGGTGACGATGACCAAACGTAGCTACAACGGAAGATGGAATGTATGTTACTAACAGATTTCTATCACGTCTATCGCTAATTCGACATTTTATTGATAACTGCCGAGACGAATAGTTAAAGCAGCTTTTTATTTATTACCCGACTGCGTCAGAAGGAGGGTTATGTTTTTCGAGTGTATGAATGTATATTTATTTGGCACGCTCTGTAGCCTAAACGGCTTGATCGATTTCAGCTTGAGAGATGCCGTTAGATTCGTCTTAATTGTGAGAGTGACACTGGGTATATCAAAATTGAAAAAAAATAAAATCGCCTATTTTTGGCGCAATATTATGTCTTCAAAATTATTTTTTATTTAACTTTTGATCTGTCTATCCGTTGTCCGATCTGTTGTTCCGGATAATCTCCGAACATAAACGGCTGGACCGATTTTGATAGAATTTGGTATGGGGATACTTTGAACCCTAGCAAAAAACATAAGCTACTTTTATCGATATACCTACCACGCGGGAGAAGCCGCAGATGGAAGCTAGTAACAGAATAAAACTTTGTCATACCAGATCTGGATCTATAATAATAACTATATTATGGTTATCTAGTTACCGAAGATAACCTTCCTTGTTATTATTTTTTTCCCAAAGTAACATTCACTATAATAACTTTGAAGTATATAACGATACATGAACTTTATTTAAAATATGATATCACAAAGTAAATCCTCCATACACATACTAAGAAGATATTTAAATTTATAATTAGAGTGCTAATATTGTTATTTCCAGGTTAACTCCGCTTATTTCCCCATATTTCAGTGGAATTTTCTCGTGTTTATCCAAAATTGCTTTCAGTAATTAGATTTACACCTAACGCTCCTTTCTTAATAAACACGAGTATAAGATTCTCTAATTAAAATTAACGTTTATTTGCTTTAATTAGTAACAACGTATAACAGGCACTTAGCGAAGAATTAAAAGGTGACAACGTAATATTTACAATGTACAAGATGACTTTTGATTCGATTAATACCTACATTTTGGTGCGATGGCATTCGTGATAAAGGGTAATCCTAGTAGGTACGACTGCGAGTGCCAAAGTACTCCTTTGACTCGGATAGCCTTTGACACAAAGTGCACATTGCATAAGACCAAATTTGTTTGTCTTTAAGGAGATTTACTGTACCCCACTCTTCTAGTAATAAAGATTTCAAATTTAAAAAAACAATATATTTACAGAAAATGTTTTGTATTTACCGTTAGCTGTGCTAAAAAGTTGAACAATATCAAAAATTCCGAATGGGTATTCGGAATTTAAATGTAATATTTACTCGACTACGCTTTGATAAAAATGGAGGCTTATAAATATTTTACTGATAAAATATACCTTAGGGACCGCTGGCCAACTTTTCATCCTTTGTGCCGCTAACTTCCTGAAACACAAAGCTGAACCCAAAACTCGTTACTCACACAATAGGCTTTCAACACAATATAAAACGCTACAAAATTATTTGCAATAAACCAACAAATTACAAAACAACAACACAGCTCGCCGACACTACTGTCGGCGAGTAAGTTATGACATTGTAAATTAGTCGGATGTCAACGTTGTCCATTAGACGGAGTGAGGAGATTAGAAGCGAGAGCTTGATGAATTGCTAGCACTTGGCGGAGAAACCATTGATGACTTAAGGTTGGGATTACTTTATGAGTCTCTCCATAAAGTAATCCCAACCTTAAGTCATCAATAAAATCAACTTCAAAGGAACAAATAAAATCAACTGTCTCCATTGGAGACAGCTGATTTTATTTGTTCTTTTCGTCGAACTCAAGTCGAAAAATACACATAAACATTTGTGTAGGTGTGCGTAAACAAATGTTTATTCAAAAAAAAATTTTCACAAAAAAAAAACAACCGACTTCCAAAAAAAAACACTACAAATTGAAAAATAACTTTAATTTCGGAAGTCGGTGTCTTTGGTTCCTCATTTTCGTTTATTGACACCGACTTCCGAAATTAAAGTTATTTTTCAATTTGTAGTGTTTTTTTTTGGAAGTCGGTTGTTTTTTTTTTGTGAAAATTTTTTTTTGAATAAACATTTGTTTACGCACACCTACACAAATGTTTATGGAAGTCGGTTGTTTTTTTTTGTAAAAATGTTTTTATTTTTCACTTTTTAGTGGGTCAGTTTGTAATTTATCTAAGTTACAATAGCCTAATGCCAACTGTTCATCACCTTTTACAAAATATTGCTTTTCCCGATGCTGGGACGTTAATTGTTGAGGAGTTCTCCCGGTAAGAACCAGGAGAACTCCTCAACAATCACTCATCATACGCATTGTGACGAGCATAAATTGCTTAGCAACTATATTAAAGTAATTGAATCGCAACCCGTGAAATATTTGTCATTGAGTTGTTCCGGTGGCCATCTGTGGTCTTCATTATCAGCTCCACTTTACCAAATGATGATTTCCGAGAGCAAATGCTCAAGTTACTTTAAAAAATACCCAAATCGCTATAGTTTTGCCTATAAAACTTGAGGGTTTCCCTCGATTTCCATGGGATCCTCTCATGAGATTCCAACTTGATGATAATGAGACCACCTCGAGAGTATACCCTTTCAAATAAAAAAAGAACTTCTGGAATCGGTCCAGCCGTCTTCGAGTAATCGGTGAACATACATAAGGCAGCTACTGTAAACTGTTGAGTAGTTCCCTTAACTGTCCTTCGTCTTCATCATCAGACCCTTAATGACAGTCACAACCTATCTAGGTGTAATGTTCACATCAATACAAATTAATCAAGCCCAAACACAAGGTAACTGCTGTAAATCGTTGAGGGTTGTTTTAATGCACTACAATTTAATGAGGGCCTGGAGTCGATCTGATGATGGAGCCGAAAGACAGTCGAGGGGACTCCTCAACGATTTACAGCAGTTACCTTGTGTTTGGGCTTGATTAATTTGTATTGATATGAACTTTACACCTAGGTGGGTTGTGACTGTCATTAGGGGTCTGATGATGAAGACAAAGGACAGTTAAGGGAACTCCTCAATAGTTTACAGTAGCTATCTTATGTATGTTCACCGATTACTGGAAGACGGCTGGGCCGATTCCAAAATTTATTTGTTTATTTGAAAGGGTATACTCTTGAGGTGGTCCCATTATCATCAAGTTGGAATCTGATGAGAGGTTCTCATGGAAATCGAGGGAAACCCAGAAATTTTATAGGCAAAATTATAGCGATTTGGGTATTTTTTAAAGTAACTTGAGCATTTGATCTCTGAAATCATCATTTGGTAAAGTGGAGCTGATGATGAAGACCACAGATGGCCATCGGAACTACTCAATGACAAATATTTCACGGGTTGTGATGCGATTCGATTACTTTAATAATATGGTTGCTAAGCAATTTATGCTCGTCACAATGCGTATGGTGAGTGATTGTTGAGGAGTTCTCCTGGTTCTTACCGGGAGAACTCCTCAACAATTAACGTCCCAGCATCCATCAAGAAAAGCAATATTTTGTAAAAGGTGATGAACAGTTGGCATTAGGCTATTGTAACTTAGATAAATTACAAATTCACCCACTAAAAAGTGAAAAATAAAAACATTTTTACAAAAAAAAACAACCGACTTCCAAAAAAAAACACTACAAATTGAGAAATAACTTTAATTTTGGAAGTCGGTGTCGATAAACGAAAATGCGTAACCAAAGACACCGACTTCCGAAATTAAAGTTATTTTTCAATTTGTAGTGTTTTTTTTTGGAAGTCGGTTGTTTCTTTTTTTGTAAAAATGTTTTCTCATGAACGCGTAGAGGTATTAAATTGAAATTCATATCAAAAACTCAAGTATATTATCATATAGAAGTTTGATTTTATTACAGCTTAAAGGTATCCCTTTAAGCTGTAATAAAATCAAACTTCTATGTCAACGAAATAAAAAGAAACAGCAATTTAAGCCGCATATTTTCAAACTCACAACTACTCGCAAGGGAATCAAAACCTAAAGGGTACTTCCAGTCGACCTAGAATCTTGAAATTTGGCATGAAGCAATGTTTTATAGCACTTATAAAGGAAACATTGCGAAAACCTTAAGAAGTATTATCTCGAATGAACACTAAAGGGTACTCTGTTAAAGCACTTGATGTGGTTTCTGGAGCACCAAATCCGCAAGCTGCTAGAAAGCCTTGCAATCTGTAAATGCAACAATGCTAATGCTAATGCAAGCTACAATGCAGACCTACGGTCTTCCTAAGAACTTGTTTTTACGAGTAGGTGCACGTTATAAGGTAACTGTGAGTATTGACACTACGAATGGCTTTGTGAATGGTACTACTGGAACATTGAAGGCTAGATTATGGTCGACACAAGTAGACAAGTGGAAAGCGGCCTTTACGTATTTGGGTTATGTTCGATAAAAGTACAGAGAGAAGAACATGTCAAGTGACTTCTCGGAAACATCGTCAATATCTCAATTCGTATTGGACGCCATTAGATGCTGTCACTTATACTGTAAAAAATCTTCAAATCTGGTAGTGCAGCGTACTCAGTTTCCAACAGTACCAGCTGAAGGTATGACAATTCACAAGTGGCAAGGTGCAACCTTAGAAAAAGTTGTGGTTCATATTTCTAAAAATGTAAAAGATCGATGTTGTATGTAGCTTGTTCTAGATCAACGTTATCGTCTGGACTATTTTTAGTCGTGAATTCAGGTATATTTATACCTCCCTCTGAAATATTAGAATCGAGTGCTGTAAGTATAGAAAAGAAAAGACTAGAGCAAAATAAATTGGTACCATATTTTAAATGTTTGCAAACACCTGAAGATAATGCAGTTCAAATTGTATTTCATATCGTGCAATTATTGCGCAAACATTTTTCAGACGTCAACATAGATCCTATTATTCATTCCTCCCATGCAGCATTGTTTGTTGAAACCTGGGGGTGTCGTAGAAACACTTTTGAACTTGATGGGTTTTATGAGGTGTGCAGAGTAGATGGTCCAGCTATATCTAATGCAAATCCAGGTTGGGGATCTGTCGCGTATGTATGTCGCAATCTTAAGGATGCCGTGACAGATGGATCATGTAAAAAATATTATTTAAATAACCCAAGCGCTGCAAACGGCCATTATGATTGCATTTTGAAATGTTTAATGTCAAAGTGATAACTGTTTGTAGGTCACCACAATGTCCAATTAATGTTGCAATAGAACGCATAAATACAACAATATACAGCAGCAACCTCAATAGGTATACTTCATGTTCTCGTCCGATTGTTGTGGGAGACTTCAATATCGATTTTAGAATGAATCCTCAAGGAATTTCCACATATTTTTCATCCATAAACATGTTTCCGTTAATAAACACTAGCACTACATGAAGTAGTACAACTATAGATGACGTTTTTTTCGAACTTCATTGTTCAATGTGGTACTATTCATAACTTTTTCAGTCACCATTTACAGATCTGGTTCAAATTTAATACTTAATGAGTATTTTTGTACCAGATTTCTAAATAGTGACTAAAAACTTTGTAAATAAATAACTTTGATAAAAAAAACTTGCCATCATTCATCAGCAGACTTTTACAAGGCTGCTGCAAGGCTAGTGTAGGTATTTCAGTAATACTATAAAATAAATGATAAGTGTTTTTATAAAATAAAGGATTACTGAAACGATAAAGAGACCTTTGTCTTTAATTTATGCTCCTCCAGCTTTCCATATTGTAATGTTATGGATTTCATTTTGCAATAAAAATACCATAAATATGACTTGATTGTCGTGATGGGTGAACCATTACTTATATACCTACAGGTTTGTACGGAACCCTCGGTGCGCGAGTCCGACTCGCACTTGATAGTTTTTTTTTTAAATTTGGCACACAAAAGAAAGAATATCTACGAACAAAACAAATATCGCAATCAATGAAACATGAAACCGTTTAGTGGTTTTAAGGCATCCCTTTGAATTTGATACAGTACAGAAATAATTGCCTTTATTACCTATAGGACGAATATTATTGTTACGAAAGCAACATTTACCAACATTTAGAGACGTAGCTGCAGAGGCAGTAGGTACTCGAATAAATATATTCTGCTTATAACTTTGAACTTTGACTGTCATTCGTGGATCTACGACAGTTGTTACGGGTCGTCAGTAGCCCGAAAGTCTGACAACCAGTCTTACCAAGGCAGTCGCTCCATGTAAAATACTGATGGTCAGCATCCAGTTATACTGGAAGCCGACCCCAACATAGTTGGGAAAAGGCTAGGCTGATAATGATGGTAATGATATAACTTTGAACATAATTCCGTCCATATCTAAGTATTTATGTTACTTACCTTAAACTAACAATAGCGATTGGATTTCATACTAATGTTGAATTTAATATTAACACCACACGTAAGATTCCCTCTTCACACACATCTCTCTACATCACAAGACTTACACACGAGTGAGCTGATAATACAATTTCCTTGCAATATGCGAGAGACACCGACGATGTGTGACGTCACATAACAATATACTGAATTGCTGTATTTGCAAGTGTTAACTACTTGGTGGAGTAGGTTAGTGCTGCACAAGTTTGAGTATACGTCATCGACGTTCGTCGGAAGCATGCTGTCAACTTGTTGAAGCATTTTGAATACTACAAAATAGTATGTTTGTTTTGTAAACAAGTGCATCATATTATTTCAAGAGTCTTTTAAACTCAAAGCAAAATCATCCTACCACATATCTTTGCCCATAAATTCAGTTTGAGTTTTCTGAAATAACGAGATGGAGCATTTTTCTTTTAAAATCTTCAATGGTTCTAACAATTTAAGAAAAGGAAGGTGTATGGGAAAATAAGTGTCTCGCTTCATAGAGTTGTTGATCGCTCCGAGGCGAAGATTCACATCTGCATTTAATTGCACTCCTTAGCAGTGAATAACTTAGTAGTGATATTCAACTTTGTACAAAAATTTATTTCTTACTACAGCACATTAAAGCGGTTTCATTAAGACTTACATATATACAGTAAGAAGAAATACTTGTAAAACAGTAAAAGACAAAACAGTAACAGTCACAAACGATTATCCACTGAATATGAGAGTGGACTTATAAATCGAGGACAAAAGAAAACAGCGCACTAATTGGGCTATGAGTCAGAGGGACGATATTATGCGGCAGTGTTGAGCAGAGGAAGAGATAACAAGCCATGAGGAGGATTTGTTGTGCGTGAGAGCCTTTCGATTAACACTTGGTTTAACCGAACTATTACCATGTAAAAGCCATTTTCTTACATCGTTCTGGCCGTTCAAAATTATTTTTTTGTCGGGTTTCTCATCTGAAATTCATTTAGTTACGGAAATTAAGCTTCCATTTTGTAAAAGATGAACAAGAGTATTTTGGGTAATTTATTTTGTAAGCTTATTATGCTAGCATTATCAGGCCAAGATTTCGTTGCCCGCAATAAATTATAATTTAACTTCAATTAACAAGCTTTTCTGAGACTGTCAGCTTATTGCTACCGGAGACTTATTGTATTACAATAAGTGTAAGGTCAATATTTTTTTTCAGAAGACCACAGAATTGTTCCTGGCCACAAAAGACTGTGTGGCCGGATCAAAATCGGAATAAACACGTAGTTACATAAATACTTAAAAAGTTCTTGTTTAAGTATTAACACCGTTCTGACCTATTTACGATTTTCAATAATATAGTATATGTATTTGCTCAATATTCACCACTAAAATTATTAACTCTGTAACTGAGACAGAAAACTTTAAAGTCTCTATGATTTGATTAGATACTTTACCCAAGTACCCACACTAATATTTTTCTTCATTTGAATCTTTATTCTTTTAATAATAGGTGAGCTTATTTATTAAGATTCTTCGGAAGTAGGTACCTTGAAATTAATTGTAGGAAAATATTGACAATAATCATAAAAGGAGATTATCTCATGAAATTTTTGCTCTGCAGCAGTTCTTATACAACGTGATATTTTAGGAAATGGTAATTTGAAAGTTTCCCTATAATTTTCAATTACTTCTATAGGTCGGCCGTCTAAACTTTTCGTAAAAAGTAGTGTTACAGCCAAATTAGACCGATTTTGAATATTCCACAGAAACTGATATTTTCAGTTATCTTTTTTTAAATAAGATATTTCGAAAATGTTCGTATATACCTTTTTAGACCTTTGTATCCTGCTTATGAGTATGAAGTTTCATTAAATTCGGTTCATTCATTTCAAAAAACAAGGGCTTGAAAGTTTGTATGAAATGTCGCACGTCGTAAAGGCTTTTAAGTTGATTTCAGAGTGACTAGCACTTTAGTTAAAAAGTTATAAAAATGTTTTAAGTTGTAGCGTAAACTGAACATTATTGTGTAGGATGTGACCTCTCAAGCTCCGCTAATGAGACACAATTGATTTTCTATTTTATCGTATTATATAGGATACGCGCGGAGCTTTTCCATAAACTCATATTTGTTTACATTTTTGGCAAATACATCGCGAATGCAGATTAGATTAATTGCGGTTCTACTCTGACGTTAACATTTATGAGCACCACACATTCCTATTAATGTGCACTACATACATTTACTTGTGCTACTATCTCATACAGAACATCTACATATTCAAATTATAACTAAACCTTACTGCTGACCGTCCTCTTGTACAATATGTTTGTTGTTTCTTGAGGTAACTGAGACACTACTAAGAGCCTGAGCACGCAAGGTTAGCTCCCACCACAATGTTTATAACTTCACAGTATTGGGTATCCACAAGAATTACCAACATAATTATGTTTAGTGTTAATGCATTTTTTTTATTTCATTCTCCAAGAGAAGTAGCAGCAGACTGCGAAACACAGGAAGTATTTTCTTTTCAGAGACGTTATATAACGTCTATGAAAAGAAAATATTATGTGTATGAACAATATTAAAAAACCTATAAGCTGTCATGGCCTCACCAATCTATTTAAAAAGCCTTAGTACTAAATTAATTAGATTTAATCATTGAAAATAATTTCATTCATAATTGTAAACAATAAATAATGATCCTATGTTGTGGTAAAACATGTAATTAAGGCCACCCCGCTTGTTAGTAGGTGTACAAACAGTGATTAAGTAATTAATTAAATAACAACATTATATTCTATATGGAGTACTATTCATAATTAAAATTAATATGGTTCTTCGTCGAAGGCTATCACAGTGATTCATTAATTAATCCTTCAGTCACGCTGTAATAACAACGTGAATATTGGAACCACTGGGCTTTCATGTTAATTAGGTAAAGCCTTCCTTGTTAATCCGCGTATAATATTCAGTAATATTGGTACAAGTGTTGAGCCACGTAAAATCACGTGGTTACACGGTAATGCTGAAACATCTTGAAACCAGTGAAGTCAAAACCACTAACCGTACCCGTCGCAACTAACTGCCTGCCAATTCCGCAACCGTTCTCCCCTGGCTGATACAATGTAATGAACCTCACAGTCGCGCGCCACACTTACATCGGCGACACATGCAGCTGGTATTACAAGTCTCTACAGACATTAGTATGCAGCGTTAATTATGGTGTATTATTAGATTAATTTAGATCTTGACGAGACTGTTCAACTGGTGAGCAATTAAATCTTAAGCAATTTTGTTTGAGAGTCGCGTTGAGGGCTCTTGATGCACAAGACCGAAATAAATTGCGTCGCATGATTGGGAAGCCGACCCCGCGTAACGGGGAAAGGCGAGGCCAAAGAAGATGAAAGAAGAAACTAGAATTGAAGCTTGGAGTGCTTACAGACGATTTTTCAGCGGCACTGCCAGTAAAAAAGATTTACTTTTTGATACTAACTGAATATTTAGCAGGTTGCCGAATTTTCTTTAGATTCCGAATTTAACTGAAGAAATTTTGGTTACAAAGTTTTATCAATCAATCAATCAATCAATCATGTTTATTGTGGATCATAGGTACAGAAGTAGATACAGGTGTTAAGAATTACAGTGATGTTGATCAGCTATGTCCCGCCTTTTGGGCATACAATACAAATTATTCAATATTAACATTGTGTCATATTATTATAAAGAAATTTTAATTACTATTTTAATAAATTAACAAAGAAAATAAAAAAATAACATTACTATTAAAATAAAATAAAATAATTTACAATCTAATATTACAACAAAAGAAAAAAATAAACACAAAATATAGGTCAGCTATAGATCTTAAAATTAATAGAAAGCAGCACTGACTGCACCATGGTCTCGGTCAAAATATAATTTAAAGGGACTTGTCTGACATAAAGTCTTTTAAACAGTAATAGCATTTATCGACTAACAGGTCATGAAGTTTCTTTTTAAATAATTTAATTTTTGAGATGCTTCTAATATGTTTTGGAATTTTATTAAATATTGTTGGAGCAACCCACAATACACTTTGCTGCAGAAAACTTGTCTTGCTTGTGATTGTGCACAACTTATCCCGATGGCGTATTCGGCTACGGTATTCAAATAAGTGAATATTGCTATTTATAAGCGACTTGTACGTGCTCTTGAATTTTGGTTGTACCCTAACATCCCACTAATATATTATGTTCTGCCCAAATGCCTTCACCCATAGCCATATCATAAAGTGCGATAAAATATCCTTATATTTTTTAAAGTGGTATTTGTGCTGTTTTCTCAAAACGAAGTGCTATTCCTTTTATGCGACGTAAAAAAAATCAGCAAAGTAACTCTACTGACGGATGCTCATTGTGGCACATCCCGTAGAGTGACGTCATCCACCACACTCACTAACTTCACGTATATTTTTGTTCATGTGGTCCTAAGAACGCAATATAAGTAATCGGATTGTCTTCCTTGTTGAAGCCTTCCCACCTTCCTTTCGTAGCAGAAAATAAAATATTTTTCATAATACAGAAGAGTAGGAGGATTTCTATGGCGTTTATAAATATATTCCGAGGGGTTTTTCACACATATCCAGGTGCATAAAGACGACCGTTTGTTGACGAGTTGAGTCACGTGGACGCGATCCGAACTTTGTTTTATTGAAACTCTTCTTGGTTTCAGAGTATATAGGATATTGAGGCATAACGTTAGTAGCATACAAAACAACTTTATAAAATGGTTTGTGTAACAATAATTAACAATTTTCTTTGTCAAAAGCCTTTGATTGTAGACATGAGACAAGACGTTCAAGAAGTCGTGATAAATGAAAGATCTTTTTACTGGACGGATGGTGGAGTCATCTGCTATAGTACCATTGGCATTGTGTATTAAAATACATAATATATACGCAAAAGCTTGCATTCTGAAATCTCATTTCGCATATTTATTGTATGGAAATCTATTGAACTGTAAACATCTCGAGCAAAACTCTCTAGAGATGCCCTCAGATGGAAGTAGAATGGATCACTTTATATCTCAAGGGATGCTGTCTGATGTGAACACAGAGAAAAGGTGATTTGGTCAACTGTAATGTTATGTAGGTATGAACAATAGAATGAGTGTAATGTTGTTCAAACAATATGTGAAAGAGAGATAGAGTTTTTTATGTTATATTTTTGTCGAAATCAGGCGTTAAAATTAAAAATTACTTAGACTGAGACTGTTACTAAACAATTTCATCATGCCCAACTACCATCTATAAAATACTACGACAAACGTCAAACAATACAATGTATTGTGTCGGCTAAACTTCTGACAGTAAGCCGGTCGGAATCGATTGTACTGAAAGACACAGATATTTGAAAGACATCATACAGAATCTTTTGTTCATTGAATCTCTATTGAATTACAAGCTGCTTAAAGCCACATTTCTAAAATCGTTTGAAATTTGTGTCATTCACAAAGAAAAGGCATTTTTGTTGGGTATACGATATGATGATAATTTTTTTTTGTCCTAATCGAAGAACAAAAAGTGATATTGTGATACTAATTACTGGCTATAACCAAAGCTTAAAGGATCAAATCGACAACAGAATGTTTCCGTAACATCTTATTGATTCAATTTGCTCATCATCATCGTAATTTATGTTCAAGAAGGAATCCGAAGACAATCGTATATTTTACGATATTGAGTTATTTGATGTTAGTGTAACAACGTAATCAAAATTTTTATAGAATAAACCATGTTTCACAATCACTATATTGAATGAATACGACTTTTGACGGTAGTATCATTGATAGTAGTGTCATACCATCAAAGGTGATCGTTTTCAGCAAATTTTGCCAAAATTATTAATGACTAAGGAATTCAAGTTTCATTTCAGAAATACAATACATTTACTAAAGACTGCATGTGATTTCCTTTCATCTTCCCCACAGAATTGAAAACCTCACCACGAAGCACTATCAGTAAGTTCTGTGTTTGTACGTTTCTACCTTCGTGAACTCGACCATTGAGTTAACAAACGTACGTCAGACCCTCGAGACTGACCTGTTAGCAGTCGTGTGTAGTGAGAGACGATGAGGAAACAAAGCTTTTGTAATCACACTGCAGAACAAAAACGGATTTATTCACGCAACAATCAACTTGATTTGTTTTCTAATACCTTTACCTTCTCTTCGCTTTTTTCTCGCTTGATAATTTTCGAGTGACAAGTCTTTCCCAAATACAGTACCTATATACAATGATTGTACTTACGATGTACGGTTTTTCAGAGATCTCTACGATATTCTTCTTTGTAGAATTCATTCTGATTCTTTTGACAGCTGTCATTTCCAGTTCACTTGTAAAATTCACAATATTCACGTTAGAATTTCAATAAATGAAAATGAAAAAATTCGAAGTCTTTATTTCTATCTGTATTTTCTTTTAGTCATAAATACCTATAGTTAAGTACTTTTCACCAGCTCTTCTTTTCTTTATAAAAACAATCATTCACTTAAATAAACTTCTGTTGAGTAAATAAACTTCTGTTGAGTTACCCGACTGCGCGACGCAAAGGAGTTGTTTATATGTTCCTTTGAAGCACTATACAGACCAAACGCCTGGGCCGATTTTTATGATTCACACGTTAGTCGATTCCTCTTAGTCCGTCGAGTGTCACTAAGGACATGACGTTAGTGAAAATTCAATATGGCGACTACTGGACGCCATATTAATTTTTTTTTATTTTTCAAAACCTATCGAGTGGGGTATCAAAATAAAGGGTTTTAAAAGGTGATTACAAAAATATATACAATATATATACTTAAAAGCAATTCGAAGTGACAAATTGCAAAAAAACACCTACCAAGAACTAAATCGTCTGCGAAATCTTTCAAAGGAAATTGCCCATAACCAGTACCGCTTTAAAGCAATAGAGTATGGCCATAAAAATATACTTATAAATAATAAAATATTTTTTTATCTTTTCTGAGTTCAGTTGATTGAAATCGTATGTGAGGTTAATATTTTGTATTTAATTAGTTATTAATTCGATTTTATTGCATATTTTTTTAAATGGAGTATTTTTGTAAAAGCAGTGTTGCCAATTTTAAGAACCTCCCCATAATCGGTCTTAACGCTTAGTATAAAGACAGACGCTGAGTTTTAAAAATAATTTCAACTATGACATTCTTCCTGGGTCATTGATTTCGTTTTAGTCATGATCTGGCAGTTGGAGTACCTAATTTATACGGCCTACCCAAATGTCCTTTTGGTATTGTTCGTCGAATCGTTGAGCTCCTTAAGTTCCGCGTTGAGCTGCACGTTTACTGACAAATGGGAGCACTGACTGGACAGGTCCACTCAATCTGTGTGGTTCTTTTCTCAAAAGAACATTTCAGACACCTTTACACATGGTCTGCACATGATCTGACCAAGATTATGTCTGGGCTTTAAAAGAGATTGTGACTCTGAGTTTGTTTCGGCCTTTCTTCTCAGAGTAGTCAGATAGGAAACGCCCTTCTCATCTAGTTTAAAAAAATATGTTTGACGTATATTATATATTTTTAAGATCTTTAAAATAATATTAAATTAAATCATTTATTTCAGACTAATTATTTGTCCATACTTGTTAGTGTAGTTACATTACTTTACTAATTAAAACTATTTCTATTATTGACAAATCACATGGTCAGGGTGATTAAGATTAACTGTTGGTAACACTATCACGGGCAATGTGAAAGGTGAACTGCCAAATGTGTCAAAAGTGTCACTCACTGTCAATAATTATTTGTCAAACAAAGCATCTCATGTCGGTCGACCTGCCGACCAGCACTTCGCAGCGAACATTGTTATTACTTGTTTATTGATAGTTGTTGAGTTTGTTGTGCTAAAAAATAACTTATCATTACGTTAACATCGTGTCCAGTTGAGTCTTCAGATTTCTGCACGGTCAAGAATTCTTATAGAGACCATTGTACTGTTTCTGTGCTGTGGATTGTGTAGAACGTTTTTACGACTACGGCCTGTGTTTTCAGTGCAGTAAATCACCAACGATTTCGTTAAAAATGTCACGCTGTGGGAGCTGTGTCTACCCCGTCATCAAGTCGGAGAGGCAACGGATATAATGGAAGTCTTTCAGCACATTTGTATTTTGTTGTTTACAGCTAATACTAGAAGCTGTTTAACTAAGTTCAAAATATACATTTAAATGCATCATGATGAGAAAAGTGGGGAAGTGTGTTGTACCACTCACTTGCGAACGATCACAATACAGACTGAAGCTGTGGCGACACAGTGCTTCCTCACCCAAACCATTCGTTCCACCGGCTGAAGAGCTCCTACCAGGACATGCGTTACCTTGGGTAACCTTCGGACCACGGTTGGCCGAAGTAAGGACAACCTGTTCAGGTGGAGATTCATAGACGACACCGCCTTGGAGTGTAAATGTTGTGCTGTTCCACAAACGGTGGGACACTTAATATCGTGTCCCGTCTGCTGCACTTTACTGGAACTGAAGGACGCTGGTGATGGCGGCAAACAAGTAGCTGAATTCTGGGTCGAGTCCATTTAGATTGCTATCGACACGCTAAGAGGAAGATGATGAGATGAGAATTAAGAACCACCAGTTATACTTTTCTTAGTTTGATTTGATTTTGTTTGTGACTTTTGCCTGTCTGTGACAATATGTGTATTTTCTATTAAACTAATACAATATGTATATTTTCTATTAAACTAATGCTAAGATCAATTTCTTTACTGAATATGATATATCTATTGTATTTATTTTTAGATGTTAGTCGTATTATTGGGAGCATGTGAGTAGGAACGAAATATGCGGAATTGAACTAGCAAACCACATTGAGGTTGACTTGCCGATGGTACTGGGAACGGACACGTATTTAGTAAGGGGAAGAATTAAGTCACGACATGTCAGCAGAAAGGTTACGCTTACATTTTTATTAATAAGTAACTCAGTACCTAGGTGATATTAATAGCTATTATTGCAATTGTTTGGTGGGTAATCAGACAATGGGATGATGTGCTCTCATTATGACCATTTTGTGGTATCTTAGTTGGGCTCGATTTAGGTCTGTGGAGCCACCGGCTCCGCTTTTAAATGACATATTTTATGAATATGATGATAATATGGACCAATGAAACTATTGCATTCCTATATTCAAGCATTTTTATTTTCTATTTCCTATCAAAACCTACATTTAGCATGACCTACCTTTGTAATATTATTTAATTGGGATCATTCATTGATTTATTGGAACTATTTTTTGTTGTTTTATGTGAATCAAATCATATTGTTGTAAAATACTGTTTTTTTGGTGAAAGATTTGTTACAAAACTAACCTCAAAACTGAGCAGAAAATCAAAGTACAACAAAAACCCCAATAAATAAATGGATAATTTTAATTTCCTATGAAAGTACGACATTACCCCGCATTTATATCCAATTTATGGTAGCATACAAAATTGTTTGATGCGCAACGGCGGTCAGTAGAGAAATGAGCAATTTCCTTTGTAAACTAAAAAGCTGGAAATAAAAAAAGTTATTTCAAAAAAATCAAAAAACCCGACTGCGGTAAAAAACTTAAGTTAAAAGAAACTGAAAAGCTAAAAACAAGCCCATTTTAAATTAAATAAAAGTTGGAAGCAGGCGGGACCCATACCATTTTTATTATATTTTGAAATTCAAATGGGTCCCGCCTGCTTCCAACTTTTATTTATTTTAAAATGGGCTTGTTTTTAGCTTTTCAGTTTCTTTTAACTTAAGTTTTTTACCGCAGTCGGGTTTTTTTATAATAAGTTGTTGGTTATTTTTTCGCTCAGTCCAAATAAAAAATCAAGACAGAGGGCTGTCAACAGTAAAGTGAAGCCGGTTTCGTAAACATGTGTGTACATAGAGTGGTGTAGTTTGATTGTAATTGGTTGTAAATGTATGCGTGTGAGCGTGTATGCACAGAGCAGAGGTGTAGTTTTTGCATGCTTCACTGTATTGTTCGCAGCGCAATGTCTTGACTTTTTATTTGGTCTGAGATTTTTTCGGGAATTAATAGCAAATATCTTTTGTTTTTCTTTTCTTTGTGAAAGTTATGTAGTAGGGCGCCTGAATGACGCGAAATATGGTTTATGGATTAGGCTTAGCTGATGTTAATATTGTTTACGAAAATATAAACCAATGCAACAATTAAAATCCGGCAATGTTGCTACAAATCCAGTACGCCCGTAATGTGCGGTTTCAATTTACACACGAAAGTTTATTTATAACCACACGGCTACACATCAAGCTATACATAACCAGTATAAGATGACTGATAAGTTATTTAATTGTACGACGAACCTATACAATCCGAGGTCAGCCATACCTGGAAATGTATAGCTTGAAGTTTCGCCCTGTGTACACAAAAAACTATTTACTTAATGTAATGATGCGCTTCACCATTTAAATAACAGCCGGTTTATTAACAATATAATAATAAAAATAAAAAATAATAATTCTATGGGTATTTTATGGAATCTGAAAAAAGCACCAATTATTATCAGTACCTAAATGTTTTAATGCGGGAAAGGGAGGATGATAATTTAATGCTTTGAACAGCCTTCATTATAAATTCAATTTGCTACACAATACAACAAATGAGGCTGTCACATACAAATACGAGGTAACACATAAACTGCTGGAAGACGCCACAGTTAAATGACACCCTCTCCAGCGCGGGTGCGCGTTGCGTCACATTTAATAGTCATTCACATTGTTACTGCAGATGATAAGAACAAGGACGTGTGAAAGTGATAGATATGGCAGCATGTTACACGCGCGAGAGCTTGTCGTTGGGATTTTACATTTCTCTCTGCAAGGTAAATAAATATGGGAGTTTATCCTTTTGTCTCTTTGAAGTCTTGTAACATTCTCGTTCAAAGGTTTGTATTTTAAAGGCATGCGAAGCTCTGAAAATGAACAAGGCGTGTCCTCTTTCCAGTTTCTATGAAAAAAGTATATTTTATCGTAATCTGCGAAAATATGTACCTACCTTGGTTTATTTTTAAAATAAATACGATGCTCATATGTATTTAGAAAATACCCAAGCAGTGTTGTTGTTGTGTTCCATTGAAACAAAATATTATGTTTCTTATTGTATTCATCATCGGTTCACCTCACATCGAGTGTCGCGTCGGTGACGAATAAATACCGCTGTGTGACGTCACACACTGAACGGATCACTTTCCGCTACAACACGTCGGGTATATCGGGGTACTTACATATTTATCATACTTCTTTGTGCGGATGGTTTTCTCATGAATCTATAGATCTGTCTCATGTGCCCGATATGGTCAAGGGTTTGTATCTTATGTGAAACGTCAATATATTTTACACAAATAATGTCTTTATTTATCTAGATTGCAAACCCGTATGTAAAACTAACTCCTTTTCTATCAAGAGTGATCATTAATAAGACAATATTGTTCGCTATAAAGAATATAAATTTGATGAGAACCTTGGCGTACAACAACAAAGAAACCATAGATATAAAGATTGAGCCATAAGACTTCATAATTATTCAGTAAGTACCTAATAACAAATTCTTTAGCAATATTCATAGAAGGTTGCGATTGGAAGCATCTAATAATAATATCCCCTAACTCTGGCTCCTTTGATATTGTCGAGTAATGAAAGGAGGGAAATATTTATTGATGATTTTTAAAAAATTTGCCTCGAGCCGAAAAATCAAGAAGAGCGGCGGAATTTTTACCCGACTGCGTCAGAAGGAGGGTTATGTTTTTCGAGTGTATGTATGTATGTATGTATGTATGTATGTATGTATATTTCTTTGGCACGCTCTGCAGCCTAAACGGCTTGATCGATTTCAGCTTGAAAGGTGCCGTTAGATTCGTCTTAATTGTGAGAGTGACACTGGGCATATTAAAATTGAAAAAAAATTAAAATGGCCAATATGGCGCAATATGTTTTCAAAAAAAAAATTTTTTTCCTCGAAACCTATCGAGTGGGGTATAAAAATAAAGGGTTTTAAAAGGTGATTACAAAAATATATATACCTTATATGGTTAAAAGTAATTCGAAGTGACAAATCGTAAAAAACACGTACCAAGAACTAAATCGTTTGCGAAATCTTTGACATTTGTAAACTAAAAAGCTGCTTCCAACTTTTATTTAATTTAAAATGGGCTTGTTTGTAGCTTTTCATTTTCGCAGTCGGGTTTTTTTATTTTTTAAATTACTTTTTTTATCTGATATCAACTTAGCAAAATTGATTTTGGGGACGTACAAAATAAACCTTCATAATTTTTTGAAGAAATGAATTATCATAATGATATCTGACGAATGTGTTTGGATTATATTTGTCCAGTATCGTCAAATTTCATCAAAACATAATAATTTAATTTGAACATAACAACTTAATGAACACCGCGTATATTAAAATCAAGATAAATACATCATCATCATCATCATCATTTCAGCCGAAAGACGTCCACTGCTGGACATAGGCCTCCCCCAAGTTGGTTTGCCATAATCGCCACGCTTGGCAGGCGGGTTGGCGATCGCAGTATAGTATGGTGGTGGAATGCATAGAGAACGCTGCTGCCCATTCTCCGGTACGACCCTTAGTCGCCTTTTACGACAACCACGGGAAGTATGGGGTGGTGCTATTCTGTAAGTCCGGCACAACACAGACAGCAGTTGCAAATACAACTTTACTTTAACTAAATCTAAAACTAACAAAATTAAATCTTCACTTAACTAAAACTATACAGAAACTAAAAGATAGCGTCGAAAAATTCATCCGCATCGATGTCGACTGGTAATGTACCCAAGAGACTGGCGGCATTACCACGTTGTATGGCGAAACCTCATTGACTAAAGAGTTTGACTTAAGAGCGTTAACGCCGTAAGGCATTTCATAAAAATTTTCAAGTCCTTATTTTTCGAAACGAATGAACCGATTTTAATGAAAATTCATATCTATAAGCAGGATACAAAGGTCTAAAAAGTTAGTAGAGAACATTTTCGAAAAATAGTATTACAGCCAAATTAGACCGATTTTAAATGTTCCATAGAAACAGAGATTTCCATTTATCTTTTTTTAAATAAGAGTTTTCGAAAATGTTCTCTACTAACTTTTTAGACCTTTGTATCCTGCTTATGCGTAGGAAGTTTAATTAAAATCGGTTCATTCACTTCGAAAAATAAGGGCTTGAAAGTTTGTATGAGATGCCGTACGGCGTAAACGCTCTTAAAGGTCATAATATAACTTTATATAAAAAAAAAATCCACAACCGATATATTATCTTGACAGTATCTATAACACAAAGGAAAGTTTTATGCCTCCTGATGTCAACACAAAATTGACTTATCGGATAGGAAACTTCCACCATCAGAGAGCTAGCTCGTGCCTAGATCCCTATATCGAGATTGTATAACAAACTATCCAACTAAATGCGAACAGTCTACTTACCCAGATAATATCAAATCTTGTGCAACTTTAACAATCGTCTCTCTATTCTTATGTCAAATACGATTCCAAGTAGGTACCTAGGTAGGTAAGCTTTAATTTCCTTGCAGAATGTGGTTCTGTTCACCACGTATATCATTTTAACTAGTTGGTTGTAAGTATGTGACGTATTATGTAGTCTGTTCTTGATTATTTAGCATACATAATCGCTGAACGTACTTATGGGTGTTTCGGGAAGCTCTTGGAGGCCTTGGAAAAATTTCTTTGGGTGCTATCTATACTAAGCGATTGCAGATACATCTGCTCGCGCAGTGCTGCAGTGGCATAATTATTTGCTTAACTGATGCACTTACCTATGTCAGTTATGTGCATGATTTTACACTTAACTTTTTAAACTTGATTCAATACATACGAGTATATAGGTATTTAAACGATGAAGCAATTCACACAACACCAATGCTCTTTATTCATTGTCATACGTGCTCCTAAAGTTTCAACTCTCACACCCGTTACAGCTTTTTCACACATTGTGCAGCATCTTTTATGAAGATAGCTTAGTTATTGCGACCCACTGCGAGTTTCTGCGGTAATCGTAACGTTCTGCATCTAAGTGAGAACAGTGTCTCGGTAAGAATTGTAATTCTTATCAAAAATACCTAAATATTGTTTCTTGCATAAATCATACACTGCATAAATCGGTTACAAATAAAGTTTATTGAACTCTTCGATTTCTGAGCTTTGTCGGTACCTACCGACTTTGTTTTGAAGATTTTACGGTTTTTTTATTGGCTTATACACCCAAAGTTCCGTTAAAAATAGCAAGGAAAACGAATCTCTGTTGGCTCATAACTTTTTAATGGGTTTTTATTTTACTATTCTGTTTCCGTACACACAAAATTAATAATAGGACAAAATGATATCATGTTTAACTTTGGATGCACTTGCACAATATCAAACAGTGGAGTAATACTCTCCCGACATTTGTATGGAAAATTTTCCACTAAAAATACGTTCTATCCTCCAAACAGATTTTCAGTTCCATTTATTTAAACAGTCTAGATTTATTCGGGTAGCCTCGCTGAGACAAATGTGCTCAAGTTTTAGATTTAAACTGCCACTGTACGCGTCTGTACATATCTGGGACTTTTTCTGAATGTTGATAAAATACATGAAACCCTAATAACAAAAAGGTCTGCCTCATAAACCTGTCCTTCGAGATTTTAGGTGTCCTTTTGTTTCTTTTTCCTAAACTTTTTAGCATTTGTTTTAGTCTTATTTCTCTTTTCCTCATTGGTAGGCAGGTACTTGATTTACTTATCTCGGTAGGGTATTTTACGTAAAACATTGGTAAGATACTCTTTACTTAGGTATTTTGTTCCTACGTTACAGGAACAGATAAGATAAATAGGACGAAGAATCCAACAAGAAGAAGATCAAAATTTGTGTAACGTACCATCAACAAATTGATTCCAGGAACTCAAATCAAATTCTGAAACTGTCATACTGTAGTTAAAAATATTTCACGTTCGCCGACACAACACTGCAATATAATTATGACGGGCGTGTCTTTTTTTTTTTTTTTTTTTTTTTTTTTTTTTTTTTTTTTTTTTTTTTTTTTTTTTTTTTTTGAAAATGGCATCTCGCAGTTCAACCTGAGGGGTTGTCGACTGCTTAACCGGGCGATCCTGTGGATGCCTCAATAAATTAAGGCCTCCAGCCAGGGCATAAATAAACTTAAAAACTAAGCGACTACACGCTAAGGGCACCCCCTGTGGGGTACGGACCTCGGCTTAGGGCGTCGCTGGGAGAGGGCAGCAAGAGGGACAGGCTGGATCAGGTTAATATTATTTAACGAACGATGAGACCGGCTTTTCCTAGCAGACTGCTCTGAGAAGAAAAGCCGAAACAAACTCAGAGGTCACAGTCGGGAATTTAAGTCTACAGGCTCAGCTGCGGCGCGGGCTGGCACTACATCGAGCAAGGGTCGGGGCGGACATGGTACGGGGTGTCGCGACGGGCCTCGACGGCGAGGGCGGAATGACGGACGACGGGATATGTGTCTTTTCAGTGTGCTTGTGCTCTTTCTACTTTCCTGACGGAGGGTAGTGGCGTCATCGGGGACGGTGAGGGTATGCCTTGGTCGGCGAATCTTACTTATGCGGGAGGGAGTGTATCGGGAGGCCGCCGCAATCAGGGGATTGGGATGCTTAATGGCAGTATCAAAGAAACGCTTTGAGAGGCGTTTCATGAACTGCTGGACGGTGGGAAGTCTGAGATCTACGTGAAGGTTCACGTTTCGGACATAGAAGGGGGCTCCCGTGACCTTTCTGAGGAAACGGTTTTGAAGGGTCTGCATTTTATGCAGGTGATGAGGCTTAGCGTGTGCGAAGACTACGCAAGCGTATGTCATGATGGGACGGATGACTGCGGTGTAGAGGCGCAATTTGCACTTGAGTGACAATTTGCTGCGGGAGGTCAGTAGGGAGTGGAGCCTGCCGAGTGCGAAGGCGGCGCGCGAACGCGCCGTCCTTATGTGCACTCCGAAACTAAGTCGGTCATCGAGAATGACCCCTAAGTATTTGGCTTGCTTGTCCCAAGGGATCGGCTTGCCATACATAGTGATCGGGCTGGGGAGGGGGGGGAGGAGAATTCGCGGTTTCCTGAAGAGAACCGCCTGACTCTTATCGGGGTTGACCTCGATTCTCCATTTCCGGAACCAATCGCCTAAGGCTTTTGCGGATTTTTGGAGAGTGCGAGCGATAGAGGCCTGACTGTGACCCGTATAGTAAATAGCGGTGTCGTCGGCGAAAAGAGCCAACTGAGCCGATTTACTTTTGGGAATGTCACTGGTGAACAGGGTGAATATGAGGGGGGATAGAACGCCACCCTGGGGGACTCCGGCACGAACCGGGTGAGGGGGAGAGAGTGCGCCGTCTATGCGATAGCGGAAGGTACGATCCGACAGATAGTCTCGTAAGATGAGCACGAGACGGTCCGGCACACCTAGCTGGTAGAGCTTATATAATAAGCCATTATGCCAGACCTTGTCGAATGCTTTCGCAATGTCGAAGAATAGAGCACCTGTTGGCGCACCGCGCTGGAAGCCAGCGCTAATGTGCTCAACGATGCGGTGGACCTGATGGACGCACGAGTGTTTAGCTCGAAAACCAAACTGCTCGTTGGGGATGAGGCTCTTTGATTCGGCAAAATCCCTGAGACGCTTATAAATAAGTCTCTCATAGATTTTGCCAAAAACATTGAGCAAGCTAATGGGTCGGTAACTGGAGGGCTCAGACTTGGGTTTGCCAGGCTTGGGGATACCTATGACCGTGGCTTCTTTCCACGCTTGGGGGAAGATGTTGTTACTCAGAGCGCCATTGAAGATAGCGGTCATGAGCAAAATGAGGGGGGCGGGGAGGAGTTGGTACACCTTATTGGTGATACCGTCCGAACCGGGGGCTTTGCGGGGTTGGAGCCCTTTTATGATGTCTTGCACTTCGTCAGGAGTGACCGGAGGCAGAGGATCATCAGGGTCTTCGACTGGTGGGAGGGAGGCTCTACGTTCGACCTCAGCGTTCACCTTGTCGAGGTGCGCTTGATCTACTGGTTGAGAGCTGGGAGAGCATTGGGACTCTAAGCTGGCGGCGAGGCATTCGGCCTTTTCGATGTTGTCAAAGGCTATGGTCTTATCAGGGCGTACGAGAGGAGGCATAGAGGCCTCTTCGGGGGAGCGAAGCTTCCTCTGAAGCTGCCAGAAGGCATGGTGATTGGGCTCTAGTTCACCGATCATCTTGCTCCATTCCTCAGAGCGCAATTCCCATATGCGTTTCTTTACAGCACGCTGTAAATGGCGCATGTGGGCTTTGTTCGCATCGCAGGGAAAGGAGTCGTAGGCACGAATGGACGCGTTCTTCTCGGTTATCAGATCACGTACGTCAGCCGGTAATTTCCAGCGATGGTCTTCCATCACTGGAATTTCCCGTGAACAATCCGTCAATACGGATTGGACGTGCTCTGTAAACGAGGCGATCGCTCCCGTCGTGTCAGCGACTGAGACAATATGATCGGGAATGGAGTCTAAGTGAGGTGACGTGGTGGATTGTAGGCTTTCGCTTACTTTCCTCCAGTCAGTCACTACTTTGGTCTGAGGGGGCTGGTTGGGATCACGGGGGCCCGAATAGGGGGCTAGGTGAATAATGACTGGGCGGTGGTCAGAGTTGAGCTCTTGATGCGTCTCAATAGATTGCAAACGGAGGTTTACATTCTTGAGCAGCGCTATGTCGAGCACGTCAGGAAGGTGGTTTGGATCGTCCGGGTAATGGGTGGGATGCATCGGAGCGATGACATCGAAATTTAGGGTGGAGCTTAGGTTGAACAGGAATCTCCCTCTGGTAGAGGTCGAGTTACTGTTCCAGGCGGGATGTTTGGCATTAAGATCCCCCGCCATGATGACGGAGTCACTCATACCGAAGAGGGCAGTGAAGTCGCTGGTGAGAGAGATGGTATCCTCTGAACCAGTGTAGGGCGGGATGTAAGCAGAGATGATTGATATAGATTGATGACCAGTCATGCCAAGCCGACAGATAGAGACCTCCAGGTGAGAGAGTAGAGGAGGAGGGTCTATGGGGGAGCAATGAAGGAACTTTTTAAAATAAATAAGGGTACCACCTTTGTGACATCGAGACCTGTCGTTGCGAACTAGTTTATAGTTGGCAATGTTCGGGTTTCGATTGTGGGGCTTTAGGAAAGTTTCCTGGACTAAAAGGATGTCAAGCTGATGATCGCGGAGGAAAGTGGCGATCTCATCACGCTGACTAGAAATGCCATTGGCATTGAAGAAGCCTAGCTTAAGGGATCGGGGTTTATTTACACTTATTCTTTGTTGATCCATTGGGAGCAATTAGAATTTAAGAGTTGCGAGGACTTGCGTAATCTCGGGATACGCATTGAAAATCTCAGCAATACGCCGAGGATTGCCTTGGCAGGCTTGGATTTCGGCTGCCATAGCGTTAGCTGGGGCGATGAATGATGCGTAAGCACCGATTATCACCTCCATGCTGTTTGGCTGAGGGCCAGGGACGAGGGTTTGGGGGAACCTACTGGGGCCAGAGGGAGTGGTAGCAGGTTGAACTATCATAGCGGCAGCTGAGGCCGAGGGGGCTACTGGGGCTGCGGGGGCTACTGGTGGCGGTGGGATGGAGACTGCCATCAGTGCAGGGAGGGTCGGGGATTGGGAGGGCACCGAAGCTGCGGGAGCTTTCTGGTGGAAGAGATTGGCCCAGGGCGAGGGTCTCTGGGGACTGAGCCGTTCGGGCATTTGTGAAGATGGGATCTTCACAGAGGGGCTCTCTCTTTGTTGGCGGTCGCTTGCGCGCTTGGCCAGTTTGGGAGAGGGGGCTTTAGGGGCTTTGGGGCAACCCCGGTAGTTAGCCGGGTGCCCGGATTGACCGCAGAGTACGCAGCTCGGCGGCTCTGTGCACAGAGTGCGGTCTTTGGGACGGGAGCAGTCAGCTGTTCCGTGATTTCCTAGACACTTGACGCATCTAGGTGTCGCGTAACAGTGGGATTGGGCGTGGCCATATAGCTGGCACCTATGACATTGTCCAATCAGGTTGGACTTTCGGGGCTTCTCGATAGAGATGCCCGAGAGGGAGCAGACGGACTTCACCTTGAAAATAGGGTGATGTCCATCTGTGGGGTCGCATACGACAAGGACCATGTCGTAAACTAGGTCTGTCCTCGCTTTGTGCAAGCGATGGACGGCGGAAACAGGGATGCCTTGTGAAGCAAGGTCTTCTTTGATCTCCTCAGTGGAGATTTCTTTCGGCACGTGCCTAATTATGACGCGGGTGGGGATTTCCTCCGGGAGGGAGTAGGTATGGAATGAATAATTCCGTACCTGCAGAAGGCGGGTGAATTCCCTGTAGTCCGAGGACGAGGGAACCGAGACTTTAATACCCTGTTGGGTGGACCTAGCGTTTGTGTAGTTGATCTTACGATCAACACACATTTTGGAGATTTCTGTCCATTTGGACTTCTCCTGAATGTAGATAGGGGGCGGGGGGCGTTGCTTCTTTTTGATAGAAGCTGGCGGGTTTGCACTAGGGCATGAGGCAGGGACGGCCTGAGAAGCGGCGGGAGATGCTGCGGTGGGTGAGGCGGGGGGAGGGGTGGGGGGGAGGGGAGATGGGGAAGGCGCTAGGCTTTTCTTAGCCTTGGAAGCGTGGGAAGAGGAGCCCTTCTTTCTTTTACCTCCCTTTCCGACAACTTGATAGTCGTCTTCGGAGGAGGAAGAGTCAGAGAGGGTTTCGTCAGGGTCGGGTTGAGGTATGGACGTGTCCATAGCCTCGGGTTGGGAGGGTGGTAAGGAGTCCATTGTCTCTGGGACAATGGCGGCTTTGGCAATGGGTGCCGACAAGGGGGCTGCGGCGACCTTAGTCGATTCGGAAACACTGGCGGAACCCTTTGTCGGGACGGACAAAGGCGCCGGTGTTTCCGAGACAGTCGGGGTTTCTAAAACATCACTGAAATCAGCGACGGAGTCGGTGGAGGGGGAAGGAGCTAGGCGATATGCCAACAGCTGAGGACCGTACTTCGCCTTGAAGGACGGATCCTTAAAAAGGACCTCCTTGACGAACGCTATAATAACAGCGTCCATGGTGGTCTAGGAGAGGGAAAGGGGACTACGCATAGAGGCGTAAGAAACCTAATTACCTAACCCCGGGTGGGAGTGCCCGGGTGTGTGATCCTACCCTCCCTGTCGGGTGAAGACAGGGAGGTGAGTACCTAGGGTGAGCCCTAAGCTTGAATCCCGTCGCTAATCTTATTGCGCGAACGGGTTCCTAACCGGTCTAGTGAAATGGGTGTAGAGACACCCAGACCGGTCCTAGTACGAAGGGGTTGACACACCCAACCGTACTAGGTGCAAAGCTGTGGACGAATGCAAGATTAGTGACGAAGCTAGACTTGACTAGGAGATCCCCCAAGGCCAAGGTTCTAGCTCCCGACTCCAATTGACTGCCTCACCCTGAAGGGGTCAGGCTGGTGGATTGGGGCACCACCCACTTGGCTTCGTTAACACCGTGAGGTTTCCGCCAAGGACCACGAAACTGTGGTTTTACCCTGAAGGGGCCACAACAAGCGACGAAACGTTTTTGACGATAATTTCCGAAGAAATAATTCTAACAACAGTGCCTTGAAAAAGACAGCTATTGATAGAAGTCGGTCGTAGTCGGGGACTACGGAGCTCGTTACGGCAAGCGTAACGAGGCCGGGCGGCGAGAGCGGTGAGTCACGATGCAGCGGGCGGGGAGCGGCACGTCCGTTCACGGCGAGCCAATCAATCACGGGCGTGTCTCAGAGACTGCGCACTTATATACCTCTCCGCACATACGTATCCTACTCTGTACAAAATTATACATAGGTTATATGTAGCTAAGTGGATTTGTATTCTTGCAAATTATAGAGGTTTTTGTAGAAAATCAAGATATTATTGTTTATGTAGGAAGAATTTTATTTGTCGAAATAATCAAAGTAAGTAAGTAAAAAGCGAGTTTTTGAAAAACGATTATAATTATTATTTTACGGACTTGTCGAATCGAATGAAAATTACATTACATTTTCATTCGATTTGGCAAGACCCTAAAACAACATAAGGCGCAATTTCTCGAAAGGTAACCACTTTGGAACGAATCCCTAACACAAAGTAGTCCAAAGAATAATAAAGTTATAAAGATGAGAAAATTTTCTTATAAAACTTGTGCTGTAACGTTTTCAGCCAATCTAATATATCGCTACACGGAACTCTGAAACACGTCACATCGCCAAATTAATTTGATCCCTTTGTAATCTTGTACTGGAGCTCACATAAAGCTTTTACCATAAAAAGATGAACCAAAATCATCTTTTAAAACTTGAGGGTCGATGAATTGGATTAAAGTATTTTAAAATGACAAACGAGGCAGACGTTACTCATGAAGTGGACAGTTAAAGTACCGCAAGGGACATCTAATAAATGACTTCACTTAAGCCTCTGTATTTTTCCCATAAAAATAATGATTGCTTTTTATTAAAAACCGGCCAAGTGCGTGTTAGACCACGCCCAATGAAGGGTTCCGTAGTTGGAATGAATTTATCCCAAGAACAAACTTAACATTGTAGTTGAAAAATCATGTTCTACCATACATTGCAACTGCAAATGTAAGTTTTATTCTTAAATGTCAATACTGTATGTACAAAACAATGGCCCGTACGAGTACACATCATTATCTTAATAGGAAAAATAATAATAATTATTAAGTTGATCGATTATTACTTGTAATTACTTTGCTGTGATAGCTTTCCTTTTAACTTCGTTATATATGTCGTGGATAAATGGCAACACAGTATAGTGAACAGCGCCATCTAACCATTTGTTTGGTAAACGAAGAATCATGTGATCGGAAACGCAAGCGAGCCCTACCGCTTGGACACGATCGTCGGTGGAGGGGATGCAGCGAGGACTGGTGGAGAGACCGAGTGCTGCGACAGTCTAAAGTGGACAGTCGTCGAGCTCGGACAGTCTCGGCAAACGCTCAATACCAACGCACGTGTTTGTTTCCGACGCACGTGTGCGTTTTGGTTGTAAATAGCTAGTTTATTAAAGTTACTGTAAATTCAAATAATCTTTTCGTTCGAGTACCCACTGCAGTGCCCACACCTATCGAAACTATGTCGGATCGTGAAGAAGACCCGATGTTATCGCATCTCGGCCACCCGGTGATGCGACATCAGAACTGGGATACACTCGAGCTGAAAAAATTATAGAGAATTGAGCGTTGACGTCACAGTGCGATATTTCTTTGACTGGATTTCACCTGGATAAGGACATGGAGTGACTTTGAGAATCGAGCCAAGCAGCCTCGCAGCCGTCATTGAAACCCTTCGTGTGCTGCAAGTGAGAAACCAGGACATTTCGCGGCCCTGCACGAGCAGTGGCAGCCAAGCTGATGGTAGACAACGTGCTGGAAGTAGTGAAGGGCGAGTGGATGACGTTTATCTGCCCTCAGGCACGTTACAAAATAAAGGTGAGGTGTATTGTTTTGTTTACGATTCTGGTGCTGAATGCTCGTTAGTAAAAGCGAGTTGTGCAGCCAAATTAAGTGGCAATCGAGTTAATACCGTTGTTGTGTTGACGGGTATTGGTCAAACGCGTGTATTCAGCACAGAACAAATCATATGTAGCGTTGCGATTAGTGAGCAACAAATTGAGATTTTATTACATTTTTACCTGACATTTACTTGCAAAGTAATATTATGATAGAACAAAGGCAGCTATAACAACATTGGCGATTGAGTGTTAGTAAAAAATGAGTAGCAAAATCAGATACTAAGTTCAGATCATCAGAATTAGATCGGAAGTTCAGAGGTCCGCTTAAATTAGTTGATGTTTTGGATGGTGACCCCATACGTTAAAAGATTTAAATTCTAACCGTACTTACAAGTATGCTCACGGTCGCATACGAAAGATGCCTCTAAGTAGTGTTCCTAACGAGTTAAACGTAGAAGACGGTTAAGTCGCACTGTACGCACTTGTCTGTAGTCGTAACTGCAACTCACTTGTGAGTTGTTCAGGGAGCGATGGGCAGCTGGTGGTGCAGCGGGGACCAGGGTCTCAATGGAGACTATTGTTGTGTTGGTCTTGTAGTGACCTGGGAGTTGTGGACTCTATGTAAAGTGAAGTATGTTGATCGTATCACTTGAGGTGATGACGATATGGGTGGCATGAGTGTCACTAGCTGCTGCGGCAGCAGGGCCATGAGCGTTGTATGTGATCTAAATTGATATAGTTCCTGACCTGTCCCTGTTATTACTAAGGCTTAGAGGAATCTTTTGTTGTCGATGACTGCTATCGTTTTTACAAAATTAAGTAATGCGTTTCGATAACAATGTGTAAACAGAATTGGTAAACAGAATTGGCCAAGTGGAACATGCACTGCTGTTGGTTTGTTTTTGTGGTTACAGGTTAACACACACGGACGTGTACAAGCAGAATGGTAGTGTCGGAGAGCGCTGCACTCTGTGGATCTCCTGTATGAATAATCGCTGATCAAGGACTGTGTTTTCCGTGCAAGAAGCTTTGCGATTTCTGCCAAGGAGGCAGTGACAGCGAGTGAATGTCTGTACCATTAAGCCAGCTACAGATCTATTGTCTACCGAATCTGGTGAGTCGTTTTCATTTTGTTATGACTCGGGTACTGAGTGCTTCCCTTGTAAACAACAGCAAAAGCATTGAGACATTGAGAAGTAAAGCCCAGTCTAGTTTAAAATGCAATTTTTAAAGACGCTCACTATAGATTACGAATGATGCCAGTAGGTCATGTACCAGTCGGAGTAGATGGTGATCACAGTGGTGATGAGCAAGCCTAAGTAGTGGGAACCACACGAGTAGGGGTTCTCTATCGGCCGTAGTAAAAAGTGTGTAGTCACAGGGTGATGCACACGGATCCATGCGCTGGATGTGTGAGAGCAATGCGATTGCTAGTCGGCTGGAGAGCCGTGGCGTTAGAGTTGTTTGCTCGTGTGTGGGTTTCCAGGTGTCTAAGGCTCTTAGTGAAAAAGATTATTGTTGTAACGTGGATAACAATGGTACATGGCTCTGGTTGGTGTTTTTTTGGTCAGTAGGTTGACTTAGGTGCGTACTTACAAATACGCTCTATGACAGTGTTCGGATGATGCCCGAGGGCCAAGTACCAATTGAGATTGTAGACGAAATGGATGATGAGCTGGCATCACTTTAGTTTGTGTACTCAGGTTCACGGTTCATTGGGTCGGAGACCGTACCAGAGTATCGTGAGTACGTGGTATACGCGGTAGCTCTGGGTAGTATGGTCGGGTCTAGCCTTGAAGACAAGACCGTAGAGTCAAGGATGACTAGGCATTCCTGCGGGAAGTGCGCATGTGACAAATGTGTGGGACCGTGAATGGGATACCTGAGGTTTTGTTTTCTTTGACTAACGTAGTGTGAAAACGTTGTACCTACTTGGTCTCCGTAATCTCGAAACTAGATAGTTCAAATTCTTAGATTAGCCTGATTTTTGGTTTCTAATTTGAATGCTTATTGCAAAATGATCGTAAACTAAAACAGATTTTATAGAGTCGAGTCGAAGTCCCTTTTAATTATCTCATCAGTCTTCATAAAGGAGGCTGCGAAAATTACAGAAAATCAGAGTATTACTGACGAACTTGAGGAAAGCCAAGTAAAAGTCTTGTTGATGAAACAGAGTAGAGATTAAGTCGAGTGATAGTGGTGAATCTTAGGTCGGCTGGTCGGAACCGTACCAGTAGCCATTTCGTAGCCGTAGTCCGTTAGAAGTCGGTATCTGCTTTTAGTAGTCCGTGGATACGCGGTGCGCGGGTGGCTCTGGCGGAGGTCGGGTCTTGTAGAGACCATAGAGTCCGTGGGACTCGGAATTCAAAGGAATTCATAGAAACAAACGTGAGGTTTGTTGGGCTTGATGAAAAGCCACAGGCCACGAATAAGATTCCTGCTTTGTGTTTTGTGATGCTCTAAGGATGTTTTACTGGCTTAGTTGATTGTTTACTTTGTGATCTTGAGATTTGGGAATCAAATAATGAGTAATGCTCTGAACTCTGCTATTTTTTTTACTTTGTTCAAATTTTAATTGTGTTTTTTTGCCTGTACCATATTTGGTCAGGAGTGACCGAGCTATGTGATACTTTGCGGTATGTTTGTTGACAGATTAACACACGAGAACGAGTGCAAGTAGGATGGCAGTTTCAGACCGCATCTGTTTTCGATGCGGCAACACCAGACATTTTGCTTCGAGATGTCCACGAAGCAATGATGAAGGCGCCAGTATGGCGAGGTGCCCAGGCGGTTTCGGGCCAGCGCCTGCAGCAGCGGCTAGTAGCGAGTGATACGGTTCAAGTTTGCTATGTCAGCAATCCGAGCAGTGTATTGATGAATACTGGGTGAGTCACATCCATTTTATTACGACTCTGTCGCTCTATCATCAAAGATTGTTTTGCGTCAAATTGTATTGGCTTAGCTTAGTGACAACTGATGATGAGTTGACTGATATTCACTTAGATGAGATAGTAGACCACGTGACACGGGGTCTTAAAAAAATGCAATTACGATAATATTCGATTTGACTAAAGTAAAGTTAGTCTCTAAGTTTGCTTTTAATGATTGTTTTAAAGGCGCTTGACTGAGCGAACCTAAGAATACTCTCATGATTTTGTGAGGAGGGTACCCGATCAACAAGTTACTCGAGAATTAGATGTTATTGTTGAGGACAGTAATAGTGAAACCACCTCTGATTAAGAATGGCTTGTACACTCAAACTCAAAACTTAAGACCGCACCTCATGAGTAACATGTGACGATGGGTCTATAAGAAATCGTTGGTGCGATTTCTGTCTGTGTTGGTGCACAGGGCGCTTCATGTGTTGTAGCACATATTGCGCTAGATATCTAAAGAGTCGTTGGTGCGATTCTTTTCTGTGTTGGTGCACAGAGCCCCTCATGTGTTGTAGCACGTGTGGCGGCAGATATCTAAAGGGTCGTTGGTGCGATTCTTTTCTGTGTTGGTGCACAGAGCCCCTCATGTGTTGTAGCATGTGTGGCGGCAGATGTCTAAAGAGTCGTTGGTGCGATTCTTTTCTGTGTTGGTGCACAGAGCCCCTCATGTGTTGTAGCATATGTGGCGGCAGATGTCTAAAGAGTCGTTGGTGCGATTCTTTTCTGTGTTGGTGCACAGAGCCCCTCATGTGTTGTAGCATATGTGGCGGTAGATATGTAAAGAGTCGTTGGTGCGATTCTGACCTGTGTTGGTGCACAGTTTACAATAAAAGTTTCATGAGCTGAGTATACATTGCCTATGAATTTTATTTCGGTAAATTCTAACTGATTTGTCACAACAATTGTGATGGTATAACTTGTTGATCGGTCGAGTCCTGTCTGTGTTGGTGCACAGAGCGTTTCATGTGTTGTAGCACATATTGCGTTAGATTTTTAAGAATCGTTGGTGCGATTCTTGTCTGTGTTGGTGCACAGACCGCTTCATGTTCTAGTATTCTTTTTCTGAGAATCAATGGGTCGATTCTAGTCTGTGTTGTGTAGGAAGCACATGTAGTGACTAGTCTCAACCGCACCTTATGTGCAGTAGCAAATGTGACAACTGATCTGGTAAGAATCATTGGTGTGATTCTGGACTGTGTTTTTGCACAGATTTTGGTAAGTAGTAAGACTAGAGAAATTAAAGTAACAATGAGCTACAGTTACCTTAGTAATTAGGTATTGGCAGGATAGGCCGAGTTACATTAGTTATTAGGTATTGGCAGGATAGCCGAGCTTGTTTACTCTGTGAGTATTTTTGGTCCACAGGTACTACACCCGAGGACGGGTGCTAGTCAGGGATGGCCGTGTCGTGGATAAATGGCAACACAGTATAGTGAACAGCGCCATCTAACCATTTGTTTGGTAAACGAAGAATCATGTGATCGGAAACGCAAGCGAGCCCTACCGCTTGGACACGATCGTCGGTGGAGGGGATGCAGCGAGGACTGGTGGAGAGACCGAGTGCTGCGACAGTCTAAAGTGGACAGTCGTCGAGCTCGGACAGTCTCGGCAAACGCTCAATACCAACGCACGTGTTTGTTTCCGACGCACGTGTGCGTTTTGGTTGTAAATAGCTAGTTTATTAAAGTTACTGTAAATTCAAATAATCTTTTCGTTCGAGTACCCACTGCAGTGCCCACACCTATCGAAACTATGTCGGATCGTGAAGAAGACCCGATGTTATCGCATCTCGGCCACCCGGTGATGCGACATATATATACTGCTACAATGATTTTTTTTCACATACCCAAAAACAAGCATTTAGCTAGCAGGGGGACACTTGACTTTAACACTTAGCACTTAGCAAATAGCACTTTAAGGGCTTAATATTTCACAAACGGATCCCTAAATGGAAAAATTGTTTTCACAAACCCGCAATATTTTTGAAAGACCTATCCACGATACCCCACACCATGGGGTAGACGAGAAAAAAAAACATCACCACTAGAGTCTCTGAGCTAAGCTGCGGATGGACAGACGGACATGGCGAAACTATAACGGTTTCTTGTTGACTACGAAACCCTAAAAATATTCTGTAGCTTGCAATCCCAAATACACATAAGATTTCAAAAGAAGATTGGTCAGGAGTGATCGAACAAGGTCATCAAAGTTTAGTTTTAGACTAGGACTTCTGCATGAGTTACGATTTTACCGTGACAATAATGTCTGAATAAGTATATAATATTAACAACAGTTTATCTTGTTGCAGGCTCGTAATGCGGCGCTTGCTCAGTATCACTCTCTTGAGCATCGCCGCAGAGCAAGCGCACGCGCAGCGGCGCGACAGCGAGCACCAGGGACCACAAACTTGCGGTGGACACTTGAAGGCTCCCGTGGGCACCATAACGACACCAAACTTCCCCAACCCTTTCCCCGTCCCGATAAAGTGTAAATGGATAATAGAACACGACATAGTGAATGGGACTATATCGATATACTTTACTCAGCAGTACACTACCAGTGGGTTGACGTTCACTGAGTACATGTACTATGACGAGTCGTACAAGTTGGGCGAGAGGAGAGCGCTCACCGTCACCGACGAGAATATCACCAGGATCAAGTGGCTTCAGGTATGTTTTCTTATTATATTTTTTCTTTTCTTTTTTACAATGTCCTTCAAGATACAGGATTTTCCTAGTTTGAAGAGCAGAGGTCTTCTCATTATTATGTAAGAGCCACCCATCCCTTATTGATATAACACTGATGTTACTTAGACTAAGTCTTTTAGTAAAATAAATATTTACTTACTTATACCAAGTTGATCTTAATGTAAAACTATTTGGGCACTTTCCCCAATGTAAGAACGAAGTGGAACCGAGGACCTATATGTTTACTCGTAATAGGGTATAAATAGCTGTGCGTTGCTTGTCAATGCTCAGTTTAAACACAATATTCCTTACATTTTGTTATAGTTCTTAGTTTTTACCGGACTACGGTATTAAGGGTAATGATTTTAACAGGCTATGAATGTATGTATGTTCATCTGTTCCCTCATAACTCCTAAACTACTCGTCGTATTTTGACAAACGAAGTATCGTTGGAAGCGCCATGTTGTTCCGCTAGTTACAGGCTAATTATTATAAAGTCACATAAACACTAACATGGTGGCTTATAGCGGATGTAAAGGGATGCGAACGGAGGGCGGATGTAAACTGTAAAATATTTATTTTTTCAGTAACCACTGAAAAAATAAATATTTTACAGTTTTAATGTATTCGTAAATTCTAGAGTCACGTAACCTGTTCGATTTATGCCCTAATTACCTATGTGGAATCACATATCTAATTAGGGCTTTTTTTTTTTTTTTGCGGATGGGAAATCATTAAATGACTCCTCCAGCTCTGGGTGGAGCGGAAGGGAGTGTCAGACTCTTACTGACTAAAACCCACCTGTGTTCCTTCCTTAGCCCTTTATGTTCCGGGCCAGCGGTAACCCTTTCGGACAATCCCGCTGACATCTAATTAGGGCTTATTAATTTGTCTGTCTTTGTTGTCCTGTTTAATCGACGTTTTTGTCGTAGTTAGGTTTTAGTTTTTCTTGACTCGTAACATACGTAGGAACTTATAATCCATTGCTAGTGGAAACTTTGAAACTGTTTCAAGGTAAATTAACTACATTAAGTAATAAGAAGATTTTCATTTCTCCTTGTACTTATGAAAAAGAAAATGTTGACATGATCTACAATCATATTATCAAATTAAAATCATTTATGTCCGACCCATTTGGTTAGTATTATTATTATTGTACCTACCTTATTTCTTTGTTTTCATCATGACTTGTGTGTCAACCGTTTGTTGCTGGGCGTAACACATATCACTCCGCTGTTCAAATATATTCATAAAACCACATACCTACTATGTAAACGGAAGCTGAAGGTTCATACATTGCATTCATTAGAACATTATATTCTAATTAAATCTTGTGGTTCTAGAAATATATAGTCGTAGTTAGTATCGACTGACTCCCATGTGAAATAATTATATTTGCGGGCATTTATTTATTTCACATTATTGAGTGTGATATTTGTCTGTGCGGTGCCGGACTTAAAGAATAGTACCACCCCATACTTCCCGTGGGTGTCCTAAAAGGCGACTAACGGTCGTACCGGAGAATGGGCAGCAGCGTTCTCTATGCATTCCACCACCATACTATACTGCGATCGCCAACCCGCCTGCCAAGCGTGGCGATTTTCGGCTGAAATGATGATGATTGAGTGTGATCACATCTGGTGTACAACAAAGTTGGGAAAAGGCTTGGCCGATGATGTCAGCGGTAATAGTTTGGTTAATTTAATTGATTTTAGTCCACTCAGTATCTTATTTATTTAAAACCAAATTTGCCACAGACTGTAGTTTGTCAGTTCAGTGTTCCAACATCATCTTACAAAAAATATTATCACGAGTTCTGTTGAACATAAAGGCTAAATATTGCTGTTACTAATATTATTGAAATACAGAGAGCAAATGTAATTTCTTGATAAACAAGAGTAGACTGAGGATAAACACAGAGAAATTAATGTCGGATGTGAGCTCGCGGTGACCGAGGACGATTTTAATTAGATTATTCATACTTAGGATGTTTGTTTTCTCAGGACAGAGGCAAACAATTTCCTATAACGAAAGTAGAATTCAAAATATAAAGGAATAAGCAAAGTATGATAAAAGTATTTTTATTGAATTCATATTTAAGTTGAAACTGAATAATGAAAATCCAAATGAATCAACTTGAATAAAAAGACTGGATTTCAAATAGAAACTTATTAGTTGTGCTCAAGTTTACAAGTAATAAAATAATAGTCTTTATTAAAACGCCATTACTAATTGGATTTCTGTTTGCACTTTGGAAAATAATTTAATGAATAATGTATTCAGTATAATGGCAACTTTGAAATATTTTACAGAACAAAAGCGTGCTGTTGACACTTATTTTAATGGGCTTAACAATGTTATACTACACTCAAATATTAAAATGTACCAGCATTTTAAGCTTAACCCCGAAACTACTTACAGTTTAATTCCACATTATACTAGTATATCAAATATTCGTACATTTTCACAGCCTTTTAGCATTTCCACACACGAAGTAGAAATTCGCTTCGCAGCTGAAATAGGCTGGGAGCTCACCGAGCCGTACGTAACGCTGTTGAAAAACATCGACACATGACAGGCTCGGGTTGAAGCCAAATCAAATATTGACCGCGGGAATGTCCCGACGGTTCGCATGCATGCTGGACGACAAACGTAGATAGGCAATATATAACCTAAAACCTTTTACTGGTGTTCAATCTTCAATATAACGAATCAATTTTAACCGTATAGTTCGGAAGTGGCCCCGATTAGACCCGAACACACGAACCTCCGCCGGCTCGGTACCGGGTCCCATCGGACCCAAGAATGACGACATGCGACACCCTGCATTGATTATGTAAATATTTATTATGCTACCCATCAAATCTTATGAATGTGCGTTAATTAAGAAAGTTGGATAAAAAACTCCTATGTTAAAGCCATTCAATATTTCATATTAGCTGACCCGGCGGACTTCGTACCGCCTCAGAATTAATCGTCATTTTTTTTTTCGTAAATTTTCCTATGTTTTATAGTTTATAGTTATTTTGCTATTCGGGGCGGAGACAAACCCAACAAATCAATGATTATAAAAATCGGTCCAGCCGTTCTTGAGTTATAAAGGGTGTAACTAACCCAACTTTGTTTTTAGGGTTCCGTTGCCAAATGGCAAAAAACGGAACCCTTATAGATTCGTCATGTCTGTCTGTCTGTCCGTCCGTATGTCACAGCCACTTTTCTCCGAAACTATAAGAACTATACTGTTGAAACTTGGTAAGTAGATGTATTTTGTGAACCGCATTAAGATTTCCACATAAAAATAGAAAAAATACAATAAATTTTGGGGTTCCCCATAAACCTTATGCATAAACCCGGATGTTACGGAACCCTCGGTGCGCGAGTCCGACTCGCTCTTGCCCGGTTTTTTTATATAGACGATATAGCGCCCAAGTTTATTAATTTACCTTTATTAAATTCAAGTCTGTAAATGCGATAATCGCCATTTTTATGGATGGTCAGCACTAAGAAGTGTCACGTCGCACCACAATTTTTAGTAATTTTTATCAACATTGATCATGTTTTTATGTAGTTTATGTATGAGAAATGGTAAAATTAAGAATGCAGAGGGAATGACAATAACTTTAATTTTCCTTTTTGCATATTTCAGCATGAGATTAGGTTTTTTATGTACGTATTTTCAGCGAATTGAAGTTTCCTAACTTTTGGATAGGTGTACCTATATTTTATACAACTTTCACAGTAGACTAACGTAGTTTGACCAACCCCAACAAATAATTAAAGATCCCACAAAAACATTTCATGTTAAATGTTGCCAAGACGAGACCATGTAGCTCGCACTGTCAAAAAGTAATCAGATCTCATGTAGAGCCAAGCTTCTAACTCTACACGCCCTAACTCTACAAGGCCTGACTTCGCAAACTCTACACCTTAGTCAAAATATCTGGTTTGGCCGTTTCGTTACTACAAGAACCATTAACAGTATGAGAGTTTTTCACCTTACGCTCATGTGAATGTAGCGAAATGGCCAAGCCATATTATTTTGACTAAGGTGCAGAGTTTGCGAAGTCAGGCCTTGTAGAGTCAGGGCGTGTAGAGTTAGAAGCTTGGCTCTACATGAGATCTGATTACTTTTTGACAGTGCGAGCTACATGGTCTCGTCTTGGCAACATTTAACATGAAATGTTTTTGTGGGATTTCATTTCTTTTTGTAAGTTACTTATGATATTTATACGAGTATTTTTGCTGTTGTTCATTTTTTCTTTCTTTTTTTGGGGTTTATTTATAACAAGGACCCCCTATATAAATTTTCAGACCTCTAGCATCAAAATTTACGGAAGTCTCATACAAACTTTCACCCCGTAGTTTAAGGGGTTGGGGGGGTAAAAGTTTCAAGTTTTAATATTTTTTTGTTGTTTGTGTACTATTACTAGCTTACATACCAAATTTCAGCTTTCTAGGACTTCAGGAAGTACCTTAAGAATTTTGATGATCATCAGTCAGTGAGTCAGTGACGAAATCGGGGTATTTTAGATATCAATAAAATCTAAAGTATAAGAGCTATGCAATTGAAACTTTATAGGTTTAATAAGTCAACCACTGGCATCATACTCCGAAAATTTTGTTTATCTGGTATAATCCAAACCCAAGTTAAGAGGGTTCAAAAATACGACGAAGTGCTTCGAGAAAAGGTAGGTAGTGCCCTTGCGCTTCGCTTGGCTGGTCTTGGCGGGGGCACTCCCGTGCCCCCAGATATTTGCCACAAACTTATTACATAAAATAATCGCGGAAACATATTTTTTACTTAATAAATTCGAATGCTGAAAATTGATGTAAATTCTTGAATTTCAAGACGTAATTCGCAACATGCTGCCGAGTCAGCTGATAAGTCATATGTCAAAATCCAGTCGAGCAGAATGGTTAAATGTCACTCATGTTACAAAATAGAATGATAGAAAGGGTTGAATTTTAATTGATCCTATAGTGCCCTTGTGAAGCAATCGCAGTAAATTGATGGTGCAATGTCACATGTTGTTCAGAGAACGGTGGGTATTTTTATTGATAGGTTAATTGATATTTGTGACGTCAATAGAATATAAATCTAATCTGAGTAATGCCATTACTCTCGCCGCAACTGAACGACAATTTTTACTATAAAATTATGGTTGCATCTTGTTAGAAAATTCCCCCTCTAAAGTGTAACGCTTTCCATTAGCTCAGTTTTGTTATTTTTCTAGCACAAGCTTCGGGTTTCAGAGACGTGACGGGAATAGTAATCACCTCTCACAGACTATCATAATTCATTGATACGAAGCCTTTGTGTGTACTAATGCTAATGTATGTGCTTATTTGCTCACACTTGGCTCGCTAAGTGGTGAAAAAAAAAAGAAAGAAAATACATTTATTTGCGGCAAACATGACGCTTAATAAAAAAAACAAAAAAAATGGTGCCGGTGTCAACATTCCAATGTCTGGACATTGGATTGTGTTTCAAGGCAAATTGTAGATATCTGTGTCACAGCAAAATCCGATAAAAAGTGTTAATAAAATATTAGTGGAAAAAAAAATATAAATTGGCCATAACACTTTATTTCGGACCACACGTTCACGTAATAAATATAACTTTCTTAGTAAATTTATTGTAACAACGTGATATTATGAACATTCGAACAATGAGAGTGTTACGAATCGTTTATTTCTTTTTACAAGCTTTTTATGAACATGCTTCGTTCGCACTATGTATTTCCAGTTACCCTGAAAAAAAAAGTGGATGTTTGTCATAATTTTTTTGTCCCTGTGGCTCGTGACTAAGTACCTAATAACACGCGGGTCGATCGATCAGGTTAAGCTATGCTTGCCTAAGTTGGTCAGTGGATGGGTGCCCATCTTTATATTAAGTAATGACAGCAGCACGGGTCGATCGATCAGGTTAAGCTACGATTGCCTAGGTCGGTCCGTGGATGAGTGACCATCTTTACATACTGAAACCCCTCTGTGCCTCGGAAAGCACTCGTCCCAGCCGTAATTTGTAGATCTTTGACAGTCGTTACAGGTAAGTAGTCAGAAGCCCGAAAATCTGACAACCAGACTTACCAAGGGATATCTTACCTAGTGACTGTGTTGTCGAGGTCAAATGGTACCTATTCAGCTGCACCCGGCCAGACTGGAAGCCGACCCCAACATAGTTGGGGAAAGGCTAGGCAGATGATGAGATTACATATGCATGGTTCGCACTCACATAATATTATAAGCAACACCTAAATGCCGCTTGGCTAGTTGCCCCCGTACGGAACACAATTTGTAGTAAACTTCAACGTAGTGCTTTGTTTGTATCAAGCGAGCCTGTCCGAGAACAACACAATGTGAGGGAACTTACTAACTTTGTGGACTAACCTGACGGATTGCTGTTAAAGACTGAGGAAATGAGTATATTAAGACTGAAAACATTAAGGCGCTACCTTGAAAATAAATCTTAGCGATTGATCTACTAAGAGAGCGAAAGTGATGCAATTACTTTTGAAACGCAAAAGAAAAGAGATGGCTATAATGTGCGTGTGCTCTGAATTAAACGACGTATGTGCCAAAACGAATTTACTCCTTTTGTAACAAATTAAATTTAAAACTACTTTGAGTAAACTTTGATATGATAATTCTCTATGTTTTAATTTAAAGTAAATTCCATTGAATAACTCTTAAGCGTTACGCCGTGACGTCGAAAAAAGTAAAACAATACAAAATAGATATAACTTTGCAATTTTTTCGTATCGAGTAAAATTCATTGAATCGTGTATTCCTTTTACATGATACTAGACTAAAGAGTCAAAAAACAAATACCAAAATGTTAAATCCTTAATCTACATACTTATCAAGTTAGTAGCGCTCAACCGGATTTCGGGAATTCGCAAAAAGGGTTAAGGCAAAATGAGGTCTTTCAAAATTAAGTACGTACCTAGTATCAGACAGAGTACGTCGTTAACCTAATGGAAAGTAAAAGCGGGTTATTAGATCCAGCACCTGGGTAATCTCTTTCTGTATAAGTAAATAGACCTTGTTAGCTCAGACCAAATAAAAAACCAAGACAGAGGGCTATCAACAGTAAAGTAAAGCTGGTTTCGTAAATAGATGTGCACATAGTGAGGTGTGGTTTGATTGTAAATGGTTGTAAATGTGTGCGTGTGAGCGTGTATGCACAGAGCGGAGGTGTAGTTTTGGCATGCTTCATTATATTGTTCGCAGAGCTGCTGTGTCTTGACTTTTTGTTTGGTCTGAGATTGTTAGTTGGTTGGTACAATACTTTCAGAAAGAAAAATTAGTTGATTAGACCTAAAGAATTTCATGGAATGTTTGTACTTGGTATGTAATCTAAATAATTTAAGTAGGTATTTCTTTCAAAATGAGAGGGCAATATACACATAACACGCACAATCTAATTAGGTATGTTCCGTAATCTAACTCAAAGTAGCATCGAATCAAACAAACGACTGGCTCTTCCTAATGTCGGTTTGTAGGTAATCAGCTCCTGTTGCACAATGCGGCTACACAACAAGGCTTAGACGACCGATAGGGATGATGCCGGGCTGGCACTGGCGTCCAATTTGCCGGCTCGCTTTTGTGATCGGCTTTGCAGTATACAGGCAGCGTGTGTAATCTGAATAGTACTGGATAAACTAGTATAGTATTTTTTTTATTATTACTTTTCATGTCAAGAAGTATACACACACGCTTTGAATGTGTGCGTGAAAACGAGTAGCGTCAGCACGTAACACACTCACATTTCCGACTTCGCCATCGTCTCGGATGGTATAGATAGTGCCATCCACGAAGACGCGCCCCATTCTTCTCCCTAATCGTCAGTGGTTATCGCTAGTTAATTCCTCTAGTGTTTCATTTTTTCGATACACACTAATTACCAACTAATAAGTAATTAGGGTGTATCGACAAAACTAAAACACTATAGGATTGTTGCACACTTGTACTGTAGGCATTAGGAAAAAGAGTGGGCGCGTCTTCGTGGATGGCATTATCTGTACCGAGAGCTTCTGCACTTACACACACATTCACAGCGTGTTTGTACACTTGGTAATAGATAAAAGATCTGTTCTGTGGTAACCACAAGTACAAGCGCGTATCGCATCGTGAGATAACAAAATTGTACATACACGGACACTTTTTTACTTTAGTTTAAAGAAAATATAGTTACTTTAGTTTAAAAAAAGAGTTTGCATTGTTAGTTATGTAGGTAGGTACATATAGTAAATAGCTGCATAGTAGTTTCATAAATGACATCAATATATAGGATTGTAGGCAGTTCGCGAGTGCAGTCACTCACTACTTTCACTGCGCAAGAAAAGTTTCGATTGGCGTTATTAGCTATGTTTGTGGGAGAACTCCAGACACATTACTAAACCCTTTATAAGTACTTGATCATTCCATGGCTCGAGTTGTTCTAATTATATGTTGATTTCCTGGTATTACCTTACGTTACACAACTATTAGGTATTTACCAATGAAATTGCCATTTTGTATGAAAAAATTTAAACGAATTTTTTTCATGTATTTTTTATTTGTATTAATTGAAGTAATCACCCATGCAATCAATGCATCTTTGCCAACACAGTGGCAGTTTATTGATGCCCTTCTTAAAGAAATCAGCTGGACGGGAGGCAACAAATTCTTCAAAGGCATTTTGTACTGCCTCTCGGGTATTGAATTTTTTTCCCGCCAAGAAGTTATCCAAATTCTGGAAAAAGTAGTAGTCTGTAGGCGCGGGGCGGATGACGGAGAGCTTCCAACCCCAGTTCTTGCAACTTGGAGACCGTCTGCTGTGCAGTATGAGGTCGCGCGTTATCGTGCCGGAGCAGCGGAGACGAGCGATTGACCAATGCTGGTTGGAGATGTGCCAGCTTCTCCATCATTGTGTTCAGTTCTTCACAGTGCACATCTGCAGTAATGCTTACCCCGTTTGGTAAGAAGCTGTGATGAATCACACCGGCGCTAGACCACCAAACAGTGACCATCAATTTCTAGGGGTAAGTTTTCGTTTAGGGCATTGTTTAGGTGCTGAACCAGGATCCAACCAACTTGCTGAGCGCTTGCGGTTATCAAACAGAATCCATTTTTCATCGCTGGTAACAATGCGGTTCAAAATTCCTTCATTTGTGTGTCTGTTGAGCAGTGCAAGGCACGTCTTCGCGCTGGCGATCATTGAGTTCGTGGGGCACACATTTCCCAAGCAACACATTAGCGGAAATTACATCCATAAACAAGCTATATTACATTCAAAGGCTCTTATGTAGCTGTACTAACGGATAAGTTGATTCTTGAGACTGTATGAGGGGTGATCTCTACTCTGTTAAGCAGCACAACTGACTAATGGCTATATAATGGAGAAAAAAACCACAAAATGCATTTTAGTAGAATTTGAAAGAACTATTGTCCAGCCTTTGGCTACGTATAATGCTACCAGCTGGTTAAGAAGACCAACGCTTGTAAACGGCTGCTTAACACGGTAATGTTACACCTTTTCTCAGTTGTGAGCTGTATTAGAGAATCAAATTTTGCCATTGGCTGGCGTACATCAATTCTATTATGATGCTAACTTAATGAGCTTAGTAGCAGCTGGGTAAAAGCATTTACTGACTGCATGAGCTGTAAATTAGTGTAGCTTTACTCTACTTTAATTCCAAAGCTTATAGTGTAAATATTAGCTACTTTACAGCCTCTCGAATGATTGAAGAGTAAACATAGGTTAGTAGTGCTATGATAACGTCAATTTTGACATAACCTTGCAACGCAAATTAATTTTCGTGCGAGAATAAAATACAATTTAAAATGAATACGGTTAAACCATGGAAAAATTGGAAAAGAACTGGTGCAGTTAAAAATAAACTTTCAAAAGTATACAATAAGCAAAGGAGCAAAGATAGTGAAAATCTCCCTCATTTATCTAGCTACAGTCACGTGCCGGTGTCGATTAAAAATGAGGGTTCCGGACACATATATTTTGTTACCAATGATCATAGTTCCGTACAATTAATGGATTTGATCAGCCAGACATATGAAGATGACGGAGAAAATATTTATATGAAATACATTTTATTTAAAGAAAATATAAAAGGGCAATAAAGAGACATATTGCTCAAAATGTAAAGATAAATATTTTATGACAAATAACCGTGAAATATTGAAGTACAATCAATGGCTACAAAATAATCGACTTCACAGAAGTTTTAAAACTTCTTAAATGAAATCAGAGGGTGTCATCAATTTTCGATATACCTAAATAAAGCAAAACTACCCAGCGTGGACCGTATTAGAACGACAATATACCCACGAGATGTGAATTTCAAATGTGTGTATATTATGCTCAGACCAACAAAAAAAAAGATAGACAGCGCGCCGCGAACATTAAAACTGAAGCCACCTTTTTATCTATGTGTGTATCGAAGAGTTGCCATTTGTTAAATTTTTTCCCTATAATTTGGGGATATTTGTGTGAGTTGGAACTAGTATAATATTGTACGAATAAGTTATTGTTGAGTATGGTATTGGTATCAATTGGAAACCTAAAATATTAAATACATGAAAAAGAAAATAGGAATATAACTCGAAGTAAGAAATCATATTTATATGTATGTCGCAGCAGGAGGCCATAGATTAAGAAATTTCTAAAAAGTTGGTGAAATCATTAAAGAAGATTAACGCTATCTGTTCCTTGTATTATTTCCCGTTTCCTGAAGATGTACGAGGAGGAAGGCTTACCCGAAAATAACGTTCCTGTTGCGTCTCCGACATCAGAAGTGGGATGTGATCCACGTTCTGCACCGCAGCCCACGATGAACAATAGTGAGGAAAAATGGAAATTGATATTAGAGCAACAAAATCAGAATTTTCTTGCCCTAATCCAAGCAATAAAAGGACCGACAACGAGTGGTAATGTTCATCTACCTACATTCGACCCCGAGAAGACATCCGTGGACGCACATGCTTGGTTATCGACGGCAGACATGTGCATGGCAGACCAACCTTTATCTGGAGCTCCATTGATAGCTTTGAGCGAAGCATTGAAAGGCGAGGCGTCGGCTTGACGGTCCCAAGTATCTTTCCCCGGCATGACATGGAAGGATTTTCAAGAAGCCTTCACCGCTCGTTATGATATCTCGGAGACTGCTGCTTCAACGCTCATCAATCTTTTTAACAGCAAGCCTAAGGAAGGTGAGTGCCTTGCAACCTACGCTGCTACTCAGCTGAATATTTTGATGTCACGTTGGAAGAAGCTGAATACAGAGCAGATTGCTATCTCTACTGTAATGGCACATATAGCTCAAATAGAACCCCGCGTCAACCGTGTTGCGTTTACCACCGAGATAGAAACTAGAACAAAACTGCAGCAGGAGTTAAGGGCACTATCTTACATGAAAAGAAAGGCGCCAACTAGTGACTACAACAATGACAACCCTGATTCAAAGCAACGCAAGCTGATGTCGACCCCGGTTAAATGTGCACATTGTGGGAGACTTGGCCACCATGTTTCTGCGTGTCGTCTCAGAAAAGATAATCGTAGTACTGGAGTGCCTCACGGAGAAGCAAACAAACTTACAACCACTTCGAAGCCTGCAGCTACGGACATCACATGTTACAATTGTCGGGGCGTTGGACACTACGCGTCAAGATGTCCTCGGGCTACCAGCACAGAAGCAAAGTCGACCGCTGTTAGTACAACTAGCAAGCCGGTAGAGCGGCGTGTTGAAGTCTGCGCGGTCAGTGCACCAATGGGAATTCTAGAACACTTCGGTGAGTCCTTTTCATTTCGTTTCGATTCAGGAGCAGAGTGCTCACTTATCAAGGAAACAATATCATTAAAATTTCATGGTAAACGACAAAGTAATTTGGTAAAGATGACCGGTATTGGACAAACTAGTGTTTACAGTACTTTGCAGATTATGGCGTCAGTTAGTATTAATGACATTGTTTTTAACATTCTATTTCACGCTTTGCCTGATGAATTTTTGTTACATGACATTATGATTGGGCAGGAAGTGTTGACTCAGGGATTAGAAATTCACGTTACTTTTGACAAAGTTTTTTTTACCAAAATTAAATCCTCAATCATTAATACGAGTACTGTCCATGATAATAATAGTGATGTTAGCTTTGAAAATATCGACACTAGCATTCCCTTAGAGTTCAAGTCCAAGTTGCTAAATATTTTAACTGAGTTTAAGGACTACTTTGTTTGCGGCACCCCATCAGGCCCAGCCAATACCGACCCTGTAGAAATTCGTCTTATTGACCCTTGTAAAACTGTTTATCGTCGACCTTATCGTCTTAGCCCCCAGGAACGTAGTGTTGTACGTGATAAGGTGAATGAGTTACTCGCATGTAAAGTCATACGTCCAAGTTCGTCTCCGTTTGCCAGCCCTATTCTTTTGGTGAAAAAGAAGGACGGCACGGATCGCATGTGTGTAGATTATCGAGAATTAAACGATAACACCGTGCCAGACCGTTTTCCTTTACCACTAATCTCTGACCAAATCGATCGCCTCCATGGTTGTTACTATTTTACCACACTGGACATGGCCAGTGGCTTCCATCAATTGCCAATCCACCCGGATTCAATAGAGAAGACCGCGTTCATAACTCCAGATGGTCATTACGAATACTTGACCATGCCCTTTGGTCTTCGTAACGCACCTGCTGTATTCCAACGAGCTGTTACCAAGGCCTTAGGCCCTCTTGTCAATTCGTATGCTATCGTCTACATGGATGATATTCTCGTAACAGGAAACTCAGATACTGATGAATCCCTGGCGAGAATTCGCACAGTTTTAAAAATTTTGACTGAACAAGGTTTTTCTTTTAATTTGAAAAAGTGTTCTTTCATGAACAAAAGTGTGGAGTATCTTGGTTATGTAGTTAGTCGCGGCGAGGTCCGTCCGAACCCTAAAAAGATCGAAGCCTTAGTTGCCCTGCCTCCTCCTGAAACGGACCTACATTTACGCCAGTTCATAGGACTAGCGTCCTATTTTAGAAAATTTATCCCCAGTTTTGCACAAATAATGGCTCCTCTCCACGCTCTCACCAGCCCTGGCAAGGGTAAAGTTGAATGGAAGCCCGAACACGAAGGCATCAGGCAAACGATCATAGGAATATTGACTAACGAGCCGGTCTTAATGATTTTTGATCCTGACTGTCCGATTGAGCTTCATACCGACGCCAGCGCGATTGGTTATGGCGCCATTTTGTTGCAAACAAAGGAATGCGAACAATTTGTAGTGGCTTACTTTAGTAATCGTACCACAACCGCCGAGTCCAAGTATCACTCGTATGAGTTAGAGACTTTGGCGGTTGTGAATGCTATTAAGCATTTCAGGCATTACCTTCACGGCAATAAGTTTACCGTCGTAACGGACTGCAACTCCTTAAAGTCATCCCGCAATAAGGTTGATCTAACCCCGCGCGTACATAGGTGGTGGGCATTCCTACAAGCTTATGACTTTGAGATTGTATACAAGGACGGAAAGCGTATGTGTCATACGGATTTCTTATCCAGAAATCCTCTTCCGGCTACACCAGTTGAAAAGGTGGAGCAAAAACGAGTAGATCTAACGACTTTACCTGAAAATTGGTTGCAAGCAGAGCAGCAGCGTGACTCTGAGATTATAAAGCTGATTGAAGATCTCAGGGAGCACAATATGGACGAAAATGTTGCTAAGACTTATGAGATCAGGTCTGGGGTGCTGTACCGAAAAGTACATCGCAACAACCGATCTCGTTGGCTACCAATCGTCCCCAGAGCTTTACGCTGGTCAGTTATAAACTCTGTCCACGAATCTCTCGTGCATGCTGGTTGGGAGAAGACGTTGGAAAAGGTCTTTGATTTATACTGGTTCGACCATATGACTAAGTTTGTTCGTAAATTTGTTGACAACTGTGTTACATGTAAGATATCTAAGTCTCAGTCTGGAAAAATTCAAGCGGAAATGCATCCCATCCCTAAAACTCCTATACCATGGCATACCTTACACATTGATGCCACTGGTAAACTTAGTGGTAAAAACGATAAAAAGGAATACGTGTTCGTCTTGGTGGATGCCTTTACGAAATTCGTTTTGTTACACCATACCCTGCGTATTGACTCTGCGAGTAGCATCAAAGCTTTAAAAAGCAGCATTTCCTTGTTTGGCACCCCTAAGCGACTCATCGCTGATCAGGGCCGTTGCTTTGCTAGTGCAGATTTCAAGCAATTCTGTCAAACCTATTGTATCGTCTTGCATCTGATTGCAACGGGAAGTTCCCGTGCTAATGGTCAAGTCGAACGGGTTATGAGTACGCTTAAAAACATGCTCACTGCAGTTGAGACTAGTGGAGAAAAGTCGTGGCAAGATGCTCTCCCGGAAGTTCAACTAGCTCTCAACTGCACGATTAATAGGGTCACTAAGTCGAGTCCTCTTGAACTATTCATTGGGAAGGTAGCTAGGCCTCTAGAACTCATGTGTGCCAACGATTACGAGCCCGAAGTGGACGTTGATACCGTGCGTGAACGGGCTATTACTAACATGGACAAAAACTCTCAATACGATAAAGTCAGATTTAATAGTACAAAGGCTAAAGTCCAAAACTATACAATAGGCGATTTCGTTCTTCTGCAAAATGAAGAACGCAATCAGTGTAAGCTGGATCCTAAATTCAAGGGACCTTTCCGCGTTATTGAGGTCTTAGATGGTGACAGGTATGTGCTTAAAGCACTTAATGGTAACCGGACGTACAAATACGCTCATGACAGGCTGCGTAAAATGCCCAGTAGTGAAATTCCTGAGGATTTATCTGAGGATAATAATTGTGAATCCGATGGTTAAGACTGATTTAATTTGATTTTTTCCCCTCATAATTTGATGTCATTTATGTAATTTGTAATAAAAAAAAAGGGTAATAAACAAAATTAAAAAAAAAAAACTAAGTGTGTAATTTGCCATGTAATTCGCTCATGGACTTGCTACTGGTTTCGTGATGCCGCTGGATAAGCGATGCCGCTGGTTAAGCGATGCCGCTGGTTAAGTGATGCCGCTGGTTAAGCGATGCCGCTGGTTAAGTGATGCCGCTGGTTAAGCGATGCCGCTGGTTAAGTGATGCCGCTGGTTAAGCGATGCCGCTGGTTAAGTGATGCCGCTGGTTAAGCGATGCCGCTGGTTAAGCGATGCCGCTGGTTAAGCGATGTCCTGGTTAGGCTGACCTATCTTGGTCAGGCATGGCCGAAACAATGTAATGTACACAGAACTTTCTATTTCAGATAATCCACACGAGGACGTGTGAGGCGCAGGACGGCCGTATCGCAGCAGGAGGCCATAGATTAAGAAACTTCTACCATTTGTTACAAGATGGCGGTAGTGAGGTTATTCCATCTGCGGGTAGTTGTTACTGTCAAGTAATGTCAGGTCATTCCATCTGTCTGTCAGCTGTCACTGTCAAGTAATGTCAGGTCATTCCATCTGTCTGTCAGTTGTCACTGTCAAGTAATGTCAGGTTATTCCACTTGTCTGTCAGTTGTCACTGTCAATTAATGTCATTTTAATAAGGGAGTGTCATGGTCTTGACAAGTGCTTGTGGAGTGGGTAGAGTGTCGGGCATTCTGCCATAGAACGTGCGCATGAGCGGTAACCTCACAACCTCCATCCGTTTCCATCGCGAATATTGGCGATTATTGTGATTTAAAAAGTTGGTGAAATCATTAAAGAAGATTAACGCTATCTGTTCCTTGTATTATTTCCCGTTTCCTGAAGATGTACGAGGAGGAAGGCTTACCCGAAAATAACGTTCCTGTTGCCTCTCCGACATGTATAATATTAATCGAATGGGGAAATTTTAAATCGTATTATGGCAACCCCCGCATTTTATGTCACAGCTTTCGTTCGTTGAGGTTTTTTGTTCCAAGTAACCTAAAATTTAATAATAAAGAAACGATGTCATTTCAAGTACACAAGTGAAAAGTGATTCCGTGAGACTTTTATAAGTTTTGCTGTTGTTTTTGCAACTTTTCACTACACAGGAAGGCATAATTATATTTTTTAAATCTATGTTTACTTGACGACGACTCGTGACGTACTAAGAGCGATGAGCATAGTTTTAGTGTAGGTGTGTGCGTGAACGTGTATGTTTACTTGCAGGAGCAGAGTTTTATGGCTTCACTTTTGATGTTCGCGACGCGCCGTCTTTCTTTTTTGTTGGTCTATGATATTATGCAGAAAAACGAGTTATATTTCATTCCACTTTTACATACACTGTAAATAATGAATATTATACTAATATGAGATTATATATTAATACTGCTGGGTAAGGAATTGTCAATAAAAATAAAAGTAATTATATAAATTTACTGCGCTTTATTTTATTAATCTTTTTTGTCTTTCTCAAAATATGTACTTAGCATTAAATAAATTTCTTTACCAATTTAGTTTTCAATTCCATCCATTTCTTTTTCAGTTTCCGTTACTTTACTGGTTTTCTTTTCTTTTCTCTTACTTTGCTGTTGAAGTGTCTAAAAGTAAAAGCATCAAATTAGGTAAAGTGATGTAAATTAATGGGAAAAAGAAGCAGAGGTGAATATTTAGCTAGGTTGGCTGATGTTTTTGATTTTCAATATCGGAATACCTTTTTACTTTATATTCTGCATTTCTAAGCAACATGACAATTTATTGGCTCGCTAGTTGGGATAACAGGCGAGAAAAAATAGGATCACAAAATCAAGTGAATTACCTAATGCTCGAAATGGTTTTCTATCAAGATTAGAGATCCCTAAGACGCTGTTATATATTCTCACTTTACTCCTTCAACCAGTCGTTAGAATAACTGAAAGCCATTGTACAGCTAGCGTACAGTTCTTAGCTGATTAATAGAATTAGTTATAGCCATTGAACAGAAAAGATAGGGTCAAGGGAATTTAGTTAGAATTACTGCTGGATAACGATTTAACGCCATTTTAATGTAAACAAGCTGATTACATATGAAAAAAAAAACACTGATATCTGTTAAATGTTCATGATATTTGACAGCTATTTAAGTAAAAACACATTATTTTATTGTTACAAATAGATATGAATGCTCATTAAATGGAAAAAATTAGTAAAAATCCATAAATAATTCGTATACCGTATTTATTTTGTTTAACATTTTTAGTAAAACTATATTATTTCCATGGCGCGTGTAATATTTGATAATATCACCTAAATATTTAACAGTAAAGTGGCACCCGCAGTACAATTTACCAATAGAGAAACAAAACAAACGTGAAAAAGACTTACCTTAAATTAGAAATTATTATTTGTCAACAGAAATAGTTAGACCGCCATGACATAACACTAGTTGCACTGGACAAATAGTTTTTTGTTGCCATTTCTTTGTAAATTTAACAATAGCCGTTACTAAGCCATAAACCATCTTTTGGATGTCTAATTAAAGGAGCTGGATAGTGGCCTATTAACAGCTTTCTAAGCCCTTGTACAGCTTATGTACAGCTCTTAGAATGCTCAACATCTGTTAACAAGCTACTATAAGGGCTGGTTAATTTGGGCCCAAATTTAGAATTATGAGAACTGTGTAGCCGGATATACAGCCCTTGTACAGAAAGCACAACAGACTCGAGTTTTCAAAAATTCTGTTGTCCAGTGACTATACAGCTATGTGTGCTGCTTGGGTTGTCAAGCTTTTTTACCTTGCCAATTTGACGCAAATGGACCAATATTGTTTTGACGCTAACGTCGAAAGCTGCTGCTAATTCAGCCGTAGATTGTGTATCATCAGCTTCCACAATCGCGTTTAATTCGTCATTGTCGACCAAAGTCTTCGGACGAACGCGAGGTTCACTTTTCAGGTTGAAATTTCCAGAACGGAAGCGAACAAACCAATAACAGGTGGTGCGTTGGTTTGTAGTGTTAGCTCCGTAAACGTCGTTGATGTTGCGTGCCGCTTGTACCGCGTTGCTGCCACGACGGTACTCATATTCCATAATTCCTCGAATTTTTAACGTATCCATGATGACGAAAAATATTGAAATTCAATGAAAATGTAACACTAATCAATAAACAAATGACTACTTTTGGAAAAAAATCCATGTTTTTAAAATAAAAAAACAACCGACTTCCGAAAAACACTATAAAGTGAAAAATAACTTTAATTTCGGAAGTCGGTGTCTTTGGATTTGTATTTTAGTTTTTTGCCACCGACTTCCGAAATTAAAGTTATTTTTCACTTTATAGTGTTTTTCGGAAGTCGGTTGTTTTTTTTTGTAAAAAAGTTTTTATTTTTCACTTTTTAGTGGGTCAGTTTGTAATTTATCTAAGTTACAATAGCCTAATGTCAACTGCTCATCACCTTTTACAAAATATTGCTTTACCCGATGCAGGGTCGTTAATTGTTGAGGAGTTCCCCTAATAAGAGCCAGGAGAACTGGAGCTGTTTGAGAAGTCACCATCAGCTCCATTTCACCATATTATGCATTGTAACGAGCATAAATTGCTTAGCAACCATATTAAAGTAATCGAATCGCAACCCGTGAAATATTTGTCATTGAGTAGTTCCGATAGCCATCTGTGGTCTTTATCATCAGCTCCACTTTACCAAATGATGATTTTCGAGAGCAAATGCTCAAAAAAGTATTTTTTTCCAAATCGGTTCGTAAATGACGGAGTTATGAAATATGAAAAGATCGTTAATGTAGATACATTTTTAGGTTTTTGTTGATTTTTCAAAAACCGCTTGTCCGATTTCGATAAAATTTTCATGGGACCATTTGGGAAGCATACCCTTTCCAACAAAAAAAGAATTTTTCAAATCGGTTGGCAAGCGACGGAGTTATGCGCGAACAAACATAAAAAAAAAAAAAAATACAAACAATCGAATTGAGAACCTCCTCCTTTTTTAGAAGTCGGTTAAAAATTAATTTGAAATTAGAATTCTTAGCAAAACAAAAATTATTTTGATTTGAAATGGCCAGTACTGCAGAACGGCAATTTCATAGGTAAAGACCTATTATAACAGGTTAGTTCTCAGCTAGGAATGCAACGATGAATTTGTCCCAGACACAGCTGCTGACCAAAATCCTGAATTTACAGGATTTTGGTCAGCAGCTGTGTCTGGGACAAATTCATCGTTGCATTCCTAGCTGAGAACTAACCTGTTATAATAGGTCTTTACCTATGAAATTGCCGTTCTGCAGTACTGGCCAAGTTTTATTTTCGTACTTAAACATCGGTAAGCACACAACAGCGTTATTGCTGTCACGTCCGAATCCTATTGTTTGTAGCATTTGACCCTAAACCGAGGGATGAAATCGTAAACCCTAAAAATACATGCGGGTGCGAGTTATACAGCCTCTTTGCTTTACCGGGACCAAAAGTGTTTGCAAACAGCACTCGGAAACAGAGCCTGGTGACAATAGAGTCAGTACCGTACATACTGCACCGACGCGGAACACTATTGTCCAGGTTTAGCTGCTTTTTGTTCTGTTAGTTCACTGCTTTAAGTATTGGCTTCTGTTTGCACCCACTTGATTTTACCGCTATTGTTTATTCAGGCACCAGCTGAATATTTTATTTATCGATGACTTTTTCAGGTGTTTGTGGTATTTGCGGTAAAACGAAGTATAAGGTCGAGGTTATGAATTATATTGTAGTTTAAAAACACCTAGCGATTGAAAACCAATGTTCATTTACGACAAATTATATTCCACGAAATGAAACATAAGCCTATAGCCAAATTCCTGAAATCCAATTATACTTTGGCTGAAGCAATTTTTTTCTTTTGCCTTTCGACCAGACTTATAAATTAAATTGACCCTGAAATAGAAGGGCAATATAGTTAATAGTTTTAGTTAAGTTAAGATATAATTTTTTTATATTTATTAATTAATGATGTATTAATTGTTATTTACTTACATATTATTTTAATTCTAAACTCCTAAAATGTTTCTACTAAAATATTTACGGCCTGATTAAGGGCAATACTACCTCCAGATTCTTATTTACAAACGAAGTGATTTTTATTACTGTTCACACATACATTCAAATCCAACGAACACACTACGACGCGCGACGTCGTCGTCAACTAGTGACGCGGTACGGCGCGGGAACCGAGAGGCAACAGCATCGCGGCAGAGCATCGTCCGACACGACCGCGCTCGGACATACCTACTTATTAGGGTGATATCATTGTGAACCACCTAATAAACCTTTTTATAATAGGTACAGTCCGCATTACTTAGTTATCCGTTTTAGTTTCTTTCTATTGTAGCGTGGCGTGGGTGTGACAGGGGTCGAGCAGCCGATACCGTCGTCGTTTGACTTCTGGCACCGTCTGCTACCGACTGTGAAGGAAGCAGTTGGCGGATAAGACCGGGGCATACTTAAAATGATTGAAGTTTCCATGGTTGAGTTTTCATTTAGTTACATGATGCGAGGCCGCAGGAATCCGCTAGAGGCGAGAAGCAAAAAACCGGTCGAAGTGGCGATGCCTTTGTCCAGCAATGGACGTCTCTCGGCTGAAATGATGATATGATGCGAAAATGTCATCGAAATTAATCTTATAACTGCTAGTAACTAACAAAAGTGGTAGAATTGTATAGAAGCAAAATCTACTATAACTATGCCTATTAGATCTAATTCACAAGGTTATTTGTATTTGACCCATTTTAAAGTTATTTAAACAAACAATGTGCAGGTTTCCAGTGAAGTCAATGCATAATACTTTGCTACCTACATAAATGCGATTCTGATCTCACGTTTTCGTAATTTTCAGGTCAAGAGTGGATTATGAAATAATGCTACTGTAGCGACTGGGCTTATCACTGTATCTTACAAACTGCCAAAGACTGTCGTTGTTCTGTATAACCTTTTTAAATCATATGACACTCCGCCCTTTCTTGTTACTTACGTCGATAAAATGTACTTAACCAAGTTAATTATTGTTGTTGGAGTGTAACTCATTTTGTGACCCTTTTTCAATTAAAGTTTCTGGAAAGCGACCTTTGCCCGCTCACACATCGCACTATTTACAAGCTTTTTATTAACGTTTACTTTGCAGAAATAAAACAGTTTTATGTTAGTACCTACGTATGTTTGTAAGGTACCTTTTCTCTGCGAGGGCTTTGTTTGAGTCTGTCCATTGCTTTTTATTATTTTTGTTGTAAGTTGTAACAAGATGGAAAGAGTGGATGGATGCCTTTGACCAGGAGCGGAACAGAACAGGCCAGAAAAAAAATATGATGTAACATGGTTCTTTATTTTGTGTTGTTTTTTCGACCATGAAGGCCGTGGCCGTCGTAGCATATAGAAAAGACATTTTACTTAAAAAAAAAACATATTTATCTGTGTTTTTTTATTTAACTTTTCCGATTTCCTAACTACGCAAAACAAAGTAATCTAACAACAAAAGATATACCTACCTAAGTAATTCTCCTCATTCAAATCGCATTTAATGTAAATCTAACAGTATAAATCATCGTTCGTACTATATTCAATCGTTCCATTTAGCTGTGCCGAGCGTTAGAGGACGAAATGGACAATTTGTGTGCACATAACATTTTACAGCCACACTCGTCGACAATTTTACTCGGAAGTTTTATTTCAATTGAAAAAGTCAGGTTTTTAAAGTAACAATTCGCGTGAGAGTCAAAATGGCGGGTGTACCTTAACTAATCGAATCCTTCCATTTACCAAAAAAATGTACCTAAATTGTACTATTTAGTACCTCGGTTTAAAAAAATTGTACCTTCTTCAGAACGAAATTATTTCGAAATTAAGGTACACCCGCCATATTAACGTTAAGATGGCGGGTGTACTATAGTATTTTATTATTTAACCATTACTCATAAAATATAATTAGACCAAAAAAATGTACTATTTAGTATCTAGGTTAAAAATAATTATACCTTCTTCAGAACGAATTGTATTAAAATTAAGGTACACTTGCCTTATTGATGTACATCAGAACGTTCGGCCTACTGAGAAGAGGTAGGGAGCTGGCTGCTACTCCAGTTTTTTGTGACGATTTTGTGACGCATAAAGATGCCAGCCAAATAATTTGTGACGTTCTGTCACAAATTGGCGGATGGCGACTGAAATAAAATGTATTCGTTTAATTGATAAATGGGTACTTGTTCCGTTGGAATAAAACGAGTATTTATCGAGTACCTAGGTACTTAATGAAACAAAACACGTTGAAATTGTTGAAATAAGGTGACCATGTAGATATTCCAACGAAATAAATATTATTTTATCCAGTAGGTCTTAATGAAACAAAATACCTCAAAATTGTTTATTTATATTATTATATTAGGCACAAGCAACGTTGAGCCTGCATATCAGTCCACTCGTGTAGTTTTTGGGGTTCAGTACCCTGTCAATCTGATGTCTGTCAGTTCACATGCCATGGGTCTCTAGTGGTTAGACGGAATGAGTAAATACTTGTTTTGTTCCAACGGAACAAATACCTATATATCGAGTATTCCAATGCATGGTCACCTTATTTCAGTCGCCATCCGCCATAGTAGAATAATTATGATCTTGAATCAATAAAAATGCTCACACCATTGCACTGAAAACCTGCAGAGCAGTTACTTATTCTCGACGACTGCAACACATCGCGGGTTTTTACGAGTCTTCTAAGCTTCTTCGTTGTAGAGAATCGATAATCTCAATATTTTGAGGTTAAAAGTTTAATTGTCAATTTACCATTTAATGGGGCCGTCACGAAAAAAACTAAAGCAATGAAAATTCGTTTTAGTGTCGTCACTAACTCTCTATTCAGTAACAGTTTATCTAAGGTCCTCAGTTATGGAGATTCAATTATCCAAATGTTCTGTTATCAGGCCCCGAACGGCCTGATATCGGCCGGAAATAAAATGCTTTTAACTTTGGAACTGTTCCGTCACTAATTATTTGGCTGGAATCTTTATGCGTCACAAAATCATCAAGAAAACTAAAGTAGCAGCCAGCTCCCTACCTCGATTGGCCGAACGTTCTGATGTATTGATGTACAGTGGGCTGCATCAATTGGGTACCCCAGTTGTCTAAAAATTTTAATACAACTGGGGTACCCAATTGATGCAGCCCACTGTACATCAGAACGTTAGCGGGTGTACCTAAATTTAGATACAATTTCGTTCTGAAGAAGGTACAATTTTTTAAGCCTAGGTACTAAATAGTACATTTTAGGTACAACTCTTTGGTGTCGTTTCAGCCGATCGACGTCCACTGCTGGACATAGGCCTCCCCCAATTTTGGGGGGGGGGGGGGGGGTTTGCCATAATCGCCACGCTTGGCAGGCGGGTTGGCGATCGCAGTATGGTATGATGGTGGAATAAATAGAGAACGCTGCTGCCCATTCTCCGGTAAGACCCTTAGTCGCCTTTTACGACACCCGCGGGAAGTAAGGGGTGGTGCAATTCTTTAAGTCCGGCACCACACAGACTTTTTGGTGTAATTATATTTTATGAGTAATGGTAACGTTGCTTGTGCCTAATATAATAATATAATATACAATTTCGAGGTTTTTTGTTTCATTAAGACCTACTGTATAAAATAATACTTATTTCGTTGGAATATCTACATGGTCACCTTATTTCAACGTGTTTTGTTTCATTAAGTACCTAGGTACTCGATAAATACTCGTTTTATTCCAACGGAACAAGTACCCATTTATCAATTATTCGAATACATTTTATTTCAGTCGCCATCCGCCAATTTGTGACAGAACATCACAAATTATTTGGCTGGCATCTTTATGCGTCACAAAATCGCCACTAAAAACTGGAGTAGCAGCCAGCTTCCTACCTCGCCTCAGTAGGCCGAACGTTCTGATGTACATCAATTTGGCAGGTGTACCTTAATTTTAATACAATTTCGTTCTGAAGAAGGTATAATTATTTTTAACCTAGATACTAAATAGTACATTTTAGGTACATTTTTTTGGTGTAATTATATTTTATGAGTAATGGTTAAATAATAAAATACTATAGTACACCCGCCATCTTAACGTTAATATGGCGGGTGTACCTTAATTTCGAAATAATTTCGTTCTGAAGAAGGTACAATTTTTTTAAACCGAGGTACTAAATAGTACAATTTAGGTATATTTTTTTTGGTAAATGGAAGGATTCGATTACTTAAGGTACACCCGCCATTTTGACTCTCACCAATTCGCCCCAAACCTTTTTGGTGTGAGGACAACAGAAAATGTTATATGGGTCAAATATGGATTGTTAATCGAAAATATCGCTATACGGGATTTTGAAGTGTTTTCTTATAATCTATATTTTCGCTACTCAAAAAGGTAATGTTTATCCATTAAAGCCTCATAACAAAGTAAGCTGACCTTGCCGATCGATTTAACTGACAGTTAAATATACTTCATAACAAGTCTAGCGAACACTCAAATCACACATCACCGACATAATTATGACGGCAATTGTTTCTAGGAAAATTTAAAGCCTGTATTGATTGAATGGAATAATTATCGCAAATTTTCCATGGAAATTTTATCCTGCTGTCGGTCGTTCAAACTGACAATTGAATACCCAACGAAACGTGGCAGGTTCATAGCTACGCTTCAGTAACGTTCTGTAGTGTTTTAAATTAATTTAAACAGGTCAATTATTTAATACATTTTTAAGTTATTATTAAAATCGAAAGTGATTGTATTCGGTCAGATAAAATTAAGTAGGTTTACAAATTAATATTCCGAATGCTCGTGACGTCACATCAATAACCCTTCAATTGCACATATAATTATGGATGTATGCGATTGAAGGGTTTAAAAAAAAGGTGCATTATAAGCCGAAGGGTAGTATACGTTTGATAGCAATATGTATGAAACATTGATGACATTGCTTTAATGAATGTGTAAAAGTAACTCATGAAGATACCTACAGGTTAATTTGGTGGTAAATTAATATTTCATTAATTTTTTTTTAAATTATTAAATTATATAGTATAATTAATTAATTATATAGTTCCCGGGATATAAGTAGGTCCTCCTTCCATCCACGGTTGTTTTATTAAGTGTATTTAACGAGTAAAGCAGAATGTGCTTTATTCACATGACGAGGACTTAAGATGAAACCAACAAACAACAAATTTCTGTTTGGGTAGGTGGTTGGGTACAACATATAAGCGAAAATACTTAGACATGGGTATAGGTACATTAGTATTTTTCATCCAACAGAATAATCTTAGCATTTGAAACACCATTGACTAAAATGCATGTCCTGAACCTCCATATATCTACTTAAAAAGGGTTTTACTAATTAACTTAACATTCCTGCTATATTGAGAAAATAATTTGAATTATATTATCGCTTACAAATTCCGCACCGGTTCATATTAAAGCAGCTGGAAAGAGATAGGTCTGCGTAATAGGTATTGCAGTGCTGTGTTCGGGTCGTGTTTATTCACTATCAGAAGTGCTCCGGTCCAGTGGGTTGACTTGTGAAATGTATAGCAACAGCAAGCCGACTGCTGCTGGCTTCTTCTTTGTCTTTTGATAGATAGTGGGAATAAATACATTAAACACAAATAGTTGTACAAATGAATGTAAGCGCGGCCACGCTAAAATTGGACAGACTGGAGCATCTGTCCAGGATACAGGGACCAGGGACAGCGTAGGCTAGAAAAAAAAATCAATTTTTTTTTCTAGCCTACGCTTACATTTGTGATGTAAGTAGTGCAACTGAGGTAGCAATAATTAATTAGAGTCAAGTAAATCATTTCTACTTACCTAATTTAAAAACTACCTCCATATTATCAAAATCTCATGCAATCATTTTCTCACCAAGTAGTCACGTCACGTTTATTATGATGACACATATAAAAAGAATTTTAGATCTGTAGATATTTTTTTTATAATAACAAACTCAAACTCAAACTCAAACCATTTATTTCAATTAAACCATTTACAGGCACTTTTGAATTGTCAAGAAGTCGGTCAGTCAGAAAATATGAAGCTAGTTACAAGTACCTGGTACTTGTTAACAGGCCTACGCTGTCCATGGGAGGACAGCCTACTGTAATTTTAAAACATTGTAAAAGCCAATTATTTTGAAAAAGAGTAACCGTGGAGTTTCTTGCCGGTTCTTCTCCATAGGAAACAACCAGTTGGAACCGTGCACCTAGCTTCTGCCGTTTCATAAGTGTCCATGTAGGCTTATGTGAAATAAAATATTTTGATTTTGAACTGTCTTCTATTATTTTTGCGTTGATTAAACAAAACATTTGTCTAATGTGTAGTGAATGGAGCGGTAACTGGCTGTAACAATATTTCGGAGAACCCTTTAACATTTTCATTCTTGATGCTATAGCATTTCTCGGTAGGTTACTTATAAAGGGACAATTAAGGCCTGAGAGAGGCATAATGAAGAGGACGGTTGGGTTACTGCTGCTGAGTTTATTCCGTCATAATATTTTTACGTAGGTACGTAGGTATTGTGTTGGTGGCGATTAAAATGAAAGGATGGCAAATGACATTCAAAGTGAGTAATTAATAATTAATGTAGCGTAAATTCAGCTGAATAAGCTTAAACGGTAAGCCACCCCAAAATAGGTAGTTGGAAAAAGAATAAGTAGGTGATGCCACTTTTTTTTTGGGTGGGAAATCATCAAATAACTTCTCCCGCTCTGGGCGGGAGGGCGTGTCAGTCTTTTAACCCACCCGTGTTCCTTTAGTTGCCTGCGCCAGGGGCCACGGTATCTCTTTCTAACAACCCGCAACCGTGTTCGGTGAGGACCTGCGTTAGGCGGAAGGTGAGGACGCTGTGGCGCCTTTCCAGCTACTCCTTAAAGAGGGGATTTATCGCCGCAATTGTGGCGTGCCCAGCACTGGGTTGCGACAGTCGCAATCTCCATGTCGAAATGAGATCCCGCCGGAGCTCTGTCCGTGATTTCTCGCGGCAGCGGAGTTACGCCCCGACGCTTTGCCTCCTCGCGCCACTCCCATATGTAGGCGAGGACTTTCGAAATCCAGATCCCATCGGCAATCCGGCAAGGAGGCTCGCTGCCTCATCGGAGAGCGTGCGGTGTCCCCGGACTAGCCATGATGCCCTCTGAAAGCGTTCAACTGCCGCGGGCTGGTCGCCGCCTCAAGGAACGCGCCCACACCGGAGCCTTGTAAAGGGCCATGGACCGCACGACCCCCGCGTAAGGCAGGTGATGCCTATTCTTTGCCCAACTATGTCGGGGTCGGCTAAGTATATAATGATTCTACTATTAGTAAAGATACAGTTAAGGGTAAAATCAACCTAACATAGAACTTACAGCCAGCTCAACGAACAAAACCAAACCGAAATTCTCATTTATAATTCCTAACTCCGGCCCCCAGCGGCTGCCCCCACTAATAAAAAAAAGAAGTTAAACAATTATGCAAACCTGCTATCTACACACGGTGCCTTCATCAGGAGAGGAAATTCAGAAACTTTATTCACGATTATTTAACCACGTTCTTTCGAAAACTTTTTATTAAATGTAATTTCGGCGCAAGGTCGTCGAACGTACCTAAACCTCTTACTGTCGATATGTTTGCTTTACGTTTCTGTTATATTGGCTTTTTATTAAACATATTTGGAAAGCAGATTAACTTAAGTACTTAATACATTTCGAATGAAGGCTTTTTTAAGAAAAATATGTGAGATACAGTAGGTAATAAAATTACGGGTAGTAAGAATGTAAAGAGATTCTGTAGTAAGAACGTAAAAACCCATATCAAGTACCTACACCTCTATAAATTCGATCTCCTCAAGGGTGCGGAAAGGCCTGTCAATATGGAAATCCTTTCACCAAAAGTCAAAGTTATTTATTTGCCAGAACTAAGGTTATGATGTGCTTATGAAGTCAACTAAACAATTTACCATCAATCTGAAAAATCCAATATTAAAAAACGGTGAAAGGTTCCTGTATAAATATTGCATAAAAATCAATATTTACTTTGGAAGTACATTCTCGTTAAAAAAACATTTATAATCGCTAACACAATGGTTTCTTATTGTTTGACACTTTCATATAAATGTAATGTCGTATCAAACACATGAGGTGTGTTGGAGATACCTACTTGTACCTCCCACCAGAAAATGTGTTTTTGGGAAACAACCAAACCAAACCTACGCTTATTCGTACTACTATGAAATCGGATTTATTTCTCAAGTAATGATATTTGTACGATATTTACCTCGCTTTACTTCACTCAATTGGAATCCTCATTCGATAATGAATAAGTATCGGAATAAAGTTAGGACGAGAGTGACATGACTCTCGTCGTAACTCAAAGTCCTTGATATTGTCGAGACAAAGTTTGTTTAACCAGTATAAGTTAGTAACTTAGCAGAGAAGTACCTTAATCATATTACATATAGAACGTATGTTGACTTAACCTCATTCAACTTTAGTTCACAAATTGTCGTTCGATCTTACATTAACCCTTAACTACTAGGTATACTTAATGTGAAAACTTAGGTACTAAAACACACTCCAAGACGGATGTTAACCTACTAAACTTTTCAAAGAACCATTGTCTAACCATTAAGATAATTACAAACAGCACATAATTAATTATGTATGTTTACTGTTCACTATTATTTCAATCTGTAAGTGGTATCAATAAATAAAGTAGAACCTTACCCAGTTTATTATAGGAGACAGTCTTTGATCTATTTTGCCCAACAAAGGACGGTAGACAATGATGAGTAAGTAGAAATGTGCGATGAATCGAAATGCTCAGGTTAACTATTTTTATAACTAAGGAAGGGATTCCTGTTATTGTGCCCGAAATAGCGTATTACATCCGCAATTGTTATATCGTCGTAAATTACATAAAATATTTTCTATTTTTAATTGACATTTTTATTTTATTTTATTTTATTTGCCATTGACAAACAAAACAATATAATATCACCAGCAGTAATTATGCTCAATTCACTTGACATCCAAGTCATATATGATAGAAATTAAAATGTATGCATGTGTTACCTCACCTACAGAACCAAATAGGACTCTCCACACGGTCGGTCCTGGTTGAACCGAACTAACAGAACCAGGCTCTAGTTCATTTGGTAAAACAATATTGATTTAAAGCCATACATTTGGAAAACTGATTTCAAGCAAAATACTGTATTAATTAAGCGCTGACTGTGACATTCTCTTGATTTTTACCATTAAAATATAAACGATGAGTATTTCTCCTCCATTTAGTAAACTTTCACAAGTATTCATTAATGTAATTTACCCCATCAGTGCTGTTTATCATAGTTAACAGTTTGCGGGTATCATGACTTCGTCTGACGGAAGGGATCATCCGAAGCTCTAGTAGTAATAGGATTGTTGTGGTTGAATAATTCGCAAGTTTGCTAAAGCCAAAAGTTTTGTTTGTAAAGGATTCACTCTAAATCGGTATATCTATGTTTGTGGTCACCACAAACTCGAACTCAAAGCATTTATTTCAATTGAACCAATCACAGGCACTTTTGAACCGTCAAGGAGTCGGTCAGTCAGGAAGATGCAGCTAGTTGCCCATTCCAAAGCGTAGTAGATACCTATGGAGAAAAATGGGCAAGAAACTCCACGGAAACTGTGGTATTCGACAGTCAAAGTAATTTTCTAAGTTTTTGCATGAAGAAATAATCACCCTATTACTTGAGCTGCCAGCTTAGTCAGTGCAATAGCAATTAGATTTAGATCGTATTAAATTACTACGCCTGCGGCGTACATTGGTATATTCACATTCAAAACCCAGTCCTGAATGCATAACGTATATCCGTCTAATCTTAATGGAACACATTTGAACCTAATTCACCATTGATATAGATAACCTAATTGATCTCTATACACAACATATTAATTGAATCTAATTGTTATCTGCCCATCGTCATGGAAGAAGACTTCTGGCCGTAGGACGTGGTATTCCGACGCTTCCGCAGACAAGTACCACAGAACAGCACAAGAACATGCTAGTGAAGTACTATCACACTAATATTATAAAAACCGGGCAAGAGCGAGTCGGACTCGCTCACCGAGGGTTCCGTAACATCCGGGTTTATGCATAAGGTTTATATTTATGAAATTAAATGTTTTTTTATATTTTTTTATATTTGAGTTGGTTGAATAAAAGGTAAATTGCGGTTTAAGATTTATGACGTATTAAAAAAAAACTACTAACTAGATCTCGTTCAAACCAATTTTCGGTGGAAGTTTATATGGTATGGTACATCATATATTTTTTTTAGTTTTATCATTCTCTTATTTTAGAAGTTAGAGGGGGGGGGACACACATTTTACCACTTTGGAAGTGTCTCTCGCGCAAACTATTCAGTTTAGAAAAAAATGATATAAGAAACCTCAATATCATTTTTGAAGACCTATCCATAGATACCTCACACGTATGGGTTTGACGAAAAAAAAAATTTTTAGTTTCAGTTCTAAGTATGGGGAACCCCAAAATTTATTGTTTTTTTTTCTATTTTTGTGTGAAAATCTTAATGCGGTTCACAGAATACATCTACTTACCAAGTTTCAACAGTATAGTTCTTATAGTTTCGGAGAAAAGTGGCTGTGACATACGGACGGACAGACAGACAGACAGACAGACAGACAGACGGACAGACAGACAGACAGACAGACATGACGAATCTATAAGGGTTCCGTTTTTTGCCATTTGGCAACGGAACCCTAAAAACGAAAGTTTGTGAGTGTGTGTGTATGTGTTTATTGTTTGTTACTCCTTCACGCTTAAACGGCTCGACCAATTTTGATAAAATTATGTATGGAGGTAGCTGACACCCTGGATTAACCCTTAACTCATCTCTCAACAAATACCTTTTTGTGAGACTGTATCTTTAGGCAGGAGGTAAATATTCGGTCGTAACGTTTCCCTGTGGATATGACCGCAAACGAATTTATACTTTTAGCTACCTTGTAAGGTTATTTTATACAGAATTACATTATACATATTCACATATAGTTTAAAAACAAACTCGTGATATTTTAGAACCTACGTCTTTCATTATAGAAGTTATAAACCTTCCCGCCTTTTAAAGAAAATTCTAACCTACAGGTTCAGTTTTCAAAACTGAAATACGCTCTCAAATTGTGAAGTTATAGAGAGACGGATGACCAACAGAATTCCTTGATGAACTGTGTCCAGACGCTCAGTTAGTTGGACAATTGCATTTTTTTGGAAATTCAAACGTTCCAGACATATTACATGTTGAAATATTATTGTCACGCTCGTCATATGAGTGGTATTCTAATTTATGTAATATATACAAATATCCACATAAATAATAATTAATTCAGTTCAAACCTGTAATCGAGAAAAACGTATTGTTTTCATACGAACTTTATCGGTACACCTCAATGTTCAGGGCACGTTACGTTTACGTTATTAAGGAATCAGTCATACGTGTGCGCCGCTGTTAATCATGCAAATAATATTCTATATATAATAATATTCAAACAACCGTGTAGCCTTCTGAATTATCTCCTGAAATAATAAAATTCACAAGAGTAGTGAAAGTAGTACAATAACAGCTTGCGACATAGACAGTATAAGCAATGTACGGTGGGCTGCATCAATTGGGTACCCCAGTTGTATTAAAATTTTCATACAACTGGGGTACCCAATTGATGCAGCCCACTGTACACCAAAGTTTAAAGTGGGGAAAAAAGAACTTCCTTGACCATTAGGTAGCCTTCATTACCTCAAACTATCACAAGACAGCCGACGAGTCAAACACTAGATTGATATGATTCACAAAACAAAACAACACTCAACTCACACAGCTTACATTCTCTCATTATTTTATTTATTTTTTGTTTATGGCAAATCTCAAGACAACCAAGCAGGTTGTCAGCTGCATAACCGGACTATCCTGTGAACGCCTTAATAAATTAAGGCGTTCACAGGATAGTTAAGTCAAGTTTATACGTTATACCACCCTGTGGGGTACGCTTAGGGCGTTGCGGGAGGCAGCAAGGGACATGCTAGATCAGACCATACACATTCACTCAACATCTTGCTATTTATATTTACTGTGTACAGCAATAAAGATTTGATAATTATCATTTCTGTTGCTGTGAAGAGATTAAATACCTATAATTACCAGAAAAGTTTCAGGTTAGTCTGCTTTACGGTTTTAGCCTACTCAAGCTATTACACATCACAGACTGCACGGCGTCGACGCTCAGCAAGTGTTAGTGTGCCTAATATCTACAGACACAGTTACTAAATGCGTATCATGGTTGGTTACCTATAACCAACCATGATACTCATTTAGTAACTGGGTAGGTAGTTCCTGTTTCGAAGTAGGCTTCGAAGCTTCGGAATATTAATTGCGAAACTCTAGAGTGCCTACATTAACCCGCCCTAATCATATTAAAGCAATGCACAGGAAATGTAATAACCTTCTAATTGTGCCTATGTTGATCAACTAACCGGTTATAATTTCGTAAATTAGCTAGATGATGAGGCTCTTTATGTGGCACACGAAACATAACAGTGGTTAATTTAGGTAATCATTTCAGCGTAGGCCATTACAAACACACTGCGATGTTTGAGTGCCTGATTTATTGCTGCATTCTTTGGATACTCCACATGCATACAATTCCTTATATGAAAGAGCCAAAGGGGCTTATAAATGCCGTTTCTTCGATTTCGCAAACATCTTTTGTTTCATTTGCAGAGAATGTTAAAATAACTTGTTGGTATCAGGACACTGCAATGCAAAATAACGATAGATTGATAATGTCGGCAATCCCTCCGATTAAGGCACTTGGTTTACTATGCATAGGAAGCTCATTGTTATCGATTTGTATGCAACACGCGGATACGACGTGCTACGAACCGCTACGCCGCCGCGCTTTGCTACGAAATGCTACGATCGGCTACGTCGATAGTCGCAGTTCGGTACGAAATTCTAAGAGCGAGTTATTGCTTGTGACTATGTTTGTTACAGATATATACATTGGCTTACCTAGTAATGTCATGATTATGTTATTTTGTTGTAAATTATTGTTAGGGGTATTTCGATAGTTTCGCATTCCTTAGGAGATATTAGTTACCAAGAATTGTTATCAACCATAAGTTTTAAACACAAAATAAATAAGTCCTAGAAGATTGGAAGAAACCATATTATGGGTGTATAAAGAACAATAGCTTTCAGTTCTTATTTAATACTATCAATTAAACTAACGTGTGTTGTATTTATTGAACTTAGCAGTATTTGTACGGCTAAATTCAATAGAGATCCTAGAGCAGTAGTTCACTCATAAGCACTAAACTAAGAGTCAAAAGTATAGATCGAACTCCAAAGTAAGTAGATATAGGAGTGCCATTCAGAAGCTCACAGATAAACAGTTCTCTAGGTCTCGCTCACAGTTAAACAGATTGCGTTTCGCGATCTCTAATCTGAATGTCAGAACAGTATCATCAAGTACACTAGACTAGATGAGAACAGGGATCGAGTCACAAACGATCACCTACTGAATACGAGAGTGGATTTTAAATCAACAGCAAAGAAAAGAGCGCAGTAGTTATTGGGCTATTAATTCAGTGAGAGGCGGTATTATGTGGTAGTGTTAGGTAGAGGAGGAGATAATGATCTATGAAGGCTTTGTTGTGCGTGAAAACTTTTCAATTGCTCCTGGCTATAACTAAACTATAACGGCGTAAAACCACTTTCTAAAATTGTTCCGGCCGCTTAAGATATTTTTGGGTTGCTCATTTAAAATTCATGAAGTTGTTCGGAAAACTTAGCTTCTGTTTTATAAAATAAAATGGTACAGTAATGGTAAAGGTTTTTAGGTTATTTTAGATTGCGAAGTAATTATTTAGGTAGCATTAGTAGACCAAGGTTTTTGTTTCTCATAATAAAAGATTATCCGAGGAGTTTCTTGCCCGCTCTTCTCCCCAGGTACCTACTACGCTGTGTAATGGGCAACTAACTTCATCTTTCGGATTGATCGACTCCTTGACGATTCAAAGTTCTCTAATTGGTTTAATTGAAATAAATGTTTGAGTATGAACTTGAATTCAAAATATTTTTTTCTTGATTTGAACCTTTTGGTGTGTTATATTTATAAACCGTCATTTTGATTAAAAAAAAAAACCTAGCTTATAACCGGTTCCCTATCCATTTGCATAAAATTTTAAGACCTAATATAACTTAGCATAATTTTGTTTGGCATAATTATATTTTCGCATAATATAATTACGCATAACAGCTTACGCATAATTTTTTTAAGCATAATTTCTCTAACCATAATAATGATTAAGCATAATATTCTAAAGCATAAATTTATTAAGCATAATATCCTAAAGCATAAATTTGCCCGAAGAGTATATACTTACCAATTTATTTCGACGATTGGAAAAAAGCCATATCTCCTGAATCAGGTAATAATTATAACATATTAATATGATATAACGTCATCATCATCTGCCTAGCCTTTTCCCAACTGTGTTGGGGTCGGCTTCCAGTCTAACCGGATGCAGCTGAATACCAGTATTTTACATGGAGCGACTGCCTATCTGACCTCCACAACCCAGTTACTGGGTAATACGATACCCCTTGGTAAGACTGGTTGTCAGACTTGGGCTTCTGACTACCCGTAACGACTGTCAAAGATCAACGAATGACAGCCGGGACCAACGTCTTAACGTGCTTTCCGAGGCACGGAGGGGTCACAGTATGTAAAGATGGTCACCCATCCACAGACCAACCGCGGCAAGCGTAGCTTAACCTCATTGATCGACCTGTGCGGCTGTTATTATTTAGCCACGGGCCCCTCTAATATGATATAACGTATTGAACAATTTTGTGGGTTTTTTTTCGCTGTAGGAAGCATGAAGCAAGCAAGCATTCAGCATGCAAGCAAGCATACAGCATGCAAGCAAGCATGCAAGCAAGGTTGCAGCAAACAAGCAAGCATGCAGCATGCAAGCAAGCATGCAGCATGCAAGCAAGCATGCAGCATGCAGCATTCAGGCGAGCATGCAACATGCAGCAGGCAGGGTTTCTGTCACGGCTCCGGCGCTGCGGGCCTCCGGCGGCCCCACGCGCCTACGCGATTTTAAATTACACTCTAGGGGTAGGACACACAAGACTACGTGGAGTCGGTTTTGCAGCAATTCGGTTCTGTCACTAACTTTTGTTACACAGCATTAAATTATATATATTAAATTTAATTAATTGTATGCCTAAATATTATTATGCTAATAGTCATTAGGCCTACTAACGTTATGCGAATCAAATTTATGCCAAAACAAATTAGTCTTAAGGATGATTATGCCAACATAACATGTATGCCTAAAAAAATTATGCCGAAGTATTATTATGCCAAAACAAATTGTGCCAAAATCGTTATGCCGAAGTATATTAGGACAAAGAACATTATGCGAAAAGAAGGGATCCCGTATTGGTTCCCTATCCATTTGCATAAAATTTTAAGACCTAATATAACTTAGCATAATTTTGTTTGGCATAATTATATTTTCGCATAATATAATTACGCATAACAGCTTACGCATAATTTTTTTAAGCATAATTTCTCTAACCATAATAATGATTAAGCATAATATTCTAAAGCATAAAGTTCTAAAGCATAACTTTTTTAAGCATAATATCCTAAAGCATAAATTTGCCCGAAGAGGATATACCAATTTATTTCGACGATTGGAAAAAAGCCATATCTCTTGAATCAGGTAATATATGTATAACATATTAATATAACGTATTGAACAATTTTGTGGGGTTTTTATCGCTGTAGGAAGCATGAAACAAGCAAGCATACAGCATGCAAGCAAGCATACAGCATGCAAGCAAGCATGCAACAAACAAGCAAGCATGCAGCATGCATGCAGCATGCAAGCAAGCATGCAGCATGCAAGCAAGCATGCAGCATGCAAGCAAGCATGCAGCATGCAAGCAAGCATGCAGCATTCAAGCGAGCATGCAAAATGCAGCAGGCAGGGTTTCTGTCACGGCTCCGGCGCTGCGGGCCTCCGGCGGCCCCACGCGTGCTAATTATCGCAGACGGCTTTCGCTCACCACCGCAGCTTCGGCTTGTTGGCCGGCTTCGCCGGCCAGCCTCTGCTCCTCAGCCCGCGGGCGCCTCGCCCCTACGCGCCTACGCGATTTTAAATTACACTCTAGGGGTAGGACAAACAAGACTACGTGGAGTCGGTTTTGCAGCAATTCGGTTCTTTCACTAACTTTTGTTGCACAGCATATTAAATTTAATTAATTGTTATTATTATGCTAATAGTCATTAGGCCTAAGAACGTTATGCGAATCAAATTTATGCCAAAACAAATTAGTCTTTAAGATGATTATGCCAACATAAAATGTATGCCTAAAAAAATTATGCCAAAGTATTATTATGCCAAAACAAATTGTGCCAAAATCGTTATGCCGAAGTATATTAGGACAAAGAACATTATGCGAAAAGAAGGGATCCCGTTTACTGAACGCTGCCAAATAGCGTTTTATTCAAACATTGACTGCGGCGAGAGCGTGTAACTTATCCCCTGAATATTTATCCGGCACTCGGAATCGTAAATTGGTGAAAATGTTTCGAGAGATTTTAAAGCCGTCGAAAAAATTCAGTAAGGTTTCGAGTGGAGCTTTTAGTTAGAGTGATAGAAACAAACAGTGTAGTTCGTAGTTTTCATTTTAAAAGCCTTTTCACAAGCGAATGAAACCCATTTATCATTATGTATGGGGTTACTGCAACAATTCATGTTTTTATATTATCTTACCCATTTATCGTTTCTAAATAAAATTAGATTATTTTCCTTCATTTCATACAACATTTATGTCGGTCCATGATCTACAAATAATAAATATAACTCGCATTTGCACTGCTGGGACACATTCATTTTGAGGATTTTGGAATCCAGAACCGAAATGCGTAACTTTAAAACTTGTAGAAAGTTTTCTACTAAGAAAGCTTTGGTTTTCTGAGGGCAGTAAATCGTTTTGGTTGTCTTTGAAAACCCACAAAAAAAACCATAGTAAATTATAACTCCTTAATTGTGTAGGTATTCTATTACCTCTACCTATCCAAATAAACCTCAAGATCTTTCATCAACAAACGATAAACCTAGGTGTAAGGGGCGCAAACAGCGTGCGCGTGAAAAATGATCCGCGTTTAGTTTAGTGTTAGAAATAGAGAATCACTCAGGATCACAAGAGATCTTACGCATACGATATTGGTATCGATCATCATCTGCCTAGCCTTTTCCCAACTATTTTTGGGGTTCGGCTTCTAGTCTAACCGGATGCAGCTGAATAACAGTATTTTACGTGGAGCGACTGCCTATCTGACCTCCACTGCCCCATTTCTGGATAATACGGTATGCCTTGGTGAGACTGGTTGTCAGACTTTCGGGTTTGAAGCCTACCCGTAACGACTGTCAAAAATCCACGCGTAACAAGCAGGACCAACGGTTTAACGTGCTTTCCGGGGCAAAGATCCCATTCACGGACCGACTGTGGTAAGCCTAGCTTAACCTAATCGATCGACCCAAGCAGCTGTTATTACTTAGCTACGAGCCCCTGACCTACTCGAATAATTTACAACTTCGAGACCAGGGGGTCTCGATGTTGTATATTATTTAAATTACGATGGCGTTCAAAAACATTGTGCAGCTACACGGGATAAAAGTGAAACTTCTTAAAAAATATAGAAGTTGAGAGATTTACAAGGGAAACAGAGAGAGTTTTATTTTCTTCTCTCTCATGTAAAGAAATAATATAAATGCCTAAACGTGACTCGTCCATGAAATTTCACTTTTGACTCTCGTCGAATTACCGAATCGCTGTCTAAGAAGTTCAGCGCACTGTTTATAAAGAATGTTACCGTAGATATACGAAGACCATAAAACAAATCAGGCTGAAATCATCATCATACAAACCCCGAAAATACAAACCTTCATAGTACTGTCTCCCACAAAACATCGAATGCGAACTAGAATAAAAATAGAACTTTCTCTGCAAAAATGGTGATACACACAAAATATAAACACGCGGGCTGAATAAGAATGTTCGCTTTACCAGCTGCCGGCTAGGAATGGAAACAAATGGAGAACGTTGTGAGAGATGCTCGACAGGGGGCGCTGATCGATGATCGGCCTTTTTTCTAAAATGAATGAAAATAAAAGTTTTCTTCGTCTGGTCGTAAGTTATGGCGTCCGTAATATCCACGTATTTTTTCACAAACATGAACTCAGCTTTTTATAAGTCTCATAAAGTACAATTTAAATGTTTATTCAGTTGGGTCTTCAAAAATACCACCAGATTGCATTGCAGAGAAAACGAATTCCATTTTAACGGTATCTGTCATTTTTAGGTGTAGTCGGCTAATTTGAATATTTTTAGGTCCTAAAGAATGTCAAAATCACATTTAGGTCTTAAAAAATTCTGTGCAGTGGACTTCAAATAAAAAGAAAACCGTCCCCAAACTTAGTAGTTTGAAGAAAAAAATTACCTCTCTCCTTCCTCTGCTACTGAAATTAACTTTTCATCCCACAATTTTTTAAAATAACTATTTGAGAATTTATACATTATTTATACTGAGTGTTTGCTTTGAGGAAGTAGTCTTTTTCTGTGTGCCTATCATGCTACTGATCCCTTAGAGATATGCATATAGAGGAACAAACCTAGTGCCACTTCAGTAATGAACATGTAGCCTTGAAACACTAACCATTGTGAAGAAAAAACAAACCTCAATCTACCTCTATCACACTAAGTCACCATCAAGATGGCGGAGGTAATTAGAGGGAAAACGTATTACGACTTGCCAATGCAAGCGGACTGATCCCATCTTTTTATGTTGAACAAAAGGCGGGGATAAGAGTACCCACTTCATTATAAACTAAACATTTCCGATACAAACATAAATAGTTGTTTGAAATAAATTAAATTGCGTATCCTCGTTTGAATTCTGTCAATAAGATAATGTATGTGTACATCTTAAAAATGGCAATAAAGTTACTCACAGGTCACCTACCCATTGGACTTCATGCCATTTTTGAACATCAAATGGCAGCATACTTTTAGAGAACATTACTTTAAATTTAGTTTCTCATAAGCTTTGTCGCATTTTTTCTAATTGTGCTTTTTTATTGTTACAGGTACGTGATCCCAAAGTTAGTCTATGAATGGGTGACCATCTTTACAAACCGAGACCCCTCCATGTCTCGGAAAACACGTTAATCGGTTGGTCCCGGCTGTCATTCGTGGATCTTTGACAGTCGTTACTGGTAGTCAGAAGCCCAAAAATCTTACAACAACAAGTCTTACCAAGGGGTATCGTATTATCCAGTAACTGGGTTGTGAAGGTCAGATTATTTATCAGACGCTCCATGTAAAATACTGGTATTCAGCTGCATCCGGTTAGACTGGAAGTCGACCCCAACATAGTTGAGAAAAGGCTAGGCAGATGATGAGGTACGTAATCTCACATTATCCTACTCATATAATGGAGGTAACAAGCATCTGACACAAGTACATATATTTTATAATTACGCAGGTACCTACTGCATAGAAACTGAAAGGCATGTATTTAATCGAACCTCTATTAAATTCCAATTTGCGCTCCTAAAAATATGATTGAACACTCTGATATTATAATGACTGCGCCTCTTTTTGTAATCCTCATTTAATTCCTATTTTGAGGTCTTAAATAGCCAAGAACTCGTAACTGCGAGCAATTGGATGTAGCAGTTGGTCACAGCTCTTTATCTATAGAACCTAACCGGTTTGGTCGGGGTACCCAAGCTTAGTTACTACGACCAGTAGTGAGAAAAGGACAAAGTTAAAAAAGAGGTTCAATTTTAAAATAATGTGTGCATAATGAGGGATATTCTTTTTCTTTTTTTTAACGCTTCCCTAGTCGCTGGATAGATGGCGCTGAACTTGGTAAGTTACTGCAAGGAACCGAACGTCACATAATTTTTTTATTAATTCACTTGGATGTAATTTTGAGATCTTAAAACGAAAGCAAACGAAACTGTCCTTCAACGAGCGTATATGACGTGACGCAATATTTTTTTTCCCAAGCGTTTTGACTTTGGCACCTAGTAGCGTAGTCAGTTCAACGCAATCTTCAGGGTTCTTGGAAACTATGTTTTTTTTTAGTACTCAAAAGAAAAACCTCTCATTAAAAGCGCAAAAAGTTTTTACTCTCATGCTATTTAGTCTACGGTCCACAGACCATAGACTACGAGTACACTAACCGACCGCAGAGCACACTCTGCGGTCTATTAGGGTACACATAGAAGCCCACACGTAATATGCTTGATGTATTGCACGCACTTACGTAATGAAATACGTGTGTTGATGGTAGATTTGAAAGAACAGTAACACAACTCCGAAATATCTTTAACTTTGATCCACAAGGCTTAAATCTGAACATCCAAGCTTAGCTTCAAAAGCACTACGTATGTGTACTTACATTAGTTTATTCATGTAAGCTTAAAAGTAACACGTTTGATTTATTTGATACGCTTTCGTAATTAATACGTGGGTTTGAAGTCTAGCGGTATCATCACCGAATACTCAGAATACCAAGTAAGACAACTCCAAAATGTCTTAAACAAGAATTAGACAGCATCTGTCTGGCTTAAACAGATTAAGTAACTGTCAACGGTCCACCGTTGTGGTTACCGGACTGTCTTCGCCATTTCATAATGTTATCCTTTTATGATTCTACCAAAGTAGCCTTTTTAGGCCCCCAGATCACCACAGAACAAACCAGTTTACCATTTTTCCTCAATACCCAATTAACTACATTATATAGTGAAGCGGGTGGATCGACATGACGCGTACCCTCGTCATGGAACCACAAGCCCACAACCGCCCTTTTTTGTGGCATAACTAGCTGCGCCCCGTAGTTTTACGCGCACAACTTTCGATCCCGGGGGAATATCGGGATAAAAACTATTTTATGTCCTTCACCGGGATACAATCTATCTCTCTGCTAAATTTTGTCGAAATCCGCTCAGTGGTGTACGCGTGAAAAGGTAACATACAGACAGACAGACGGACAGACAGAGTTACTTTCGAATTTATTATTAGTATGGATACCATTATAATGGAACCATATTGCTTTTTTAATTGTAAACAAAATCTGGTTGTCTAATGATATTAATTTCTTCCTTTTGTATTATGAAAAGTCGGCGAGGTTTTACGTTAGATTTTAGAGAATTTCATGGCAACAAAAAATTGGGAACTCAATTACTTAAGTAATACGAATTAACAATTAATGAAGATTTCATTCAAAGTAATGGTTGAAGAAGTTTATTTCAAAGTAAGTAAATGGAGATGTCTAAACTTTTGTACCGCTGAGTCTTCCAAATTCAAACTTAATTAATCTGATTAATTCAGGCGTGATAATAATCAAAATGTACGTTTAGAGACAAAATTGACTATATGTAGAATCGTAGAATGACCTACTGTATTTATGTAGAAGGACCTACTTATACATCGTCTCTCAGAATGGTATGGTAATGGTATAATGTATGGTCAAAATTAGAGGTGTGGTACATACCATCAAACTGAACCACTCACTCTAGGGGACCAACATCGCAATTGAGAAAAAATAATCAGCCGTCCTATACATTTGGGTCGAGGTGGTGTTGAAGTTTTATATGGGGCCGATGATAACTTTTACTTTCAGATGTACACTGTGAATAAATGAGAAACCGCACAGTACTCGTGTTACAGAAATTATATAGTATATTTATGTTACAGTACTAAAATAATGTTATCTTGATGGGGGTCTGTTCAGTTTATTGCTCTAATTTATTTAAGTGGACTGGAGAATATTGTCAGCCATTTCATGGCCACAGGACAACGTGTTAGGTGGGTTTTATGATACTGAAACAGCTTTTAATAGCCAGGGACGCTTTGTTGCCATTCAACAGTCGTAAAGTTTCAGTCGCTGTTGAGGTTTGACTGCAGTTCAACTAAAAGCCACCGCGGAGTACTTATTTTGCCTTTTATAAATGTCACTTGACTAACCAAAAGAAACCGTTAAAGGCGCTGCTGACCGCACCAGTTTCTTCCAAGTCATCTAAAAGCAACGAGTGTAACAGACAATGGCGCTATATGTTAAGCTAAAAGACAAAAAGCTAGCGCACTATCAAGAATATACAAAAACTTTTCACATTACAAAATAGAAATATCATTCTTATTTTTCTCACAATGCAATTCCGAACTTACACTAATTTTATCCACTCTGCAGCATTACCTGATTATAAATGCTATGTTTGGTGTGGTAATTCGATTCTTTATATTCAGTTAAGGAGTTATAGAGTTAGGAAGAGAAGGATCCTAAACTAATACACCCTGGTCGCTCGTCGGCACGTGCCTGTACGGTGCACTTAACTAAGTATACGCAGCGCTACCTCTATAATGGAGCCTTTTCCTAATTTGAACATAATATTCATTGTGCAAATGATAATAGAGGCTTTAATAAGTAAACTTTGTATTATGAAGTATGGATCTCACTTTAATTCTTTAAACAAATTAATTAAATATTTCCATCGCTAGTCTCAGAGCGTTTTCGTACTGCCTTTGATCCGAATCTGAGAAATGTCGGTTCGAAGTAGCCATAGCACTATTTGAAGGTATGAGGGTTGCCCACTAGATCTGAATTCTGTCCGTCCGAATTTAGAACATTCCCAATTCGAATTGAACTTGGATCTGGAATTTGGATTGGGATAGGATACAGTGCGAAAACGCTCTTACACTTCTTCTTCTAAAGCTTTACATCTTACTAGCTTCCGCCCGCGGCTTCGCCCGCGAGATATTTCGATAAAAACTATTCTATGTCCTTCCTCGGGATGCAATCTATCCCTCTGCCAAATTTTATCAAAATACATTCAGTGGTTTTAGCGTGAAAAGGTAACATACAGACAGAGAGACAGTTACTTTCGAATTTATAATATTAGTATGGATGTATAAACATGTCAGCACTTGTCCGCTTTTTTTTTTTTTTGCGGATGGGAAATCATCAAATGACTCCTCCCGCTCTGGGTGGAGCGGAAGGGGGTGTCAGACTCTTACTGACTAAAACCCACCCGTGTTCCTTCCTTAGCCCTTTATGATCCGGGCCAGCGGTAACCCTTTCGGACAATCCCGCTGACCCGGCAGGCTTCGGCCCTAAGGGGCCCCTCCTCGATGCTGACATCTCTTTGAGGCGCGCGTGGAACACGTACGCGCCGTCCGGCATGGGCCTGGTCGTGATCGGACGGTGAGCTACCCGTTACTCCGCGCCCGCAGGCCCGCGCCTACGGTGACCGGGAGTCGTCACGCGGCTCCCGACGCCTGGGGCGTCCCCCGCGGCAGCTGAGACGGGAGGCTCTCTCCCTGAACCGTCCCGCCACCTACTTCGCTAGCTCCTTTGCTTGTCCGCTGCAGGCGTCACAACAATTAATCAAAACGAGAGTTTCACTTTCATAGCCTTAGGGTGTAGCATCGAGGACGCGTCCGGAATAAATGTGAAATTTATTTAAGAGGAAGCCACTGCTGCAACTAAGTTTAGCAATTTATTGCTCAAATACCTATGTATGGATTTGGTATTTGTGTACTTAAAATACTAGCAGCGCCCCGTGGTTTCACTCGCATAAGTGTCGATCCCGAGGCAATATCGGGATAAAAACTTCCCTGTGTCCTTCCCCGGGATGCAGTCTATCTCTCTACCAAATTTTATCGAAATCCATTCAGTGGTTTAGGCGTCAAAAGGTAGCTTTCAGACAGACAGACAGAGTTAGTTTCTAATTTGTAATATTAGTATGGACACAAGCTTTGCTCTAGATTTCGTCTGCCCAGTAGCTATTCGGAAGATGGAAACCATTAATAAAATTGCTGCTTGTGTCTTGCATCGTATAAAAGAAGCCTCGGCGACAATTTTTTTTTTTTTTTGCTATCGTGACACATTGTCTTATAACCAGTCATACTAATATAAAAAGAACAAACTTTTGACGCAAGAAGATAAAACATTTTATTACCAATCAAACTGGGGATGTTTATTGTTTCAGCTTTTATTTGTTTTCTGCACAGTTTCTGTTACGTTTATTGTCATCTGACAACCATTTCGTGGACAGTTGCCTCAGGCGACCGCCGTAAACACGCTTTATTACCTGACACGGAAAGTGAAAGGTTACTTTTCCAATGGAAAAGGAACACTTAGGGTTTTCTCGTTCAATGTTTCACCTTATACCGAAGCAATTAAGGTTATAGTGACCAAACGTATATACAACAAATAATTTAACATAAGTTAGTAATACGTGGAATCTAAACTGTTTGTATAACGTCTACCACCAATTAGATTTTATTGTATGTATACCTTGACAAATTTATTGTTAATACAGCTTTCTATAGTTTTTGTTATACAATAAAAATAGTGAATACAGCTTTATAATGGCAGATATGGGATTTTAAATAGTTAACTTGTTCCCTAGATCTAGCTGTTTGTAAAGGCAAAACCTTTCTCAGTCATTCCGAAAGCAACATTAAGTACAATAACTGTGTTACTCTAAAAGTGTAAAAAAACAAACTTAATTTACATTACGAAAATCACAAAGAACCATTACTTACAAGACATTCAACTTGAATTAGAACGCTAATATTGTTACTCTCCCATGACACCGCTCATTATCGTACATTCCCTCGCATAAACGCAAAATTTTCTCGTGTTTATCCAAAATTACTTCTATTAATTTTAATTACACTTAATGCTCCTTTATTAATAAACACGAGCAAGCGAAATTCTCTAATTATGTAAAATGTACGTTATTTGTTATCAATATTAACACTAAGGGAGGAGCAAATTCGGTAACAACAAATAGAGAATTTAATATTTAGGTACTGGGTATGCTTTGATAGAATTGAAGGTTTATAAATATTTTAGTGAACATATACTTATTACCTTTGGCCATGGACTGTGATAAAATTTGTCACTCACACAACAGACTTTCAACGCACAATATAAAATGAACCAAATAATATTTGCTATTAACCAACAAATTACAAAACAACATCACAGCCGTAGTGTCGGCGAGTAAGTTATGACATCGTAAATTAGTCGGATGTCACCGTTGTCAGAGCATACCGTCAGCATGGTCCTACCATTGTAGGCTATTACGGTATCTACAATTAGACGGAGAGAAGAGATTAGAAGCGAGAGCTTGATGAATTGCTAGCACTTGACGGAGAAACAATTGATGAACAATTTACGAGGTGGCGTTGATATTCATTGTTGTAGGGATCGAAGGAATTTGTAAATAACGCAGACTGTTAGGTAGTAGGTACCTGACTCTCTTTACAATTTAAAATAAATGCATATAACCTTTCAAAGTCTCCGAAATGTACAATAATTGTGTGGATACACAAACGCAGAAAATTAATGTTTTTGCATTATGAAACTCTAAGCCTCATGCAGTATCAAATCTGTAAGCTCGTACCATATTTAACACTTTTTATTTGTATGGCCCTTAATTTTTTTCTTTATTTTATTTTTATAAATTTTTGTTGTAGCGGACATAGTAGTAAATAGGTACTGTGAAAATTTCAAGTGTGTAGTGGTTCAAAAGATACAGCCCTGGGACAGACGGACAGACAGACGGACAGCAGAACCTTAGTAATATTGTCTCGTTGGCACCCTTTGATAAAATGATAAATGATTTATTTTCTGTAAGTAGGTTTGTACAAACACGGATACGGAACCTTAAAAAGAAAATAAATAATACGTTTACTGAAAATGTGAAAGAAATCAATGGAATTCCTGTCTACAAACAAGACGGGTTCCTCGAATTTGTAACACAGTCACTGGCGGTCAGTGATGTGCAATAATGGCTCACGGGTCACTGGGTACTGTAAATATTGAAGTGTGAAGGAATTATCATATAAAAGTTCTACAATTACTAAAAGGAAATGCGTCGGAGAGACTTTTGAAAAAGCCTAAGTAAAAAGTCATAATTCGAGGTTTGGCTCTCGCCTATTTCCTCCTCCAATAATTAATAGTCGTCTTTGTACACTAGGCCTCTGTTGACATCGGCCTTAAATTGGTATTTTTTGAGGGTCCTAGTGCTTATAAAAATAATGTATCATCAAAAAAGGAAAAATAGGGACATACAAGTAGTTAATATTTATTATTCTGTAAAAAATCATTACATTCTGGTCATTAGCCAGAAAGAAACAGGCGACCGCGTTTCTGTGGAGAAACGACCACACGCATTTCCACCAAGTAAAAGTAAACTGAACTAAAATAAACAAGACATTGACCGGATCACATTGTCATGGCGAAAATCGTGAAAGGACGTCGAACAATATACGCTGTACTATAATGTAGCGAGCACAATGGCGGCCGGCAGTGAATATCGGAAGTGAGGCCCCAGTGCAGCAGTGCAGCGCGTGTGGAACCACATGCGGTTTGCCTCGTTTTGTAGGTCAATGTATTATGACAATCTTATAGTTTCAGAAATGGTTCTTACTATATATCACCCAAATAATAATGTGAAATGTTTGTATTAAAACTATTTATTATTGCAATGAGCTGTATCTACACAAAAATCAAGTTATGTAATGTAAACAAATTTGTTTCTTTGTCCTCCGGAAAACAGTCTTAAATAAAATATCAAACCTTTGAAAAAAAATAATACAGCAGGCAGATACTTTCTAGATAGATAATCATTTCACACTAATTCAAATTGTAATGAGACAGACTACATGGAACTGGACAACAACCCACTCCACTTCACCCAACCCTTGAATAATTACTTATTTATTTATTCCGCGTCCTTTCTTCTGTAACTGTTTGCAAAACGAAAAGCAAAACGTGAATACCTCGACTTAGCATTGTGTATTTAAATATCTCGGGAGTCCGAAAACTCAAACTCAAACTCAAACTCAAACCATTTATTTCAATTAAACCATTACAGGCACTTTTGAATTGTCAGGAAGTCGGTCAGTCAGAAAATATGAAGCTAGTTGCCCATTCCAAAGCGTAGGTACCTATGGAGAAGAACGGGCAAGAAACTCCATGGACACTCTTTTAAATTATATTTTTACAAAAATATTAGTTACATCATTAATGTTGAATTTACAATTATATGTGAGAACGATGTAAAAAAATACGTACGCGTTAAGAGCGTCCAGAGTACAGCAAATAGTAAGAAAACAACAATTCAAAAATAAAATAATTAAAAATAAGCCGAGGCAGCTGAGTGATGACCAGCCCCAACTGACGGCGCCCGTTCACGGACTTGACGCATAGATCAGCACCATTCAGCTCAACCATTTTTAAGGGAGCTAAATGATCCAACACACACGCCACCGTCAGCGAGACGTTTGTGTGAGCATGACATACTATCAGCCGCCAGGGCACATTCAAGTCAATGAAAGACATACCCGGTAAATGGTAAATAAGTTATAGTACATACATAGAACTCACATCTGTGCTATGCAATTATACAATACAAAGGAAATTGAGTCTATACAATGCAAAGATAGTCTTACAATCTTCAGCAGCTCCAACAGTATTTTCAAGTGTTAATCAATTAGTTGTGGTTGTGGAGCAGGACCAGCATTGAGCCAGGCATTTTTATCCGCGATGTAATCCCCTAACTTATAATATGCCTGACTGCATAGTGTGCGTTTTATACAAGACTTGAATTTTGTCTCATTCAGTTGAAGAATGTGGGGAGGTATTTTATTATAACATTTTAAACAGTACCCCATAAAAGATGAGTCTACTTTAGCCAGTCTGAAACCTGGTTGAACTAATAGGTCCCTATTTCTAGTACTATAATTATGTCTTTCACCTCTTTTACTAAAAATATGTAAGTTTTTTCTTACATACATGATGTTTTCGTAGATATATTGACAAGGCACCGTCATGATGTTAATTTCCTTAAACAGTTCCCTTAGAGAATCGCGCATGCGGAGGTTATATATGGCTCTGATGGCTCTTTTCTGCAGAATAAAAATAGAATCGATGTCTGCAGCCCGTCCCCAAAGTAAAATACCGTAAGACATGATACTATGAAAGTAACTAAAATAGACTAGTCTCGCGGTATCTACATCAGTAAATTGACGGATTTTTCTGACAGCATAAGCTGCTGAACTTAGCCGTCCTGCAAGAGATGTTAAATGAGGACCCCATTGTAGCCTTGAGTCGAGCGTGATCCCCAGGAAAACAGTTTTATCGACGAATTCTAGTTTCTCTTGATTCAATATTATCTCACAATCACTACCCTTGACATTTGGTAAAGAAAATCTTATGCACTTGGTTTTTTTTCCATTTAATACTAAATTATTAGCAGTGAACCAATTTTGGACCTGCAGTAGGGCGTTATTTACGTCGTCAAAATTTGTAGCACGTCTATTTACCTTAAAAATTAAGGAAGTGTCATCAGCAAATAACACCATTTGTGGTTGATTTTTTAATAAATGGAGTAGATCATTAACATACACCAAGAAGAGGAAAGGACCCAATATCGAGCCTTGTGGCACACCCATTTTTACTGTTAAACCATGTGAATAGACACCATTTATTTGAACTTGCTGTTGTCTGTCATTTAAATAAGAACCAACTAAACTGAGCGCTAGTTTTCCAAGTCCGTAATGCTCAAGTTTCAAAAGCAAGGTTTCGTGATCGACGCAATCAAATGCCTTGGAGAGGTCACAAAAGATTCCTATAGCGTCTTGGGCCTCTTCCCACGCGTTAAAAATATGTTTTAATAAGGTTACACCGGCGTCGGTCGTACAACGTCCTTTGGTGAAGCCATATTGTTGATCGTGAAGGATTTTATTCGTGTTAAAATGATTGAGCATTTGATTAAGCATTATCTTTTCAAACACCTTACTGAAAACCGGCAACACGGATACGGGTCTATAATTATTGGTGTCTTTACTGTCCCCAGATTTGTAAAGTGGTATTACCTTACTGTATTTCATTAAATCGGGGAAGACTCCTTGATCTACACACGAATTAAATACTAAAGCTAAGTAAGGTGCAATAGTCTCAATTATGGAGGCACAGACTTTAATGGACATTCCCCAAAGATCTTCGGTCAATTTGATCTTAATTTGCTTAAAAGCTTTTATTACTGAAGCGGGGTTAATATGTTTAAATTGAAATTCAACCGGGCAGGCTGGAACGTTCGCTCTTAATAAATCAATTGATACGACTGATGAGGAATTTAAGGCTTCCGTCGTTTTTGATGGTATATTAGTAAAGAAATTTACAAATTCCTGAGCTACTTCAAAGTTAGAGCTTATGGCACCACGTGAAGTTTCCAATGTGTAATCAGTGTTTCGTTTTTTATTCCTACTAGTTTCATTATTTATAATTTTCCAAACTGTTTTTATTTTATTTTCTGCCGATTTGATTTTATTGCTAATGTGCAAGGCTTTGGCTATTTTGCAAGTATTTCTAAATATTTTGGAGTATGTAGCAACATACTTGTTGAAAGTTTCAGTATTGATGTAAGGCTTAAGGCCATACAGCTCGAACAGTCTTTCCCTACTTATCCTAATACCTCTAGTTGCCCAGTCACTAAATATAAAATTAGGGCAAATGTTTTTTGTTTTCTTTTCAAAAGTTGTATTGAATTGAGTGTACACTACTGAAAAGAAATCCTCGTACAATTTATTTGCATCATCCATATCATGGCCCAGATCATTTAACTTATTATTTGGGGTACTATTGAATCTATTTAGTTTACCAGTCGTTATTGGTCTAAATTGTATTTGCACTTTTTGCAAAGATGTTTTAAACTTAAAAGATACTGTTTGTCCACTATGATCAGACGGCAGATAATTTACGATGGCTTTATCTAAATAATCACAATCGCAAAAGACATTATCGATACAAGTAGCAGAAGTTGGAGTTACTCTAGTCGGTTCTGCAAAAACATTCGTTAAATTGAACGATTTAAAAAGGCTTAATAATCTACTGCTATTTGAATTATTTTCCAAAATATTAATATTAAAATCACCACAAATAATCGCGGCTTTGTTATTGGATGCAAGTTTCGCTAGGACATCCTCCATTATTGACTCAAATACAGAAAAGTTCTGATAATTAGGGGGTCTGTAAACGCACACTACGACATGCTTATCTAGCTCAACACATGACAGTTCGATGCAATGTTCAATTGATAAACCCACTATGTCATTTCGTTGCTTGGATTTTAAACAATTTTTTATCAAAATTAGGGAACCTCCACGCAACATAGATTTACGGTTAAAACAACTGCCCACACTATAGTTCTCAAAATTAATTAACATTTGGTAATCCTTTAACCAATGTTCAGTACAACAAACAATGTCAAACTTTGTTTTTTCTAAAAACATTTCAATTTCTAATAACTTGGAAGAAATGCCTTGAATATTTTGATGAAATAATGTCAAGGCATTCTGCTGATCTCCTTTTTGATATTTACGTATTTTTGAGCAAGAAGATACCTTGTTGTTGTTAGGTATAAGAATATTATTACTGGTACCTTCTGTTGTCTTACAAACTAGTTTAAATGATTATCCGGAGTTAATCCCAAGACTTCAACGTCATCAGCAGGCAGTGAGTTCGTAGTGCATGAGGGAAATGGAACCTCCTTCGTACAATTTGTACAAATATTTATAGCATTTGAGCTACATTCATTCAGGCAAACCACCTTATTATTAGTATTATTACTAACTGTTGTGGTGTTAATAATACAAGACTTCGACATAATACTTATGTCTGAGTTTATATAAAAAGATAATAGCCTTGCTATTATGTGTCTAAAACTAACAGGCAGATACACAGTATCCCTAGTCGACTTTAAAGTTTCTACAAAACTGTTAGTGTCAAAATATACAAGTTTGTCACTGTAATGACTAACTAAAAAGTGCATATGCTTATTAAGCATATGAATATAATTGTTTTGTTTATTTGTTAATTTTTTAAAATATGGGAAAGCACACAATATTATTTTATTACAATTTAACTTTAACAACTCAGTTACACAGTCAGTTATTTCATATTTTTTGACCTTAGAACTGTTACCTACAAATACAGTAATGTTAGTTTTAGGATTAAAACATTTCCTGTTACTGATGCCATTATTTGTTTGTAGGTTGACCCTGGCATACAATTATTTTGAGTAGAAACAGACACAGAAAGGTCGATTACGACATGCGACAGTACGACTGAATTATATAGTATTCAAGAAAATGTTCTCTACTAACTTTTTAGACCTTTGTATCCTGCTTATGCGTATGAAGTTTCATTAAAATCGGTTCATTCATTTCGAAAAATAAGGGCTTGAAAGTTTATATGAAATGCCGTACGGCGTAAACGCTCTTAAACGAAAATATTCACGTAATGGATGTAAAAATACCCCGGTCATCACTTGTTCTTCCTGTTATTATGAGACTGCTTTTTTACACGACCATACCTATAATCCTTCTGATTACTAAGATATTGATGGTCAAAGTTCCAACTTATTTTGTCGTTTTTATACGAAAACAAGTTTTGAATGTTATAACTTAACTTAAAATACCTGGGGAGTATTTACTAGTAGTAGGATGTGCATGCAATGGTACAGGGGTAACTACCCCTGTACCATTGCATGCACATCGTTACATGGCATACTTTGGAATCCAGAATGCGTACATAGATGCTTCGTGAGGCTTCGTGGTGTGTGTTTTTTTACCCTGTTAAAAGACAACAGAAACGTATAACATAATATCTTTCGTACTGCTAGAATAATCAGAAAGAAAAAATTATAGTAGTAAACGAAAACCGTAGCATTATGTGAAAATAATTATGCGGCTAATTGGAGCATTTCAGTCGGCATTATAGGTCGTCATACAGATGTCAGACGACGGACACAGGCGCTGCTCATTACGAGCGTTTAAAATTTTTTGCAACAAAACGTTTTAAATTCCAGTTTTATAGAAAAAGTTTGTAAATGTTATTGCAAACTGCAGCCACAACCAAGAGAAATAAGAATATAGTGAACATTAAAATAATAATATTTGCACACATACTCGTATAATCTATTATTCATGTTTTATCTAAACTCGCCAGTTCCATTTGTTGTATTCATTCGTTCATTTGTTATTATGATTTACTGCAAATAGACTTTTTATGATGCTATTTATTTGTATTGTATTTTTTTCTGCGTCATTTATTATAACAGCTTTGGGTTTCAAGTTTTTTTGTTCTAATGGGTATTAATTTTTTATCTGCAGCAAGCTAAGCTTCATAGCACAATTTTTTGATTACTATGGTCCATGTGAGGGTTTAGAACACGACATAGAAGCATAATAACTTCCACATCTTATGGTGTACAATTGACTGATGGTCGCTGTCGACTTTTTTTATTACAATGTCAGACGAATAAAAATGCGTTTCGTGCGCCGCGTTTGTCATTTAATATCAAACACAATAATGAAATACCTGACCTCAGCTGACAGTCGTAATGCAGAAGCTAAAGATACTGAGGCATGATGGATGAAAATCTTAATCTATAAAATCGGGACATCCATTACTTCCCTTTATTATTCGTTATCCATTTTCCCCTGTTAAGTACACTCTTTCTGTCATTTAAACAGTGCGAGAATTTATTTTCATAACTATGACCAAAACGTGTTTTGCCAACCCCAAGTAACATGGGTCAAGGGTTGAAAGTAGGTGATGGTGACCAATCGCATCATAACACTTTTTTAAGCTGTCAACTATAACAACAATACGTGTCTAAATTCACAATACATAATTATATATTTATTTTAGTGTACCTAATGGAGCATTTATTTCGATCATTATCTGGAGTGTGACGCATCACCACCCTTTCCACTAGGTGACTCCCCTCTTAGAGCGCCGCCGCCGGTACACATGTGTACTGATTGTGGAAACAAATGATTGTGTAAAGTCCAGTTTATTAAAGATTTTCAAGCAGAGTAACTTGTCTAACAGATAAAAATACGAAACAAATCATTCTTTTTCAACACAATACATAATAAAAGCCACATTTACAAAAATATCTGACAAATTTCGCTCGGATTTCTGCTAATTACAAAATGGATAAAACCTTGAACGTTCCATATAATGACAGATGTCACGGGCAATAGTTGAGGTTTCAGTCATTCTCTTCAAATTGACGGCCTGGCGGTTGTTTGAATGTACAGCCCGGTTTGAACCGAGCTGGACATTCAAACAACTGCCAGGCCGGAAACTTTTCACTTGAGAGAAAAGTTTCCGTTATGACCGATACAACCAGTAAGAGATATGACAATTATTTATTGAGACTGACGCCGACGTTGAAATGACCAAAATGGTTAAGTTCCCATTTAAAACAATCAGACTCATATTATAAAGGCGAAAGGTAAAAGGTATTCTTCACGCTCAAAGGGCTAGACCAATTTTGATAAAATTTTGTATGTAGGTAGCTGACACCCTGGATTAACATATAGAATACTTTTTATCCCAATATCCTCTCGGGATCGACACTTATGTGGGTGAAACCGCGAGGCGCAGCTAGTCGACGAAAGTAAATGTGACTTATTAAATAACTTGTGACGGTAGTGATTTCTCGAAGCGCTCCATTACAACTTGACTAAGTAGATACTAAGTTAGAAGCTTTAATGGTCAAGTTTCTAGTAGCACTGCTTACTCTTATACAGTTATTTTTATTGCCTTTTTGGAAGTGCCTTTCACCAGACGTGTCATGACTTAGGTTTATTGTGAAGATATTTTATATAGGTAAAAGCAGAGTGTATTCCTAGTTTATCAAAACATTTTTTAGTTCGTACTCTAAAAGTAATATGTCAAACCTATTATCATAATAGAACGTGAATTTTGGCGGAAAATACCTACTTCTGTTAAGCAGGTGTTTATTTGTTTTTCCAACTTTTTACCTCCTTAAACTAGTGCCCTGTCAGTTCACCAAAAATTCATTTACAAATTTTTACTTGACAAGCAACGATTGGCAAAAACATGATTTGTCATTTCATCATTATACAACATCGAGTTTGCCAAATAATTCACTTTACAAAATAATTATCAGGTAAACTTTTGTTTAATAATGTGTTATTTGACAAACAATTAATTTTTTATTCATTTTATCTCTTAAAACAACGTTTGGAATAAAAACGTTTTACATAGGTATTGACTTTTTTTTTTATTATCTTTATTTAGAAAAAGGCTTTAATCGCGAAGCGATTATGCCAGCCTTGTAGAGTTACAAAATAAATAGAGAGTATTTAACAACTAGGATCTTAACTTAATTAATTTAACAATCAAGTAATACAACTTAATAGCTAATTTGGATGTAGGTTTATACAAGATCAAATTACACATGCCAACATCCCTTAACCTAAGCCCCGCTTCTGATTCCAAAGCTCTCCGATCTGTCCCAACCCGAGCACACTCCACCAAAGCGTGGTAGGTGTCCTCCCTCGTATTACAAATCACACAATTTGGAGTATCAACAACCTTCATAAGATACCCAAACGCATTCAATGGAATGTGCCCGGATCGCAGACGCATGCTTGTTACCAACAATCGTCTATTCATCTGTACTTCAGAGAACCAGGGAATCCTTGGCGGTTCAGACTGAATTGTTCTGTACCATATACCCTTCTCCACAGACCTCTTGTCAAAGTATTCTTTCCACATCTTATTGCAGTTTGTTTTAAAATCTCTTAGTATATCTGTGAAGAAGGGTAAATGATTGGCAGATATTCCTTCATAAGTTCCTGCTTTTGCCAACTTGTCTACTTGTTCGTTTCCTATCAGAAAACTTGGAATTTAACAATTTTACCAGTTTCCCTCAATCTTAGGTATAAGTCTAGTATGGAATAAGCTACGGGCAGACCTCGTATGCCCGAGGTGCACCGAGCTATATGCTGCAAAGCGCTTTTTGAATCACATAATATCACAAATTTAGCATAACTGCATGACATCATGTACGATAGACTTTCCAAAATAGCATACAATTCCGCCGCCATTAAGGATATTTTGCTGTTCAATGTGAAACTAGCTCCCGTGTTAGATTGAGGATCAAAAAAGGCTGCTCCTGTTCCATTATCGTCTTTGGACCCATCACTGTAAATCTGATAGAATCCGTCATAATTTTGTGCAATCGTTTCTACAGATTTCCTTAAAAGTGCTACAGGATTATGAGATCTTTTCGGTCCTGTCATATCATTAATACTGAGTTTAATGTGTAACTTAATATCAATATTTGCCATCCATGTCGACAATGAGAACATCTCTAGCATATTCGAACGATGTAAAGTTTGATTGGACATTTCACTGTATACGATAGTTAGCAACGGTTTTTTCTTATTGCGCCAATATAATTCCTGTTCGCATTTTGATGTTAATTTTGATATTTACTTAGCTTTTAAGCAAAATTTTGCAGCTAAATATTTCCGACGAACAAACAATGGTGGCCAGACATAACTCTGATTCCATCGCGTGGATTGGGCAACTTTTTAAAAAACCGCCAACTATTCTCATAGCTTGGTTTTGGATTTTGTCCAATCTCGAAATGTTGGTGTTAGCGCTATTATCAAACAAAAAGCTTGCATAATCTAACCGACTACGAATAATTGCAATATATAGTCGTCTTAAATGCAAAGGATGGACTCCCCACGACGAACCTGCTAGCACCTTAAAAACATTCAAAAATCTCCTATTTCTTTCACAGGTTTCATTGATCTGTTTACGCCATCTCAAAGATGAATCTATCCAGAGACCTAAATATTTAACTACCGGGACGTTTTCTAAACTGACATTTTTGATATTGACATTTGCCTGCTGTAATGTCCTTCCCCTAGAAAATAAACATATTTTACTTTTCGTGGGAGATAGTTCCAGGCCTAATACTCCTAACAAATTTATTAAATTACCTATGGCTTCCTGAAGAGTTGTGGTCAAAAATTGAATGTCCTGTCCAGAAATATAGAGGACGAAATCATCAGCATATTGGGATACATACACACTCATAATCTCTTTACATATATCACTAGTGACGATGTTAAACAAAATTGGGGACATAGGGTCTCCTTGGGGCAATCCTTTACATGTCCATCTTGTAAGTGAACCTTCACTCCCTACTTGTGACACAGTTAAATGTCTCTCCTTTAGATATTCCCATATGTATCTACATATAGAAGCCCCCACCCCCATCTCATCCAGCTTAGACACAACTTTCAATATACTGACATTATTATATGCGTTTTCTATGTCAACAAAACATCCCAATGTCTTTTGATTATTTGTGAAACCTATTTGAATGTGTGATACTAGTCGTACAACATTGTCCAGGCATGACTGAGATCTTCTAAATCCCAGTGTATTCTTGGAAAAAAGACCCTTATTTTCAAAAAACCATTCAAGACGTCGCGTTATAATATTGGATAAGGTTTTGCAAAGACAAGATATGAGTGATATAGGTCTCAAAGATGTTATGTGGCCTGGGTCGCAACCAGGTTTCGGTACAGGCACCACTATAACATTCCTCCACGGTCTTGGAACCTCACCTTTGGACAAACATTTGTTAAATAAATCAACTATCAACTCTTTGCTGGGAAAATTATAAATCATTGAATAGGAAATATCGTCAACTCCTGGAGCGGTATCCTTCAACTTCAGTACATTAAGTAGTTCCTGTTCCGAAATCTGTGCCTCCAACTGTAAATTAATTGAATTAAAGGCAGGACATAAGGGCAGAGAGTAATCTGGCGTCAATTGTCGTAAGAACTCATCAGCCCTGTCTGCATCCAAACAAATTCTACTAGTGCGATATCCTTTGAGCCACCGCATTTTATTCCACAACTCGCTACTAGACACCATCTCACTCATACTGTCACAGAACTGATGAAAAGATTCTGCACTAGCTTTACGCATTAGTCTCTGTGCTGTAGCAACCTTCTGTTTAAGAATGATAAAATTTGTGGGGATGGGGTTCTTCCTGACCTGTGCTAATGCCAATCTACGCTCCGCAACTGCCCTAGATAATTGGGGGGACCAATATGTTCTTGGAATGAACTTGCTGGTGGGGTCTTCACAAATCTTTATGTCTGGAATTGATGCTTGTGACGCATAATTAATTAAATCTATAATATCATCATACATTTGTTGGGTGTCGCCTGTGAAACTAACACTACTTATTTTACTTGAAATTATTTCTTTATACTTTTGCCAATCTCCCTTTTTAAAATTACGTTTTGATTTTATTAAGTTATTACGTGTTATTTCAGTGGTTATAAGAACCATTAAGTGATCACTACCTAAGTTTTCGTGTAAAACACTCCACTTGAACCGAAGTGCAATATCTGATGATGCAAAAGTGACGTCAGGTGAACTTTTTTGAAGCTGATTTATTACTAACTTAAGTCTGGTAGGATCTCCATTATTGAGGGAAACATACTGCCAATCATCAGCTGCATCGTGAATTTGTAAACCCCTGCGATCGCTTTTGTATGACCAATTTGTATGATGCCCGTTAAAATCTCCCCCTATAAAAGTTTTATTTGACCATTTAGAAAATAGCATTTTCCAATCTTCATCAGTAGTGTTAATATTAGGAGGACAGTACACCGCAACAATATTTTCTAAGAAGTTACAGTTAAATATTTTAATATGGAGAACTTGAATGTTTCGATTATGTAACTTAAAGTTAGTGATCTGTGCTTTGATAGAAATATGAACTACAATTGCAATCCCACCGTATGAATCATCCCGGTCTTGTCTAAAAATATTATAAGAACCAATTTTCAAATGACTGTCTGGTTTAAGCCAGGTCTCAGATATAATGCATATATGAATTTTATCTATCAATAAAAGATTCTCCAATATTTTAATTTTAGGTCTTAAACTTTGTGCGTTCCACTGCAATAACTTTAATTTAACAATTTTGTTTTTATGATCCATTACTTACTTTTTTTTTTTTTTTGTTTAGCCTGTTCTGTCCCACTGCTGGGCAAAGGCCTCCCCCATTTCCTTCCACCGTTCCTTATACTGTGCCTTCTCCGTCCAGTCGGTCAGGAACGAGTCTAAATCGTCACGCCAGCGTTTCTTAGGCCTGCCTCGGTGGCGACGCCCGTCTTCAGGCACCCACTGTGTGACGATCTTAGCCCATCTGTCTGGATGCATCCTATAAGTGTGACCCGCCCAGTCCCACTTCAGCCTCGCAGACTTGCCGCCAACATCGACGATACCTGTCTTGGAGCGTATTGTGGTGTTGCGAATTTGGTCGGTGAGTTTAATCTTTAAGATACTACGCTCCATCGCTCTTTGGCAAACTTTGAGTTTGGACTTCTGAGCCTCTGTCAAAGACCAAGTCTGGGCGCCATAGGTTAGGATAGGCAGGATACACATGTCGACGAGCTTACGCTTTAGTGAAATAGGAAGGTCGCCCTTCATTAGCGCCTTCATGGACCAGTAGCTCTTCCAAGCATTTTCGACTCGACGGTCGATCTCTTTATCCTGTCTGTTGTGGAAGGAAACTAGCTGGCCCAGGTAAATATATTCGTCGACATAGTGTATTTCCTGTCCATCGACCTCGACCTTATAGTTAGTGGCATTGGTCATGACTTTAGTCTTTGACTGATTCATCGTCAGTCCAACCTCAAGGCTTGCAGTGCTCAGTTCTTGGAGCATTTGTTGCAGTCGATCTGCTGTAGATGCAAAAAGAACGATATCGTCTGCAAAACGAAGGTTTGACAGCATTTTATCGCCGATTGGAATACCCCTCATTGCCCAGGCGTCTGCGAGTTTTTTGAATATCTCCTCAAGGGTGCTCGTAAATAGTTTAGGAGAGAGCGGATCACCCTGTTTTACCCCTTTGTCTATTTTAAATGTTCTGCCTACGGAATCCAGTTTAACTTTGGCCGTGCTATTATTATAAATAATCTTTAGAAGATCTATGTAGGTTTCCTCTATATCTTGACTTCGTAAGGCTGAAAATATTGCGCTGTGTTTAATGCTGTCAAAAGCCTTTGTGTAGTCCACGAAAGCCAGATATAGAGGTTTTTGAAATTCTGTGTGTTTTTCTATTAACTGATTTAAAGTTTGAAGATGGTCCGTGAAAACTTGGGCGAAATCCTGCTTGTTCTGGTGGTTGATGCGAGTCTAATTTTGCATCTATGCGATTGTGAATGACCTTAATGAATGCCTTATAAATATGTGAGACTAAGCTAATGGGCCGGTAGTTGTTTATATTGGACTAGTCTCCTTTTTTATGAAGAAGAACAATGTTTGAGTGGCACATCTGGGTTGGGAGTTTACCTGATTGTAAAATTGCATTAAATAAGTTTGTGAGGTGTGGGAGCAGTGTGGCAGATCCTAGTTTCAGAGCTTCAGTTGTTACACCATCTTCGCCAGGGCTCTTATCGTAGTGCATTGTTTTTAATACTTTGTCTACTTCATATCCCGTTATTGGAGGGATATCCTCTTGACAACTGTATCTATTTTCTGTTTCTAATTTTGAATTATCTGAATATAGAGAGCTGTAGAATTCTGTGCAAATTTCTATAATTTTCTGTCTATTGTGATGTTTGGTTCCATGTGCGTCCAGTAAACTATTTATCCAAGGTTTGGTTCGAGAGATTCCCTGTTTTGCTACTCTTAACGAACGGTGCTTTTGTAAGGCCACTTTAACTAAATGGGTATTCAAGTTTCTTATATCTGTCCTAATAGCTTTCTTAACCTGTTTATCTATTAATCTATGCTGTTCTGACCCTATTTCGTGTATGTTTCTTTGTTCAAGCAAGCAACGTGTACTTATTGTAAGCTTTGTCTCTTTCTTCCCCTTCACGTTTATGCTATTGCTGCTTTTTCTTATTCCATTACTTACTAAGTCCGAAAAAATACTCTAAACACTTATTCAAAATAGGCCACTCAGACATATGATCTACCACAACTAGTACTAACCATTCAATACAACACTTAATAATATTATTAAACTTTTCTTTTAAACTCAGATCTCGCATATAAATAATATCTTTCAATCGTGTAATTAACTCATCAAAATGTACTTGCCGCTCGCTGTTTACATTGTCACCGAGATCGTTATCAGTAGCAGCTGGTTGCTTTGGAATGCAGTCCGGCGACTCCCGCTGTCCCCACCACTCCGATTTACCTATGTTTTGCGAATGTGATTGCTTATTTTTATTACTTCCTTGCGGCGATTTCGGTCGATTCTGCGTAAACAAAGGTGGAAATTGACTCGGAGTATATTTATACACGTTTTCTGATTCTTCCACTAAAGCTGTTGTTGTTGTCGATCTTTGGCTTATCAATATCTCTCACTGATTGTAAAATTGGTGACTTGGGTCTAACATACATATTGCAGGCTACCTGATATCGACTCTTTCCGCTACAAAGGGCGTAAAGACCATTTTGGCCAAATTCACTTTTTGATGCAGTCTTACTTAGTTTTTCACGCTCTTTCGATCTGTATATTTGAAATTGCGCTACGGTGAAAAAAATGGTTTTTACTACCCCACATTTTCATAAAGCTAAACATCACTTTTTCGCAAAACCGAGTCATAAAACACAATTATTTTACATTTCGACAGCAAACTTGGTGTAACTACAAACATACATATTTTCTCGAATGAAAAACGGGGTAAAACACGATAACAAAATAAATTGTGACTTACGACCTACAAAAAAAATACAATTATTATATAATTCGACAGCAAACTTGGTGTAACTACAAACATACATATTTTCTCGAATGAAAAACAATTCAAATATAGGGATTTGAAAATAGCCACATTCAAAAAGAACTTTGGATCAAATGGAATTCAAATACTCTATGAGGGAAGGCACTGAGTCACACACTTTGAAATTGTTTGAAGATACAAAATATTGACGCTTTCCGCTACAAAGGGCGTAACTCCAAATCCCCATACTTTTGGCAATGAGTAAAAACAAAAAAAAAACTTTTTTAAATAATTCTTTTCTTTCTATACTTATAAAATTGAGTTCTAGGAAGAAAGTTCTTAAATTTTGGCAGTCCTTTGCCTCATTTAATTACAATTACGTTCAACAGTTATTAACGAAGTTACCATGGAGTTACACCCCTGAAAACCTAAAAAAAATGTAGATACAACCCATAATTAAGTAGCCTGGTAACAAACGTCTGCAGTAAAAACCGGTTATAATACATACAAGAGTAATTTTTATAGTTGTAAAGACAATTTTTTTTGCAAAATAGTACATACCCCTGTTATTATTAGTAATGCAATAACTCTATGAGCAATTTAATTAATAAGGATCGATAATAATTATTTAATAAGGATGGATTTTAGGTATTTTTAGTATAAATAATGATTACTTGAGTAAAAATGAAATAAAAGGTTTTAAAAATCAATACGTATTTATTATTAATTGGAACATAATAGGAACGTTCTGCACATACACAACAACTAAAACTTACAACTTCTATGCCGCGATTTATATAATTCAAATTATTTTTTTTATTAATTATTACTTGTAAACATAGACAAATCACAATATAATAATATTAATTGAGCTAAAAGGTTGACAATCAACAAAAACTTCTGCATTTTATCTTGGTGATATTATTCAAGTGCTCATTGATCGCTTTCAACTTCATCCTCTTCATCAGTTTGAGGAAGAGATTTTTATTTTCTTCATCTTCTAGATGCGACATCCATCCAGCTAACTGACTCACTTCTTCCGTATCAATTTGGTCCAAGTTTGTTTTTATTTTGTCCAAGTTTGTTTTTTTTTTTTAAGTTTGTTTTTATATTTCTACACCGTAATCGATAGTCGCGTGCGAGCAATCTACACGAGTGCCGTGACAGAACTGACATATTGACTTAATATTACACAATTTCCTAAAAACAAAAACGGACATACCAATTTTCAATACCTACTCCAAATTATCTTTTCTTCTTTCGCTATATACTCACGTTACCGTTACCGCACCCGAACTCAATGAACACAATAGGCAACGTAGGATGCAAGAGCGAGCAAAGGGCACCCGAGATTAGGTTTGGCTAGGTTAATTTAAACCCTTTACCCCGCGAAGCGGGGCTCCGTCGACATAGGATGCAAGAGCGAGCGAAGGGCACCCCGAGGTTAGGTTTAGTTAGGTTACTTTAAACCCTTTACACAGAAATAGGGGCAACGCGAAGCGGGGCTCCGTCGACATAGGATGCAAGAGCGAAAATACCGTCATGATGACTTTGTGACTGGTTTAGAAAATGTTGTATTAACGTGATTTTTCCTAAAGAATCAAAATATTAAGTGAAAAATGTTTAAATGATTATATGTCATCGGAAACATTTGCAAAGAGAAGCATTTGCCAAATAAATGTTTGTAAAGCGAGTGTTTATAAAATAAAACATTTGCGAAATGAGTTGTTTGTGAAATAAATAGTACACGAAACGTTGGTTGTAAACAAAAGAAAATATTTTATTTAACCTAGGTATAATCAAAGAGATTGGGATTGGATTTGGGTTGGATTGATTGGTATTTTAGCACAGACAAAACAAAATAACTGAAAATATGGATTTGATACGATTAACTTAAAAGTTAACTGTCGTCCATTATGATTCGTAATGTTATCCTTTTATGATGCTGTCAAAATGGCCTTTTTAGGACCCCAGTTCACTATTCGATATTGTGAAAAATGAAATAACACGTACTGGTGTAACGTGAACGTGTGATTCTTATGGTTGCCACGCAAAAAGTATTGTCACAATCTTAGTACAGTCTGTGATAGCAATTAACTGACCCCCCTAAAAATTACTCGATTTTGCACCCTCTGCTCATAACATTAAAGGTTATTCAATATGTATGAGTTTATCAGACTAACACTACTCGATGAACAGAAACAATAAATAATTTTGATACGCAAACTTGAGCTTTAAGATGTTGGTGTTAGGTCATTTACTATGTATATGGGTATTTGTTACGCAATTTTCATTTTTATGCAGCAAGACTTAAAGGTTAGGTTAATGTTCTGATAATTTGTGTCATTGCTACTGATACCTTATTTCATCTGTCTTACCCAAGTTAATCTGGTGTCGTGGTTTGTGTGTAAGGCTGAGACGTGGAAGATGCAAGTTCAAGTCCTGTCTCAATGTTTAATTTTGTTTTCAATAAGTATATAAATTGTTCGTTAAGTATTTCTTGCATTATTGTAAAGAACAAGCACATCAATTAAATTAATAAAATTTTCATCTTTTTCAATAAGTGGGTAGTTAGACGTCATTATGTGTATTCAACAAAAACTGCTATTGAGATGATATTAAGAATATGGGGTAGAAGAATAAATTGAACAAGACATTCTATGCACAAATAGCAGTGAATACGGAGTGTACTACGTGAACTCGACAAATGGATGTGCGAATAACACTTGTGCGACAAAACTGTACTGCGACTCACCATAGTTCGAATGCACGCCTGTGCGACACACTGAAGCTCGACATCACGCTAGTGCGACAAACGATTGTGCGACAGTAGTTCGACACTATGGTTGTGCGACATTACGGCAGTGCGACATTACGGCAGTGCGACAAACAATTGAGTGACAGTACTGTGATTCAACAGTACGTTGGTACAGTAGTATGACACTATTACAGTGTAGATAGATTAGCTAGGAACTAATCTATCTATACATATCGACGGTTGAAAGGCTAATTGGCCTAAGCGACATTTTTTGCATTATTTAAAATAATAATAATAATATGTACATCTATAATATAAAAATGAATCGCTGAATATGTTGCTAAGCGCAAATCTCGAGAACAGCTGAACCGATTTCGCTAAATTTTTTTTTATAATATTCCTTGAAGTACGCGAATGGTTCTTACGCAGAGAAAAATTCAATATATCTACCTATGGGGGTAGGGTAGAAGTAGGGTAGGAGTAGGGTAGGAGTAGGGTAGGAATAGGGTAGGAGTAGGGTAGAAGTAGGGTAGCAGTAGGGTAGGAGTAGTGTAGGAGTAGGGTAGGAGTTGGGTAGGAGTAGGGAAGGAGTAGTGTAGGAGTAGGGTAGGAGTAGGGTAGGAGTAGTGTAGGAGTAGGGTAGGAGTAGGGTAGGGGTAGGGTAGGGTAAGGGGTAGGACACCACGCAAACGAAGTAGCGCCGGGCAGCTAGAAATAATTTAGATGGCAAAACAACGTTTGCCGGGTCAGCTAGTTTATAATAAATGTACATATTATTATTATTAAAAAAAATGTCGTTTAGGCCAATTAGCCTTTCAACCGTCGATATGTATAAAAATGGATCCCTATTTCCCTTGGTCATAACTTGAGAACAACTTTACCGATTTTATTGATATCTTTTTCAAAAGTTTTCTAATACTTTGTAGAAGGTTATTACGGAACTTAAAATTAAGATAATTTAAAATTGTAGTTAGATTGTAGTTAGTTGTAGTAGTAAGTGTAGGTGTAGTTGTGGTTGTAGTTGTACTTGTAGTTTTACTTGTAGTTGTTATTGATTCTAAGGCAGTACAAAGTTCACAGGCAGCTAGTGTATAAATAAAACAAACTATATTGTAACGTTATCAAAACTATTTATGACTTATGAATAGAAAGCGGCCAAGTGCGAGTCGGACTCGCCCATGAAGGGTTCCGTAGCAGCAAGTAACATAATATAAAAGTTCTTGTAGTTCGTTGTAACTTTGATCGATGTTTTAATAATACTTTTTTTTTAAAGGTAAATTGCGGTTTACGATTTATGACGTATAAAAAAAAACTACTTAGGTACTAGATCTCATTCAAACCAATTTTCGGTGGAAGTTTACATGGTAATGTACATCATATATTTTTTTTTTTGTTGTATCTTTCTCTTATTTTAGAAATTACAGGGGGTCACACACATTTTACCACTTTGGAAGTGTCTCTCGCGCAAACTCTTCAGTTTAGAAAAAATTATATTAGAAACCTCAATATCATTTTTGAAGACCTATCCATAGATACCCCACACGTATGAGTTTGATGAAAAAAAAAATTGAGTTTCAGTTCTAAGTATGGGGACCCCCAAAATTTATTGTTTTTTTTCTATTTTTGTGTGAAAATCTTAATGCGGTTCACAAAATACATCCACTTATCAAGCTTCCAGTTTCCAGCAAGATAACAGTATAGTTCTTATACATAGTTTCGGAAAAAAGTGGCTGAGACATACGGACGGACAGACAGACAGACAGACATGACGAATCCATAAGGGTTCCGTTTTTTGCCATTTGGCTACGGAACCCTAAAAATGGTATTGATAAACGGATACGATCCCATTTGATTATTTCTTTTTTGAATAGCAAATATAGGACAGACCACGCAAGAATGATAACAAATCCATTGAATCTTTTTTTTAATGCTTTTTAATTTGTTCTTCTCTATCTTGTTGTTTTTAAAAAAAAAACATGCTATCACGAAGAAAATCATGAAATATTCCCACGAAAATTTCAGAATTATATCGTTAAAAGTGCTAACAAGTTTTGTAACCCGGAAACGAATCCGGAAACTTTACTAAGAGTCTGTAACTAACTGAGCTATCAAGGTCATCAGATATACATATGATTATGAATACTGATGTGTCTTCATTAATTACTCTTCATGTCGCACTAGCGTGATGTTGAGTTTCAGTGTGTCGCACAAGCGTGCAATCGAACTATGGTGAGTCGCAGTACAGTTTTGTCACACAAGTGTTATTCGCACATCCATTTGTCGAGCTCACGTAGTACACTCGTGAATACGCGCGAACATTTTTACCTTGCCTTACAAATTGCGAAAATCCACGCCTTTTTATTAATTATCAGTTTTGATACAGTTTAATCGTCATGTCTCAGTTGTGATTATTTAAAATACAAAATAATCTATTTGCATGAGGAGAATGTTGGTGTTAAAGCGATTGCTAGGAAACTTAATATAGCGGTAAGTGTATTCTTTTTTATGCTTCATTTATTACTTATAGCTATTCCTTAATTTGTTAGTTGGCTTAAAAACTTGTGAATGAATAATAGAAAATTAACTGTGTTTCATTATGAGATCATGTAAAGGTCTAATGTGGTTTATCTAAACTTATTCGAAAAATTATGCTTACTTCGTTACTAAAATTATGCTTATTGTGTTGTTTCAGAGAAATACAGTCAGATTGTGGCTAAGACGTATTGAAGAGACAGGGAATATTCAAAAGGATCGTCCTGGAAAATATGGCCCAACTTGTGACATCAACATGGGAATTCATGAGAGGAAGTGACTGTTGTTGGAATATGGTGCGCGGTATGCGGAACCGCTTGCAACAAGTAGTAGAAAAACTGGCCAAGTGCGAGTCGGACTCGCACATGAAGGGTTCCGTACCACAAGGCAAAAACGCCGAAAAAAACATGTTTGTTGTATGGGAGCCCCCCTTAAATATTTATTTTATTTTAATTTTATTATTTATTATTAAAGTTAAAATACAACTGAGTATTTTGTGAATATTTCAAGTGCCTACCTGTTGCCATTTTTTATATCGAGCAAAAAAAGGCAAAATAAATCGCGTTTGTTGTATGGGAGCCCCCCTTAAATATTTATTTTATTTTGTTTTTAGTATTTGTTGTTATAGCGGCAACAGAAATACATCATCTGTGAAAATTTCAACTGTCTAGCTATCGCGGTTCTTGAGATACAGCCTGGTGACAGACAGACGGACAGACGGACAGACGGACAGACGGACAGACGGACAGACGGACAGACGGACAGACGGACAGACGGACAGACAGCGAAGTCTTAGTAATAGGGTCCCGTTTTTACCCTTTGGGTACGGAACCCTAAAAATGGTGCTCCACTTCGCTATTAAAAGCACCACTGAATGACTTCAGTGACCACTGTTGGCCACAAACAATACTAACGTGTCAGTGTGTGTGTTAAATTAACTATTGTTATAATTTTTAACGAAGTATTTCGCATACCTAGTTTTTGTCAAAACCTTATTTATAACTAAAAATAACTACTTACAAAACAAATTGATATAGGTAAAACATTAACACATAATGCTATTTTATTCAGTTAAATGATATTTAATGTGGTGATGTTATTGTTATGAAATAAAGAGAAATACCTATATTTCTAAATATTCTAACATGTTGATTCACTACATTAAACTCTGTGAAGTATGTAACAACGTTATTAGTAAGCAGGTAAATGTTACCTATATCATTTACGTTATTCTTATAATAATTTTATTTATAAAATAAAATCGTTTTTACCATCATTATCGTTTTTTATTTCTGTTCAGCTTTTTATTGTAGCTAAATTTATAATTTATTATTTATGACTTAAAAAAATATTGTAAAACAGAACGCGTAACAGACAATAATATATTGGTTTCGAACTCACAACCTCATTCTCGTCAGCTTACTACAGCTACTACCAGACCACACGAACATAGTGAACGACGTTGAAATTAGCAATCATATTACAAGTTAAAACAATATTCAAGATCATACCTACCTTGACACTGCGTGTTAAAGTTCAAATTCGAATAACCATTTTATTAATCATAGACGACCAGTTGTTCTAGTTCGACAAGCTTACTGTTAACAAGCAGAAGGTTCAAATTCGTTTAATTTTTAAGGGGGTCAGTTAATTGCTATCACCGACTGTACCTAAGTGGAAAGAAAGCAAAAACAATGTGTTTTACAACATTTTCCTGTTTTTCCTCTCGTGCATTTGTGTTTTATTATGTCAATAAATCTAATTTAATGCCATTACTCTAAGAGAAGCAACTGAAGCAAGCAATAAACATGCTGGTGGTAAAATAGGGGAAATATTAGTACGTCAAGTTGCACATTGATATATGTAAACGGACTTCAACCACAAACTAATTAACGTCAATCAAGTTAAATCATGCACTTGTTGAACAACCTATCAAATCCTAATAACCGCTGCACCAGCTGACTTAGTCCATGTAGTTAATAGCAGGTAAAGAATCATAATGAAACCTTATTAATCTGTGCGGAGCACGGAATAGTAGTTTGTAGAGTATCGATATTAGGGAGTATAATATGCTGGTATGGAGCATGTGGGAAATAAAGTGAACGGCTGCTCAGTATCGACTAAGCACAATAGTGTGCTGTTGCTTCGATTTACGCTTATGTATGGAAGTTAATGTTGGTTGTGGCAAGAAGTTTACAAGTAGAATAAATGCTGTGGAAATGCGTTCCTTGCGACACATGTGTGGTGTTAATAATGAATGGAAAGCTGAGGAATGATGTGATAGGCAACGTTGCGGTTTCAATGAAGATGTATTGACAAACATTTAGAGTATAGGAACTTAGATGGTTTGGTCACTTGATGTATCGTCACACCTGACTTTTTATGAACCTACCAAATTTTCTTCTTTGAACACCTTTACAGGTATAGACACATTGGTCACCAATTATAATATTAGCAGACAGCTGCTAACCTAATTAAATTCTTTTGTTTCTGTTCCTCATCACAAAGGATTTCGCGAAAGACTTTTATTTTAAAAAGCTTTGTTACCTTGTTGTTGTTCTGTATTAAAAAAAACAATTGCCACAATTACAACAACCAGGAAAACAAAAACAATAAAAACTTTTTTACAAAAAAAAACAACCGACTTCCAAAAAACACTATAAAGTGAAAAATAACTTTAATTTCGGAAGTCGGTGTCTCTGGATTTGTATTTTAGTTTTTTGCCACCGACTTCCGAAATTAAAGTTATTTTTCACTTTATAGTGTTTTTTGGAACTCGGTTGTTTTTTTTGTAAAAAAGTTTTTATTTTTCACTTTTTAGCGGGTCAGTTTGTAATTTATTTAAGTTATAATGGCCTAATGTCAACTGCTTATCACCTTTTACAAAATATTGCTTTTCCCGATGCAGGGACGTTAATTGTTGAGGAGTTCTCCTAGTAAGACCCAGGAGAACTGGAGCTGATTGAGAAGTCACCATCAGCTCCACTTCACCATACGCATTGTAATGAGCATAAATTGCTTAGCAGCTATATTAAAGTAATCGAATTGCAACCCGTGAAATATTTGTCATTGAGCAGTACCGATGGCCATTTGTGGTCTTCATCATCAGCTCCACTTTACCAAATCATAATTTCCGAGAGCAAATGCTCAAGTTACTTAAATAATAGACTTAGGCAAGAAAATTTTTTGCTAATGGCCAATTTATGTTGCGCTTAGTCGTGTAAAGCATTCGCATCGCTGGATGGCATTGTATTTTGCGACTTGGAACCTACCAAATTGTAAATAGACCACATGACGAAAAGGCATTGCATGAAATGCAACGATTGAGGCTTTTATAAATCATCATCAGCCTATTGCAGTTCACTGCTGGATGTAGACCTCCCCAAGTTTGCGTCAACGTTCACGGTCCTCCGCTTCTCTCATCCAGCCACTACCGGCAACCTTTGTTAGGATAATTATACAGAAGAAAAACTCGCAAAAGTATTTCACTTTATATTTATTAGTTTTTAGACTAGATGCTAATAATCCTGGCTGCAGCATCAGGCCAGACTTATGTCAACATTGCATTGAACTTAAAATTTAGTCCTGTTTAAAATGAGCCCAAACACGACTACGGTGCTGTAATTTCAAGGTTTGTACTTTTTCTGATGCTCCTGGCTTCAGCATCAGGTCTCTATGTAAGTACTTCGGTGTTCCTCATTAACAGTACGTTTATCCACACATCGAGCCCTTTTCAATGAGCCTAAACACGATATATCTGCTGTTAGTTGTCGAGGAGTTAGGTACTCTGCAGACTATCCTGACTGCAGCATCAGGGCATGACTTGATGATCATGAGACCAAATGTGGCAAATGCCTTATCAAACATTAAAACAATTTACTAAAACAGTCCTTTCCTGTTTGAGTAACTTCTTACTGTTAAGGAGTTGTACCTTCCATCATCAGCCCGGCTACCTGAGATGATGACAACCATACGCAAATACACAAGATACTTCATAAAATATGCGAAAAACAATAAGTGAGCGTATAAAATTTGAGGGTTGCCCTCGATTTCTCTAAGATCCCATCATCGGATCCTAACTTGGTGACAGTGGGACCACCTCAGAACTATCTACTTTTGAACAAAAAACTAATTTTGAAAATCCGTCGACAATTGGCGGAGTATTCGATGAACAAACATACAAAAAAAAAAACATACAAACATCCGAACATAGTACCTCCTCCTTTTTGTGAAGTCGGTAAAACAGAAAATTACTGATTCATTTTTAGGGTTCCGTACCCATGGGGTAAAAACGGAACCCTATTACTATGAATTCATAGTAGACGGACAGACAGCGAAGCCGCTGTCTGTCCGTCTGTCCGTCTGTCTGTCACCAGGCTGTATCTCAAGAACCGCGATAGCTAGACAGTTGAAATTTTCACAAATTATGTATTTCTTTTGCCGCTATAACAACAAATACTAAAACCAAAATAAAATAAATATTTAAGTGGGGCTCCCATACAACAAACGCGATTTTTATGCCCTTTTTTGCTCAATATCAAAAATGGCAACAGGTAGGCACTTGAAATATTCACAAAATACTCAGTTGTATTTTAACTTTAATGATAAATAATATAATTAAAATAAAATAAATATTTAAGGGGGCTCCCATACAACAAACATGTTTTTTTCGGCGTTTTTGCCTTGTGGTACGGAACCCTTCTTGTGCGAGTCCGACTCGCACTTGGCCAGTTTTTACGAATTACAGAACAATAATGTACAGTGGAATACAAATTCGTTTACATGGTCAAGTGAAAAGCTTTTCAGGGACAAACTAATTTGTAGAAACTTTTCGTTCTGGAGATAATGGAAGTGCTATGTGGGTATTTGACTTGGTTTTATTTGATTTGACTTGGTTTATCTAATTAAAATACCTTATTGCCATGTCATACAAATACATCAAATTGTAGTAGTACTACCCATACCCAGACTTAGATACCAACAAGCCATCACCTTTCTGATTGTAACATTCTCGATATCTAAACTGGGCAGCAAGCTATACAACTACATAGCTATATATTTAGTGTAGGTCGCATTGCAGTGAATAGATAAGCTTGGTACAATCTACTAACCACGGCTAGCACTCGCAAATTGTACAAAATTGTCGTGAGGGGACTGTCACGGAGGGTCGGATAAGGAGAACTGCAGACCATAAATTATGGTAATGACGATCCTTATGCATTTATTTCCTGCTATTTCTGTATCACAATGGTCATTTTGGCAACTTTCTAGATCCTTAAACTCCCTCAAAATTCTGTCTCAGTTCAAATCCGTTTCAATTCTTTATTTTGATTGGATTGGTCCACATTGATTGCAATAAAATTCTCCTCATTTTTGAAAAAGGGAAATCCTTCTTGCCATATCGTTCTTATTCGGACATACTGAGACGGCTTTTGTAGCTTCTTCACTCTCCTGGAACATTCCCATCGGACTGCAGACGAGAATCGTGTTCTAAATAAAATTTTAAAACGAATTTTACACTGAAACACATGGCCAGAGAACTGGTAAATAAAGGCAACATTTTTCTGTTTCGAATTTCAAATACACTGGATAACATAAAACATTGTACGCATTTAAATAGCGAGGCAAATAAAAACCCGTGTAGCGTGCAAATTGATACACCGAAAGTTGGTAAAAACAAAAGAGGAATATATTTAAAAATGGTTCTAGAACATCACAATCTTTTACAGAACTAATAAAAATTTTCTTTGATAATTTATAATGAACATTTTTTGCATAATCTTTGTCTTGTTCATAGTCCAGTTTATTTGGGTTCGGCACAACATGGCTTGTTCTTCTTCCGTACATATCTATTAATCGTCATCTCAGTATACGCCCCTTTTCTTGACATATCATCTATCACACAGTCTTCTATAGTTTCTTTGATCTTCCCCTGCTCTTACAGCTACATTCATACCTGAAACTCTCTTCAGAGTTAAACGTGTAAAAACCACTCTACCTACTGCTTTGAGTTTTTGTTTCTATGCTGATATTTTTTTATTCAGCGTAACGAGATGCCCTGCTGCTGCTGTGTAGGTTTTAACATTCTCACATACATTCCTGCTCGCAGTAGGAAAAGTTTTTGTAGTCGGACATCGGACAAAGAAGCCATTGACAAAAGCTCAGTGGCGATATCCTTCCGTCGTTATGGACATGTTCCCGGAAGGCCTGGAATAGGCAATTAACATAAACCATCATAAATGTTACAGTTAAGGGAATAGTGGAGCGTTCTCGAGAGAAGTGATTTAGTTTACGCGTAATGTTCAAGTTTGATAGAGGTCTGCGGTGAGGACATACGGCAGCATAATAATATGATATGTTATGTAATCTGCGTTTGCGATTTATTTGCCAAAAATGTAAACAAATATGAATTAATGGATAAATAACTTTAATTCCTACACAATAAAGTTCAGTTTACGCTACAACTTCAAACATTTTTATAACTTTTTTAATAGCGCTAGTCACTCGGAAATCAACTTAATAGCCATTGACATAAAGTTGATATTTGTTGAACTTGAAATAGGGTGGGGGTGTGCAGCTCTGCGCACTTTTACTATAGATATAAATATACGGTATGGATTTCTCAATAGCAGCCTAGAGTCTGGGTTTGTGCCCGGTTGATGGTAATAGGCTCGCCTCCTATTACCTACATGGGAGTTAAAAATAAGGGGCGAAATGTCTTCAGGGAACTCCGTAATGTTTTGTTACATAATTATAATTGTTTACACGCGATACTAAGTTAGGTACTTACTACACAACTTTTGCATAAGGAAGCAAGTATAAGAGAAGCTATACTTTAATGTAAAGAGTTCAACCACTCGCAAGTTCCATTGGTTAGACCAAAACTATGTCACCAAAGCCCTAAGCTATTTATTATTATTTATTTTATTTTATTTTGTTTGGGTGGTTTACAGCTATCAAATACAGAAGTAGAAAAAAATAATAATAAAAAAATGCGATAATACTAAAGTTATACAATAACGGTGTTCTGAATCAATCGTTAACATCAAAAAGATATCCAGAACGTTCCAAAATTATTCTCTTCTCAGCTCATGCTTAACGTCGCGCGTCGTCGTGACAGATATTAAAATATTCAAGTCTCAAAATTGGGTCAGTAACTTTTTTGTTTTGATATGGTATTCTGCAGTACTGGCTACTTTGGGTATACTAATATTCAAAGATGCCATAAAATTTTCCTTTTTACTTATTTTTTCTTTGTCAGGAATTTTTTTTTTATTTTTTTTTTTTCAAAGATGTCCAGTACGTTTTGTTTATTTTCATGGCACGGAAACTTTTTCGTGATAAATAGTCTCCTGGTAAATAGGGAATCTTATGCAAAGCTGAAACAGCAGATGGCGCCATCTAGACACCACATAAGCAATACATTTTTTCGGCCTTTTTTCAGTTTATGGGTTCGATTTCCAGGTCGGACCAAGTACGAGTATTATTAGGTTTTTCTTACTCGAATTTCTCAGTAGCAGCCCAGAGTTTGAATTTGTGCCTGATTGATGGCAATGCGCTCGCCCCCTATTACATGGTGCTTAAACATAACTGGCGACATGTGGGTTGTAAGCCGTGTTATGTCTATTAGTAATGCAAGAGAAACTATGTCTGACGCAAAGAATTGGTTTCTCTATTTACAACGTGAAACATTGTCAATTACAAGAATTGACGTGTCGCGCTCTGATTCGCGTGAGATGTGTCCAAAGGCTTTATTTGTACGCAATTTATTCTGAAAATCATTTATAAAATGTTGATTTTCGACATTTTCAGTTCAGAACCAGAACAGAACCAGCTACAGAACAAAATTCATAAGGTGTATTTCTTACTGCCAACTAGCCTTTTGAATTCAAATCGAAGTGACAATGTAAGAGATTTGTACAAGTTTTAGAGATAGGAGATTCGGAGAGTTTACATGGACATAACCGATTCTATTGTAACGCTTGAATTTATAGCATTCAGTTTGAACCATTAAATAACAATTAGTTTTACCAAGAACTCGGTTATCCTCCGTTCCGTTTCGCGGGAAAGGTCTTGTTACAGTTTTAATGGAGCTTATCCAATAGTTAAACTATTGAAATCAGAGGCCATTCAGCAACTATCAAAATCGAATCAGCAAAATTCGACAGTGAAAATTGTTATTGCGATAGAACTTCCAATGTGATATAATTTTTAAGCGTATTATACTAGTAATTGAATGTTAAAACAAGTTTTGCTAATGAAATAAGCTTTGTAAGAATCACGTTACTTTCTTAATTGCATAGATAGTGCAAGCAATTAAATAGGTACCATCCATTACTTTATAGAGGGTATTTCGATAACATGCATCAAGACTAATCAAGAGTGCAATAGTGTAAAGCCCACCCTTTCCATAGATGTCATCAGAGCAATCGATTGTTCAGCTGTCCCTACAGATTTCACTAGCACTCCCATCGTAAAATGAGCTTTATTCGTCACAAGCAGAGCATTTATTTCAATGTACCTATAAAACTGTTTCAAGAATTTGTCTACTGCAATGTCGTCTACGTTTTATTTAGGTACTAAGTAGTTATTTGACATAACATTAGGCACATTTTAACTTCTACATGGCTTAGTCAGTTTAAAAGTAGCTTCCAACTATTTATTTTGCTTTCCAGGCAACACAGAACTTCTGTTCTTAATGCCTTTGAGTAGCTCCGAGAAGTTTTCTTAACAGTTTGCAATACAAGCCATAAAAGTAAAACTTTTCCTTCTAACAACTTAGCTGATACCGCCACCGGCTGACAACACTCGTAGGTACAGTGAACAAAAGAGATAAGTATGCAGTATTGTCGGATTTAGTTGAAGTTTAGTAAGAAGCTGATGGATGTTGTCGACTGAAATTTAATTTGATAAATTTACCGTTTGTTTTCTATTAGTAAAATTAAATTTTATTGGAGAGCAACCATCGGTTTCTTACTAAACTTCACTTATATCCGACGATCCTGCATACTTATCTCTTTTGTTGACTGTACATACATACGAGTGTGGTATACACATAGTATAACAAGCTCTAGAATATTTGAAGTGAGACACTGTGACGAAATGCACCGGCTGAGTTTACTAACTAACGTTGTTTGAACACCTGTATAATTTCCGCATTACAAGCATTTGCCTAAATCACTAGTGCAATGCTAATTGGTTGGTTTTGCAAACATTATGCTTGTCACACTTAAGAGCCTCGCCAAAATTATGTAACAAGGGCACGCTTGCATTTGATGCTAAACTTGATCAGCTTAACCAAAAGCTATTTGGAATGTACGCGGAAACACAATTTGCCGGAATCCAGATTCATTATACATTGCCATTACCTATACCTATTATAATCAAACATCCATATTAGCAATGGATGTTCACGAAAATGAATAAAACCGACCTTATTAGGTACACGTGACTTGACCTGACTGTATTTTCCTTCAAATAAATCACTTGTAGAAATGACTGACGATGTAACAGTGTGATGAATCGTTTAACGAATTCCAGACGCACCGTATCCACGCCTCCATACATGTGACGTGCTATGATGCATAGTGTTTGCACGCGGCGTGCTCTGAGAGCTCACCGACACTATTAACTGTTGATGCACTAAACTGACGATCCCGAGATTCCGGCACTTGTTACGTTTTCTGATATGGCTTTCTACTAAAACTTGCTTGCTTACTACAACTCTTTCGGGGAAACAGACATCCTATTGGAAGAATTTAAAATGTATTGATTGTGTACTCACATAAGTAGTCTTTTTTGCAAAATGTTTTATTGGCACAAACATAATCAGTATCGGAGTCATAATTTCATTGACATCAATAACGCTGAGTGTCTGTAATAATATTTGGCACTTACCTGATTTTACCTCCATTTACACACAAGAACAGGATATTATATACCAAACCTTTTCCTCCCAATATAAGTTATGAAAGATGAGTACCTAAGTTATAGACAGGAAAGCTTCTAAGTAAAATGTGAATTTCATTAAATGTCATTTCAAGCAGCTTTCACCACAACTTCTTTGCCAACGTTGCTTGCTTTGCGTTTTAAGTAATAAAATAAAATCTGAATTTGATTTCATACTTTGGAGAAAAATATTAGAGTTTACAATTCTGCAGATTTTAGATAGGTATTTCAGTTTTTATTTAACTAGCGACCCGCCCCTGCTTCGCACGGTTTTATTTAGTTTATCTTCGAACTGTGTATCAATTCTATGCAGTTTTTGTTTTACCAGGCCGGAGATATTATTTAACACGTAGGTAATCCGCCTTTTCCTTTACTCGACATTGTGATATAAAATATGAATTATTTTCTTCTCATGTTATAATTATTCTTATTTTATAATCAAAACCGTGAAATTACTCATTTTCAAATTTCCCGAAAGCAAAACGAGAGAGTAAGATATTATATGAAGGTAATTGCTGAAAATCAGCGCTGTTGACGATAGGTTCTTCCGAAATCACAGCATTTTGCTGAGCAACGGTCCTTGCACAGATGCGATCATAGACTACTATTGTATACTATTGATAGACTGGCAACTTAAGTACTTAGGCAGCGTCATCTAGTTACCAGGACATACACTATTACACACACAAACACACATACTATACCTACGTAGTAGTACTACACACAGCTATATTGTACCGAGTAGAATAATGTTGAATGGTTAAAAATTTTGTTGCAGGAAATCTAAACCTAAAAAATTAAAATCTGATTCTGATATATGTTTAGGTTTAGTTTAACCACAGCAGAATTTCCAACCATTCCACATTATTCTACTCGGTAAAGCTAATTAGTTATTACACTTAACTTGTTGTTTCGAGGATAATAAAACAAATACCAATTTTAGATGTTTATATTTATTGGGTAAAACAAAACATTACATAACTCAATATATATTTACCGTCATCTTTGATGACTAGGCAGCCAGGCACAACACACTTGTTTCGAGACATTTAAACACAAAACACTTAACTATTATGGTCCAAACTCCAATTTACGGAGGGCCTAAGCAATTCTGTTCGATCACGTGATTTAGAAAGAAGAGGCACAATGGGAAAGTTTATCTTCCAAGATTTTTAGCAAATACGGAGTAACAAACTCAACGTAAATTACACTTAAATCGGAAAGAAAACGAAATAATTACAAAAATAAGCGCAACCGTCGACACTTTTTTTTTTTGCAATGAAATGTCAATAAGTATCATGTGGCCCTATCTTGTGTTATAAATTCTACTAAAAGTTTATTTTTGATCAATATGAACAAAATATTATTAATTATTATGATCCGGGAACTTTTACAAACATAAAAAAATTTAAAAAACCCCCGACACAAAAAAATAATAAAATTAAATGTAAGTAATTGGAAAAGGATCAAATAATTTAAAAACCCCCAACTTAAAGAATCTAGGTAACGAGACTAAAACAGATAAATTCATATGGAAGTCGGGGGACCTCCTAGCATAGAAGGTGTTCCACAGAACGGTCCCCCGACTTCCATATGAATTTATCTGTTTTAGTCTCGTTACCTAGATTCTTTAAGTTGGGGGTTTTTAAATTATTTGATCCTTTTCCAATTACTTACATTTAATTTTATTATTTTTTTGTGTCGGGGGTTTTTTAAATTTTTAATTTAATTTTTTATTTCGTGCTTTTTGTAAGGACTTCTTAATTTTTGTATTCATTTCTTTTATTTTCATGCGTTTTAAGATTCACGAAATTTGGTGTTTAATCAAGTTTTTTATCCATCAAAAAATAATTATTAATTTATAGTTGAAGAATAATTTTTAAGACTAAACAGACTTTTTTGTTTTATTATATCCTTTTTCTAGTTCTTCCTTTAGTTATTTAATTTTTTTACAAGTATTTCAAAGCTTTTAAATATCTTAGGTATTTCAGATCTAGTTTATAAAATGGGACTGCGACACTATCTGATGTAGAAATACCTACGCTTTTTAAGTAGTATAATTCCATTCATAATAAAAATAGTCAAACTCAATGGTCGTAGGTACCAGTCATCGCTCCACTTTCCTCATCATTCTAGAGCATTAATCAGAGAAAAAAATATTTTCAAATTTTTAGTTTTCATTTCATTAGTTAATATTCCTCATTCCCTTTCAATATAGTGTACATTATTCTACTTGTCAAGCCCTTGCATTTGATACCTATATTGAAGGAGTTGTGAAAAAAGAATATAATTCGCCATTTTGTGGTGGCGGCCATCTTGGATTTGAAATTTGTAATAGCGTATAGTATTCTACCAGTCAAGCCCTTTCATTTGATACCCATATTGAGGGAGTTGTGAAAAAAAAATGTAATTCGCCACTTTGTGGTGGCGGCCATCTTGGATTTGAAATTTATCATAGTGTATAGTATTCTACTATTCAAGCCCTTTCATTTGATACCCATATTAAGGGTGTTGTGAAAAAATATGTATTCCGCCATTTTGTGGCGGCGGCCATCTTGGACCGATTTTCATCAAACATAGCTAAGAACACTCCCGACTAATTCACCTTTCAAACAAAAAAAACAAAATCAAAATCGGTTCATCCGTTCGGGAGCTACGATGCCACAGACAGACACACACACACACACACACACACACAGACACGTCAAACTTATAACACCCCGTCGTTTTTCCGTCGGGGGTTAAAAATGGGACTGCGACACAATCTGATGTAGAAATACCTACGCGTTTTAAGTAGTACTTAGTGATCGTAGGTACCAGTCATCACTCCACTTCCCTCATAATTCTAGAGCATTGATCAGACAAAAAAATATTTTCAAGTTTCTAGTTTTCATTACGTTAGTTAATATGCCTCATTCCCTTTCAATATAGTGTACTTACATTATTCTACTTGTCAAGCCCTTGCATTTGATACCTATATTGAAGGAATTGTGAAAAAAAATATAATTCGCTTTTTTGTGGTGGCGGCCATCTTGGATTTGTAATTTGTAATACCGTATAGTATTCTACTAGTCAAGCCCTTTCATTTGATACCCATATTGAGGGAGAAGTGAAAAAAAAAAATGTAATTCGCTACTTTGTGGTGGCGGCCATCTTGGATTTGAAATTTATCATAGTGCATAGTATTCTACTACTCAAGCCCTTTCATTTGATACCCATATTAAGGGAGTTGTGAAAAAATATGTAGTCCGCCATTTTGTGACGGCGGCCATATTGGACCGATTTTCATCAAACATAGCTAAGAACACTCCCGACTAATTCACCTTTCAAATAAAAAAAACAAAATTAAAATCGGTTCATCCGTTCGGGAGCTACGATGCCACAGACAGACACACACACACACACACACACACACACACACACACACACACACACACAGACACGTCAAACTTATAACACCCCGTCGTTTTTGCGTCGGGGGTTAAAAATACTAAAAATAATAAAAATCAAAAATAAAAATTATATGGTTACAGTTCTACTGAAATATACTACCAATTTCCTAATGAATTTACGCTGACAACACTGTTCATTTTTAATTTATGTCCTGGTAGATGGCGCTGAATACTAAGAAATTAAAATGTATAGCAGTTGCCACCCTCTGGATGCGATGCACGGCTTAATTGTTGATATTATTGTTGTTTGTTTGTTATGAAAGTATTTATTTTCCACTCTATGATTGGCATTTTGTTTTGATTGTTTTTGTTTTGTTGTCATATTATTATGCCAGTGTCGAGGGCTCATCACGGTATAATTTGTATTGTCAATGTCAATTAATGTGTCTTGTCTTTGGTCCCTGGCCCTGACATCAAGCAATGGTCAAAATGGTCAACATTTTATATGCTTGAATACGAGGCTTTTGACTACTTACGTTGTATGTGTATATTTTATGTCTTTTTTTTATTTGTAATGTGCGTTTTGTTTGTGCAGAATAAACAATTTTCCTTACTCTTTCTTTCTATATACCCGAAAATAACATAAAACAAAAACGGAAACCAAGTTATATTATATACAATCATAATAAAAAAATACACAATTATGGAATATTTATTTAATATTCAAGCAAAGAAATGTACAGAGGCGGAATACATTTACATAATTATGGAACCAGGGAGTAATGTATCCGCATATATAAGTAGGTATATTATATCTACCGATCAGCATTCGTCGTCTCTTTTAAACACAAGCTTATTAGACTAGACGATAAGAGGTAGCAAGATTTTCATAATATCTTTTAGAGTGCAACTTTTTTCCGGGGGATTTGAACTGTAATAAAATGGGCGACTGTTCACTTATTAACTTTACAGTACGCTACGTCCTTAGTTCAATGGTAACATTTTTTAAGTAGCACTTGTCCTTAGCCAGCTAGTCGTTTAGCTATTTAAATATTTTGTTATATCTAATTCATTTCGGATAGGTACTGAAAATAAAGTCTTTTAATAAAACTTGTTTTCTGAAAATATTGTTTTTTTTTTACCTATTTAGGATGGTTACAGTTTTAATTCTTATGAATGAAGTCAAAGCATCTATTTCAAATAGGTAGGCACATAAGAGGCACTTTTGACTTGAATAAAAAATAGAATTGATTCTAGTCGCCCTTTCCAAAAGGTAGTTTTCGTATGGAGAAGAATGGGTATGAAACTCCACCGTTACTCTCTTAAAATGTTTACAATATTTGCATACTTTAATTATATAATAATATTATGTGAAGACGATGCACCTAAAATAAAATTACTATACCACAAAAGGTGAAAGAATTAAAAATGAAACCATGACATATAAATTAATTATCTGATAGATACATGGTGCTCACATATTTACAAACATGGTAAAAGTAAACGATTTTCATAAAAAAAATAAAAAGTAATAAGTCAGGGTGTGAGTTAAAGTAATTACAGAATGTAAATCAATGTCAAAAAAAGAAAACATTTTACAATTTAATTAGCAACCAGTTTGATTTTGTCTAGACTCTAGATTGTCCTATGCAGCAGGACCAGCATGTTTCCAAGCGTTCTTATCTTGGATATAATTTTCTAATTTATAGTATGCTTATTTACTTACACACGCATTAAATGTGAGTTTTAAATTTTCTTTTATCTAATTGCAATATTTCACAAGGTATTTTATTGTAACATTTAACACAATACTCCTTAATTGATGCATGTACTTTGGCTAATCTGAAAAATGGTTGATGGTGGATGTATTTTATCTAATGTTTTGAAGTTGGAGCCAATAAGGAAAACATGAATGTTTCAGGTATTATAAAATAACACAATGTACTATAATAGCCTCTACTTTTATTTTATAACACTTTTATAAGTCACACAATTTATAGCCCGTAGCAGTTGCCGTCTCATCCTACTATCCTAGTATATCACACTAATATTATAAAGGCGAAAGGAGATGTATAGAAATGGCCTAAGAATCGTCACGTATTCAAACTTTACAATAATTCATATTTTATTTTTTTAATTACTTTACAATTATTAGAATAACACGGACACTCTTTGATTTCAAAAACATTTTAAATAGTAATTCAATATATTTTCCCATGTTTTTTCTGTTTCACTTCACGTTTTGATTATGCAAAGGTATTAAGCTCATACAGCCACATCTTCATGTACACTACAGAGTAGTTTATATAAACACTTTGTGAAAATGATCCATTAGCAGTGTGTATCGTAATTATACAAAACAATTAATTATAATTACCCTCAGCGTTTCATCTATAAAATAAGGTTATTAGTTTTACAAACAGATTATTGATGACGATTTTATGTTTATCGAGCAGTATTGACACCATAGACTAAAGTCTATGACTGACAGTTGATGAATTGACGGATGACATTTAGTTGACACTTTACGTACGTTGATATCTACCTACCTACTCGCGCGCATCCTGTGTTCGCATACGGATTGTTGGTTGTGTGTTTTCGTTTGTGTTATTTTTGTATTCTGATTTTATCTAACAACTTGGCGTGAACTCAGGACTAAAGGAGGATAAACCCGAAGATATTATTTACCGTGTGTTTATTTGTGTAGGCCAGTTATAACCTCAAAATCAGAAAGAATTTAGATTTTTCACAATTCGCAAACGTGTCCGTGACTTAAATTAAGTTTCAATCCAAAATATGCATTATTTAGAACACAAAAAATAATTTCACGGCATCAACGGTTCTTAGGCAAATAATGTATGGAAGCCGAGCAATGTCCTTTTTTGGATCAATTTTGATAAAATTTTGTATGGAGGTAGCTGACACCCTGGTATCGAAATAAAAAGTAGATAACATATAGGCTCATGGGATCAACATTTACGCGGGTAAAACCGCGGGGCGTAGGTAGTTAGGTATCAATATTTGTAGACAGTTGCGGGTCGTTATATTTACGTGTTCTTACTGTATTTTAAACTATCTAGTTTATCTGATGCTTAAGTTTAATTAATTTAATGTTCTTATTGAGTCCACCAGTAGGCGACACCTACTGGTGGACTCAATAAGAACATTATCAATACATAAATCTTCAAGATTTAAATAGGTATGAGAAAATAAAGGTTGTTTTCTACCAGCCGGCAGGTCATAAAATTTAAGAAAACTTCTGCCTTTATATTATCTCAATCATATAATTACTTCTTTCTAGAAGCAAACTGCGGGCGAACCTAAACGCGATATTTCATTTCATCCTTCTAGATTATTCGTTTTCTATATTTAATTATGTAATAAATTAACATTTTATACAATGAAAACCTAAAGCAGAATATTTCCACCTCTGTAAATTGAATCAAATCCATAATTTGTGGCGTCTGATTACAAGTCACCTGTTTGTTCTAATAATTCATTTGCTTTTGAACAAACTCGTCGCGAGACGGTTAAATGAATAACGACTTTATTATTTGCCACCTCGATGTCTGTCCTCATTACTTTTGACGGTAACATTTTATTTTATTTCGTTATTCATGTCTTTGCTTTTCTTTTCCTTGTCAGAGTTATGCCAGCTTTCGAGTTTATTCTTGCATAATTTGATATTAAATATTTCCTTGGCAAACCTATTACGAGCTTTAATATGGTTTTTAGAAGCTTTTTTATTTTGCGTGACGTCGATCAGACTTACCAGACAGTAACGATTATAATTATGTAAATCATGAAATATTTGATTTGATTTGCTTTGATAAAAGCCTTGAGAGAAAGAAAGAGAAATAGGTTTATTTGTCATAGAATCACGTGCAAACAAAGATATGACACGAATAACTATTAAATAATTATTATTTTACTAACTAGACTGGAGAAAAGTGCTCTATGGACGATTTGTGTGTAGTTTACGTCCAAGCTGACCTCATCAAAATCTAGTCATAGATAGTAGTGTAGTTATATCGCCAATTTTGAGAATAATATTCGTTTAGAATTTACAGAATTTACCTTAACCACTGTAACTGCAGGAAGGCATTCTAAGGAGACTCTCCTTATCTTTTTGAGTAATAATTGACAGCTGAGCAGTATAGATTTTGTAAAAGTGGTGCCTACAGTCAGCTAGAAAAATGACAATTCTCACGTTTTATTTTTGTGGTTCCAATCGACGCAGTTTCGAATAAAGATTCAAATACAATTTTAGAGAATTTTATAATTTTAGACTTGCTAATTGATTCTAGCTAATTCTAGAAAATTGTTAACATTACTCAAGTTTCGCCGAGAACAGGGGGCCTAAAAAGGCCACTTTGGCAGAATCATAAAAGGATAACATTAAGAATCTTAATGGACAGTTAACTGTCAAGTTAATCGTATCAAATCCCAGGTGAAGGATTTCCAGTTTTTTTTTGTCTGTGCTAAAATACCAATCAATCCAATCCAAATCCAATCCCAATCTCGATCATAACACAACAATCTTGATTATACCTACGTAGTGCAGCGAAAAAAAGAAAAACACGGACTGTCTTCACCATATTGTAATTCATAATGTCATCCTTTTATGATTCTGCCAAGGTGACTTTTTAGGCCCCAAGTTTTCTCGTCAAAACTGGAAAAACGTTAACAATTTTCTTAACTGAATATATTACTCGATACTAAATTACTCTCAGAACCGTTCTGTTACGGTCGAATAAAAGGCACAAATAATAGTGAACCTATAAATTTTTCGTCTGGTAACCTTGATATTTTCCTTCTCATCGTATCCTGACATGTTTGTGATAAACGAGCCATGAAGATCTTGCAACACTTATTGACATGAAAATAAAATGAAATGAAACGTCAAAAGGAATCGGCAACTTCAAATCGTTCGAGCGAGAGAACCTTTGGTGATACAAATCCGGTAAAAAAATAAATTCATTTCAGTTTGGCTTCGAATCTTTCTACAAAAAGAGCAATGAATACTTGATTCAAAGAAATGTCGGTCAGCCAAAACTCGTTTAAGAAATCATAAAGCGTAATTTTAGCTTCGCCTACGGGATTAAAAAATATTGCGATTTGAAAATAGAAACAAGTTTTCATAGCTGGTGTACGCTCTACATGATCACATCCTCGGTAACCCCTTCCTCTTCCTCTCCAGATAATACAGATGTTAAATTATAAACGGAAAACTTATATACAGGATGTTGAACATTTTAAACAATAAGGAATGGGGACTTTCCGTTCACCCGCAATGTGTTGCTTGTGCATGGAGGCTTATACTCCAATTAATCTTTTGTTATGTAATGCACATAGCTGTCTACTGAAATACCTACTTACGGAATATTAAGTATGATGATATCAATAAGATTTTTCCTAACTACAAAGAGACAAACCATTTGTTGAAAACTTTTTACATTAACGTACTACCTACACGTGAATCTCACACCCTTATCCCAATTTATTTGGGATCAGCTTCCATAAATAGATAGATAGACTCTTTATTATGTATACCACATGAATCCATACTAATATTATAAATGCGAAAGTGTCTGTCTGTTACCTGTTCACGCTTAAACCGCTAAACCAATTTAGATGAAATTTGGTTTAGAGATAGTTTAAGTCTCGGGAAAGGAAATAGGATAGTTTTTATCCCGATATTCCAACGGGATCGACACTTACGCGGGTGAAACCGCGGTGCGCTGCTAGTTACAGATATAAAAGTAGAAATTTTACAAATGGTCAAAAAATGATCATTTACAGACTTCCTTACTCGTCTATTATCGTCGTATTAGTCGTCATGTCGGTTGTCACTCCCTCTATAGTCATATCATCTTTCACACAGTTCATGCATTATTTTGTTTTTCCCTATTCTTGAAGCCATTGACATTCATACTCAAAACTTTCCTCACAACGAAGCTAGCTAACTATCGATCCCTTCTCCACCTTCACAATGCAACAAGCAAAAAAGACTTAATAATATTATGTTAAGATTAAGGTTCACAGGGGTTCCCCGTAATATGCCCTAATAAACACATAGCCCATTCGTCCTACTTATCATAAAACAAAGATAAAAAGCCATCATTGCGTCACATCTGTAACACCTCGCTATGCATAATTCTACTTCCTTCAGGTACATAACTTGTTTTTAGGAAGACATAACTTACCGGCAGCGCTCCTCATTTCCTCGCCTGTAACATGAGAATTCCTCGAGAAGTTACTTTGTTTTTCAGTTTAATTTATTTTGGGGTACCTACATTTTATGGAGGTTTTTGCTCAAATGATTGAAAAGGCTGAATTAATAAATCATAGACACTGTAGTAACGGTTTATTCCGGTCTGATCCCCTAAACCCAGCTCCCCCCCCCCCCCCCCAAAGATCCTCTGCTAGTTCTTCTTCTGTTTTAATCTCTGTCTTATCCACTTTATCTAGGTTACTCTTTGTGACAGGTAAGTACAGTCAAGAAAATAAACGTTTCATGTTTAGTTTCAGTAAACTAAACATGAAACGTTTATTTTCTTGACTGTACTTACCTGTAAAAGACAAACAAATAAGCACCTGCTGTAACAGTTTACAGCAGCTGCTTATGTCTCTTTACTTTCATGTTGCACTTAACTACTATCGACGCGCATCCTGTTACGATGGATTCAGTACATCCTAGGGGATGTACTGAATCCTGATGTTGTTCCCAAGATAGGCAGATGGGGGATGGGGACCCATCCCCTTCCCCCATCTGCCAGGCTAGGCTAGATGGGGAAGGGGCCCACCCCTTCCCCATCTAGCCTAGCCTAGCTTGTTCCCAACTATGTTGGGGTTGACTTCCAACCTAACCGGATGCAGCTGAATACCAGTATTTTACATGGAGCGACTGCCTATCTGACCTCCACAACCCAGTTACTGGAAATTACTATACCCCTTGGTAAGACTGGTTGTCAGACTTTCGGGCTTCTGACGACCCGTAACGACTGTCAAATATCCACGAATGACAGCCGGGACCAACAGCTTTACGTGCTTTCCGAAGCACGGAGGGATTTCGGTATGTTAGGATGGTCACCCATCCACGGACCAACCGTGGCAAGCGTAGCTTAACCTGATCGAGTGACCTGTGCGGCTGTTATTACTTAGCCACGAGCTCCTCAATGATTTAACCCCCACCGACAAAATTTTACGCGGTCATAATATTGTATGGAACAGCAATTTGTTTTCTTGAATTGCTGAATTCATGGTTACAGTTTGGGCGTCGATGTCCCTACCACCTTGTACTTCTCAAGAATGGAAATATATAGAAATATTCAAAACATTATGAACCTATGTAGGATAGTCAAAACAAACTCCACGTAATGTCAAACAATAATAACAAGCTGCTGCTCATCAAGTAACTCTCGTTTTCATGAATTTCTCTCATGTTGCATGCCTTTATGTCTAAATTGTGAAAATTATACTTTATTGCGAACGAGTGAAAATAAAAGTTTAAAAAGTACCATCAAACATTTTTATGGATGTCAGAACAAAAGTAATTTCTCACATGTTATTTTCAGCTCATGAATACAGCATGTGCCAAAACCAAATTTGTGGTCACTTTTATATTGCTAACCACCCATTTGTTTTTATTATTACTAACAGACCAAAATAAAATAATCACTATAAATTGTGGTCAGATAATTAATAATGCCCTTCACCAGAAGAAATGAGTTTTAAGGCTTTGTTTGACAAAAACTAGATACATAAATTAATGGAAATCTCCGACCTATGATTAATGTCGGAAAGCAATTTTAAGATCGTTGTTAAAAATCGCTTAGAAATGGAATTAGTTCCGCACGGTGAAACGGTGTGCGGTAAATGGGTTTTTAAAACGTGCTAACCCAGAAGGTTTTTAACTCTTTATATAATTTAGGTGACATATAATTTTGAGTCACAGATTTTTAGATAAATTTTCTTGTTCTTACGATCGGGGGCGAACTGTATAGATTTTTTTGAACCTATTTATAAAATAGTTTTACTTCCTTTAAAAGTTGGGTTACAAAAAAAAACATTTTATTTGATAGAATTTATAACACTTGCTTAAAACTAGGTAATTTATTATTTCGAACATTCATAAGTTGGTTAGTAGGTATAGACTATAGGTAGACTAACCTACACTGAAGGAAGCCCTTGTTGAACCAGAACATTATACAAAGAAACGGCTTTATTTCAAGAACCAGGAAGATATTAGTGAGCTCTGAGAATGTGTTTTTACAAGTAAACTTGTTATTGCATAATGCACGCGTTTATCCAGATTCTCAAATGAATAGTGCTTTGGAAATTATCAAACGACACAGCACTCGACGGTGCGTTGAGTGGAAGGAAATGTAAAGCAATTTCTTAATAATCTGGATTTGGTCAGATGTTATTTTTCTCTTTTCAATATCGATTCAAATAAATCAGATTTTATAAAAAAAAAATATCTACAGATTCAACATAAAAGTAGCTGTCAAAATATTGAGTTCCCGTTGTCTACGACATGTCTGTGCTACGACAGCGTAGCAGCGCCTACGCCATAGCGACGCGGGCGACGGTACAAAGTATAAACGAACTTTCGTTTAAATTATAGTTTCAACGAGTACTTACTCGTTCAAACTATAATTTACAACATTTACATAAGCACTTAGGTAGCTTGTGAGCCTATAAAGTCGTCAGCCCAACCCTTCGGTTCGTTACTTAATGTTTCAAATGCTTACCTTTTAATTATGTACATAGTACCGTGTGTATTCCCCTGAGGGAACCCCTGTTATTAAATATGTTCCACCGTTTCCGTTTCGTATGTTGTTATGTCATACATTATTTAAGAGGTTAAGAGCATTAACCGCTCTGAGCCTTACCTAATCTAGTTAGCCTGACAAAATGTCGAGAAGACGACTAAATACCCGCCGCAAACACTTGCGTTGTCGTCCCCTTGCAATGAACTCAAGTGCTTATACTTACCATACTTAAATAGCACAAAGTTAAAAATATGTCGTTATAAAGCCTATTCCGTGGCGAGTGTCATTGCTTTGATTTCCGGCAGCCTCGAACGCCTCAGAGCCGGTCACACTCGTGTCACTAACACGCGTCACAGACGGTACCTGGAGGGCAAAGGGCACAAGCTTAAAAAAAAAATTGTGTCGAAATCAGGCATTCTTGGGAAATATTATAATATGGACACTGTAAACTTTATAACATTCGCATTTAACCGCATCTAGTTTCGGTAATATTCTAACTTAGATAAGAAAAACGTTGAGCAGTATAATGAGGTCACGGCCTCGCTCCGTATTGAAGCATCAAGGTCAGTGCTCTACCGGCATAACTTCAGACACATGAATTCCTTAATTGGTTTTTGAAGAACAGTTAAGTTATACTTACGAATAATCTTTTGACAATAATAAGAGTTATGTTTAAATCTAGGGGAAAACTGGGAAATTTGCGTAGGTAGGCGAGATACTCCATATCACCTACATCGTAAATTTACGTATAATGGCAAAATAATGGTATTGTTTTGACTCAATAAAAGCAATAAAAGCAAAACTTAATAAAAGCACCATTATCTCTTAATTGGTCTGAAAGCATAATACAGGAAAAGTTTTTAACCAGTGCGCAAATTTTGACATAATAAACTTGAATATATTTTAATAAACACGTATTTTTTGTTTTGATATGTTTCAATAGTAAAAAAATAAGTTAACGCTTACGAGACTTGTTTACTCAGAAATTTATTTTATGGACGTCGCTTGCCAGTCCGTCGACCGGTCGCCCGATTCACGCCGCGCGTCGACCGGTCGTCTGACGCGCCAGCTGCTATCAGAAGTACTCACGCGCGCGCGCTCGCTCTATGCGACGGCGGATTATTGACCCCAGTTTAGCGCTATAATTTTTTTAAGTTTAGACTGTGTAAAGTTATTTGTAAACGTAATTTTTCGTAAATTCCAATTTATCCTTCATACTTTCATGGGCTTAGGACCATCAAAATGCAAAAAATAAATCATAATAAGTAAGAAAGTAATACGTTTTAGTCCATTCAAAATAAAACATTTAGGTATGATAGGTACTTAGACATGATACAATTTGCGTCAATGTCTAATCAAAGAGAACCTAAGACACTAAGATTGTTTATAATTTCTTCTTACCTCTACATTTTATTAATCACAATAATTTTAGGTATTGTTCGAAGTGACCTCCTCCTTTTTCAAGGCATAAACGTGCACGTTTAAATAAGTAAGCATTTAGTTTGTTTAGGACACTAACACCACTTTTTACTTCATTGAAAGCGTTAATTATTTTTTCTTTCAAGTCATCTAGGCTCTGAGCCTCTTCTACATACACCCGGCATTTCACTTGTTTCCATACACCTTGGTTTGCTGCTAAAATTGTCCTCTCATTAGGGACCGTGGGATTGAGGATCCTTTGGGCTTGCATACGAGGTACGCTCTCCCTTTCGTATCTTCTTCGTGCTGCTCGTAAATTTTCATTGCTTAACAAATACACTCGCACCATTTCATAATACTCGCGGTGAGTAAAATGAGACATTGTCACTACGCTAGTCTAGTACGCGGCACGCGCGCAGGGACGGCGAAGGGACATCCGACCTCCGCTTCCGCAAGTGACGTACTGCATGTGCATGCGTTTTGTTTATCAAACGCCGGCGCCGCGCCGCATGCTCCCGCACCCCCGTCTCGTGCGCTGGGCGTCCAGCGGCCGGCGGGTGGCCTTCGCGTTTTCATTCATGCTCATTCATAGTATTACTATTAAATTATATCCATGTCTTGCTTATTTCAAATTGGGACAAAGTGGAAAAATGAAAAAAAAAAGTCATAAACTAAAAATGGAAATGTGTTCTATTGCTTACACTGAGCCACCAAAAAAAATTTGCGCACTGGTTAAAAACTTTTCCTGTATAAAAAATCGCTAATCATTATCGGCTTACATAGTAAGAAAATAACGAGTTTTTTATACCTAGCATTATTTTTTGTATAAAAGGCTCTTTTGAGCGTTCCGCGCGTTCCTATAATTATTCTGTCAGAACAGAAGAAAAAATTCTACATTCAAATAATCAACATAATGTGCGGGAACAGTTATAGGTGCTGTATAATGGAGTGGTGTGTCAGTTGATTAACGTTTTGTTCCATTTGTGCTCCTAAAATAGCCAGATTATGATCTCTCGTATAAATACGCGATCATAAACAAGACTATAATAGGATAGATACTATATTTATCATAGTTGACTGTTATTTACTCGCACATAGTCTCGAACTACACTATACCCTGTTCGTTCTCTACTAATATATTGAGAGAATAAGTTTTAAGTCATATTTTTCCTATGGACATTTCACGCAGTATTTTGCAACATACCGCAACATTAAACAAACATAACCTTGTCCATAAAACAGCACCTGCTTTGACTTTTATGGCCGAAAATATACCAAGGAAGTGTATCATAAATATGAAAATTCAAAACACCCAAATCTTCTGAATAAAACAATCGCAGTGTTCATGCTGTGTGACACTTCCGACACAAGCTTATCCAGAGTCCGCGCGTCGCAGAGAGCAACATGCATTATTCACCGTGTGCTGCACCTGCTCCATCTGTAACCTCTTATAGCTCATCTGAACCCGCTTAAGTCTTATCTACAAAGTAGGAACGCGTTACATTTCTTATTACACTTCGTCGAACGTTATTTGCTTGTGCAGTTCCGTTTGAGTTTGAATCGGATTTCAAAGATTTTTCTTTATTTCATTATAAACTCTTAACTACATAACTATTTAAACTAGGTACTAAATTAAAAGACTAATTAACTAACTATATAAATAAATACAACAGGATATTTGGGCGTCGAAGTACTCGTTAACCTCGCTCTCATCCGGAAGTTACGGAAACTCTAAACTGCGATAGCGATTGCAAAGGAAGCATTATGGCTAACTTGAAATGTGGTTTTAGTAAAAGAAATAATGAAAATATTATACTGTGCTATGAAAACGAATGACATGAACATAAGATTCCAATTGCTATACAATACACAGATAAGGCAATTCATTCTTTTTATCCGTCTTTTCTAACGCGTTCCTATCACTGACTATGTAAATATAAGCAAATTTATGCTGATATTCCTGGCAAAACTGAGTTTACGAAAAATCAAGCCAAAGAATCAAGATAGAACCAAGAAACAAGTTTAGGAATTTATATTTTAAACTAGCCTTTAACTAACTCAGGAAAGGCACTGAGCAGACAATAACATTTTCTGCCCTTCCATGTTTGATTTCTAGGATTCTGGGGTGAAAGAAAAATCTTATTGTAAGTTGTCGTAGCTACAGGGGGCGACCGTCCAGTTGACCAACCATTGCATTAGTTTTGCCTCCAATTTCCTGTCGCGTCACTATCGTTGCTAAGAAAACTTAACCCTATTTCAGTTTGCTTGAACTTTCTGGTTTGATCCTCGATATAAAGCGATATGTTTGGCGCGCTTCCAATCCAACTAACACACATAGAACGTGCCTATGAGCACTATCTTCTTTTCTCGCTCATATAAATAATTATGACAGGAACAGAGGATATTTCGCAGCGTGTGTTTAATTTGTAATGCGTTTTTGCGCTGAAATGCTCGGAAGCTAACGTTGAGAGTGACTAAGTTAATACGTAATGTTCTACTAATTAACTATTAGAAAGACTAAGGAAAGATTTTACCATCACTAACAGCATATTGGAAAAGTTAGGCTAAGAGTCGACAGGAAAGCAGAAAAGATTGCACACTTCCTATTTTACTTTCCTTAGACCAACAACAAAGAGGTGTAAAAGGTGAAATGAAGGTATTTAATTTGTCTAGCTAGTACTTTCGCTCTAAACTGTCTTCTGTCCTCTGTCTGTCTTTTATATAAAATTTATTATAATTTTTCAGATATGATTGCAATACTTTAATCTATATAAATAAAAAATGAATCGCCGAAATGTATGTACGCGCATAACTTCCATACGAATGCACTAAATTGGATAATTCGTGTTTTTGTTATGTTCGGTATTGCCAGGACAAGGTTTGTGTGAGAAAAAATTTCGGAAATTCGAAAAAAAAATTCACCCGTGCGAAGCTGGGGCGGGCCGCTAGTTTTTAATAAACGCAATTTAATCAATTCACCATTAAGTAGGCGTTCTTAAAATATAAAATAATAATAGCCTCCCGACCGATTTCGGTCACGGTGGTCAATCTCAACGGAGATTAGCCAGTTACGCAGGAGATATTATAGTGCACGAGTGTGTGCGTAAACACAAGTGCACTCTCTGTTCGTTTACTCTTATAGTCCATAGGGACGGCTATCCGACACGACCGGGGAGAGATCAGGCGCAGGACCAACGGCTTTACGTGCTTTCCGAGGCACGGGGGTATTATAACCACCAACTTCCAAACTCCTGACTGTTACTAAGAAATGATGGAAAACCCAATAACAATGTCCGACCCGTGATTGGAACCCAGGACCCTACGCTCAGTATATTATTATTCACCTGTCCTCTTAGCAGGAACGGGACGGTATTTGTAAAATAATACTCCATTTATCGTCCTCCACGATACCCGGAGCTTCGATATCAACAGATGGCGAGTAAATGTAAATTCTTTTCCCGAGCAACCTCTGAATTAATTCAATATGTTGGGTCATCTTACGCAATTAAATACCCTTAAAAGTAATTCGTTTTTGAAAGGTAATGGCAGAGTGTTGTGTTTTGTTACTTGTAAAGTTACAGTTTCGTAGAAGTGCAGTTCTGTCATATGATAGCGACCGTTATGAAAATCTGTAATTGTCACCAGTATTTGACATTAAGGTGTCAAAAACACACTGTATTTGTACAGTCATTATTGTGTGGTCATTTGCTGCTTCCTTACGAAACCAAAGCTTTACGGAAATAGAAAAAGTGGTCCAGCAAAAGAAATTAATGAGAGTTTGACTTTGTAAGAGGAAAACTCTGCGAAGTTAAAAGTGGAATGAACTTGGCCTGATAGCTAGAATGGTATAAGTAGGTCACACATAATTATTCATCTGGGTAAATACTTCTCTAGATCGAGGTACTGGTTTACGCTTCCATCCTCAACGAATACTATTCTATTTTTAACCGACTTCAAAAAAGGAGGCTCTGTATTCGACCCGTATGTACGTATGAATGTATGTTTGTATGTCCGCGATTTTCTCAAAAACGAATGAAGAAATTTTGATATTTTTTCATTAATGTGATACACATATATATACATACACATATATATATATATACATACTCGTACTTTCAGGAAGGTTTTAGTATATAATACATTAGGTAATTATTTTTATCTACGAAGTTATATGCATAAATGTACTGCGTCTCCGGCATTTCTATACGAATTTTGAGGATTCTTCTAGTCGGTGTCTTTACAACTAAAAATAGAAAATAAAAACTTTTTTTCAAAAAAAAAAACAACCGACTTCTAATAAAACACTACAAATTGATAAATAACTTTAATTTCGGAAATCGGTTTCAAAAAACGAAAAAGCGGAACCAACGACACACCTAAAATAGCAAAAAAAAATCTGCTGTTCCCTACATTTATGTTCGCATAACTCGTCAAAATGTAGAGAACAGCTGATTCTTTTTATCGCGATTGCAGCTTTGGTTCCTTAGTAAAAGTTGTTCATAATGATGAGTACAATCTCCCATTTTGGTTCCGGTTTGTCGCATATTTTCAATTTCAACCTGTATAGTCTATTTTATTAATTTTTCTTAACAGTCTGTAACTCTTTTGGTAATTTTAACAAACGATGACAAAAAACTAGTAAATACAATACACATACAAAAAAGTAGAAAATAAAAAAATTGTAACCGCCAGTTCAAGTTTTCCGAAAATGGACGAAAAGATAAATAAAGTAGGTAAAACTGTCATCACATCTGTCAATAAACCCGAAGCTCGAGTCAGCGATTCCCGTGTACCTACACTCTCGTAATGTTTAAGGATTTTTTTTGTTACCCGATAAAGTGACTTCAAGGTTTCTTCAACAACCCTGACATTTTTATTACTACGGCCCTTTTAGGGGTCTGCGTTTAGCATAGTCACTGTATCCTTCTCAAAAGACGGTGCATTACCCATATTATTATAGACTGTGATGGTGACTCATAAACTATATTCGGTCAAACTCAAACTCAAACTCAAATCATTTATTTCAATTAAACCATTAACAGGCACTTTTGAATTGTCAAGAAGTCGGTCAGTCAGAAAATATGAAGCTAGTTGCCCATTCCAAAGCGTAGGTACCTATGGAGAAGAACGGGCAAGAAACTCCATGGACACTCTTTTTAAATTACATTTTACAAAAATATTTGTTACATCATTACTTTTGAATTTATGATTATATAATGTGAGAACGATGTAAAAAATAAAAAAGACGTACGCGTTAAAAGCGTCCAGAATACAACAAATAGTAACAAAACAACAATCCAAAATTAAAACAATTAAAATAAGCCCAGGCGGCTAAGTGATGACCAGCCCCAACTGACGGCGCCCGTTCACGAACATGACGTATATATCAGCCCCATTCAGCTCAACCATTTGAAGGGAGCTAAATGATCCAACACACACGCCACCGTCAGCGAGACATTTGAGTGAGCATGACATAGTAATCAGCCGCCAGGGCATATTCAAGTCAATGAAAGACATATTATTACCCGGTAAATGGTAGCTATAGGGTACATAGAACATAGAACTTCATACTTCATAACTTCAGAGGGCAATCCCCGTAGTTAGAAACGTTGAAAATGTAGTCGCAATCTCACCTCAGCGACAATCAATGTCAAAAAAAACCGGCCAAGTGCGTGTCGGGCCACGCACAGTGTAGGGTTCCGTAGTAGCCCGTTATCACAATGTAGTACGATTCTGTCTCTCTTTATTCTGAATAGGTAAAAAAAAAAATTACATATTTTGCTTTTCAATGCAGGTCTTTACCCATTATAAACAAGCAATTACTTCATCTTAGTCACTTTAAAGGATTAATGCTAAGGATTTTGTACTTGGTACAAAATTATCCAACACCCAAGTTCAACGACTATTACTGCTAAACTAATAAAGTTATCTTAATCGCTATAATTTTCCCTTAAAGTTCATGAAATGCACTATCCTCGTGATTTTTTTCAGATTTTTCAAGCCAGCAGTTTAGGTTTTAGAGGGGGGGGGGGGACGTTCTACTGGAACAAAAATTTGCACTTTAAAGTTTAATATTTCGTAAATGGAGCATTAAATCGAAAAATATTTTAAGCAACCCCCAAGTCACTATAGAAGACCTATTCAACGATACCCCACACGATGGGGTAGACGACGAAAATAATATTCATCCCCACTTCACATGTAGGGGAGCTATTCTAAAAAAAATATTTTCCAAAATATTATTTTACCACTTTGTCGACGTGATTGATATACATATTGTTACCAAATTTCAGCTTTCTAGTGCTAACGGTCACAGAGATTAAGCGAGGACGGACAGACGGAGGGACAGACAGACATGGCCAAACTATAAGGGTTCCTAGTTGACTACGGAACCCTAAAAAATAGAAAATCGAAAGAAAATATTGTTGCTTTGCAATGTACCTACGAATTTCACAAATTTTATATTGCATTTTGCAATAATGATTGGTTTAAAAATGATATATTTTTGTTGATTTTTTTTTTATTTGTGTACAAACAACTTTTGTCTGGTAACTGGTATTATTATGTATAAACTTACCTATTAACTAGAATTTAACACAACGCCCAATTGAAATACTCATGAAACCTGCTATGATGTATCGCTCCTATATAAAAGCACTAGGTATCGTGTTTCGCTCTGTAGGTATTACATATTATTTAGATACCTGCCTATGTGGCTTCAGTTTGCTGGCTCATCGTCTTGAATTCCTCAGAATACCATAACCTATTTGCGTGCTTGTGCCCAATGCTATAGCGACATCTTTAGACACACAAATGTTTTAAAAACGTGCAAAATATATTTAGAAATATTATATTACCTACTGATATTTCGTTGTTTTACCATGCAAGACGATATTTTTAAGATTCATATAATATTCAATCCGACGCATCGCGTCTGTTATTGCCACTGCCGGGAGCGAACATTTTCAGAGAAAGAAATAATCTCAGACCACTGGTATAAATAAAACAGTTATATTATCCTCCCTAGAGTTATTTTATCGTGCTTCCAAAAATTACTGCTAACAAAATAAGGTAAGATATGAACAGGTACTGCGTTGGTACATACCTACATAAACCGGCCAGGTATTTAGTACAAACAAAAGTGACTCAAAGCTGTGAACTTAGTACATGGTTAATCTGACCTTTCTTTGTGGCGATCTTTTGTCCTGAATTCGTGTGTAACAAAGCAAATACAGCTGAAAATTATAAAGCTTTGGGAATAAAAGAAAAGAAAAACAACCTTGTAAAAGTACTTTCGTTAAATAGAAATACTTTTGAAAACAGAGCAGTAGGAATTCCATATCATAAAGTCCAGCATGTACTCGTATAAACATCACCTTTGTAACTATTTTTCTTTTCTTTTTTTTTCTTTTCTGTTTATACAACATTATTTTTAGTATAAGCGAAACCCGAAACACTTGTCTAGTATTTTTATGTATAGAATCTATGTACAAAATTTCAAAACTGTATCATGAAAAATCACAAAGTTATAAGCTTGTTAAGTTACCTGTTTGTCCGTACAAAACCATGCTCACCCGCGCTGCTCGCGCCGCGCCGTCTTGCTTTCATTGATAATAGTACCTAGGTACCTAACCGTTCGGCGCAGAGATTGGATAACCTACTTAGTGTCGCACGGTGTCCAACTTTTAACCTTTTTTAAATATTTTTGGGACAAATTATAACATGGGGTATAAATTATTGGAATCGATTCAGTTACTTATTCTGAACAAACTATATTCAGGTTTCGCTTAGACTAAAACTAACATGGTATATGTATGTACAGACTCCAGCACATCAAGCTACTACAAACTGTCAAACTTCTTTAATAGAATATTATTTTTTTTTTTTATTTTGAAAGCATAAGTCTCAAAGTTGATTGGGAAAATTTCAGTTTCGGGTAGCTTGATGTGCTGGCGTCTGTACATAAATGGTAAGGTAAATAAATAAATATAAATGATTCCTCGTGCCATGACTGTGTTGTCATCGCGACGTAGGTACTCGTTGCGACGAGCCGCCGGTGTGCCCCCGGGCCGCTATATACTCGCAGACATATACGGGCTTGGGGCATTCCGCTTCAACTGTATCAAATTTAGGTCTAGGTTAATTAGGTTTATCGGTTTGACTAGGCACGCACAATATTGTGTGCTTTAAGAGCGGGTACGCCGTACGGCATTTCATACAAACTTTCAAACCCTTATTTTTCGAAATGAATGAACCGATTTTAATGAAACTTCATACGCATAAGCAGGATACAAAGGTCTAAAAAGTTAGTGGAGAACATTTTCAGCATGAGAACATGGGCAGCAGCGTTCTCTATGTATTCCACCACCATACCATACTGCGATCGCCAACCCGCCTGCCAAGCGTGGCGATTATGGCAAACCCTCCCAAAATTGGGGAGGCCTGTGTCCAGCAGTGGACGTCTATCGGCTGAAACGACCCCTGGGCAATTATTAGTCCGGCCATCCGTCCTGCACACTTAAAGTCTCATAGTAAAAACAGTGTTTGCCCACACGACACAACTCACTTAATATTGTAGGTACGTTGAGTGCTCAGTGAATTATTCCTCATTTTCTAACCTCAGGGAGGACCAATGTGTACCTATGTGCCCATTGAGATAATTACTACTAATTTGTCATGTGCCTGTAAACAAAACCATTTTGTAAAAGTGTAGTTTCACGCCGACTGAATTTCCACTAACAAGGTTAGTCAGCATTAAATATTAACAAGGGGACACAACTTTAGTTCTTTACGTTTCTCCGTAACGAGAACCCAATTACAATGTATTGCTGTCGGTAACTACTGAAGTTAAGGAAGATTTCATAGACTAACGAATTAAGTGCCATTCTTATTGATAGCTTGATAAACTCGGCAGACGAGGAAGTTTTGTATAAAACTTAATAAATTACCTTAAATCTATCCGCTGCCCGGACGCGGATCGTGACTGTTACGTAGGTATAGTACAGAACTGAGCTGCAACGAATGCAGCTCTCAATAACGCCGACTTTACTGAAATCACTACCGAGTGAAAGTTTGTATTTAAAAGTGTGTACAGGGCTTTACTTGAACAAGAAACGAGGCTAGAACTTTTCACGTGACAAATAAAACTGGCTTGATAGAGCGCAAACTGCGCTGTTCGATTTTCAAATGTTAACATTATCTTTCATTTGTTTTTGGTGGTCACTATAAGTCTGTGCTACACTCAGAACGCTTAATTTTGTTTGTTAAATATTGATACTTTATTAATTGCTATTATACTTTGTTCAGTGATAATAGTTTAAAATGACACCGGGAAGTTGATTTAATAAATATAAAAATAAGAATATATCATCAGGTATGCTAAACATTATCAATGATTCTGAATCTGCAGTGATTATCAAATTTGAGAAATATTATACACGGTTATGGTCTGTATTGCTGCCTATTTTCAAATGAGATGCTTGGCAATTAGCCAAACTAGGGGTTTATACAACCAGCACGCTAGTTAAAGTGCTAACTTGGAGGCTCGTGACGGAACTGCCAATGTACTAGATCATGTACTAGCTTGGCGTGTCGACGGTTTCTACCTGTAGAGATTTCCTTTAGATTTGTTGCGAAACAAATAGCGTAATTTAAAGTGAATTTAAAGTTCGTATTTTAATAGTCAGTGTTTAATCATCATCATCCACAGCCCGACTTCACCCACTGCAGACCATAGGCCTCTGTTTTCATTTATGTCAAAGTGTGTAATACTTAACCTATATTACTGCAACTGTTCTTTAGGCATTTAGTTTTCTTCTATATTCCACTCCATTTGTTTAGGTAATTAAATAAAAAAACCACGTGACTTAGTTAACCGACTAAACGTAATACCAGTCACTTCAGTTGTCATGCCACGTCAAAGTTTTAAGGTCATAGCACACATATCGACTCGGAAAGGGATCGTAACCGTATCGCCGCGGTTCATGAGCTTGTCCCGAGCCGAGGCGTTACGTTACGTTACGATTCCGATTAGTGTGCGTTGCAGTAGAGAGTTTCATACAAAGAATACTGAACGGCTCGATTTGATATGTGTGCTATGACCTGTACTCTTCAATTTAGCAACGTTATTAACGAATCATAACGTTGCTCAATTAAAGAGTACAACTGAGACGTAGCATGACAACTGAATAGACAGGTATTACGTTTAGTCGGTTAACCACGTCACGTGGTTTTTTGTTTACCATAATTTAACTACCTACCGAAGCAAATGGAGTATCTAGTCTCATTCTCCATAGAAATATCAACGCTGGAAAGCGATTTTGTCGTACCTCGAAAAATGGCTTTTTTTTTACTGCATCATTGAAATCAGAAAAAATACTGCGTCAGACGGTCTGATCAACGTTTTCCTGCGATGTTTTTTTTTTATGATACGACGTTGACTTTTTCTAAACTTTTTTTTACAAAAGAGACTTCAAAATGCTGTAAATACCATAAAATCAACTACTTTAAATTGATACATAGATACAACAAAAACGCTATAAGTTTTTTTTTGCAGTCAAGATACACCGGTCCTCGTTTGTATTCTACGAGAGACTTACAGCAGTATGTATTTGTCACAAAATAATGTTCTACTGAGATACAGCATTTCGCCGCCTGAGTATTTTATGCCAGCTAGAGATTGGATGGTCCTGCGCCTGATCTCTCTCCGGTCGTCTCGGGTTGCCGTCCCATCGAACTACGAGAGTCAGGGAAGAGGGGGTGCACCTGTGTCTGCGCGCATACTTGTGTGTGCACTCATCATTCTCCTGCCCTTATCCCAATTATTTGGGGTCGGCGCAACTTGATTTATTTGTATTTAATACAAAATTCAAGATGTACTCCTAAAAAGAATATTAGGTACTACGAAATGCAAGGACTTACAAATTTACTTCATATTAGATACATCATAATCGTTACCTAAAATTTTAAAGCTATTTCGATGTGCCATAAGTGACAACTACCAAGATACAGCAATATTACTGCTTCAAATTGAAATACCATTTGCTGTAACTAATATAAAACGCACGTTAGACTAACTTTAGAATGCTATCATTGTTGCCCGTATGAGGAGCGAATAAATGATGCCGTAGAGACCATACTAGAATGGTTTGAGCAAAATAATTTAAGTGTCAACATCTCGAAAACAAAATATATTTGTTTTCGTAACTACAAAATGTCAAATCAAACATTGAGCATTATTGGTCGTGGCAATAAAATTGAAGAAGTTGACTGTACAAAATTTTTAGGCATATTAATAGATAAACATTGCAATTGGTAAAATCACATTGAGAATGTGTGTAACAGGTTGAATAGCTTTGCATTTGCACTAAGAAATCTTAGGAAAACTATAGGAAGAAGTGCCGCCCTGATGGCTTATCACGGATATGTTTCATCTGTGTTAAGATACGGATTAATAATATGGGGTAATTCCACTGACAGTGACAGGGCCTTTATTGTTCAAAAAAAGTGCTTAAGAGCTGTGTTTGGTATCGGTCCATTAGAATCGTGCAGACCTATCTTAAAAGAGCATAAATTATTAACTCTGGCATGTTTATATATTTTGGAAATGAGAGTTTTTGTAAAAAAACATCCTACTCTGTTCAGTAAAGCAGATAGCGAAAATGTTTACAAGTTGGGAAAAATGTCTAGAGATCCTACAAAATTAGCGATGCCTAGGAGTGGAACAGCATTTTGCCACAAAAACACGAGTCGGATGGCAATAAAAATATTCAACAAGTTACCTAAATCAATTAGAGAATTGCCAACGAATTTCTTTCAAAAAGAGCTTAAAACATGGCTTATTGAAAATTGTTTTTACAGCCTTAATGATTTTTTTAATTATAACCATAAGAATAAGAATCTATCTCGGAATTAATATACTTACCTAATGAATTGTTTTAATATGTATTTTTTTTTCCTTATTTTTGGACATTTTGTTTTAACATAATTTATTTTTGCCATTTCTAATTTAATTTATTGCGTTTTATTTTAATTTAAATCATTTTTGACATTTGTAATTTAATGTTATTGACAATTAAATTATTTTATTGGCATTTCATTTTAATTCTTTTTATTGTAGACATTTTAAATTTAATTTATTGACATTATATTTTAATTTAATTTATTTTTGACATTTGTGATTTAATCTAATTGACTATTATAATTTAATTTATTGGCAATTCATTATAATTCCATTTATTTTAGACATTTGTAATTTATTTTATTGACATTATATTTGCATTATATTGGGATTTAATTTATTTTTAACAGTTGTAATTTAATGTATTGACATCATTTTATTTACATATTATAAAAAATTGTTTGTTAAAATGTAATGTTTGGTTTTGAAAAAAAAAATGCCTGTCTTAAAATTTGCATGCTGATTATAAGGCGGAACATGAAGAACCATGTACCTACCTATTGTATTTTAAGATCTGTACCCCCATGTTTCAAGCAAATAAAATGATTATTATTATTATTATTATTGCCATCTGATCATTTTCATTATAAGAAATAAGTGTTCCAAAATGACCACTCTGATTCAGTTAGTTTATGAGTTATGAATTTTTGAAATAGTTTTTTGGCTCTGGTGTAAAGTTCAACTTTTCGAGATACGAGTGTACGACAATGACAGTTATGTACAAAATGCTTCAGTCATTTGCAGAGTCCAAATTGTAGTCGGAAGTTTAATGAAAACCTCGCAGCGGAGCGGTAGGTACCTACGTGAAGTCTGACGCTTAATAGAGCGCTCTACATATGCAGCACTGAAAATAAAAATGAAGATGGGCAATTGATTGTGGAGGTCTTTAGACTTGCATTGAATTTTGCGTTCAAAACTTGATATCATCGTATCTGTATATATAGATATACGAACTGTCACCATAATCATTTTACTATATTTATCTACCAGGTTTAAACTTGTGATTTGTCTCCAGGTCCAGAGTCCAGTGCTGGTGGTAGAGCTCAACTTGAACAGACTAGAGGGCACACAGCTCAGGGCACTGGGTCTGCTGTCCGTGTACGGGTTCAACGTGACGTATGAGGTGCGAGGAGCAGCGCAGTCGCCGGGACCCACTTCATGCAGCGCCATCGAGTGGCAGTCTGCACTCGATGGCGGGCACTGCTACGCCAGGCGGGATTATCAGTAAGTTACAGTAATGGCACAAAATTAACAATTCAATTTAGAACTTATTAGTTTATAATTTTCTTCGATGTAATCATGGAACTCACTGATATCCAAAAAGGCTGTCTTTTACAATCTTGTCATAATTATATCCTTTAAGTTTTTTTTTTAATATCAAATAGAGCACAGTCTTTGTTGGAAACCCGTTAGCTAAGGCAAAAAAGAGTGGATGCTAGCGAGAACAAAACGGGTGCCAGAGACACTGACAAAATATAGTGTCATTCACTGTTTGTGAATTCAGGTTTGCATAGCAAAAAACCTCGCTTTCATAATTTAATACCGTGGCAGATATTTCCCCGGGATTATTCAGAATATTTATTGCTAACTCTACAATATTTTCCGCATCGCAGAGAGTTTTACTGTTCGTGTTTCGAGGGTTACTCCGGAGCGGACTGCGGAGAGGGTCCACTGTGCCCGAGGACCTCCAACATGTGTAAGAACGGCGGCACCTGCAGGTGAGTGAACACATGACCCTAAGCTTGCCAGCGAATCATACATATTTACCTATGTTTCTAGGACTGATATTCAGGTAATCATCATCTGCCTAGCCTTTTCCCAACTATGTTGGGGTCAGCTTCCAGTATAACCGGATGCAGCTGAATACCAGTATTTTACATGGAGCGACTGCCTATCTGACCTCCACAACCCAGTTTCGGGGTAATACGATACCCCTTGGTAAGACTGGTTGTCAGACTTTCGGGCTTGTGACTACCCGTAACGACTGTCAAAGATCCACGAATGACAGCCGGGACCAATGGCTTAACGTGCTTTCCGAGGCACGAAGGGGTCTCAGTATGAAAAGATGGTCACTCATCCACAGACGAACCGCGGCAAGCGTAGCTTAACCTGATCGATCGACCTGTGCGGCTTTTATCATTTAGCCACGGGCCCCTCGTATTCAGTTAATGTTGTACTGACATTCAGTTAATGTTGTTCGTATAACCATTAACCATGTTCATGTATGAGTTTACTGCTACAATATGTTTATTTGCCAACACAACGTAAAACATTACAAAGAAGGAAAATGTGTAGAAAACAAATTTTATTTTCTTCATTACCTACTACAGTTCCGGTTTTTTATTTCCCTAGAGCGCGTCACATCTGTTTGTAAGGGTCACACAACCGTTTCAATGAATTCTGCTTTTTGCGTCGTGTATCCTAAATTTCGATGGGTTTTGTTCAAGAACAAAAAGGGGTTAAAATTAAAGTACCTACTATAAACTTAACGTACAGACGCCAGCACATCAATCTACTACAATCTGTCAAATTACTTTAATAGATTTTCAATTTTATCGCTATAGCATAAGGTTCAAAGATGATTGGGAAAATTTTACAGTTTCGGGTAGCTTGATGTCGGCAGCACATCAAGCTACTCGAAACCGTAAAATTTTCTGTACATTGTTTTGTAGATTTCTGACACATTTATCAATGTGGGTAGAAGTGTTGTTAATTATTATTTGCTGCTACAGGAGTATATGTCAACCTTTCGATCAAAAATGCTCATTAAAACATCAACCCTTAGGCTTTATTCATCGATTCATATTATATAATCTGTATGTATCGACAGACAGATGGGCCCGGCCGCCGTCAGCTGTATCTGTGCGCCGGGCTACACGGGCGACCTGTGCGAGGCGCAGCTAGCACCACCCGGTGAGAAATTATTTAATTTTAATACTTTATTTTTATCTTTATTGTTATTTATTTAGTATCTAAATAGCACTACACTTATACAAAGTATGTTCTTTCTTGTTCTCTGTTTCTATTTAACGTTTAAAATTCGTGCACCATGAACACACTGGCCTTTCTAATACACTCGAGAGCAATGAATCCGGGTCACTTAAAGAATCCTAAAAATCTCGGAAACTAAAAATGCTAGGTTAATGCAATAAATTGTATTTAATAGACAATGTAATACTCCTTAAATGAAGGTATTAAAACTTCTTAGTTATTGTAAAGTTATATCATAAAAAAATCAAATTTGAAAAAGGGCAACTTTCGAAGATGGAACTACGAAATTACAGCATTTGGTTTTGCTTTTGTTTGTAATCTGTCATTTATGTGGGTACATAAACCATGTTGATAGTGCTCTATGTTCATTATTCAAGCTGAAATTATGTCGCTTACGCCTGAAGAATGCACCAGAATACTTACAATACAATGCTTTAAACCGGCCGGAGTCAGCGCGATACAGCCAGGACTGTCGGTGTGTCGCTGTCAACAGTACAAAGAGTTCTCCGACGTTACGAAGAAACTGGTTCTAACCTACGCAGACCAGGAACGGGCAGAACCAGGTGTACCACAGCACGAGAAGACCGATACTTGGTGAACACCATGCTTCGAAATCGCTTTCTCACAGGAACTGAACTCACAAATCAGTTTCGACGCCTCGGAGGAAGTAACCCAAGTGCATGGACAGTAAGACGTCGGCTTGCTGAATCTAACTTAAAACCCCTTAGACCTGCAAACGGCCCTAAACTGGAGCGTGGACATCGTATTTCAAGACTAAGATATGCCCAGAGCCACGTAAATTGGAGTATTGAAGATTGGTCAAAAGTTATGTTCTCCGACGAATCAAAATTTATGCTCTACAAGCACGATGGAAGACACAGAGTGTATCGAAGACCAGGGGAAAGATTCAAGCAAGCATGCATCGAAGAAAAAGTAGCCTACGGTGGTGGGTCTGTACTTGTGTGGGCCGGAATTTCTTCTGAAAGTCGCACAGAGCTGGTGATCATAGAAAACGGCTCTTTAACTAGCGTAAGATATGTGGAAGAAATCCTCAATGATCACGTTGGTCCATTTATGGTCAATTTAGGTGAGGATGCTATATTTATGCATGACAATGCCCGACCTCATACAGGTAGGATTGTGAATGACTACCTTCAAGAGATGAACATTACTCGTATGGAGTGGCCAGCGCGCAGCCCGGATATCAACCCGATCGAGCATGCTTGGGACGAGCTAGGCAGATGCGTAAAACAACGAAACCCTCCCCCAATCACGCTTCGTGAGCTCAAAATTGCTCTCACAGAGGAATGGGAGAATATTCCCCAAAATAGTATAAGGAACTTGGTGTACAGCATGCCAAACCGCGTAAACGCAGTAATGGAAGCACGAGGAGGCAATACGAAGTATTAAAATTCAAGAAAATCGTAATAAAGTTCAAAAATTTCATGTTTCCTATTTTTGTTTTAAGGAGAGATCAGCAGTTTTTTTCTTTATGTAATTTTGTGTTAATAAAATGTATGGTGACTCATATTTTTTTTACTTTCATTTAAGGAGTATTACATTGTCTATTAAATACAATTCATTGCATTAACCTATCATTTTTAGTTTCCGAGATTTTTAACATTCTTTAAGTGACCCGGATTCATTGCTCTCGAGTGTATAATAATTATATAAACTTTATTAACGCAAATAAATAAAATAAGCAAAATTAACGATCTTCTTGCAGCCATACGTCAATGTTTACATCTCAAGACCTCAAATATCTCACTATCCATTACATTACCAAGCCACTTCCAAAATAACGAGGCGTTTTCAAGAAATTAATTAGGAATACAAAGAAATAGAAAGCTTTTCTGGCAGAACAACACACCATTATATAATGTTTAAACTACTGAACACTTTATTTCATAATGTTTGTATTTCTGTGAATTGTATAGCAATAATTGTCTCTTACTTACCTAAACTATTAGTAACGTATTTACTGAAGTCAAAAAGACAATAAAACTAAGAACAGAGCACTCAACCAAACCATCTCCCCATAAAAGTACCTACAGACCAACCTATTGTTCAAAGTTTAACTTAGGTTGTAACTTAATTGCCACGTTAATATTATTTGTGTTAATTTGGTTCTAGAATGCGGTATAGAAGAATGTGCAGAAGTTTGTAAAGAAGGAACAGATTGTGATTGTAACCCGAAGGATACAGACTTCTGTGAGTATTTACATTCATCGATAATTCTAGGAAGCAGTGATAAATTCGTTTACTAGAAGCCGTGTAACAGTATCTATACGTTGTATGTTTATAGCATCAGCACGATTTGAAACAAGACTGGAAGTAGTGGACCAAGCAGGTGTAAACATATCTCAAGAAATCATAAAACAGGTATACAATGAGAAGTTAAATAACAGAACCATATATTCCAGAGAGATAAAATAAAATAACAATGATTATGTTACTTCTTTCAGTTGACAAGCTATATAATGGCGTCAAACATAACATTAGAAGATGAAATAGAAATTCTAAACATAAGGTAAGTTTCTCTTCAATAAATAATAGGTACTTTTATTGAACACACGAGATACATTTCATGTCGTAATGGTATGATCTGTGCATGTGACAGTACGGTGTCGGAGGGAGGCGCACGCGAGGTGTGGGTGCGCGTGTGGGCCGCGCGGCGCGAGGCGGGCGCACTGCGCGCGGTTCTTGCGCGTTTTCGCACGCACGACGTGCGTTTGCGCACCGACACGCTGCAATTCTACATGCAGCCTGCGCTTAGTCTGCACGTGAGTATATGCCATGACTCGGTCTCAGTAACGTCATCATCCTCTGGACCGCCTTTTGTAGGATCTCGAGCTCAAGTAAACAAGCTCAAGTAGTCGAGCTCGAGTAGTCGAGCTTAAGAACGCAACGATGATTTAACAAACCCCATAATGATTAAAACGGTAACTGATTAATCTGAGAGATGTAAAGTAATATCTTGAAACAACGTCCATGTCTCATAGTGCCAAAAGTTGGTGAAGTAATTATTTTGCGAGACGCTACATGCTCCCCGAACGGGATGATAAAATTAAAAAAATGTATAAGAAAGCTGATAAAAGCTACATTAGGTGGTTTTCTGGTCTACTCCGATTTTCTTTTTTTCATTATAATAAATGTTACTGAATTACCCAAAATCGTTTGTTGTCTAAAAGTATGTTACCCGCTAACTAGTTAAAATTAAAAACTGAAAACTATACAACCGGTAACCGAGGTATAAAACACAGAACAAACGCCACAAACTACTAATTCTATATATTTAGTTACACACGCATTTTATTATTTTTAGCAAGGGTTCACTCCGTCTCCCAGATCCCGCCTTTGTCAGGAATAAATAAGATACTAGAGACCACTTGGGACCGGTTGTTAGACATTTTTTTTTTCGTAGTTTTATTACAAAGGCAGGAATGTGGCATATGCCAAAGTACAGCGAAGTTTGACTAAAAGTATGCGTCTAATTACTATACCCACCCATTCTTAGATTAGCTTGGTAAGCTTAACTTTCAATTAAGCTTACCATGGTATCTTTTTTTGTTGAGATACAAACTCAAACCTCAACTCAAAGCATTTATTTCAATTGAACCATTTACAGGCACTTTTGAACGGTCAAGAAGTCGGTCAGTCGGAAACCTGCCTACATTTTCGTAAACTGTGCTAGATAAAGATGTTTAGGTTTAGCGTGGAGGCTAACTGCTATAAGTCATCGTCTCATTTACAACGTTTCCTAGACGATAACGAAATAGTAAAGTTAATCAACGACATACATGACCAAGTTTTAATGTTTGCAAGAGCCCGTTCAATTACTTCAATATTAAACGTTTGGTGCCGACTACAGCGAGATTTGGCAACGTTCCAGCACATTTGCTACCAGATAGCACTGGTTAACCTGGCTTAGCCCTTTCTTTATAATCCTTATTGTTGGGCACACCCTAATACCGCTACCTGCTAAATCTCATGTTCATATGACTGCATTGAGGTCATAGCATACGTATCAAATCGGAAAGGCATCGGTACCGTATCGCCTTTCGCCTCGCCATCAAACAGGCGTCAATCTAACGTAAGCACGTAACCAAAGCGGATCAGAAACTCCGTGGGCTCGGCTACGGCCAGGCGACCCCGCGCTTACGGCTAGCCAACCGCTGGTTGATGGTGCAGCAGGCAGTCTGGAGGGGTGAGAGGGGCAAGGCTGGACGAAGAGACGTAAGCTCGGGTACGGAGAGACGTAAGCGCGGGGAGGACGAGCCGTAAGCGCGGGGATGACGAGCCGTAACGCACCGCACCGCGGTTCGTGCGCTTGTTATGAGGCGAGGCGATTACGTTACGATTCCAATTAGTGTGCGTTGCAGTAGAGAGTTTCTTACAAAGAATACTGAACGGCTCGAGTTGATACGGTGCCGATCCCTTTCCGGTTTGGTACGTGTGCCTTTATGCGTAAATACTACCGACGTACTAATTTTATGCATACAAAATCATGCGGAATTCATTTTAACAAAATCAAGTTAATCTTCATAAAGTTATGATTCACCACCAGCATCCCAAGAAATGGGGAACACATACTCCAACATAGAAATGTACGTTGTAAGATACAAGTTTTGTCTTTTCTTGTTTTCGAAATGTTGCTGTAAAGCTGGTACAGTTTGTAATTAACAGAAGAGTCGAAAACTAAAAGTGCGTAACTCCATGACTATATTGACGGGAAAATATTTAAAATAGTAAGGCATCCTTTTGCAGACTTTGGCAGTGAACCATCGTCCTGAAATATGGGTGGGCTCGGAGTTCATACTGACATGTATGGCGTATGGATCGCCGAACATCGCCTTCACGTGGTACAAAGATGGCGTCAAGATAAACTTCAATGGAACTACGAGGTAAGTGAGTGATGTTTTAGGGTCAACGGGACTATATTTTGTAGTTATTGAATCTTTTAAACTTCAATCATTTGGAAGACAACACAGTACGTTAGCAGCTGGCAGAAAGAAAGCATTGCCATTTAGAAGAGTAATCGTTTTTCAGAGACATTTGGACGCGCACGGTGTCAGAAGATGCGCTCGGTCGTCGCATGTCAGTGTTAGGCATATCAGAAGCGATGAGGCCCGACAGCGGCAAGTGGTCCTGTGCTGCAGACGATGCTGGCAGGAGACGATGTAGAGCGCTGAGGCTGACGGTGCTGAGACCGCCCGATATACGACTTGTGCCTTCCACAATCACCGTCAATAAAGTGAGTCAATCTTAATCGGTTTAAGACTGGTGGTGGAATAATAATAGATTATTCATCAAGGGGATAAAGCAGTGTTTTATGTCACGGGCTCTATATTGAACCCCGAATGCGACGAATAATAAAATTGTAAGATGAGCTATCTCTGAGTTAATTCCCTGGCTCCACTCAGGAGTTAAAAATAGGCTCTTGAGAGCAACGAGGGATTTAAGCTCGCCTAAAATGAAGACTCAACTAGAAAAAGAAAACTAAAAAGAAACCCGAGGAGAATACTCTACTTTTCGGAGCTACTGTAAGGTAATAAAAAGCAATTAGATTTTCGAATAAGTTATTCACGAGTATTTATGACACTGTTAAATAACCGGAGAATACTAAACTTATTTATGTGCAGCTTTATACACAATTTTATTCTATTTTATCTAAATTCACGCAATTTCATCAAAAACACAATAAATTATAGCGTAGATAATTTGACGCCCAAATCCAACATTCGTACGCGCAACGGCAAACGATCAGCTCACAGAACACATATACTCCTCTCGGAGGATCAGCTGGTGCAATGACATTACCGCCACAAATAATGTAGAAACAGCGGTTGGAACATTCTAATATGCTCATTTTTCAATAATTTTGTTCATCGACGGCAGTTAAAACCTATGGAATGAGAACTATTTGGTCGAGCTATACTTTAATCTCTCACTGAACGTCAAAACTCAGACTTGTATTATTACACCGCATTATAGTATTGTAGTCTTTGTATACAAGCGTACTTGTATGATAGAGGTCTGTGACTTTAATGAATAAAAGAAAAGTTCTCATACGATTTTTTTTTGTTGAGTTTTCAAATTCAAATCATATTATTGACCAGTCTAATAAAATTCAGTGGCTAGAGCCTATGTCTATTAGGACTTTTATGAAAAAAGCAATAAACAATTCTCAAATTTTTATGATATACCACTTGATAATAATTTGTGTCAGGGTGATAACGTAAGTATAACATGTCTGGCGGGAGCGGGGCGGGTGCACGGCGCGCTCGGGTTCAGTTGGGCGAGGGAGAGGACGCTGTTACCGATGGCGCCAGGCAGAGAGGTCTGGGAGGATCTCTTCCCCGCGGGGAGCGTGCTCAAGCTTTATAATGTACAGGTACGTTTTGTATAGCGTTGAATACGTTTAATCGTTCACTTTCGTACTATTCGATATATCTTTTGGGTATTTAAATAGAAATCCAGCGAGTTCCGCTGTCAAGTATCATCGGTAGCTGGCACCAACGCCAAAGGTGTGACAATGTGGGCTGTAGGAGCTGACGACGTAGCGTGTGAGAGCGACGCCTCCCATGGCTTGCGCTGGCCGAAGACTGCTCCCGGAGCGCACGCGACAGCCTCCTGTCCACCTGGACACAGCGGAGAGACTAAAAGGTTACTAGACCAAACTGATTTCACAAAATTTTGAGAATTCCGATTTAAATCCATCCAAATTTCTACGACGCTAATTTATTTTCAGATTCTGTGAACCGAAAACCGGACAACATGGCGTCAAATGGATGCTACCGGATTTCTCTGGTTGTGTTGCAGACTCACTCAGAGATATTTATGAACAGGTAAAAGAAAATATACAATTAAGATGGTTTTGTTTATTCATAACAACCAGTTGAAACGTATATGTTCTATGTTATGGGTTTGGTTTCCGCACTTAGTCCTTCAGTGGACCATTGTGCGTGGGCCATGGCGGCCGTCGGTGGTTATTCCAAAAAAAAACGTATATTATGTTGTTGTCAGTTCACTCTGATATCGCTGGGCTATTCGTGGCGCGCTGTATCGTACGTGTTGCGGCAGTACGGCGCAGTGCTGCGCTCCCTGCCGACACACCCGGGCGAAGGCGAGCCTCCCCTCACACATGCAGCACACATGCTGAACTACCTCATGTCTGCAGCAGCTCGGCCAGCCGACAGGAACCACAGCGCGGAACATCTGCTGCAGATCTATGACCACCTGCTCACGCATCCAGATGCTTTCCTTGATGAAGAGGTTAGTAGCTACTGAATATTGATTAGGTTGAAGCCAGGTCAAGTTTATATTAGGTTAGAATGTTGTATTGATGGGCCATGCTATTTCTATTAGAAAATCTTCGATCTTCAAAACGCGGTACTGGACACAGCAAGCATGAGGAGTGACTTCGACAAGCGCTACCACGAGTTCACAGTCACAACGAAACCAGCACACGACGACAACGCGGCGCACTTCGAGTTTCAAACAGCTCCAGTAGGGAGCGAGGAGTGGCTCGTGACGTCAGCAGGAGTGGAGATGGCGGATAGAAATGGCAATTCTTCTGTGGTCACCGTGCTGTATCATGATCTGGGAGCAAGGTTGCCGTCATTGAGGAGATACGTCGAGTATAAGTAAGGACCTCTTTTTTGAATAAATAGCAAATCTTTTATTTCAGGCAGTATAACAGTGCATCAAAACAATTTTAAGAATAATTATACATCACTAATTAAGAGTTTAAAATTTGCAATAAGTATACATTACACAACAGCCTAATATTCAGTACATTCTTTTTTATTATGAATTACATGATTAATTATGTATTTTGTAATTTGGTATTCAGATTTTAAAGCTTTTAAACTTCCATTTTAATTTGCAGCATTAACGTTTGATCTTTTGTTTTTTGGTGTTTCCAGTATTTTTTTGTATTCTATTTGTTACGTTTTGTTATTTTTATTTATCTATTATTTTCGTTTCCCTCCTACACGGTAGCTGTAGCGGCAACTGTTCCAGGTTCGGCCGCTCGACAGAGTACACAGTAGCATCACAACAGGTGCAGGTGTCTGTCAGCGGCGCGGGAGTTGATCCCACACTCCCTCACACTGTCACACTGCTGTTCGCGCACTCCAAGAATTATAGTGCTTTTGGTGAGTAAGACACCAAACACAACGCTTGACAAGGATATCAACTAGAATGTACGCTCGCTCATGTAGTTGTTCTGTGTCAGCACCTCAGCTCGCGTGTGGAGGTCGGTCGCGCTCGGCGCCGCGCGTGTGGAGCACGCAGGCGTGTGAGCTGCGCATACCGGAGCGCACACACGTCGCGTGCCGCTGTCGGGGACTGGCGACCATCGCACTCTTTACTGTCCACAGGGAGACATTCGTGAGTACTATTATTGAAGAGACTGTTAAAGTAAATCGACCTAATAATGACACCTAATTTCCGACACCCTAGCAGTTTTATTGTGAAAATAAAAAAGCCCACTTGCAACGATGCTTATAAAGCTTTAGAACCAAGGTAGCCGGCTTAGCCCAAAGAATTGCCATACTTAAGTGGGAGAGGGCAAGGTATATTGTTCGCAGAACAGATGCCCGATAGGGCCGAAATGTTCTAGAGGGGCGACCGCGTACTGGAAGACGTATTGGAAGGCTTCCCACAAGGTGGACCAATGACCTTGTGACGGCTGCAGAAATCCGCTGGATGCAAGAAGTATAGAACCGATCGAAGTAGTGGGGCTGGGGAGGCCTATGTCCAGCAGTGAACGTCTTTCGACTGAATTGATTAAGGCAATTCTTGAAAAAATATTATTAAGGACGTGTTTCGTGAGATAAATAAAAATCACCCTGGGATTTCTTTGTACTGCTAGTTATTTTTTTCTGTTTCAACCATTCAGGTTGATTGTTACATTGTCTTATTGAACCATTAAAATAAGTATGAGTGTCTGCAAATATTGACGCGACTAATGACGTTATTTTATGACTAAGTTAAGTTGAACATAAACATTGATTTTTTATAAATGTATGTGATCGTTTTATCTTATTTTGAAGACACATTAGTTATTGATTTAAAATTATAGTCAATTTTTTTTATTAAGTCGCTTGAATAAATTACGACACCAATGGTGGTGTTTGGAAACGTAGTTGAATGCCGATTAGTTACATTTTTTTTCGAGATACGCGTGTTTTGAATAATGCGACTGTGAATTTCATCCCATGAGAACATTTTAGCAAAATGGTCTCCGTGTTTAAATGTTGAGAATTAATACTATAAGCAGTCAAAAATGTTTTTTTTAGACAGGTACAGAAAATGACTTACGAGGCATCGTGAAGATCACTGTGAGCCTGGGAGGTGCGATGTGTCTTGTGGCAGCACTACTACAGCTCCTCGGGCTGGTAGCTGGCAGTAAGACCAGGCTGCCAGTGCTGCTCAAAGCTGCCACTGCGGGCTTTCATTCTGCAGCTATGTTAGCTCTACTTGAGTGTGACACGAGGCAGGTGAGTTATAATAAACTTGAGTCCTGTTTGTGTGTGTGTTACAGATAATAAGTGAGTGACATGTGTTGCTATGTCGGACAGGACGTAGCATGTCCGGGTGGCGTAGGCTGGGCGGTGGCGCTGTGCTGGATGGCGGGCTGCGCCACGCTGTGTGCTGCGCCGCTGCTGCTGCACGCAGAGATGGCTGCCACAGCCACGCGCGCGCCCTCTGTCGGACTACTGTGCGGTACGTGTAGGTGCAGACAGGCCGGTGTGCAGAAGGGCCGGGCGTCTCGCTATGCTCACGTGAACTGGTTGCAGGCGTGTGCACACTATGCTGGCTGACAGCTCGACTGTGGGGCGGTGCGCCGCTGCAGCTGGGAGCGGCCGCAAACGCCGTGTGTGCTGCGGGCCAAGCGCTACTAGCAGTGCTCGCTTTCGCACTCGTACTCGCACTTAGGGGGCGAGCACGCGAGCACAAGCCGGGAAGACACGTGCGCGAGCGAGAACGAGTAGTGCGGCACACGCTAGTGCTGCTGGTCACTACGTGCGCCACGCAAGCGGCCGGAGTGGCGTACGTGCAGCCCGCAGAGACCAGCATGCCTCACGTTGTAGTACTGGCCGCCGCCGCGCTGGCTAATGTGAGTCAACTCAAATCAATGGTATTAATTAAAGAATGGTACTGTTATAGACCACTGGACTCAGCCAAAATCTCCCATTGCTTGACCAGGGTATAGCGATGCTGGTGTGCTACGTAATCATGGACGAGGAGTGTCTGCAGGCAGCGCGGCGCCTGCTCACGCTCTCCTCACACAGCGAGTGGCAGGACCCACCCGAAGGAGACGCCTCGCATAGTCGTGAGTGAGATTCTTCTTTTTGACCTACAATATGTTGCCACGATTCCGATGTTCTAGATTCTAGACCTGCAATGAACATCAAAAATGGAATAGAATGCTCACTAACTTAATCACCACTAACTTAATTATATAAAAATTTATTCTGGTCCCAACTCCTCGTTTTTCCAGAACTTGGCAGCCAACTCATTTTTATTGACTTTATTAATTAAGAGGGTCAGTTTGTTTATACTACCAGCAATAAATTTGTATATGTTATGTATTTCTTATTTCTTCTTTTAGCAAACCTAACGGGAAGATAACTTTAGCGAGCTGTGATTCAGGCAAAAGGGTACTTTCGCCTGAAACAATCCTCGCTAAAGTTATCTTCTCGTTAGGTTTGCTTCTCGTGAATCTATGAGCGGTGTGTAGGTACTTACTTAAAAGCAGCAGCACATGAATTCATTTTTTGCTCCTTGGTGTAATTGCTCTATAGCTAAATAATAAGCTGTTGCCGTCATATTGTTGTAGTGTACATAAAGCAAGCTCGCGAGGTGGAGTGTTCCTCCTCTCATGTATCGCCCGCTAATACCTACTGGCAAGCACCGACGTTAGGGAGCCCGAACAGTATGTACAGGTGAGGACTGAGGTACTATTTTTACACAAAGTCACTATTATTCAGTCGCGATCACGAAGTACCTCCTACATGAGACCTGACATGTTCCATTGTTCCTGCAGACGTCAGTCGAGCGGCGCGTGTGTGGCCGACATAGTGCGGTGCGTGGAGTACAAGCGCAAGCTGCAGTCACCGCGCACACACACGCGCGCACTGTGTGACCTGATACCCACAGGTAGCGCTATGCGAATACTTCATTCAGGACATGATTGTTAGTAGTTTGAGGAAGTACAATAAATTTGGGTCATTTTGTAGGCCACTTCTGATGCCCTTTAATTTGAATTCCTAATGCTTTTCGGTTACTTGTAACGTAACGAACCCAACTAAAAAAACGTTAGCCTTTTGACGTTACGCTTGGACTTGGATACAGCATAGTTACACTGTGACTCCCGCAGACGGTGACGGTGTGCACGCGCGCACACTGCCGCACGTGTCGCGCGTGTGTGTGGAGCTGCGCGTGCAGCCCGCGACATATGTAGCGCCACACAATACAGACACGCGCTCCACAGACACGCGCTCCTACAGGGGCAGTACCGATACGCCCAAGGTAGTGCAAGTTCAAATCAATGCAAATTCATTTAAAATGTCAACTCGAATTGAATCTAATCATAATTTCTCAGGAGAGCTGTACGATCTGTCAGTCGACGCCCAACGTGTCGGCTCGTCCGATCAAGAGCTGTCTCAAGAAGCGCGCGCCGCAGTTGTCAAGCAGCAGCTCGCTGCCGTCCATCCACCGCGAGTGCAGCGACGAGCACAACCACTCACACATACAATTAGTTAACACACACTCACACGACACAACAGCTACTCACACCACACTGACACACACAAACACAGACAAAGTGCTGCACAAGATATCACATGACCTGGACTTCCTACTCAACAGGACGCCGAGCCGAGCCGTCGACCACTGCTCACAGCGCATAGAAGAAGCGCCCACTTAGTAGTGCGGGATGAGTGATAGTAGGTGTAAGCAAACTAGTGACTTGGAAACAGGGATGTGATATGACAACCTTAGAGATAATGTACATACCTATTGTAAAAGAGATTGTATAAATATACGTATAACTTAGGATAGATTCTATATAATTCAATACCGTAATGTATTTTCGTAAAAACAACGAACAATTTCTGCTTAGTTATAAGAAAAAAAAAAGAGTTGCATTACATTAAACTCTTGTTCATCACACGATGTTTACACGATAGAAGGATCTGACCATTTTTAATTAATTTATCAAAGAGATAATCCTCATCATCATCATTTCAGCCGACGTCCACTGCTGGACATAGGCCTCCTTCAAGATAATTATGATAATTATATTTTTGTATATTTTGAAAATATTGTTTTATTTAAATGACTAATTACTAACGAAATACGCTGCAAAGAGAAATATTTTCCTTGGTTTAGTATTTATTTGTGTAACAACAACACCATGTCATTTACGATTTGCTCAACGTCGTTGTAGCGATTGACGTTCTCCAGTGAAGTTGAAGTGAAATAATGATGTGCAAATAAAAAACTGTCTGTTGTGTGCATTGTTTACCTTAGTACCTAAACTATAATACATATTAATGTTCTTATACGTTGTTTGGATTGACGTTCATCTTTATTTATGAATACAAATAAACTATAGATATTTCGAATTGTTAGGATGGCACTCCGTGGGTCCATTTTAATTGAAAGACTTTGTTTGCTACTACAGAAACTAATTTAATAAAAAAAACTCCTACACGTAACATTACAATAATAATAAAATTATGTATTGGACAAAATTTGTGAGTTGACTGCCCTGCTTGCATAGCGAGCAGTTTTTATATAGTAGGTACATGAATTTTCAAATCAGCAATTTTAAAGTAGTGATGGAAATTATTTATAACAGAATGTAAGTTGAGAAATAACTAGATAGTGCACAGTGGAATAATTGCATTATGGTGCCAATAGTCGATATTTGTTCCATACAAATTTCGGGAGAGTATTACTTCTCTGTTTGACATTGTGCATCCAAAGCTGAACATGATATCGTTTTATCTTATTATTAATTTTGTCTGTACGGAAACAGAATAGTAAACTAAAAAGTTATGAGCCAACAAAGATTCATTTTTCTTGTCGTTTTTAACGTAACTGGGTGTAAATAAGTAATAAAAGAACCGTAAAATCTTCAAAACAAAGTCGGTACCGATAAAGCTCAGTTATCGAAGATTTCAATAAACTTTTTCTAATTAATTTATGCAGTGGTTTTTCATAAAACTCGATTTTCCAAAGCACATTTCGATTTTTTTTACGCACCTTTCAATTCGGAATGGTGTTTCTGTGCGTGAGAACTAGACGTTGTGCGTGTAGACTAGCGTCTAACTGTTCATCACAGATACTATCTCTGTCGGACATGGAGCCAAGTGAGACGTGCTTTTTGGCCATGACCACCAGAGAGTTCGAGCTCGCAACTAGTTCCACCTTAAGGCATTAAGTCTGCCTCTGTACGTTTGTGTGCATAGAATATTAAATGAATAAATATATAAATACTTTTATTATAAAGCTGATTGCTCTCCACGAGAATTATTTGATGGAAAGCACATTATAAAATTACGCAGCTGCGGGTATCCAGCCGCATTTATCGCGATTAAAATAAATAGGTACTGCGATCCCACGATCAAAAGAGAGCGATGCATTTTATTCCAGCCATCACACCTGCATTATTACCAAACAATTACTTTTATAGCAGATATTTGATTATCAACTTTAAAACAGTAGTGTTAAAGTAGAATATCCTCAAAATAGATCTATGTAAAATGAAAGTAGTTTCAGCAGTGCGGTGTGCGTCCCACCTCGATTCGTTTCATAAAAGTTTTATAGCGGAGCACTTTGATGCCAGTCTCAGGTTAAAATGAGATTTGAATGCCTGTTGACTAGGTCAAGTAGGTACAGTCTTAATATTGATGGTGAAGACAGAACACGGCCACAAGGCCCAGTTTCTGAGGTACTGAAAGTAAGCCGTCAAAAGTATGACCTCAAAAGCTTTTTCAGCTGCCAGATAGAATATTTGAACTATAAACTGTCCATGGAAGAATCCAGATTCTGAACCGTTACACATTAGGTATAATGTTTAACGGTTCAGAATCTGGATTCTTCCTACATTTTTACCTAAAAAATACCGCTAGGTAAAATACCGCTTTCACTTGGGTTCCACAAGACTGACAGTTTTTGTATGATAGAACGATCTATTGCCTCAAATCGTATGCTCTCGTGGGTGTGTGTCTTCGGTAGCCTACCACGAAATTTAGCAATTATCTTTGTACTATGTAGATGGTAGCGACCTAAATAACGTTTACAAGATCCTCGCGAGGTACAGCACTTAATACTAAAATGCATAATATATTCAGTTTATTTATTTATTTAAAGTTTTCGCACAAAAAGGTACAAAGGCGGACTTAATGCCTTAGGCATTCTCTACCAGTCAACCAAGGGTGGTGAAGAGATTGGATGGCAGGTGCTTTGGTTGAGAGGAACAATGATTTATAAAAAAATAAAACTAAGTACACAAATACATAAATAGGTTATATACACATACATACTATTGACTATTGATGAATATTCAGTTGCCTGAAGGCTCCGGTCCGAGCTTCTCCGTGTCAATCTCATCTTGTGCTCTCTATTTACATTACACAACTCCTTGTGGCCAACAAGATGATCGCTACTTTACGCATGCTAGATGAATCTACAGATTTTATTTAGAATGGAATGTTTAGTTTTGGTAATGTCAAAACCGTTATAGCGGCATAGATAAATACCAATTTGGGATTGTAAAAACCTGGTTAGTAGATGATTCTCGGTAACTATCTAAACAGTTCGGGCAATGCGTCAAATTAACGACACAACTTATCACATTAATACACAATAACCAGCTAACGAGTAATAATATATTGCAGATGATAATACTGTTCCGTTGTGGTTGAACTATGGCGTAGTTTACACTGACTGGTTTACTGCTGCACGGTACAGTACAAAGCAGCACCCGGGCGCAGGATCTTAGGGGGCGCAAGCCGATCAGAAGGGCAATTCTCGTAAATTTAAGAACGTTCACGTTCTGATTTCAGTCTCAATCTGTCAAAAATACTTCTAATTTCAATTAATTTTTGACAAGTTTTTGACATTGATTGTCGCTGAGATGAGATTGCGACTAGATTTCAAACGTTTTTATTTTTTTTTCACATGATACTGTTTGATTTGTTCCGTTGCGGTTGAACTAAATCGTGGCTCTGGTTTTCTGCTGTGCGGTAAAGTATGTACAAAGTAGGAGAAATTATGAACACTGCCATCCCAAAGGGGTTGTATGCATTCACACAATGTGTTGTTTTTCGAAATTAACCACTGCTACGTGTGTTAAAGTTTTGTTTGTATAGTTATATACTTACGTTAATAAGTTGTGTTTGTATAGGTAATAGGTATTGCTTAAAAGTAAAAAGACTTTATTTTTACGTAGCAAAATGATGTTGATGCCTACCTATGTATAACGTGAACCATATGTGGTACGAGGCCCATTACCTGGAATTACGTTTGAATTTATAGCAGATTACCGAATCATCCTGCGTTTGTATGGATTTCATTGTTTCGTTGGAACAATGCACAACAGAATGATAATTTCCATGACATTTTATTTTCCTTACTAGTATACCTACCGAGTAAGAACGAAGTTGTCTACGTTTGCTGTCTATGAGGAAATCACTAAATAGTGGTCATCAACAGTTACTTACGTGCCTGACTGATTCCTTCATTCATGTGCAGGATCAACTTCTTAACCAACATCAATAGCTATAACAATTGACTGCTCACAATTTTGGTAAAAAAGGGTTAGGTCTAACAAAGAACTGCAGCAGTGTGGCAAGTGGAGATAAAAATTATATCAGAATAAGTCTTGAAACAGCTTGCCACACTATAATATTGTTTCGTTGCATAAAATGTGTAGGTACATTTCTTGATCACACCGTTCTAATGAACACATTACAATGTAATTACTGCTAAAAGTGTATATGGTTTACCTACCTAGTTATTAACACGTTGAACGCCAGACAGCAGACACAATAGAAAATCTATTGTTCGCGGTCACCGGTGACCGCGTTGGCAGTCAAAGCCTTAAACACTAAACACATTATCTTCTGCCTAAATAAACCGCCTGCACAAATATACGAAGCTTATTTGCTTAATTGCCTTAAGATACAAAGTTTTGTAAAATATTTTGAATTTATAAGGTTATGTAGAACGTAATTATATTCTTTGCTAAATGTGACGGAAGGTATTCATATGGATCAATATAATGTGTAGGTAATTATGTATGTATAATATGTACGTGTATTACTGTCCCGTAATATCCAGTAGGGTCTTAGGTTACACCCAAGATCGAATCGTCTCTAGATTGTGGTTATCGGAATACAATCGGGAGAGAAATAGTATTAGACCCGTTTTGGTGAAATACGAGTAGGTATATACCGCACATGCAATACCATCCGTACTGATAAACTAAAGCAAAGCGATAATACATTCAACTCCAGAAACATACTTATATCTTAGTGTGTAGTGAAGGGTATTTCACCAGCAACATCATTACGCTGTTTTCTGAAGCAAAATTATATTTGGCAATTACTTTATTGTGTCTGTGCAGCGTTCAACTTTTCGATGATATAACTTCCTAGTACATCAAGTTTAAAACCTAGCTTTATGAGTATGGATCTAGCACAAATTGGACGTATTTATGCAAAAGGGAACCAACCCACAAGTAGGTCAAAATTGAGTTAAGTATACAGAAACCTTTTAAAATGCTTCTTCTATCGGCCCTGTAAAGAACATAGTTGTCTGATTACTCTTTCATATCAAAACATTATGTCGACAAGGATACCAACTCATATATTAGCAGTTTCCGAAGAAAATAAAAAGACCCATGCTGTATGGTAATGTTAAAAACACAATATAAATACAAATCTTTGTGGTTATATTGTTTTACAAAGAACCATGTCACATGGTTCCGCATAAAACATATTTATATGATTTAACAAAAGAGATCATGCGGTTTGGTTCCAGTTTGCATAATAAAATTGCCGTTAGCCTATGCTTTGACAAAGGACCACGTCACATGGTTCCACATAAAGGATATTTATTTTAATTTACAAAAGAGATCATGCGGTTTGGTTCCAGTTTGCATAATAAAATTGCCGTTAGTCTATAAGATTGATATCACATGGTTCTTTGTTAATATTATTTGAACGTACTTACGCAAAAGGGAATCGAAAGTTTTTTAAGGTAATTTTATTGAAAAATCACTTAGGTACCTAAATACTTATATATTCGGCTTAACTAGCTCCAAATGGAGTGAGTTGAGAATCAATCAATCAATCATGTTTATTGTGGATCATAGGTACAGAAATAGATATAGGTGTTAAGAATTACAGTGATGTTGATCAGCTATGTCCCGCCTTTTGGGCATACATGAGAAACCAGATGGGTCAACATTTTTAGCTTGAGAAAGCTACTAATTTTATTATTATTTCACTCATCTGGTTCACCTACCTCGAAATCAGTTTGCCCTGAAAAACCTTCCAGATCATCATCAATTCTATCGTCTCCCACAAGATTCATATCTCTCTCTTTCTCGTCTTTAGGAATGAGGTGCAGAAGGCTCTTCAGGTCCTTTAACATAGCCTTAGGAACAGGCTTCCCGTTTGGCCAAAGAGGTTGCATTACCTCTCTCGTAAGAACAAAAGTTGGCCTACCGCGTAATTTTTTTTAATGTTAACCTTTTTATAATCCTCGGTCAAATTAGACCTCATAAAATTTTTGAAAATTTCCTCCGTTTTGAGCATTATTTCCCTTGTGTCAAGCCAAGACACTTTATGACCAGCCTCTCCAAAACATGCTTATTTATACAAGAGCCTACCTCTTGAGCACCGTGGCCTGCTTCACCAGAAGGTGAAGCAGGCCAGGTGAGGCAGGTGTGGGTAGAAACCCACACATTGCAATGAGCTTCATCATTGCTCCCGGTGTGTATACCTAAATTGAATACCCAAAGTTGTGTTTGGGTAGAAGGTGAAGCAGGCCGCGGTGCTCAAGAGGAAGACTGTTGTTTAATCAAGTATATTTTAGAGAGGATTGGGAGCAACGTGAAACGCCCAATCCTATGGAGTGATTCGTGCGGTGAACAAAACCGTAATATAAAATTGGTTTTGATGCTAAAAGCTTTGCTTTACAATCAGCCACATAATGAACGAATCAATATATGTACAATTTGTAGAATCGGGACACAGCTTTCTTCCCAACGACACTGATTTCGGAAAAATTGAATCTTCTTTAAAAAAAACAACATGTTATATACACACCTGATGATTACAATCATGTAGGTTATGAAAAAAATGTAAAAAAAAAAAACCTATGCACGTACATACATACACATGTACATAGAATGAAGCCTGATGATTTCTTGTCTTCATTGAAGCTGGAAAAAACATAACAAATAGGAAGATAACTGTAGATGGTCTTAAAGTGTCTTGGCTTAACACAAAGGAAATAATGCTCAAAAAGGAGGAAATGTTCACAATTTTTATGAGGTCTAATTTGACCTAGGATTATAAACGCTACCGCTACCGCGTAATTTTTTTTAAGGGTAACATTAAAAAAAATTACGCGGTAGGCCAACTTTTGTTCTTACGAGGGAGGTAATGGAACCTCTTTGGCCAAACGGGAAGCCTGTTCCTGAGGCTAAGTTAAAGGGCCTGAAGAGCTTTCTACACCTCATTCCTAAAGATTCCCATGGCTTTTATATTAATCTCGTAGAAGACGATAGAATTGAGGATGATCTGGAAGGTTTTTCAGGGCAACCTGATTTCGAGGTAGATGAACCAGATGAGCGAAATTAATAAAATTAGTAGCTTCCACAAGCTACAAATTTTGACCAATCTGGTTCCTCAACTCACTCCATCTGGAGCGAGTTCAGCCGATTATGTAAGTATTTAGGTATCCAAGTAATTTTTCAATAAAATTTCCATAAAAACCTGAGTTTTTGTTATTTTCACCAATAATATTCATATGTTTATATATTGTAACAAGGAACCAACCCACATTTTAGGTTTTTTGCAACAAGGACCAGAGATAATTTCTTAAAAAACAGACACTTTTTACATAAAAAACTCTTTTTTTTTATATAGATTCATAAAATGCAGTATCTTACACAATATTGCAAAGTAATCCTATTATAATTATAAACAGTTTACTTTCTTTACAACATTTTACTAAAAATCGTTTTATCTCGAAACTGTCAATGTGTGGGTTGGTTCCCTTTTGCATAAGTACATCCAATTACAGTCAGTGAAAAGTCTGGAGTGTCTGTGTGTGTGGATGTGTCTTGGCGGTAATAGTCTGAGAGAAAGCACATGCGTAAGTCGTAGGGACCAAACTTTACGTATCACCACGAAAAAGTGTAATGAGGAGATAGCACAATGAAGATTGTGTGATTGTAGTAGTTTGCTTTTACTTAGTACAAACGTTAAAGAGTTGTGGAGTTAGGCTATAATAATTTGCTATTTTGAAAGACTGAGATAGTGTTACTTAATTAGTTGCTTGCAGCATGCCAATTACGAATAAGAACCCATTTCGGGAGGAAGTCTATATTCAGCAATTATTTGCAATACCAACTAGTAACTAAAAGTGCTATACCTACGCGTGCCGCATACCTACATTATGCAAACAAATCAATAAACCTCGACCAAAGCCAAGGCCACTGTTATGTTTATAAATAATATTGCAACACGTGTGTTGCAACAATTGAACTCAGTCCACTGACCGCTGCTTCTATGTACCTACTGAAGAAAAACAACTCGTAAACAACTCGTAAAATAAAATAGATGATTTGTGAGACGTACTATGAATGCAGTATCTATATTTAGGTCACTTTGTCATAAATGTCATACGAGTATTGTTATTAGTTACACGTGGAAATACTAAAAGTTTACGATCAAGTGTGTAGGTACCTATTTAATACATAGCCACGTTCATTTACCTGCATAGTAACGAACTCGAAATGTTCAAGAGAAAAGCATTTAACTTTTGGAACGAAGTTTTTTAACGGAGCTGGCGGTAGGAGTAAACTGGTAGCAATCGTCACGTAACGAAAAAGCGTTATGGTCCATGTGACTTTTGAGAGAGATAGTTTTCGTAGTTTTCGGGCGGTTGACGGCAATAGTGAGGTCAAAATGAAAACCAAAGAGGGTGGCTACGAAAAAAAAAATCATGAAAACGGCATTTTCATGGTTTTCGAGGGTGCTGAAGTTAATACTGAGGTCAAAATGAAAATATTAGAAGGTGGCTGCAAAAAAAAAATCCTGGGTGTCGTTGGAAACTTTTAAACATTTCGTCATTTTAACATTTTCGCAGCCGCCATCTGGATTTTTCATTTTGAACTTCGTTTCTGCCGGGACCTCACACGTTTTTTTATTTGCTTTAACATCTTTTGTGTGTCAAGGTCAAATGGCTTTAGGTACCAGATTGTATTACTGAACTCCGGAATAGGAAGATGTTTTATTTTTTAATAGCAGCCTGCAAGAAGAAGAAGAAGAAGAGAAGATTCAGCGGGATTGTCCGAAAGGGTTACCGCTGGCCCGGAACATAAAGGGCTAAGGAAGGAACACGGGTGGGTTTTAGTCAGTAAGAGTCTGACACTCCCTTCCGCTCCACCCAGAGCGGGAGGAGTCATTTGATGATTTCCCATCCGCAAAAAAAAAAAAAAAAAAAAAAAAGCCTGCAAGATATTCTAATACTTAACACGCAAGCTGTCAGCTGTTTGAATCAAGCAGTGTCTGTGGTTTGATTGGTTTACTTAGGCACACCGGTTGATTTCCCGCAGGGAAAGTATAGGAAACTATTGCCCACCAACTTCAAATGCCTGTACTTCCAAATCATAACTGTCACTATTTGACAGTTATATAAAATGTCATTTCACGGCAATGCAGGATGTAGTATATAATGTTATTTGACTGCACCAAATACTTGCGCCTGCCAGTATACAATAATATACGGCCGCTAATTAATATCAACCAGTACCAATTACGATTACGATGTTGGTCCCATGGAGAAAGTTGTTCAGTTTGATGGTCTGTACCACATCCTTAAATTATACTGGTCTTTAAAAACTAACCCTGTATAGTTGTAGCGTCGTATGTTGTGTACCAAAGTACGTCGGTAAAGTGGTTAATTTCGAACTACAGTTGGCACTGATTAGTATGCATACAGCTGCAACTGAAAACCGTCGCCTAATTAACAATCCTATCTAATTAGGCGAACACAAAGATAGGGAGAAAAAGAAACTAAATACTCAACTTTATCAAAAATAGAGTTTCGAAACTCTTGTTAAAAAATAAGGAAAAAGGTAATGCCATTAAAAAAGTTTTTTTAAAGAGTGAATTCGTTCGTGGAACGGCCTCATTTCCCGTTTCGCAAAAGTGAAACTCTGTAGTGGACAGGGACGACACGCGATGCGATGATCGAGCACACTGCTGCGCGATCACGGGCTTCAGGTATTTACGTTAACCCAAAAAGATTATCCTGTGTACCTTTGTAATCCTAATTAAAGTAGGTTTTAACTATTAAATACCGTGGCTACATTTGTGAAGTATGCTTTAAAAGCAGAGAGGAGAGCAAGTAAAAAGGTGAATAGGTCTTCATCGTCATCTGCCTAGCCTTTACCCAACTATGTTGGGGTCGGCTTCCAGTCTAACCGGATGCAGCTGAATGCCAGTATTTTACATGAAGCGACTGCCTTTCTGACCTCCACAAACCAGTTACTAGGTAATGCGATACCCCTCGGTAAGACTAGTTGTCAGACTTTCGGGCTTCTGACGACCCGTAACGACTGTCAAAGATCCACCAACGACAGCCGGGACCAACGGCTTAACGTGCTTTCCGAGGCACGGAGGGGTATTGTATGTAAAGATGGTTACTTTCGACCCGTGCGGCTGTTATTACTTAGCCACAAGCCCCTCAATAAATAAAGGCGAATAGGACAATGAACCAAATAATTTCAGTAGATACCTACAATAGATTATTTCTCGCTGGTTTATGTTCTTACTAAATTTTGTAGGGGAATTGTAGTTTGACTGGCGTATTTACTTAGTATGAAATCGCAATTTTCTTGTATTGCATTTTTCAATTATTAATAAATAGAAAACCTAGTTTATCTTAAATTGAGACATTGCTACATAAAGACTTGCGCAGAATGAAGGGCTGACTATATTATAACCTACCAGTGGCGAAGGTTCCATACAATTCGATTCCCACCAGCTTCCCTTTAAAAATGGCACAGTCAGTATTCTATAGACAAATAATAGTTATAATTATAGTTATACCTCATACCTTGAAAACAGATCACAAGCTGTCGTTATCAGTAACTACATGTCGAGCTGGGTTTCAGCTCCTAGTGGTGTTCCTCAAGGCTCCTTATTGGGTCCATTACTTTTTATCATTTATGTGGGCGACATCGATTCGTGTTTCCACAAGTCAAACTTACTTTGTTTTGCTGATGATATGAAGATATTTTCTGCAATATCATCAGATGATGACATGGAAGCTCTCCAATCTGACCTCTTGCGATTGGATGACTATTGCTTAAAAAACAAACTGGACTTAAACCCTGCTAAATGTTCTGTAATCTCCTATAGCAGGAAACGCGTCCCTCTCCCTACTACATACAAACTTAAGGGGCAGCTATTACAGAGATGTGACGGTGTACGTGACCTAGGCGTTTTTCATGACTCCAAACTCTTATTTGACGTGCACATAGAACAAATAGTGGCCAAAGCTTCAAAGTCATTGGGTTTTGTTATGAGACTCGCAGGGTGTTTCAAAAAAGCCAAAACCCTTAAGATTCTTTATTGCTCTTTTGTGAGAAGCCATCTTGAATATGCGTCACAAATTTGGAACCCGTGCTATGGCAAATACATTGATCGTATTGAGAATATACAAAAACGATTTATTCGGTTTCTATGTTTTCGGCTACGTATACCATACCATTCTGATGATTACATAAATCTTTGCAAGAAATTTCACCTGCAGCCACTTATTAATCGTCGTCGACTAGCAGATTGCACTTTTCTTTTAAAAATTTTACGTAACGAAATTGACTGTCCTGATCTCCTGCATAGACTGCGTTTCAATGTACCCCAGAGATCAGTTAGATTTAATCCGCCGATTTCCATTCCTTTTTCCTCTTCTAACTACAGGCAAAACTCATACATGTTGCGAGCGACTAAAGACTTTAATATTCTTTGCAAAAAGTTCTCATTTGACCCATTTACCATCAAACCCTATTCTGCACGCACTCGGCTGAACGCTGACTTTTTTAAAAGTGCTTAGTGTTTATATACCTTATATTTGTATTCCTTTTTATAGTGCTTGTTAGTGATCCTAAGATTTCTACTACATTTTCTGTTTTTACCCGTGAGAACCTGTAATTGGCTTTATGTCTCTTTTACTATTGTTATGCTTTTGTTATAGCTGTTGGTTCTCCTATAAATAAATAAATAAATAAATAAATAAATATATTAAAGATAACTACTCCGGCTTACCTCTTACAAAAAATTACCCTTCGCTACTGACCGATTTTTAATATTTTACAGGTGTTGTATGCATTAAACGCTTTTATTCGACGTTAATATACCTTAATGTTTCCTCAGCGTTTTCTTAATGAACAATAAACTTCATTGTGCTCGTTCACTTCAACTCTTACAAGGGCTCGTTTCCCTATTATATGCCGTGAGAACAACACTGTTAAACGTTGTTACAGGAGCCTGTTTCGACACTCACTACAGTGCGGCACTACTGTAGGAAATAAATACAGTTTTTCACCTTTTTTTATTTCTTTCCTTCGCAAAACTATGTAAATCTACGGCGAGGTGGCAGCCATTACAAAATGCACTACAAAGTTATTCCGACAAAGTTATTCTATAGATTTTCTTGACACTTCTGGGCTAGTTTCGATAACTGGGCTTTCAGAACACCTAATATAGTGAGATTGTTTGTAGTTAAAGTTTGCTTTTTAATTTTGTATTGTGCTGTTTGTGAAAGTTAGAGTTTATGTTGTTTATATTGTTTAGGCTATCGGCATCGTGGACGACAGCTTTAAATTCACATATCTAGGTACTTTCTCATCAAGAATCCCACTTTTCTGCAAACTGTGTCAGCGTGCTCGTCATCATAGCGGTGTATTCATCTATACACCTAACCGCGGTGACATCACATCACAGATTGGACGAACGCCAAGCGCGCAATATTTATTGTAATACTACAAAGGCACTTAGTTTTGATCGCGTTTAATTTACTTTCGTAAACAAAGTATGACTGAGAATAAGATCAGGCTTGTAAGATTAATTATCTTTCAAAACTAAAAAAGTATGTCAATTCAGTTTAGGACTGTATTTTGATTCAGTGGGTAATATAAGCTTTGACAATAGAGAAAACTTACCTCATTGAACATGAACCATAGAAATGATAAATTATCACACTGCGTAACTTTTAATAATGTAAACGTGCAAAAAATTTACATTTCGACTCAGTAAAAGCCACAACGAACGGTACCAACTGATAACATAGGTAAGTAGGTAAGGCCCCTTTACACGGTATCAATAAAATTCAAATGTGCGGGTTTTGTAACGATATGCAAATTGTTGCTCGTCCATGTAACCATCACGCCGGTCACCGAGTGCTGGTAAGCAGAATGTGCGCTGTTTATTACATGTTACTGGCGCACAGTGGCCATAAACAGGACGCGTCCAGTGTCAACCTTGTTTTGTTTTTTCTTTTCCACGTGTAAGCTTTATTGGCTATTCTGTACTGAAATATGACCTGAAAATTCACAAACTTTTAACGTTCACATTATTTTTGCGGATAGCTTAGTCTCAAACTAATTCCGTAAAACAAAACTTTTGAATTCAAACTATTAGTACCTAGGTAAGGTAGAACGAATTTCGTTACAGAGATTATTGTACCTGATCGAGAACTTTATCCTATGCAATTAAATCAATCGAACTCAACTAAAAGTTTTACAATGAAATAGTTTGGAATCAAAAGCAGTGTTTGCGATAGAGAATTCAATAAAACCGGAGGTTAGTAATAGAATTAAATCGCATATAGCGGTGATGCAATAGGAACATTTAGCTTTTCTTTTGTTAATATTACATTACATTACGCTAGTATTCCCCGATAGTATTCCGGTCTTGTCGGATTGCCGTCCAATCGGACTATGAGAGAGAGGGTAGAGGGAGTGCACCTGTGTCTGCGCACACACGCACACACTTGTGCACTATAACATCTCTCGCGCCATAGGCTACTCTCCGTTGAGATTGACCGCCGTGGCCGAAATGCGATCGGGACGACGACGACGACGACGACGACGACGACGACGACGACGACGACGACGACGACGACGACGACCTATACGACGACCTATAGATAGGTACACCATTGCCTAAACCATTTTCTTTTTATTACTGTCCATGTAACCTTTGTATAATTATTGTTATAATTCTTTTGCCAGAGAAAATTATAACGTAATGATCCCTCGCACCGTTCATTACAGTGTTACTATCCTTGCTCAAGAGTGGGGTTTTTAAGCCGTGTAGGCACGAACGAACAAAAACATGGTGAACACGAACATCGAACACTGTGCTCGCACGTGCGCACCATTAACGAACATCAAACACTGTGTTCGCCAAAAATATTCGTGGCGATCCAATTTGTTTGTTCTGTGCGGACGGTGATCGATGATCGTGTTCACCATGTTTTGTTCGTTCGTGCGTACACGGCTTTAGAGAGCACGGTACGCAAATGCATAACTCAAACTCAAACCATTTATTTCAATTAAACCATTTACAGGCACTTTTGAATTGTCAAGAAGTCGGTCAGTCAGAAAATATGAAGCTAGTTGCCCATTCCAAAGCGTCGGTACCTATGGAGAAGAACGGGCAAGAAACTCCATGGACACTTGGATCTTTTAAATTGTATTTTTACAAAAATATTAGAGATATCATTAATGTTGAATTTACAATTATATGTGAGAACGATGTAAAAAAAATACGTACGCGTTAAGAGCGTCCAGAGTACAGCAAATAGTAAGAAGACAACAATCCAAAAATAAAATAATTAAAAATAAGCCGAGGCAGCTGAGTGATGACCAGCCCCAACTGACGGCGCCCTGTTCACGAACATGACGCATAGATCAATTGAAAAGTTGTGTGGAAATCGGTTGTCATGGTCGGTTGTATGTGATGCGGAGGAATGGGGAAACTGTCGTGAGGAAAGTTTTGAGTATAAATGTGGATGACTATATAATAGTATGGCAAGACCAAGGAAACGATAGATGGACTGTGTGCAAGATGACATAGCTAGAAAGGGGTTGACTACCGAGATTACGACTAATAGAGAAGTCATCATCTGCCTAGCCTTTTCCCAACTTTGTTGGGATCGACTTCCAGTCAAACCGGGTGCAGCTGAATACCAGTATTTTACATAGAGCGACTGCCTATCTGACCTCCCAGTTACTGGGTAATACGATACCTCTTGGTAAGACTGATTGTCAGACTTTCGGGCTCTGACTACCCGTAATGACTGTCAAAGATCCACGAATGACAGCCGGGACCAACGGCTCAATGTGCTTTCCGAGGCATGGAGGGGTCACGGTATGTACAGATGGTCACCCATCCACAGACTAACCGCGACAAGCGTAGCTTAACCTGATCGATCGACCTGTGCAGCTGTTATTACACAACAACACAATTTGTCACCGGCTGTCACGTTCAAAAGTTGATGTTCACATTTCTGCAAAAATGAAAATAATAATTAAACAATATAGGGAAATAGTTGTGGAAGACCTTTAGGCCACACAAGATAAATGGAAGAGTTAGTAATTTACATGTTGTTTGCAAACTTCAATGTGATATGATTTATTTTTATAGCGTAGTTTTTTAAATTGATAATGTAGGTATGTAGTAAGTTTCATCTTTGCTTGATAGACTCGAAGATATATATTAAAAGTACGACCGCCGCTGTATAGTGAAACCAAAGTACTTGCTAACTAATAGTCACATCTGTAGAACTCAATTAGTTACTTACTCCTGCGCAGGAGTTAATTGAAAACGGCAGGTTTAATTAGTTCGTAAATCAGTTGCATTGCGTTTTAGATGTCAACACATGACAAAGACTAAGCCTACATATGCGCGAAAGTAAAAATTTCTCAGCGGGATTTTGTCGCACACTGAATTTTCAACTAATAGAGAACTAATAGAGAGATGGTCTGTGTGGTGCCGGACTTAAAGAATAGCACCACCCCTTACTTCCCGTGGGTGTCGTAAAAGGCGACTAAGAGTCGTACCGGAGAATAGGCAGCAGCGTTCTCTATGTATTCCACCATCATACCATACTGCGATCGCCAACCCGCCTGCCAAGCGTGGCCATTATGGCAAACCCCCCAAAAATTGGGGGAGGCCTATGTTCAGCAGTGTGTCTATGGGCTGAAACGACGACGACGAATTTTCAACTCTGGGTATTGAGCCAAACGTTGAGAATTCAACAGAGCACACCCCAGTGCGTCAAAAACACACTGTTGGATTTTTAACTCTCGGCGATAAATAGTGCGCGAAAAAAAATCGCCGCGGGTTCTCACTCACCCGTGCGAACCTGGGCTAAAGTGCTTGTGATTCCCAAAACTACATTCTAATCATAACTTGACATTTACACTTAGCAACGTGAACTGTTGCCAAGTTCAACGACTCATTTATTTAGCTACGAATGCTGCGATCGCTTGCTTCTTCATTTTCAAACATTTTGAGAGCTTTATAATTAATTTCCCTACAGTTTTTTATGTAACACAATTGCCAACAATCTTTTATACCATCGCTCCCTTATCTCATTCAGCGCATCTCTCATGAGATTCATAAAATAGGAACCACGGGAGAGGCCGCAGTGAAGAAATGCTTCACTAATTAAAATACTGGAAGTAAGAATGTGGAGCGAGACGAGTGAGGTCGGGGTAGTAACGAAGTGTATGACGTATAACAATGCTATAGAAGTTGCTCAGCAGTTTTTGTTTGATACTTTTAATGAAGCTAGGAATTGTAAGTAGGTATTTGTTAATACTCTTTTTATTCCGTACTATTTCATTCTCGTTTAATTCGGGACATGCAGTATAGTATTGGAATGTTAGTGTTCGGTTAACATTTAAGAGATTTTCACACTTTTTGTGACCTAAATCGGTATGTATCAGTAAACGATGGCGAAGTAGATAGGACCAACACGGAATTATCACTGGATGGATGAAATGGCGGCGAGCTCAGGTTTATAAAAACATGGTTAGATCTAGCGACGGCACGGTTGGCGCAGTGGTTAAGCGATTGACTGCTGCGCCGCGTGTCGCGGGTTCGATTCCTGCACGGAAAAAATATTTGTATGACCTACAAGTAGTTGTTCCTGGTCTGGCTGTTTGTGTATGTGTGTTTAAATGTTTGTAAACGCACCCACAATACAGGAGAAATTCCTAGCGTGGGGCAAAGTTTAAAAAAAAAAAAAAATCTGCTGTCTTGTATGGATCAGGATGTTGGGCCACAATGAGGACGAATAAAACATAATTGCATGCAGCAAAAGTGAGAATGCTATGATGGATGTGTGGTGTTATGCGAATGGATATAATAAGAAATGAGTCTATGGAAGTCTCAAAGTGACACCGGTGACTGAAAAGTTGCACGGAAATCGGTTGTCATGGTATGTGCATGTGATGCGGAGGAATGAGAAAGTGTCGTCAAGAAAGTTTTGAGTATGATTGCTGAACGAGTAAAGGGAAGACGAAAGACACATTGGATGACTGTGTGAAAGTTGATATAGCTAATAGGGGAGAGACTACCATGATGATGACTAATAGAGAAGTATGGAAGAAAAAGACATCTTGCACCGCCTCCAAATAGATTAGGTTACGGGCAGGAGAATGATGATCGGTATTCCCCTATTCTTTTTATTTCAGTTTCACATAGTTTTCGACACCAGAATTAAACTAGGTCGGTACCGCCAAGTATTGTATACTGAGAAAGGTTCTATTTCCGTGTATTGGTACACAATTTTATGGAAACACTAAGAGTCCAATTTTAATTGCCTATTAGGGCATTGAGACCATGTGTTGAGACACAGCTAGTCATAGTTTGATAATTACAATATTACGGGTTAGAGCTCGACCCGTACTCAAGTGGCATCGTTCCAGTCTGTCACTTCAGTTAAAAATGTTTAACTGAAGCCTGGCTAAGTTCGGCAATACCTAATTTGGTTAATATCTAATGCCTTGTCTAGCTTTAGAAGTGAAAAGCAGAACGTTTAATGTAATTTTCTAGCTATTGACAGTTTTACTATTACTATGTACCAAAATTAGGATTATTTTCGTTTCGAGAGGGGGCGTACGTTAATGCTCATATAACAACGTAATAAATATAATAAATGATAAATGATTTTATTTTTGTAAGTAGGTTTGTACAAACACTTTTACACGTCAATCATGGTTTTTTAAAACTAGATGAGGTCGGCGTTTCCTATCTGACTACTCTGAGAAGAAAGGCCGAAACAAACTCAGAGGTCACAGTCTCTTTTAAAGTCCAGACATAATCTTGGTCAGGTTATATGAAGACCATGTAGATCGATGTCTGAGACGGTCTTTTGAATATTTTCTACTCTTTATAAAGCCAGAGCCTAAAATACTGGAAGCTTTTATTTCCTGGAAATTTTAATATACTTTCATCAATATATTCACTAAAATAAATTATTCTAAAAAAAATAAAAGGTTTATTTCTTTAGAATACTTAATTTATTTTTGAAGAACAACTTTTGTTACGTAGTTTTGCTTTAAGTAATCTCTTCCCCAGGGTACGAGCTAACCAGTTTCAAAGGCGTTTGTAAAGTTTTTGAAGAACCAAAAGTATGCAAGCAGAAGAATTTAGACTTTAGATTTCTCAAAGAGTTGCGGAGTCGCTTGTAACAGTTTCTAACTAATTCAAGTGCAACTTTGACTGAGTAATCTAGAGGTTCATGACGTCGTGGTCCATCGTTTCGATTCAATGGAATGTGTACGAAAATAACTTGATAACAATTAGGTAAGTTACCTGCTATGATTAAGTCAATTTAGACACTGAATAGATGAAAGTATATTAAGGTTTCCATTAAAAAACTCCTACATAATTATCTTCCTAATTTATGTTCGCTTAAGCTTCTTTTATCACATCAGATGAAACCACTTAAATTCGATAAAGAACAAGCTCAGTTTCTAGATTACTTAAACATTCACTCACTGATAAAGCCACATGTCAACTAGGTCACGCAAGTCTAAAGCGGGGAACTAGCGACATGTAGAAGGAATGGAAGCGACTGTTTTCAAGTCAATAACCACACTGGTTAAGACATTGTTTGGTTACTCAATGAAAACGAATATTAAAATTAATATTATTTTTTACCAACATTTGCTTTTGATAAAGCAACGGAAACCCAATTAATAAAACCATCTTTTCGCATAAGTGTTGCGTAACTGAAATGTTAATTGTGTACTCATGTCAATATTTCATTCTGCCACGCAGTTCAAAATAATTGGCAGGTTCTTTTATGGAAACTAATTAATTTTAACAATGTAAAGATGTTGTTGTTCTGCAGCCAGGGTACAAAACTGTATGAACATGTTCTACGCTAATTTATGTAGGTACTTGATAGTGTATTGAAGGGATACCTAAGGCAACACAAAAACAAGGTTCAGGTGAGAAGGGAAGTTATTAAACGTTCAAGTCAATCTAATATCACTGACATGAAATATTTAGATAACCGAGCCCAATATTTAGAAAATTTTGATTCAGTCAAATTCTATTAACGACGGGTACAAATTGTCATTCATTTGTAGCGAGGAAATCCTAAAAGAAGGCATTTACAGTATTCTTTTTATCATCCATAACGATTCAGGACGACTCAGCTCCATTTATAACAGACAAGAGACAGCTCTCGACTGTTTGACGGTCGACAGTAAACACTTCATTATTTTCAATGAAGACGCGAATTTGGGATTATTCATTTCTTCAGATAACAATGTTTTAAGGACGTGGATTATGTTTTCCCGTATTACTTATGGTAAGACTTTATTTACTACCAGTAAACTTCCAGTCCATAACTACTTTATGTGCCTCTGTCTTACTATTGATCGCAGACTCCAGATGATCTTTTAGTGAGACCCTGATTTTGTAATAGCATCGTTTACTAAGTTATGTCATGCTCCAGATTAGCTTAATCGGAAATTCTGATAATCATCATCTAGTTTGTTTTGCTTACTAGATTTTATTGTGAAGGATTTTGTCGGATTATATTTGGCATTGAGCCAATGAGGTAAATGTCAACAATCAAGCAATGTTATGACTGTGCTACTCGGTCTGAGACAAAGACAAATACTCTTACCAACAACAAGTTATACAGAGATTACCTTCTAAAGATTCAACAAACTTTAGTCACAACAAGGCAGGTATTTCAGCAGTTTTGTAACACAGACACACTATCATTTAACTCATTCATTTGGACTATCCAAATGAATGATTTGTCCGTGTGGTGCCGGACTTAAAGAATAGCACCACCCCATACTTCCCGTGGATGTCCAGCAGTGGACGTCTTTCGGCTGAAATGATGATGATGATGAAATGAATGATTGGATGACCTCTCAAACATTAGACATTAGAGCTCATAAATAATTATGTACAAATGTTTCATATAACAAGAAATAAGTTTAACATACAAATTAAAGAACGCTAGTATCTAAACGAAACGGTACAGATAAATTAGGGTCGTAAACACTATGAATAAAAACATTCTGCCGATGACGGGTTGCAACCGATCTACTTCCCCCGCAAAGATTTGTCTTAGAATATATGATACTATTGAATAAAATAGAACCTGTTCAAACCACCCACGTAACAAAAACTTCTGCAGCCTTGTTCTAAGTTCTTCGTCTAACAGTCTGACTTTTGGCTTTTCCCAACTATTTTGGCGTCGGCTTCTAGTCTAACCGTATGCAGCTGAATACCAGTACCAGTAGTACCAGTTGACATGGAGCGACTGGCTATCTGGCCTCCACAACCAAGTTACGGATCACACGATACCCCTTGGCAAGATTGGTTGTCACACTTTTTTGGGCTTCTGACTAACACATGGTAACGACTGTCAAACCAATACACGAATACAAATGACAGCCAGGACACAACAATACACGAATACAAATGGCTTAAAGTGCTTTCCAAAGCACGGATGGGGTCTCGATATTTAATAGATGGTCACCCATCTACGAACCGATCTCGGAAAGCTTAGCCTTTGATGGATCCGTGATGCTGTTATTATTTAGCCAAGAGCCTTAGTGCTTGGATAAAAATATACTATTTAATAATACCCCTCTACTTGGCTATATGATTAATATTTAATACCCTCTATGACAATTTAATACAATCGCTTTTACATTACGAAAAATTGCAATAATGTTGTGAAGGTCTACGCGGTTGCTACGACGTAGCACACGTGACGTCATCGCTACGCTTGCTACGCGAGATGAAACTTGGATGTGCAAACGTTTGATTTTGTCTGTAGTAGTAATTTAATAAATAATGGCGTAACGAGTTCTCTCTTTAACCTATAACAAAATTAACCTTCTTCATTTTAAACATGAAGGAAAATTTTCTGTGCTATGATTGTTTTTAAAGGTACCTATAAAATTCGAAATTCGACAAAAAAATAAAAATAAAACTATTTAAGTATTTTAAACAACTTGTCATGGAACATTTTACATCACAATAGCGCTCAATCTTTTATACAAAATAAGATTATGTGCGCTATTAGCTTATTTTAGAGTTTGCTCACTTCAAGTTAAAGTTAGCGGCTAAAAACCTACACGCAGACCTCCTCCATTCCAAACTTCCCCAGGGTGAAGTAGGCTTTTAAGATGTTTTTAATTTCTTTTTTGTTTTCTAATTTTTTGGAAATTTCCTTTGGTAGCTTATTTAGAATGTTAGGAAAGGCGTACGTCCAGGTTCTCTTACCATACTTATTATTAATCTTTGGCAGTTTTTAGAAAGGCAAATACGACAGGTTACGAACAAAGTTGGTGTGTTTATTTTCTGCAGCTTATTCATAAAAGCAAAATAAACAAACAAACAATAAATAAACAACAACAATAAATAAACTTACTAAATATGTATTGAAGGAACTTTTACTGACATGGAAAAGAATTATTAGATCAATTATATTACGAGTAAGAAAAATAAAAACCTAATAAGAGTACCTAAACTCATTGTTGTATAAAAATGTTATCACGTTTAGTTTTAGAAGTAGGTACCTACGTATGATAAAAGTGGAGTGCTCCTTAGGCATGTTGTTATTGGCCCTGTATATTGCTTTTCTATCGTGTTTTTTTTTCCGAGATTGAGTCCAATATGACCTCCCACTTACATGATAGAGAACATATTTATTTAGGTAGTTCAGAGATAGCAACCATTTCTCTAATAATATTTTCTTGTTAAAAGAGATAGTCATTTAGATGGTATTTAGTTTGTTACTTAGTAGCACAATGAAACTTTATCGTTTTTCTAATTGAACAGACAGCTGTGCTGCTGGGAGGTTGTTGCGCCACTTCTACTTCCCAGCGAAAGCACTAGGAAGTGGTGAAGGGAGCACTAGGAAGTAGTGAAAGGCGGGCACGTATTGAAGTGTTACAAAAGTTATTTATTGATTTTTTTTTTCCTTTTTGTGTCAGATAGGAGATAAGACACAATATACTTTATTTCAATGTTGCAACTGAGGTTTGATCGCAATTGAAACAGTCGTGTCAATTAAGGAAAGAAATTACCAACCGCGTCCAATATGTTAAAGAAAAGATCGGGAACTCCTAATGAGCAGTCTTAAGAAGCGTTATGGTCTTTATTTCTAACCATTGTTACTTTAAAGTGCTTTCCGTGACTTTATCACCTAATGACCCAATTAACTTGATTCTCTACTCACCCCGCGTGTAACTATATGCACATAACAATTACGCTGTACTGTATATTACTCGTGCCCTCAAACAGTTCTTGCTTTGCTCCGACAGTTTTATGAAGAGCAGAACATGTAGGCTTTGGCAACAGACGGGAGTCTCCTTGATAAACTCCAAGAATCGTAAGCTTTATGTGTTCTGCGAGAGGTCCATCTGACCCACATAAATAGCACCGAATAATATAAATTTGATATTTTTACACAATGTGTAACAGAAGTTCTTCGGATTATTGTAAGGTTTCGGATTCACATATTGATGTAGTTTCTTGAAACCCTTATTTTTTATTGATGCAATGGTTTTCATGTCCAAACATGAAAATCATGTCACACAGTCATGACTGTCGTCACTGCGGCCGTTATGTGCGGTCTCCGCTTTTTTATAGAAGCCGCAGTAAAAACTGGAATTGTTCTCTTAGACACCGGTTTCCGTCTTAGATCAGGGTTCAAAGTCGTTGGAGCAATAATCCAGTCTGTGGCAGTCTGTAGATGTCGGCATCAAAAGCAATTATCTTGGGTGGCTTACAGATGTTTCAATTCCAAACAAATGATTGAGTTTTTTAATATTTAACTATGATAAAGATATTACTGTTTGAATCTCATAATGGAACGGTCGATAAAAATAATAGGGTATCGCGTTCTGGTGGTTTGGCCGTTTCATAATATATTATTGTTATACCTACTCTCAAGTACCTATTAATATTGTGGATATAAGAGAAAACAGTGAACTATAAGAATATATAGTTGCATAATTGCATGATAAGTATTAGGTATGTTTTAAAAAAATAATTTATTGTGAATTCCAAACACATAATGAATTGAATTGTAAAAACAAACCGTAAAAAGTTTACGGAATTTGGAAAACGAAACTGTGCCAAAACGTTAAAAAGTCTTTGTCTTGCCTTGTAATATAATTGAGTCCTAAAACGGATACATTGAAGGAACCTTGTTTACATTTTGTAACTGTTAAAGTATCAAAATAAATAAAAACATTCAATTGACTAATGCACAGTCACACAACTTCCTAATTCCAAACCCTTCCTCCGTTCATTCATTTCCTTCCGGAACCAATCAATCCCTTAACAACTCACTCAAGAGAACTCAACGGAAAATGGCGCGTGCGATCCTCCGCCGGCTATAAAACATAAATCAACCATGTACTAACAAAACCTACCTACAAAGACCTTCAACAATTCTGTGTCAGTGTTAAGTGTAAAATCAGGGACGTCCCTGGACTGTAGTGGAGTGGCGCCACGGAAAAGCCGTCGACCGGGAAAACCAGTGAGTACCTTTCCTTCAATCCCAGTTTTCCAAGTGATTGTGCACGACTAGAGGCTCGCCTATGGCCACAGTTCCATCGAAGGGTTTAATTCATCAATAACATTAACATTTTGGTCTGTCGAGCCGGATTTATATACATGTACCTCTAACTTTAGTCGTAACATTACACGTGCGGCGTCCATATTTGCCATTTACATTTCACAGAAAACACTATTTTTATGTATGTATCATAATATTTTGAGTTATAACATGTAATAACTCATTAAACAAGCATCCTAAATCATCATATCAGACAGTTTTTAAAGTTTTCTCAACTTCGACACGAAGTTTGAAATCTTGAACCAGTTTTGACCGGTCGTAGGTAGGTACTTAGTTCGTCAGGTCCAACAGGAGCGGAATTTTGAATTTGAACATTTCAAACGTTGTTTTAAAGTGTAACATTTAGCACTAAAACATCATTTTATAACATTGTCATTCACTTAGCGTATTATTTACGTAATTTTATTTGCATACGTAACATGTAACGTTGCAATAAATACTCTTTAACATAATAACATTCCGAGTTCTTTCGTTGTGGAATTTATAAATAACATAGAATTTATAAATTACAACTTTGTATTTTATCATTTTATGGTCCTTCGAAACATTCATTTTATTTTAAATTGGACAATTTGGACATGTTATTTAGCATACAGCTAATAGCGACATCTAGTGTCTAGTAGCGTAACAAAACATAATCGATCTTTCATTCACCATTTCTACTCAATCTTCAGTGTTGTCAGCTCTAAAGTATTACCACACTTAGAAAATTACTACTATTTGGTAGTTTTAACATAATTTTCGGTGAATGTTTGCTGTCATAATATAACAAAATTTATACCTGTCATCAAACAACTTTTGAACTAATTCTAAACTTTATTTTATCTTATTTTGGTTACGAAAATATAGTTTTAACATAACATTAGCATATTTAACAGACGATTTTAGATTAAAACTTAATCATCATGAGTGAAGCTATGGCAGCTCATCATGAATCAAAGCGCAACATTGCGCACAAGCGATTAACAGATGCTGTTGTCTGCGCCCGCAAATGCATCAATGATGCAAGCCTTCTACCGCGTTTAGAAACATGGGGATCGCGGGTAGAATCTCTTATGGAAGCGTTTAATGATGCTCACATAAAACTTTTGTGTGAATACAAAAATCTTGATATCAGTGATGAACAAATGTTAAAACAAACAATGTATCAAGAGCAAGCAGATGACATGTATTTTGAGGTGTTAGAAACCATTCGTAAACTCTTACCTGATCAGAAAGCAGATGTGGTAAAATGTCCCACATCCTCAATAGAAAACAGGAAACTTCCAAAGTTGCCTGCGATAAAGCTACCTTCTTTCTCAGGTCAGTTTAAAGATTTTCCCGGTTTTATTGATTTGTTTAACACATTAGTTCATGACAGGACAGATATATCAAAAGTAGAAAAATTCCAATATCTTGTAAGTTCCCTTTCAGGGGAACCACTTAATCTTCTTAGAGCTTTTCCAATTTCTGAAGCTAATTACATTAGCGCTTACCAAGCACTTGTTACTAGATATAATAACAAGCGATATTTATCATTTTTATGTTGGGAACAAATATGCAACCTTAAACCAATAACCACACCGTCTGCTCAAAGCTTAAGAAATCTTTTGGATACATTTTCTGAAAATCTTTCAATGTTAAACTCATTGGGGTTGCCCACATCCAATTGGGATTTTGTTTTATTTCATTCACTTTTAGTAAAAATAGATGAGAAATCTCGTGAAGCTTTTGAACTTTCATGCAGTGGGTGTGAGTTTCCACGGTTTAACCAGTTGGAAACATTTTTATCAGAAAGATGTAATGCATTAGAGCGTTCATCCTTAACAAATATTTCAACAGTGGTGTTGTCCAATAATACCAATATTAACAAAAATAACACAAACTTAAATAATAACTCTAACAAAAATAAAAATAATTCAACAAATCAAACATCCACTATGCTTTTGGCTCAAACGCCTCAATTATCTAATTGCATCATTTGCAAAGAAAATCATTATCTGTTTTCATGTGACAAGTTTGTTGCTAAAACACCTCAAGAGCGCTTTCAAATTGCAAAACAACATAAACTTTGTTTAAATTGTCTGCGTTCAAACCATAACACTTCTAAATGTGTATCAACTCATACTTGTAAAACTTGTAATCAGCGTCATAACACTCTATTACATTTTACAAAGGGTACCCAATCAAACCAAAATAGTAATTCAAATGAACAAAATTCATCACAAGTTGCTGTAAATCAGGCTAGCTCCTCTAATACCGTTACCCCGGTTACAACATTATCAAATATCACCAGAGCCTCTGCTCCTTCTTTTGTTTTGCTTGCCACAGTACAAGTGGAAATCAAGGATGGGCATAACACTTATCAACGGGTAAGAGCTTTGTTAGATCCCGGAAGCCAAAGTCACATAATTACAAATTCTTGTGCACGGAGACTTGGTTTGAGTCGAGTCAAATGTAACACTCCAATGTCAGGAATAGGGGATGCTCCTGCTTTATCATGTAGTAAGGTCTTTCTAGATATTCGTCCTTTGGATAATTCCAATACAACATTTACAGCGGAAGCGGTGATTTTGGATAAAATTTGCAGTGATATGCCCACACATACAGTAGATATCGATGATTTCAAGCACATATCGAATCTCAAGTTAGCTGATCCTGATTTTCATAAATCTCGCCCTGTTGACATCTTAATTGGGGGAGAGATTTTCCCTCAGATTTTGTTACCAGGCAATAACCATACAGCAACAGCAATTAATACTGTATTTGGGTATGTTCTCATGGGTAGGACACAAGCAGCCAATCCCATTGAGTCTATTCCAGTATCAATCAATCATGTATCAATGGATGCCAATTTAGATATTGCAGTCCAAAAGTTTTGGGATACCGACAACATACCATCGGAACCAAAACAAGCAACCTCTGCTGACGATATTCGTTGCGAGGACATTTATCAATCAACATGTAAGCGTGATGCTGACGGTCGTTATATCGTGCATTTACCATTTAGAGATTCATCATTACCATCATTCAACGATTCGCATACTGTTGCGCTTCGGCGATTTAATCAACTTGAAAAACGTCTTCATCAGAATCCAATTTTCGAAGAAGAGTACAAATCTCACATACTGGAGTATCTATCAAGTGGGCAGATGGAACCTGTCTCACCTAATGATTATCAGTCATCTTCAGCATATTATATACCCCACCATGCAGTGTTAAAACCCAGTAGCGTTTCTACACGTCTGAGAGTTGTCTATGACGCCTCAGCTAAGGATAGACAGGGTCGATCTCTTAATGACACATTGTTGACCGGCGCTAAATTGCAAGCAGATATTAATAACATAATTTTACGATTTCGCCTCCATGCAGTCGTATTATCAGCCGACGTACGTCAAATGTATCGTCAAATCATCATTACTCAGGATCATCGGGATTATCAGCGTATCTTATTTAGATGTTCACCCGACGAATCAATTCAGGAATATAAAATCAACCGCGTAACATTTGGAGTGTCGTCCGCGCCATTTCTGGCCATACGTACCATGCATCAGCTGGCTCAAGACGAACAGCACATCTATCCTGTTGCTGCAAAGGTGCTGCGAGCAGATCTTTACGTAGATGACGTAGTCACCGGCTGTGATAACATCCAACAAGCAACTCGTTTGCAGCAAGAGTTAGTCAAAATCATGGCTGCCGGTGGTTTTGAGCTTAGGAAGTGGTCCAGCAACCATGCGGCTGTACTGCAAAACATACCTGAAGAACATAAAATGGTACCAGATTTGACGTTTGACAGTGACACCAACTTCATCAAGGTTCTTGGCCTTGCCTGGAATGCTCATCAAGATGTTTTTAATTATCAAGTGAATCAAATCCCACGCGGCTGTACAAAGCGGACAATGCTCTCTGAGCTTGCCCGTATCTATGACCCTATCGGTCTACTGACACCATTAACATTTTTGGCAAAATTTCTTATTCAACGTCTCTGGTTACTAGGGTCTTCTTGGGATGAACCTGTACCCGAAGACATTCATCAAATTTGGACGAAGTATACGCATCAATTATCAAATCTCTCTCAATTACGTATTCCCAGACGTATTACACATGATCAAGCAGCGTCTTATCAAATTCATGGCTTCTGCGATGCTAGTGAAGCTGGTTATGCGGCCGTAGTCTTTCTTCGTTCCAGTATTTCTCAAGATCAATATCAAGTCCGTGTGGTGAGCGCAAGATCACGTGTTGCTCCCACCAAGCGTAGAACGCTGCCGAGACTCGAGCTCTGCGCTGCATCATTATTAGCAGATCTCATGAGTTATATCATGAACATATATTCTAATATTATCAACATTGACGGTGTGTTCGCATGGTCTGATTCCATGATAGTGCTAGCATGGATCAAATCAAACTCCACCAATTTTAAAGCATATGTCGGTAATCGTATAGCAAATATTCAAAGAAAATTACAAAATGCTACCTGGAAACATGTGCCAGGCAAGCAGAATCCAGCTGATTGCGCAAGTCGTGGTCTGTTACCAGACGAGCTTATCAGCCACGCCCTCTGGTGGACCGGACCGGAGTGGTTATCACTAAATCATAATCAATGGCCTAACGAGCCATTAAATACAGAATCATGTTGCATCACAGATAATGATGTAGCCTGTGAACAACGTATCACAGTGCTCTCAAACAGCTTAAACGATAGCAACCCTTTAGAAAATCTCATTAACAAATTTTCGTCATTACGCAAAATTCAACGTATTTTAGCATATTGTTTCAGATTCATTAAAGCTTTACGCAAAAACAAAGTAGTTAACCATTTAACAGAAGATGAGCTACACAACGCCCTCATGGTGCTTGTGAAACACGTACAACATATTGAATTTAAAGATGAAATCAAACAATTATTAGCAAAAAAAGTTTTACCTAAACCTTTTAGGAAACTTAACCCATTTATAGATCACTCTGGTGTTTTGCGGGTGGGGGGAAGGCTCTCTCGTTCTGATTTAGAATTTGAAACAAAACATCCATCGTTGCTTCCTCGTAAACATCTTTTAACTCAGCGCATCATTGAATCGGTGCATAATGAAAACATGCATCCAGGATTACAAACACTTCATTATTTAATTCTTCAAAATTTTTGGATTTTGTCTCCAAGGCGGGCAATTCAACAAGTTTTATCAAATTGTTATAAATGTTTGCGTGTCAAGCCCACGGCATTTGAGCCTAAAATGGCAGATTTACCTAAACTCCGTGTCACTCAATTAAAATCATTTCAAGCAGTTGGTTGCGATTATGCAGGTCCCTTTAATGTAACCCCCGTCAGAAGGCGTGGATCACGTGTTACGAAGGCGTACCTATGTCTTTTTGTGTGCTTTGCCACAAAAGCGCTCCACTTGGAGCTAGCTTCGGATATGTCATCTGCGTCATTCCTAGCGGCATTACGCAGATTCATCGCACGGCGTGGTAGATGTAATGTTATCCACTCAGATTGCGGAACAAATTTTAAAGGCGCTCAATCAGAGTTGTCCAATATCATGAAGTCGGCGTGTGAGACCGAACATATATCATTTCATTTCAACCCTCCTGGGGCCCCCCACTTCGGAGGACTTTGGGAAGCTGGGGTTAAGTCTGTTAAGACGCATCTTTATCGTGTGATAGGTACACAGATACTTACATATGAAGAGCTCAATACCCTACTTGTCCAGGTGGAATCCATTTTAAATTCAGGACCTTTATGCTCCATTAGTTCGGATCCCAGTGACATCACGGCACTCACCCCAGGCCATTTTTTAACGTTAGCACCATTAACAACATTACCAACACCAAATTATACAAACATACCAACTAACCGTCTGACACGTTGGCAACTTTTGCAACGAATGCATCAGGACTTTTGGTCACGATGGCACTCGGAATACTTAACCCATTTGACGCAACGTTTGAAATGGAATGAATCCTCACGTGCCGTTCACATCAATCAATTAGTCATTATTAAAGATGAATGTTATCATCCGTTACGATGGCGGCTTGGTAAGATAATAAAATTATATCCTGGCCGTGATGGGATTCCTCGTTCGGCCACTGTCAAAACTGCTCAAGGTACTCTTGATAGACCTTTAGTAAAATTATGTCCTCTCCCTGATGGACATAATTAAATTTTCACTACTTTTATATCATAATTTAATATTGTATTAATAATATATATACACATCATATTATTTGCATATCCATCAATCATATCATTTATATATAATATCAGTTTTTGGTTTATATGGACGTAGCTTCATTGTAGAGTTCAGGCTCCATAATTTCGCCAGCAGGGGGGAAGAATGTTAAAGTATCAAAATAAATAAAAACATTCAATTGACTAATGCACAGTCACACAACTTCCTAATTCCAAACCCTTCCTCCGTTCATTCATTTCCTTCCGGAACCAATCAATCCCTTAACAACTCACTCAAGAGAACTCAACGGAAAATGGCGCGTGCGATCCTCCGCCGGCTATAAAACATAAATCAACCATGTACTAACAAAACCTACCTACAAAGACCTTCAACAATTCTGTGTCAGTGTTAAGTGTAAAATCAGGGACGTCCCTGGACTGTAGTGGAGTGGCGCCACGGAAAAGCCGTCGACCGGGAAAACCAGTGAGTACCTTTCCTTCAATCCCAGTTTTCCAAGTGATTGTGCACGACTAGAGGCTCGCCTATGGCCACAGTTCCATCGAAGGGTTTAATTCATCAATAACATTAACAGTAACATTGTGTATTGTAAAGTATGTAGGTAAACAAAGTGTTTTTGTGAAACAAAAATAATTTTCTTAAAAAAATAGACGTGGATCACAAAGAATAACAGGAACTGCTGAATAATTTAACTTACATTGTTTGAAATCTACAATGGATTTCGTCACATCTGGTATTCATTTCTGACAATACACGACCGTTATTGGGATAAAAAGGCTTTTGTAGAGTAACGTCGCCCACCCGAACTCTTCAAGTGATGAAATGCGAAATTAGAGATGGAATATTTTTATTCCGACATTTAAATGATTGAATTGTGGACAGTCTGATGGAGGTAAAAACGAAATTAAATTGGAGAGTACACGTTTTTTACTCTATCGGGAAATGAGGACGAATTCTGTTTTTGATCTTCACTCAAACTCAAAGCATTTATTCCAATTAAACCATTTACAGGCACATTTGAACTGTCAAGAAGTCGGTCAGTAAGAAAATATGAAGCTAGATGTCTATCCCAAAGCGTACATCATTGCTATATTATAATTATAAATTCAAAATTTTATATTTCTATTCTATTCTATTGTGAGAACGATGTAAAAAAAAGACGTATGCTTTAAAAATGTCCAGAGTACAGCAAATAGTCACAAAACAACAATCCAAAAATAAATTTATTACAAATACGCCGAAGCAGCGACACCAACGAAGTGTCACGTTTTATTCCGATAGTCCTCATGCTTATTTATTGTAATTAAATTTGGCCCTGTAGCGATGTTTTGTTTAACGTTACCAACATACAATTTATAAAGGAAAGTAATGTACGATCTCAATAATTTATATAACAAGAGAAGTCGTATCAAATTATCACCAATTTGATTTATTAATGACAGACCCCAGGTACCTGCCAATACTCAGTTAACGCTTGTTAGACGGCTCTTGTACATATTTGAATTTTAACATTTTAATAGTAACTAAATGCTTCCGAAGAAATAAATCCTGATACGTGACTAAAATCTTTTAAAAGTAATAACAAAAATATTGGTCTCGTTCTGTTATTCCACGTCAGGCTGCAGGGCTCCATGGAACGTGACGCGAAAAATGTATACTCAATCATTTGTTTCTGCTTAGTTACGAGTACGTCATTCATCATTTCAGCCGAAAGACGTCCACTGCTGGACATAGGCCTCCCCCAAAATGGGGGGTTTGCCATAATCGCCACGCTTGGCAGGCGGGTTGGCGATCGCAGTATAGTATGGTGGTGGAATGCATAGAGAACGCTGCTGCCCATTCTCCGGTACGACCGCGACCCTTAGTCGCCTTTTACGACACCCATGGGAAGTATGGGGTGGTGCTATTCTTTAAGTCCGGCACCACACAGACCAGTCCGTCTGTAATCGTCTAAATGGAATTACCGATACACGCCAGGTTCCGGCTCAACAAACTGGCTAATGACTAGGCTGTCGCTAACGCCTGCTAATTGAATTCGCTAATATAATACTAATATGCGGGACTAGCTTGATATTTTTCGCTTCTTTTCAATTTCCTCTATAAATGATACTCAGTGTACGGTAGCACCTGCTCCAATACCAATATCTCTCTGACACTTGTATACCACCAAACTGGTCTCGAGGAGATCAAACCAATTCTCTTCCTCTTGTTCAATAACAATTGCTCATAAATAATGTTCAGTAGTTGTAAATGACTGTGTGTGATAAACTGTCACGTACCTACATGTATCACGTGTGTCAGTTACGTAAAAAGGAGATATTGTATAGCGGTGCTTATGCACAAACAGTATTGTAGCGTTCGCGTAGCTGGAGATATAAACTGGAATAGGTATATTTGCGGAAAAGTGTATTAATTTTGTGATTTTATAAAATACAAAGTTTTCATCATTGTTTTTCATTCTTTGTATTAATAAACTTTTTTACGTTACAATTTCATTCGCAAGCCTTACTACAGTCCGTTCACCGTTATTTTACCTCTGACAGCAGCAACCTAACAGCAACCTTAATGTAACGAAATAAAGATCACAGTGATTTTGACAGACCTGTCAATGGCAGCAATCTAACAGCAACCTTATTAAAATTAAAATAAAGTTCGTTGACTGTGACGTTGACAATGATGCAAAATCAGGGATAAAATACCTGTGAACGGACTGTAGGTAGGCGCTACTTCATACATTATTAAAAGGGAACTAATTTTTTGAGCTGTTATTTAAATATTCGAGATGGTATTATGATCAGTTGATAAACATATTGAGCAGTTATTTAATTTAATGGCGGTTGATTAATTATTGCGACAGTAAAACATGGACAGTAATAAAAAATCAATCAGTCGGTTATTTTATCATGCAATGTCAATTCTAAAAATTGTTGAGCAGTCCAATAACTGAATGAGCGGCAAAAATGATGGAATGAGCGGTTCAAATGAGCTCGTAACACAACTTGTAATGACAACTTAGGATGCAAGAGGGAGCGAAGCGAGCTCGGGACTTGGGGCACCCCGACTCGGACAGGTTAGGTTCGAAGGGGATGACGGGGGCTCGAGTGAGCGAGCAAAGCGAGCGAACGAGCCCCCGTCATCCCCTTCGTGTTAGGTTCCTTTAAACCCTGTAGACAGAAATAGGGGCTCGCTTTGCGGGGCTCCGTCGACTACACACCCAAAACTACTTTACCGCCTTATTGTTTATAGAATTGCTTAGAATAAGATTTCTTACCGACAAATTCCGATTTATTACTGCCCACACGTAACCGCTCGTTCAATAATTTTTACCGCCCATTTAATAATTTTCCTGCTCAATTATATATTCACTGTTCCATTTCATTATTTTTTATTACTCATTTTTTTTACTTTACTGCTTAGTTTTAACTGCTGAACTAGTTATTAAACGTGCCATTTATAATTTTTAACTTACCAAAACCGCTATTTACAAATGCTTTTTTAAATCAGTGCCTTATTAAAACTCCTTTTAAAATCCAATATTAATTATTTAAATGGAATAAGTAAGTAATCACTTTCTTGTTATATTCCCCTTCGGCCTTTTTGACGTTATTACGTTGAAAACGGTGATTCAATGAAATTAAATGATTGTGTTTAAACAGAATCACTAAATTAAATTGAAGCTTTGAGCAGCATATTTTATTCGTATTTTAATGCCAACTCAGATTTGAAAGATAGATCTCCTTAATTAATTACTTAGGAACAAACATAGCTTACTGTACTTCTTTGTGTTCTTGAATAAATTGAGCTTAACGTTTTATTCACATTGGAATTACCAAATTGAATTATTATAAACATCCAAAGTCGGGTAATGCCAACGATCAATGTACATTTTCTGATAATTTTAATAAAATTCGTGTGAAGGAGGTAGCTAAACTTCGAGGTATTTCCGCGAAAGACATTACAAATTCGTAATGCAATAACATTGCGCTTCTGCCGACTCGACGCAAATATTAGAGCTTTTCGGTAGGTCAAGATAATTTATATCTCTTTATTGATGCTATCAATAAAGGGGGGGCCCGTGGCTAAATAATAACAGCCGCATAGGTTGATCGATCAGGTTAAACTACGCTTGCTGCGGTTGGTCTGTGGATGGGTGACCATCTTTACATACCGAGACGTTAAGCCGTTGGTCCCGGCTGTCATTCGTGGATCTTTGACAGTCGTTACGGGTAATCAGAAACCCGAAAGTCTGACAACCAGTCTTACCAAAGGGTATCGTATTACCCAGTAACTGGCTTGTGGAGGTCAGATAGGCAGTCGCTCCATGTAAAATACTGGTATTCAGCTGCATCCGGTTAGACTGGAAGCCGACCGACTGGAAGAAAAAGCTAGGCAGATGATAATGCTATCAATAAATACATTAAACAATAATTCCCGGTGATTATGACGAGTTCGAAAACATTCTTTAACTTTAATAAGAAAATATTATATAATTACAAAAAAAGTGTCTAAATAATTAAAATTAACTTGAATGAATTATAACGCGGTTCGAGGCATATTTCCTTTCGTTTTTATAGCATTTATTTTATGGTTTTATCAAAATGGGTCATCAAACACGTTTTTTTTATTGCGAAGGTCTCCCCTGGGCTTTTTAACACGGTTAATAGCTCAGATTATGGTGATTCTTTGTAACTGAACTGTTTGCTAATTGCTTAATCTTTTTCTTGCTCCAAGTGTTTATGTAAATCATGCTTAGAGAATCTTTGGCGTAAGGGGAATTCAGTGTTTAGGATTTTGTTGAGGAAAAATTATATATTTTTTCGAAAGATGATTTTACTGCTTACGCATAGGTATAGGCTGGTATGTGAGAGTTCGTACATAATGTCAAAATCGTAATGTCAAAATTATTTAATCGAAACGTATTCATCCTATGATGAATACGTTTCGATTAAATAATTTTGACATTACAAGAGACCGCGTGACTGAACATTTATCATACGTTCTTCAAATGCTTTTACGTTATATCCATGTCTATATTTTGTATTATAATCGTTAACAGCATAGGTAATAATTTATGACTACACAAAATTCATGAGAATGTTATGTGTCATCAATCATACGTATTTCCCACAAATCGGCACATTGCAATGGAATGAGCCGCAAAGATAAACATCAATGTCACTACATTAGTCAGTTTAGAATGGTTTAGATCCAGCCGCAGACCGTAGACAGGTACAGGAAAAACAGTAGTCCTAATTCAAAAGCTCCTATATAAATAAAATTCAAAGTCCTGACTGACTGATATATCAACGCACAGCCTAAGCCGCTGGTCCTAGAGACATGAAATTTGGAGGGTGTGTTCTTTGTGAAGAGTAGATATCCACTAAGAAAGGATTTTTCGAAATTTCAATCCTTAGAGGGAGAATGGGAGTAAGTTTTATATAGGAAGGAATACGATTATAGATACCTAACACGCTTGACTTTCCCAAAATATATCAAAGTTTCAATTGGTGACCCCCATAAAGCGAATTCCTAGCTGACGCCATTGCATTACTGAGATCTCGTTAGCTGCTAGTAAACAAAAACAAGAGATTATTTAGAGAGCCAAGCAACTTGGTAGAATATGATAGCTTTTGAAATCCATATTGAGTATCAAGTTTTTACGACTCTGTTGAAATGAAAACCTCGTTGGAGAAGTATTTACACCAGTGAAGAGCGAAGATAACAGAAAGTATTGGTAGGTAAATAGCCTTCGATGCTGTTAGAAAGGTGTATTTTTGCTGCTACCGTTTTGCGTTGCGATGCAGCCCGCCTGCGATGGTTCATATAAAATATACAAAAGTGAACTGAGAGGATTTTTGGAACGCATCGCGTTGCGGCGCGGCTCGCCGCTTATATAATTTGCCCTTAACTTTTAAATTGTAGTTCACAACACATAATATGTTGTTGTAGCTACAGGAGTTGTTGTAGCTACAATATATCAAAAGTCTAAAAAGATAACATTCTACCCATTCATCTTATTATTTTCTAGTTGAGATATATTATGGTAAGTGACTGTTTATATCTTACTTGGATACAGATGTTATATATGTCAACTTTAGCAATCAGTTACATGTGAACGATGCCTCTCACTCATTAAATTTGCAGTCGTGTTAAGTATAATTTCCTCCGTAATGTCTTTACAACAATAAAACACGGCATTACTTTGATAGATGGCAGCACATGTGCAACACATTGAGCATAAAACGTTTAATTTATCACGCGCTTAGCAGCTGATATTGCCCGTATTTCTCATAAATCGACGGAAAGGCTGTAAGTATGAGAATATCTATGCAGATATCCTGTGCAGAGCCTTGGTGAGATTATTTGCTTTATCTAGCGCAAACTAGAGAGCATGCATGTTATGAGGCCACGTTCCGTATTATGTATGTGTCACATGTGATTTTTGCGGGTATAACCGTTATGAAGTGCATCAGCAGCCTTCGCTCTATCATCCGAGAGAAGTGACTGTGTTGTTAGCCGGTAATGGAGCTCACAGTTATGCTTAGGCTACGCTAAACGTGCTGAGTACACAACAAGTACCTATTAGGTACTCATAACAAACTCCTAGTGTAGGCAAAATAATGTATCCACAAGGTGCAATTTAATATCCCATTGCATGTCATAAGTTGAAGCAATAACGAAAGTTGCAACGTCTAACCTAACGTGAAGTCATAGTGTTTTCATAACATTCTGTACAACATCAGTTGATCTTGTTAAATCTAAACGATACATATAAACTTAAAACCTCTTGATCTTATAACAGAAATTATGCAACATGTAATAAGTTATCACTGACCTGCGAGGTGATTGCGTAACACACTATCAGTGATAGTGTGTTACGCAATCACCTCATCAACAATTGCTACTGAGCAATGGGTTCATTTTGACAGGTCAACAACATTCATTGCGTTATTTGGTACATTTTCCGAACTTATGAAGCAATATGTAGATTAGCAATATCCTTCAAAATTATTCTAATTGAGATTGATAGTGTGTTAAGCAATTACGGTGCTGTTATGACTGACACGTTATTAATCTTCAACATAGTTCAGTGTTAAACCTTACCAAAGGTCACTCGTTTCATATATTATTGTCTAGCATGAATATGAGACATTACGCCTAACAACAACAACATTTAACATTTTGAATAAGCATGTACAAACAACAAAAGAATACATTTTAGTGGGAATAGTCCGAATAATAAATTATACCAATATCTAGATGTAGATACTGAGGATGAGCCGGTCATTGTACCTAAGCAATAATTTAGCTGTGGGATAAAATATTTCGCTGAACTACTCGTATGGAACAGATTTAGAAAGACTTCGTCCATTTCTCGTAAGTTGTGTTGTAAACATTGAGACGGTCATCAATTGCGATAGTTGCAGTTGGTTTATCTGCGATAGATTGATACATTGAGCGAGAAAATACCATCAAAGTTTTTTTACTGTGCCCTTTGTTACTATCGACTCCTGCTGTGTGATTAATTCATGTTTCGTAAAAACCATAAATTTTATTAACTATTAAGGGTTGCATCATATTTTGTTACAAATTGCTTATGAAACGACCTCGATAAAAAGTTTACATAACAGCGAAGTGTAAAGTTGTGAGCTTATCACTGCCTTTGGTAATTCCTACTTCGATCATTTATGTTGTCCTGAATCACACGCGGCAATCGATCCTAGTTCATATTATGAAGACATACTGCATCTATCCTTTTTAGGCATGATGACTAAACCAAAAAGCAATCCAAGTAAAGAACATTACTTGCGACCGGAAATTTTAAATGTTTGTAGTTACTGTTACTATAAACCTATAGCGAAATATTTGTCCGCAAAGCTCAGCGCCTGCTAACTAGAACGAGACCACTAACTAGCTGTACCTACAAGCTACAAAATCCTTAAACACTAACATCGCTTGCAGCTTGAATTTCTAGAATGTTCACTAAAACGGAGAGTGGTCGTCACACGGGACATTTCCTCGCAAGTGACAAGAGGCTTGATAAACATTCACTCATGTCACTTAAAATGCTCTCTTCTGCTGTCGCAATTTACAAAAACGCGTCCGCACTTTGTTCAAGAGACGTAATCCTTAAATTTTTCACGAAATTTCTTTGGCTTTGTGAAGTAAATAAATATGTTTGTTTACTCCAAAGCTGCTTAAGATGAAGCTTCCAAGAATGTTTTACGAATTTACGGTCATTGAAGGCATTTTCAACGTTCAACCAAGACGACTGAAATATTGTGTGGGTATATTATTTCCGCTAGATTCATTCCGGAATTGTTTTCGCCATATACTCGCACAATGTGCCCGCGTTTTGTTTAAGATGCTCGCAGTTTAACTTGTTGGGTGCATTTTATAGCAATGTTGTAGGTTTTCGATAATGCTGTATCAACAACACCCGGTGTTTATTTTTATCTGCTACACTTAATTTGAGCGCGTTTCTTAGCGATTTCTTAACAGTGCGCGTGAAATATGTGCAATGAGATACCAAATTATACAACTGGCAGCTTTATTATCGGTCAAAGTCTAAACGCCAATGAATGCCTGTTTGGTGTAATCGGCGAGCTTCTCAATTAGCGAGCTGCAATAATATTATGTTAGAAAGAAATTACATTTATGTAGCACAGATTAAAAGACACATAGTACACCAGATAGTCAGATAATAGTTGTACATCAGATAAAAACAGTTTGCACTCGATATAAACTTGATTTGTGTTCCGGCCATGGGGTCCGAGTCCGTCAACCGATTGGTTGATTCTTCCCGTGACCCAACGACTGGCTTTTATACGTAGAGTCTCTTTGGTACATTACCAGTCAACTGAGATGCGTAGGAATTTTTGACGCCATTTTTTAGTTTGTTAATAGTTATTTCGGTCAGGTTATTATATTTTTATAGTTTGTGTTAGTTTAACTTTGATGTTTACCTATCTATAAAGTCTTCAGCTTGTGCTTACCATCTTACCTTTTATATTTTATTCCTTACTTTTGCATATTAACTTAGATTTTACGATTTTTAGTTTTCAGCTAAATCTATTCAAACGATATATTCCAAAAACGGTTGTTTAAAAAGATGTGAAAAATACCGAAAGTACTGCAATATTGTCATAAAAAATCCTACCAATATTATAAACGCGATAGTTTGTGTGGATGGATGGATGGATGTTTGTTACTCTCACACTTATAAAACACTTATAAACATTTTTTTATAAGTCTTGCCAGTTTCTTTTTTTTACTCTCCCAACTTAACGTCATTTTTGTGGGTACATATTAGTTGGTTTATTTACGTTTACGTTTATACAAATTCGTTCGTGTACTTTTTCAAAAAACTGGCCAAGTGCGAATCGAATTCGCGTGCAAAGGGTTCCGAACTAAAATCATTTTTTTTACAATGTTAATTTTTAAATCGTAGATAATAGCTTTGCCTGGTCAAGACATTTTTTTTAATGTCTTGACTTTAATTATATATATAAAGCGAAAACTTTTCAAAAAACAAATACAAAGAGATGGTCATTGACTTTGTTGCCTCGGAAAGCACGTTAAGCCGTTGGTCCCGGCTGTCATTCGTGGATCTTTGACAGTCGTTACGGGTAGTCAGAAGCCCGAAAGTCTGACAACCAGTCTTACCAAGGGGTATCGTAATTCCCAGTAACTGGGTTGTGGAGGTCAGATAGGCAGTCGCTCCATGTAAAATACTGGTATTCAGCTGCATCCGGTTAGACTGGAAGCCGACCCCAACATAGTTGGGAAAAGGCTAGGCAGATGATGATGGTCATTGACTTTGTTTTTTTTTTTACACGAACGATCGCTATGTGTTTATTTGTAATTAAAATTCATTCCTAATATATGTGATCTTTCATTTAAAATTTCCAAATACTGCTTTAAATATTATTTTAAATATTGCAATACTTATTTAATTAACTTGGTTGATTTAACTACAACATTCAACCACCCAACTCTAATTAAATTAGTGGTTTTGATTTATTTAAAAAAGTGACGACTGAATAAAAAGACTCTAAAACACACTAAAACTGAATAACACTACATACATACACCTAAAACTTATTTAATAAGTCTATTTTTTTAATGTGATATACGGGAGAATGGGAGATGCTGGTATCATTATTTACGCACACAGAGACGTAGACGCACAGTGTAAAACGACGCCTGCACGCACACATACTTGAAAATGTTGACTCGTTTTCTTTGATACGATTGTAGACATCTAGACATTAATCAAAGATGAAACAGTATATTTGATTAATTTATTAAATAGTCTCTTGCTGACTTTCTCTTTACAGTTACACCATTAGTGTTCACTGAATAATAGATTTCAGTGGAGAACAGTTTCACTGTTATAAAATAAATTATGGAAGTTACCAACTGTGTGTTAGGGACTCGGTGCTTTTGAAATTGTACGAATGCAATTTTATTGTTGTACTTTTTATACATCAGTTAGTTTAATGTGTTTAAATATTTGCAATGTGTTGTCCACCACATTAATTTTCTGAATATTTGAGCGTCCTAATAGACTAGGGTCGACCCCTATTTGAATAATTTCCATTAGCCCCCGGTCTAGTTTCACATCTCTGCGATTCACTTATATAGTTCTGTGTGTTTAGGACCAGACCCCTGTTTCTCATATGTTCCTGTTAGGAAGGACGAAAAGTTTAATTTTCTTTGACATAAAATTGGTGACTTAGGAACGATACAATAACTTTCATTCTTTATTTTCAAAGTTTTCTGAACAACGCTGGAGTTTTGTAGATTGAAGTCGGCTATCTTCTCAACGAACAACTTCTTTATTTGCAGGAATAAAGAAGCTTGGTTAATAACTTAGTTTAAAATAGAATAAGTACGTCTAAACTATTTATGTTTCATTAAAATTGATTTTAAATCTTTGCATCTAGTGAAATTACACAAAAGTAATATATTAATGTAAAGGTATAACACCTTCATCCACATAATTAATCGTTTTCACCCGAACAACATAGCAACATGTAAATTGTCTAAATCTTCCTGAAACGGTAATTTAGAAAAGGTATAATTCATTCAAGATTCATCACTTGGCATGTTTCCCTATAGATACCCGCAGCTCCCTCTGTGCGGTCGGTCGTGTTTTTCATTTCCTGCTAATTATGTACCTACAAGTTGCGGGTAGTCGTAAAATGTAGGATCTGAATCAAGGTCGATGAAATTCTGTGCTCGTGCCGCAGGTTTAGTTTTAGACTTTGTATATTGTAATTGCTAATTGGTTGAGGCCAGTATGGAATATTTATATTTTCTTACATGAATACTTATAAAATTAAATTTACTCCAATCGTAAAAGTTTGCTAAATATTTTGCATTGCATCTGAAAAGGCTGGCATGCTATGAAAATAATTTTATTCACCGATCCATCCCGGTGGCGCTGGCCTCAGTTCATATGCAAAGCCTAATTGAAAATATTCCTTTGGATATTTCGCACCTGCCCTAATTTTTTTTTAAATTTGACTCACGGTTCACTGTCCTGAATAACGTAATAATAATAATAAACTTATTTTTTATATTTTAAGAAATATTTAAAAATGTTAGAAAGTAAGTTAGCTAAATAAATGAACGGAATAATAATAATAACTTTATTGATACTAAATACCTTCGTTACAATAAGTAGTACATGTAGGTAACAAAGAACAATTGGTTGTAAAAAGGTGTCTGGAATGGTGGAAACCCTGCCTCCTAAACTAGGGGAAACCTGTGCCTTAGGAGACAGAAAACGTAGATACATACATATAAAATATAAAAAAAATGTCGCACTCACACATATAAAAAAAATGACGCACTCACACAACCATAAAATAGTTCAATGGTTTTAAAGCATCCATTAGAATTTGATACGGTACAGAAATTTTAGCTTCATTATACGACGAATATTAATGTTACCAAAGCAACCTACATCTAAAATAAAGCTGCGTAGATAGTGGGTACTCGAACAAATAATATTTTTGTATGAATTACTTTGAACATAATTCCCTCCACGTCTATGTCTATGTTACCTTTGTTACTTTCATACTAAAAGTACCGATTGGATTTCATACTAATATTGAATTCAATATTAACATCACAAGTTAGATTCTCTCTACAAACAAATTTCTCTATTTCACAAGACGTAACTACCACACGAGTGAGCTGATAATGCAATTTCAGTGCAATATGAGAGAGAGCCCGACGATGTGTGACGTCACATAGCAATATACTAAATTGCTGTTTTTGCAAGTGTTAATAACTATTTGGTGAAATTGGTTAGGTAAGGTTAGCCCTACTTTCTAATCACACTAATATTATAAAGTCGAATATTTGTGAGTGTGTGAGTGTGTGTTTATATATTTGTTACTTCTTCATGCTCAATCGGCTAGACCAATTTTGATAAAATTTTGTATAGAGGTAGCTGACAACCTGGATTAACCTATAGGCTACTTTTTATCCCGATATTCTTACGGATTTGGCATTCACAGAAACCACGGGGAGCAGCCAGCATTAAATAATCTGTTTGTAGTAAAGGGAATCAAATTATTTCAATAGCAGTAATTTTAAACTCGAAACGAAATCATCCTACCACGGTCAAACAAGGATTGACTTTGATTCATAATCTTTATCTAAAAACTCCATTTAAAGTTATTTATATAACTAGATGGTGCAATTCTTTATTAAAGACTTCAATCGTTAAAATAATTTAAACCAAAAAAGATAGTGTAGACTTATAAAAAATGAAGTGTCACGCTTCACAAAGTAGTTGACCGTATAGAGGCGAAGATTCTCATTTGCATTTTATTGCATTCCTTTGAGGTGAAAAATGGAGTCGCGATTTCATTTAAGAAAGTATTGGATAGGAAATATTATTGTGTTTACTGTTTATCACACACTTTATAAAATCAAACAGAACACTTGTGTCTAATGGCTCTCGGATCTAAATGATTTAATTAAGCAATACTACTCGGAAAACTTTGCTGGAAATATGCGCGTAGCGGTGTTGCTACGACGCAGCTCACACTGTGTTGTGGCGTAGCTGACACGCTACGCTCAATGCTACGATTTTATGTTTTAAAAACTAAAACACGTTTCCGAGGTTCCTTGTTTCATCCATCGGTTTCAACCAAGCGACAGTTAGTAAAAAAACCTTTTTACCATAATCTTCCAGTTGTGACCATATAAGTGAATTAAACGAAGGCAGAATTCATTAAAAGACCAAACGAAACTATAATTCTTATGAAATCACCAATCGACAATTAAATCGATCGAGAACCCTTAAACATTAAAATATTTATTGTAGGTACCTTAATTCCAAATTTGGCTTTTGTGTAATCTCGTGGGTACCAGAACTGACGATCAATAAATTACTATTGACCTTAGACCGCGGTCCCTTACAGGTATCTTCCACCAATTTAGTTAAATTTACAATCAATTTTAATTTGTATTGTATATTACTAGAAAACATAACGGAGTTACCGACACCCTCTTCTTACTAATTACAGAAGTCGAGAGCTGCATGGTGAATACTTGCACCTGAACAGTTCTCTCGGTGTCGTAGTTCTTGAGAGGTTTAATTAAAGTTCAGTGATTGAAAATAACATACAACCAAAGGGTATTGCTGCACAACAAACTAAATAACAAGAATGCAATAGAAACTTCTATTCTATTGTTATGTGGTGTTGTTACCATCTATTTAATTGATACATCGCACAGTCTCAACGTGAACTTATGGTAGCCATAAACGTTACAATATATTTGCGCAAGTTTAGACTTGCTTAAGTCTACGTGACACCAAATAACTTGGATATTTGTGGTAATTCGTCCCACACACATTAATGTTTACTAGAGCAAGTCCAATTTTGCGCAAGTTTATCGTTACGTGTGTGGCCTAAATTACAAAGCGGAAACAGCACCCATATTCGAAGTGAACCAGCTACTGCAAATGATAACCCGTCAATTAGTATCGCATCGCATGACTCGATCTCCTGTAATGGGTTCCCTATACGAGTTCGAAATACTATTCCGCGAAAATTGTTACATCGATGATTATAGCATTCCTATGACCGACATCGACGTCGATATGAAACATTTACAATGTTATTCATACTTCGATAATCGTCCTATCGCACTGTGTATGAATGTGGCATTAGAGGCATGTTCCCAGTTTTGCTTAAAATGGTAGTTGTGCATCTGAAATGTTCTGTTAATATATTTATTTTACAAAATTACTCATCGAATTACCAACTGAATCTATAGCAAAAAGCATCAAGTACTGTTTTGACCCAACCTTTTTTTAGCTTTACGTTTAAAGTACTGGCCACTTGCTGTAAAAAAATCTGAGATGACACTAAGTTTTTATGTTTTAATCTGGAGGCACGGGAGTGCCCCCGCCAAGACGAGCCAAGCGAAGCGCAAGGGCACTACCTACCTTTTCTCGAAGCACTTCATCGTATTTTTGAACCCTCGTAACTTGGCTTTGGATTGTACCAGATAAACAAAATTTTCGGAATATGATGTCAGTGGTTGACTTATTAAACCTATAAAGTTTCAATTGCATAGCTCTTATACTTTAGATTTTATTGATATCTAAAATACCCCGATTTCGTCACTGATTCACTGACTCACTGACTGATGATCCTCAATATTCTTAAGGTTCTTCCTGAAGTCCTAGAAAGATAAAATTTGGTACGTAAGCTAGTAATAGTACACAAACAACAAAAAATCTTAAAACTTGAAACTTTTACCCCCCCAACCCCTTAAACTAGGGGGGGAAAGTTTGTATGAGACTTCCGTTAATTTTAATGCTAGAGGAAAATTAGTTTTATTTCTTTATGTAGCATATATGCAATACCATCTAAATATGTTAACATATTCATATCGTCTTCTCCAAGTAAACCAAAATTTACTATCAAGAAGAAACCACCCCTATTCCCACCTAGTTTATGGTCTGTTTGGGACTGCTTTGTCACGGGTATACTCATCACGCAAAATTCAGTTGAAAGCTGGAATAATCGTTGGAATAGAAGGAAACAAACAGAAGGAAAATAAATATATTCAAAATAATGAGAGAACTTGTAAAAGAGCAGAAAAATACAGAGTATAAAATAGAGAGGTTAGCTGGTCTGATGTAAAAAAAAACAAAAACGCAGTACTACAAAAAACTCCAAGAGAATATTAATAAGAAAGCTGATATGGATGTGTTCACATATTTAGATGGTCTTGCATATATATGCTACATAAAGAAATAAAACAAATTTTCCCCTACGAATTCTTTGATTCATTTATATTTTTGTACCAATCAATAACATAATTATTAAAACTTTGTTTATATTTTGTTAAATTTTTGGTTATATCTAACTCTGTATTTATGTCAAGTTGATTAAATATACTTATAATGTGATTAATTATACATACTTATATTATGATTGTTTATTATCTACTGTGCAAACCATTATGGAATACATATTATTTTGTTCACTATGCGTTTTGGTTTATATTTTTTTAGGCCCATTCAAAACATATTTTCGTTCTGATAAGTGATAATATAATAAATAAATAAAATAAATGTAGATAGCTAATATGGCAGGGATGTCGAAGTGTAATAGTTTCTCAGTAACGATGTTTCGCAATAGATTATAAAGCCAAGTTGCTCCGTAGTTTTTCGCGGTAACGTGCATCGAAGTTAAGTAGTATCGCAGTGAAAATCTTTCGCGGTAACGTGCATCGAAGTCAAGTAGTATCGCAGTGAAGATCTATCGCGGTAACGTGCATCGAAGTGTAGTGCCTTCGCAGAGACGGTCTTTCGCCGTAACGGAGTTAATACGGAATGTCGACGCACAAAATATCGATAAATGCTAATACGATGCTACAAAATTGCGATGCATGTTACGGCGAAAGACCGTCTCTACGAAGCCACTACACTTCGATGCACGTTATGGTCTCCTAATTATGTAATTGTCTTGCATGCCGAATTTATTAATCCTGAGCAAGCTTTAAGAGATCGATAATAATTAAAGTTAAATAATTTCAATTCATTAGGGAGGTAAATTGATGTGCCTTATTATTCCTGGATAGATTCGTTTTTCTTTAATCTTGTCAACCTTTGTAATACTCGGCGAATCAATGTTGTATACCGTTAAAATAGTAACCGTACATGATTGAATATTAAATACGATCAGTGTTCGCACTAAATGATAACTAACTAATGTTAGCAATTTCCGTTGTTATTATTTGGTAACCTATTAGTTAAAGCTTTTCATATTTTAATATAGGTATTACATAATATTAATAAAAATAATGAGGTCCATAGTTTATTAAATTGAAGCCACGAATACGCTGAAACTTAGCATTAATAAAGGGATATCACCGCGGAGCAAGATTAGCATATCAAAAGCCGCATTGCTCGGTCTTGGGACAAAGAGAAAGAGTGCGGGAAAAACGGTGACGCAAAACTGTGACGTCATGGACTGTGGCTCAAGTACTCCTTTAAAGGCGGACAAAACGCGACAAGATTTAAATCTCTTAACACAATTAGATTCAAGAGACTTTCCGCTTTGCTGAGATCCATTGTCTTAGTTTATACCATTGTGAGGTTGTGTGGTGTTGACTTAGTAACTTAACTTAGCTAGATTTTTAATAAAGAGAATTTATTTTATTTTGCAACGTTTCGTTCACACCAAATTTATAGAAAATAATTTTTGTAAAGTATAGTTCGTCCGTCTATTTGCACGTTGAATAGCTCAAATAATTTCTTATGCAACTAAATAACAGTAGGCTGCTAACACAATGCTGAATTTAGTTATGAAACTACACGAGTCCACATGCACACGCTAATACATTCTCTACCAATACGCAAATTGAAATGTATCGTGAAATGAACGTCTCAGAGAAACCACCTCTTTTTTTTATTTTATTGCTGAATGTGCCCCCTTTGACCTCGATTACGCCTGATGGAAAGCAATGTATGAGGTCTATGATGGAACAAGAGTGCCCAGAAGAAGCCTAAGGCACTGGAACTCCCACACAACGACGAAATACAGCAGGCTGCTTGACGTCGGACTCCGGAGGGTAGTCGCAAACCAGGCGGGCGTTAGCCCTACCACCGCAAGGGAAGAATTGGCTAGTCAAATAAGGTGTTGGGTGTGACTGTCCAGGATGCGCCGAGCGCTCGTCGTTTCAGCCGATAGACGTCCACTGCTGGACATAGGCCTCCCCCAATTTTGGGGGGGTTTGCCATAATCGCCACGCTTGGCAGGCGGGTTGGCGATCGCAGTATGGTATGATGGTGGAAAAAATAGAGAATGCTGCTGCCCATTCTCCGGTACGACCCTTAGTCGCCTTTTACGACACCCACGGGAAGTAAGGGGTGGTGGTATTCTTTAAGTCCGGCACCACACAGACCGCCGAGCGCTCGGTTCAGTTGAATAGTTGGCGGAACAAACTGCGCTACACGAGGAGGCTTCTTCATGTATCCCAAAAAAAATTGTTTGGATAAAATCTACCAATACATGGTGATTTTATCACTGTATGTGTATACCAAGACCCTTTTTAGGGTTCGTTAGTCAACTAGGGTAGCTCCCCTACATGTGAAGTGGGGATGAATATTTTTTTCGTTGTCTACCCCATCGTGTGGGGTATCGATGAATAGGTCTTCTAAAATGACTCGGGGATTGCTAAAATTATTTTTCGATTTAATGCTCCATTTACGAAATATTAAACTTTAAAGTGCAAATTTTTGTCCCAGTAGGGCGTGTCCCCCTCCCTCCTCTAAAACCTAAACTGCTGGCTTGAAAAATCTGGAAAAATTCACGATGATAGTGCATTTCATGAACTTTAAAGGAAAATTATAGCGGTTAAGATAACTTTATCAGTTTAGCAGTAATAGTCGCTGAATTTTTTCGTCGTTGAGTTTTGGATAATTTTGTACCAATTACAAAATCCTTAGCATTAATCCTTTAAAGTGACTAATATGAAGTAGTTGCTTGTTTATAACGGATAAAAACTTGCATTGAAAAACAAAATATGTTTTTTTTTATATATTTTTTTTATATTCAGAATAAAGAACAACAGAATCGTACTATATTGTGATAACGGGCTACTACGGAACCCTACACTGTGCGTGGTCCGACACGCACTTGGCCGGTTTTTTTTATTAGCCTATATTGTCCCACCAGCAGGGCTAGCATGGCCGGAGACATTTTATTCACGGGGAGAGGAGAAAATACTATTTCCCTCTGTCAATTTTGTCCACCCTCCGAGCACGGCGACATGGGTGGATAAACTATTCACGGCAGGGCTAGCATGGCCGGAGACATTTTATCCACGGGGAGAGGAGAAAATACTATTTCCCTCTGTCAATTTTGTCCACTCTCCGAGCACGGCGACATGGGTGGATAAACTATTCACGGCAGGGCTAGCATGGCCGGAGACATTTTATCCACGGGGAGAGGAGAAAATACTATTCCCCCCTGTCAATTTTGTCCACCCTCTGAGCATGGCGACATGGGTGGATAAACTATTCACGGTGGCAGTAAGCACGAGACATTTTTATAGTACAATTAATTATATTTTCTCCAAGAGATATACTTAAACCCACTATCTAAAGACGAGGATAAATTTCTCCCTTTGTTATGTCAAAATATCTGTAATTTTTCTCTTCCACTAGTCGCCATGCTATAGACGGGGGGTGAGCATCCACGTCTAATGTCAAACAGTGATATAATTCTCTTTCCCCCTGTTGCCGTGCCGTGGGCAGGTGGATAAAATAATTTTATCCCTTGTCAGTGGAAATAACCGGCGGAGAAAGGTTTTATCCCCAGTCCATGCTAGGGCAAAGGCAGCCCGAACTGCTTATAAGCAGCTCGGGTATAACTTTAAAAAGAGTTTTCTAATTGGTATACATATAAAATGTTCTGATTCTAATAACAAGTTTAATATTGCCACAACCCGCCTTGTCTTTCTAATATCTACGTAACTTTATAATTTTTATTGTTCTGCTGTAGTTTTAATTAAATCCGAAATGATCAAAATGTTTTAGCTATTGCAGTATTACACGAAATATGTAGATATTTTTAGTTTATTTTATGAATCCGCTCATAATTTTAGTAAATAATAGCCTATTCATCTGAATGAAATGGGTTTTCTGAATAAATCTAGAAGCTTTCTTTGTAGGTAGGTAGAATTTAGCAAGCACGTAAAATATTGGAACAATAAGATATAAAAACACTCATTTAGTGCACCCCTTGAATAATTAAACGAATTTGTTACCAATTAATTGATTAAAGAGCAGAAGAAACGAAAAGTTTTCTACAGGCGCTAATTCCAAAATGAGCAGCTTTTGCGTTTTATCTCGAAAAGATCTCTGATATAGTTTTCCTTACGTATCTTCTTCGTTATATGACTGGAAAGCCTGTTTCAACTTTTAATGCTCTTAGCAGTTTTTTTCTAGTCAACCAAGCGGAATCTTAATTCTTGCTATCTACGTTTCCAGTTGCAGCAGACGTATAGTGAGAGTATACACGATTTAATGTTTAAATTTTAATAGCAATAGTTGATAAATCGCCTTTACAATACCTATACAAATTGATGTTATATTTTGTTTTCAAATCGGAGTTCAACAATAGAATTTTAAGGATAATTAGGATGGATTTCAACAATGCTTCAAATCACATTATTATTCCGGAACTAATTATGTTAAATGAAGCAAGTAATATCAGTGGTAAGTACTGTTCCTTTGAAGATTTAGTTACGAGAACTTTATCAGAAATGACCTGGAGCCGCTTTTGTTATATTGACTTGGTGTTTGAGTTTCTACTGAGAGTAAGTTCTAATGACGGAGCACAACAACACACAGAAATTATTTTGATAAAAATATTTAGGTTACGGTAGTTAGTTTTTCTAAAAACGTCAAACTGTAATTACTGTTGTTCACTGAATCTTATCACTAAGCTTAGTAGAGTCATCTACCTAACACTAGTAAAATCGCTTCTTAGATGGTTTCCTGACCGTTGGAAAGGCAAAAGCAATTTAAAAGGATTCTTGAGCCAGCAGTCATTAGAATATTTTACTGGAATTAATACTTCCATCGCAGCATTCTACGTATTAAGGTTGTGGTCCTACTTACTTTGATAAATTATTTTCGGGAAACTACGATAACTAAAACAACCAGTTTGAACGTAAACAAAAATGTTGTAATATTTCTTGTGATAATCCATCTTATAACAAAAATAAAAGTATTCGTAATTGTCTTTAGATCACCATATGACTTAGGACCCCCTTGAAGTGTCGTGGTAAATGAAAGACATCCGCTCTGGATAACGACTCGATTTATTCTGTCTTCACAAGATTGAGAGTACATGATCTTAATATATTGCTTACTTGGCTAAACCTAAATAAGGTGTGGTTACACACATACATAAGAATACTAAAGATACTTACTTACATACACTACACCTCCGGGGGTAATAGAAAAAAAAAAACATAGAGCTTTTTTTTTTTTCATTAGGTTATTACAACAACAATTACAATACAAAAATATATTATTAACTATGGTATAATTTAGTCCTATCCTTATGAATTAATTCAATTTTATTTTGTTTTAGTATTTTGACATTAGGGCCCATATCTTCTAACACAATATACGGGCCTTCAAAAATATTATCCAATTTCCTTGTTCGTTCACTTTTGACTAAAATTAAATCTTCTTTTTTATAAGTAACTGGATTACATTTCTTATCATATACTAATTTTCTATTTTCCTTACTAGTCTCTAAATTATGTTTTGCTTCTCTTAGCGCTACCTGTAGCCTATATCTTAAATCTAAAGAGTAATCATTGGGGTTGTACAATTAATCTAATCTATTACAATTCTTAATATTATTAGGAATATTACACGGCCTGCCGAAAATTAGTTCGTAGGGCGTGTACTTCGTCTCTGAGTGGACGGTATTGTTATAACTGAAACACCAAAACGGTATCCAGTGTGACCAGTCATAGCCGTTGTTGCCTGAATAAGTCCTAAGAAAAGCGCCTAAATGCTTATGAGCATTTTCGAGAGAGCCGATTGATTGATGGTGGTATGCTGTGGACATTAATTTTTCTATTTTTAATAATTTGCAAACTTCAGCCATAGTATTTGAAATAAACTCTGGACCTCTGTCAGTCGCTATAACTTTAGGTATACCGAAACGTAAGACAAAATTTTGTACAATTGATCTTGCTACAGTTACGGCTTCTTTATTTTTTATAGGATATGCTTCAATAAATTTTGTCAGTTCACACTGAATCGTTACAAGGTAACAATTTCCATCCTCGTCTTTATCTAAAGGACCTACCAAGTCTATAAATATTTTTCCAAAACCTGATGACGCAGTCGTTGTGATCGTCATCGGCTGTTTTGTGTACCTACTATATGTATTTAGTCTTCTGACACGTGGAACACTTTTTTACAAAATCAAGAACATCATGATCGATACCTGGCCAGAAATATCGTCTCTTGATGTTGTTAGTCATTCTGCGGACACCAGCATGTCCACTGGTAGGCAGTAAATGATAGTCATTTAAAATATATTGTTTTTCATTATCGCTTTCTATTCTTTCTATTCCTCTTAGTATGCATACTCTCGGACCGGTCCAATCTTTTAATGTTTGTATTTCACTGCACAAACCTTTTATAAACTCTTCATTTTCATTATTTTTAACTATGCATACTTCTTTTACTTTTATATTTTTGCTAAACTTCTCTAACTTAGTCACAAATTCGGCTCGCGAGAAATGTGCCCTAAAGTTGAGGTTTACACATAACAACATTTTACTAGGGATGTAAGCGAGACACTCGTCTTCAGCACTTATCAAATTATCTCTTCTACATTTATCCACTTTATCTTTCTCTAGCAATATCATCTCCACGACATCACTCGGCTTCCTCAGTAACTCCACGACTCTAGGCTGATCAGACCCTTCGTCGGTGGATTTACTAATTGGCGGTGATACATTTTTACTTTTCTCATCCATTTTCCTTTTTTGTGCTCTAGTCATAACATTAACTTCCGAAATTTTCTCATTCATACTTTTTAATTCGCTCGAAGTCACATTTACTCTGGATAATGCATCCGCGACTACATTATCCTTCCCTTGCACATACACTATTTTAAAATCATACTCCTCAAGAACTAAACGAAACTTCAACAGCCTGCTAGAGGGATCTTTCATGCTAAACAAATAAATAAGTGGTTTATGGTCTGTCATTATAGTAAAATGCCTACCGTATAAATACGGTCTAAAGTACTTTACTGCCCAGACTATAGCAGTAAGTTCTTTTTGTATTGTTGGGTAGTTTAATTCTGCCTTATTTAATGGTCTACTAGTATATGCTACGGGTCTTAGGTCATTGTTACACAAAACTGCACCTATAGCTACACCTGATGCGTCAGTCTGTAAAATAAATTCGTTTGATTCTGTGAAATCTGGGTACTGAAGTATGGGTGGGCTAATTAACTTTTGTTTCAAGATCTCGAAAGAGTGTTGGCATTCTGCTGTCCAATTGAAAACTGCATTTTTTCTGCACAATCGATTTAAAGGTAATGTTATCTCAGCAAACGATGGTACAAATTTACGATAGTAATTGCAGAAAGCTACAAATCGTTTCACTTCATCTACATTTTTGGGTACTGGGTAATTTTGTAAAACTGTTGTTTTTCCTGGATCTGGTAATACTCCATCAGCAGAAACTAAATGTCCAAGATACAATATTTCCTTTTTTAAAAATTGGCATTTGTCCGGATTTAGTTTTAAGTTTACTTTTCTTAACCTTTCGAGTACTTCTATCAAATTTTTATTATGAGAATTTAGATTTCGCCCAAAAATTATTAAATCATCGAGATAAATAAAACATTTGTCATACGTCAGACCAGACATAGCTATAGACATTACTCTTACTGAAATTGCTACAGGAAGTTTTTAGTCCCATCGGAAGACGCTTTAATTGATACTGACCCGAGCTAGTGGAAAAAGCAGTATATTTACGACTTTCAGGGCATAAACTAACTTGATAATATCCTTGATTTAAGTCTAAATGAGTGAAATACATTGATCCTGAAAGTGAGTCTAAAATGTCAGTGATGTTGGGTAGTGGGAACTTATCGTCGACTATTACATCATTGAGTTTTCTATAGTCCACTACCAAACGCCACTTTTTACAATCTTCAGACTTTTTGGGAACGAGTAACACTGGACTGTTCCACTCGCTTGAGGACTCTTCTATTATATCGTCCTTCAACATTTGTTTAATTTGTCTGTCAATCTCTGGCTTCAATGATTGAGGTAATCTGTATGGTTTAACATAGGCAGGACTAACGTTTGGTTTTAGTGTTATGGATTGTTCGTAAACGTTGGTGGTGGCTAGCTTATCTCCTGGCAGAAAAAACACATCTGAATATTTTGTACAAATTGTTTCGAGAGAACTCTTTTCTTCAGAATTGAGATGGTTTAATTTTAACAACGAAAGTAAAGTTTCGGCCCTAATAGCATTGGCATTGGTCTTATCAAAAGAAAAAATATCATATTTGCTTAAAAATGTTACTTCCGGAATAAAATTTTCTAATCTTACTTCTTTATCTCTAATATTAAGTATTCGGATCGGTATCCTACGATTTTTAGGTCTAACTATAGCTCCTGCTAAAAAAATATCTTTGTCTATTTCTCTCGAGCAAACAACACAATCATTTTCTGAATCAATACCTATTTCTACGAAATGGGTCGATTCACTTCGCGCCGGCAATACAAGACAATTATTATTATTAAACGTTAAATCAAGTCTTGGCGAGATAGGTAAATAAATTAGTTTACCTGCATTATTAACTACTAACACGTTGTTAGCCAAATCGATATTACAGCCATAAGTAGATAGAAAATCTAAGCCTAAGATACCAGTTGCCTTGAAGGGTAAATTTTGAAAAACGTAAAATTTATGAAAAAATGTGTCATTATTTTCTGTAACAAGTTTCAAGGTTACATATCCCAAAGAGTTGATCTGCCCTCCTATGCCGTTTATAGTAGTGCTGTTATAACTTATACGCATCAAATCGGGTAATTCGTCTTTCCTAATAATAGATATTGACGCACCCGTATCTACCAAAAAAGAATATTTTCTGTTATTACAGTAAAATGACACAAATTGACATCGTCCCTTACAAGCCAAAATATAATTATTAAAATCGAAAAAACTGCTTGTTAGTCAAATTTTGGGTATTTACATTTTCATTAGAAACGACCTCTTGCGGCGATGATTGCGCGTTTTGTATGGGTTGCGTTGAAAAAACATTATTACGGCTGTAATTATTTCCTCGCCTGTTACTACGGTGGTAATATCGTCCGTAGTTACAATTCGCCTGTGAGAAATTACTACCGCGGTTAGAATTTTGAAATGATCTTCCGTAACCACGGCGGTTATAATTATTAAAAGAACCATAATTGCGGCCACGTTGACCTTGACCTCTCGGTCCTGAAGGTGTAAACTTACCTCGACCTCTTCTTGAATACTGCATGACGTCCGGCTTAGAGGACGTAGAAGGCGTTGATACATCCTCGTCCTTAGCACCTTGTATAGCGTCCTTGAGACTACTATAGTTGCGAGCGGCCACGATGGTGCTTAGCCTTGAGTTTCTCAACCCATCTGAAAATCTCTTAATAGCCATTTTCTCATTTAATGGCTTTAGAATCGCGAACTTTGACGAATCTCCGTCTGCCTGTGAAATGGTTAAATCGGTAAAAAGTTGTTCTATTTCTGAACCATACTCGTCAATTGACTTAAAATTTTGGTTCTTATTTTGGAGGCGGGACTGAATAGCGGTAAATGATTTTGTAGTTAATAAATGTTTTCTTAAATCCTGTACTAAATTAGGAACGGTGTCATAGTTATTCGATAAACGGAGCTTAGCGTTTTCAGATAGGCGACCTTTAATTACGAATTTTATTAATAGTGTTTTTCCCAAATCGTCCAACATATCCGCATACATATCCACTGCATCGATCAATCGTTTTGTGGTGTCCTCCCTACCATCCATATGGGGAATTAAATTACACGCCGTTCGAATGTCAAATTCCATTTTTACAATTTTTGTTTCACTGGGTGGGGAAATACACAGCTGACTTATCTTTAAAAATACACTCTTAATATTATCAAAGGTGGTGGACAATTGCGTCACTAATTCGGGTTTTAAATCATGCGATAACTTAGAATACAATAATTGCGCTTCACTAAATAAATTTTTAGCCTCTTTCAATTTATTTATCGCAATAGAACCCGTAAATCTAGCTTGTCCTTTCTTTATTAAGTATTTACGAATGTCCACCAAATCTTCATATATTCTGATAAAATCATCGGCCATAATCTAAAAATAAGACTTAAAGGAATGTAATGACATCATCCTAGCAACTAATTATCTTCACTACAATTCTTCTAACTGTCTTCCAAATGAGGAAAGCAATGCGAAAACATTCCATATATGGCACGGGGTGTCGGGTTCGGTGAGTCGCCGTGCACGATTTATGAACTGTTACATATTAGTATAATAAAACCTTAATACTAATTACTTACTTGCAATAACTCAATTATGCATTTCGCATGCAATTTATTATTTATAAGACGTAAAGATAATGAAACTTTATGCCTATAAGAGCATCACTAGACGTTATGTATCACTTAAAAGTTCCGTATTATTGATTTTCATGATAGTTTATGTATTATTAATGTTTTTATCCGTTGTTAACACTATGCAGTTTCTGATGTAGAAATGAAAAAAAAAAAATATATATTTGTTCACTTATTACGTGTCACCACTCTTGAGTACCGTACCTACTTTTTCTCAATAGCACTAAACTGGTGTCAGGTGTTTTTTTTTCACTTACACGGGTTTTTCGGCGACGTCATCACGGGGAGCGTGTTTCTTGAAATAGATTGAGGTCTGCCTGCGACGTAAGGACCTGCGGTTCATCTGCCTCTCCATCCATTTAACATGCACCTTCTTGTAATAATAACAGATAGCATAGCATGCCGCTGCCAGTAGGACGATTGCGATCAGGGTGAGGAGGATATTTGTCGTGCTGATGCTGTAGTAGCCTTGCTCGGTTGTCGCACCATTTTTCCCATTACCAGCAGCCGTCTGCGCGATGATCGTCTCTTCTTTCGTTTGAGTAGACACATGATTTGCAACACAAAACCACTTTAATTACTTAGTAATATTGTCTGAATCTATAATCACATTTTTTTTTTGTCCAAAATTCACTCGCGATGTGACCTTGAATGGCAGGGTCGCCATGAAGTGTCGTGGTAAATGAAAGACATCCGCTCTGGATAACGACTCGATTTATTCTGTCTTCACAAGATTGAGAGTACATGATCTTAATATATTGCTTACTTGGCTAAACCTAAATAAGGTGTGGTTACACACATACATAAGAATACTAAAGATACTTACTTACATACCTACACTACATTCAAGTCAAGTCATTTGGCCTTTAGTTTTTTGACACTGTGCCTTGCTTTTACAATCTTTCAGCTCCATTTTTAGGGTTCCGTAGCCAAATGGCAAAAACGGAACCCTTATAGATTCGTCATGTCTGTCTGTCTGTCTGTCTGTCCGTCCGTATGTCACAGCCACTTTTCTCCGAAACTATAAGAACTGTACTGTTGAAACTTGGTAAGTAGATGTATTCTGTGAACCGCATTAAGATTTTCACACAAAAATAGAAAAAAAAAAACAATACATTTTAGGGTTCCCTATACTTAGAACCGAAGCTCAAATTTTTTTTTTTCATCACACCCATACGTGTGGGGTATTTATGGGTAGGTCTTCAAAAATCGCAATTTACCATTCATTCAATCAACTCAAAAAATAAAAAAAACATTTAATTTCATAGACATAAACCTTATGCATAAACCCGGATGTTACGGAACCCTCGGTGCGTGAGTCCGACTCGCTCTTGCCCGGTTTTTTTTCTTTTTGCCGCACTTTGACAAATGTTGTTGTACTCTGTGCAAGTTTCATGAACCTACAGTATACATACACGGTAGAAGAGACATGACCATGGGTACCATAGATACCATAGATTCAGTACAAATGGTTCTAGTGTCTGAAGACACTATGCCGAAGGTACGCGACCAAAGTTCGGCATGATTACCTACGCCTGCATTGCTATTTAATGCAACGTAATTTCGGCATAATATGTCGTCAGTAATTCAAATAGCATTACAGGCGTAATCATTCCGAACTTCGGTATAGTGTCTTTACACACCTAAACAGACCAGCGCGTTGAAATTTTTCGTCAGTAAAAAAAATAAAAAAAATAGTTACTTTGCCATTCATAACGAGTAGGACCTTCCTTAGATTGCACTGAATACTGCCCAATCTCGGGGGACCAAGGGAAGAAGTTTGCCGTCTCTACGCAGGCGTCGGGCGATCCATGGTCCTTTATGGGGCGCCTGTTTGGTCCAATAAACTATCAGGCGTCCGACGCTGCAGGAATAAAATCAACAGCCTGCAGCTGAAAATGGCTATTCGTGTCGCACGCGGATACGGAACGGTATCTTTTGAGGCGGCAACACTCCTGCCACTCTTTCCGCCGCTGGACATCTTGGCGGATATGGACGCTAGAGCCTACAACCAAATTCGCGTCATGCACCAAAGAGGCAATAGCGTGCCAGGAATAGCTATTGTTAGGCTCAGGCAGCTGGAACGGCGACACGCGTTCGAGCGGTGGTGCGAGCGGTTACAGCAGCTGCAGTTTTCGCGCAAGCGCGTTGTTAAAGCCGTCCTGCCGCACTTCGAAGCCTGGCTAAAAAGAAGGGAGCGCATCTCTTACAGGCTCACTCAGGTGCTGATCGGGCACGGTTGCTTCGGTGAGTACCTAAGCAGGATTGGGCGTGAGGCTAATTGACATTGACAAAAGCCTCGACACCTAACACGCCGAAACCCCACCCGCTCATTGAATGCAGGCGGGACTTTGGAATCGCGGGTGCTAGGAGTGGGGACTCTGTTTGCCCACCAAGTGATTTCAGGGAATACGGTGGCACTGTGATCACGTACTGCCGTGCATAATGAGGCTCAAGGGAGACCACTTTATAGTCTCTCCAGAGCCCTCACAGGCGTTGCACTGAGGGGTTCCGGATTGGTCTATTAAGAGGTAACGGGCCCCCTCCATGTACTGATGGTGATCACCGGGGTGGTTTTAGTAAGGTAAGAATCCCACACTACCTGGTCTTTTTCCCCAAAGTCCAGGTGCCTTTTGAAGGTTTCCCCCGAAAACAAATAAAAAGGACCTTCCTTAGATTGGTAGGTATTTTTACGATAGTAACACCAAAGAGAGGTTAAAACCATGCACGACTCCACTATTTTCGCCGGAACACAGCCATAAATCAGGTTGACAAGTCGAGAAAAACTCGCCAAAAGAATTTCACAATGAACAAGTAGTAACGCCAACTTGGCTTGGATAATTCTAGGATAAAAAATACATTGATGAACTAATAAGGCGAGAAGGGAAATCTTGGTTTTAGGTAGATCACTTTATTGTGAACGCAAGAAATTTTTTTTTCCTTTTTTGTTTTTTTTTCTTTCCTGGAACTCTTTTCCCGCGCCACCTCGAAGCAAATATTGCAGTATTTTATTAAAGTCTGTAAAGGACATCATTCAAGTGTCGACCATTTTATACCCAAAAATTAAAGTTCTGACCAGAAAAGAAAGTACTATTTTCCTATGGGAAATAACATCTTGAGCCTTTTTTACTATTACAGCGAAAGTCTAAAATTAAGCCCCCGACTGCTGTTTGAGATCGAAAATGCCAAAAATCATATTTTTATAACAAGTGTTTTATGCATAACATTAAAACAATACCAACTTTTAATTGAATTTAACATCCTGTACATGTTTTAAATACCTATAAACTTGTTATTATAATATTATTTTTGGCATTTTCAAACTCAAATAGCAGCTGGGGCGTTAATGGTAGACTTTCGTTGTAATAGTAAAAAATACTCAAGAAGTACTACTACTTTTTCTTTCTGGGCGGCACTTCAATTGTTGGGTCCGAAATGAATGATGTCTATTCCCTATCCCATAGGTACTTATCAATCGGATTAGTAGACCCATTGTTTTGATATCAGTTGCAGACCTGAAACTGTCACTGTTCGTGTGCAAATAAGGGAAAGTCTCCGTAGATCGAAAATTGTGGTATCTGTAATACCACAAGCCGATGAAATGAAGATGCACGAGGTCTGGCCGAGCCTCTGACGTTTTTTTTATTTTCTTCGCTCCACGTGGAACATGTTTTATGACTTGTTCACATTTAGAAAGCAGATTTTTGCTCTTTGAAAAACTATTGCCTAGCATCTAACCGATTATACTTTTACTATGCTTTATGCTTAAGCTCTACCTTAAATAAAACCCAAAATTCTGCAGCGCAGTAGGGGTATATTTTTACCACCAATTGTTTATTTCTTAAATTGTCTATGCAGGAATTATAAATAAGTTCTTTAAGACCTATGGGATATCTTCACATGAAAGCTACCCAACCGACCCAACCCGACTTCCACCACCCAGTTACGCAATACGATATCCTTGGTAAGACTGGTTGTGCGGGGTCCAACGGCTTAGCGTGCTTTCCAACGCACGGAGGGGTCTGGCCTCTTGGTATATAAAGATGGTCACCCATTCACAGACCAACCGCGGCAAGCGTAGCTTAACCTGATAGACCGAACTTTGCGACTGTTATTACTTAGCCACAAGCCCGTCATTACTTTTTGTTCGTCGTTCATACATTTTCCTTAATTATCCGGAATTATGCTGACCGAACCGTACGTCCGTGTCTCAGTGACATCACTGAACTAATAAAATTGTCGGAACCAGAGCGCTTACTCAGAGAGACTATAAAGATAAATCGGAGTGCAACGCAAACATTACGCGGTATTTAGGACGTTCATTGTAACAACGTGAGAGAGAGACGCAATGGATGCCTAACCTATTATGGTATGTCACCATGTACACGTGGTAAAGGTATCTAATTAATTAGAGTTCTGGAGATTAATGGCTGGCTATCTTTTTGGAGACGGCATTTTTACCACGTTATTCACGAAATAATATTTAATTGTATAATAAAGTGTCTGCGATGTTACATTCTGCTGAATTCTGTCTGCCTGCTAATTTAATCACAGCTCTTGCTAAACCTAGTACATCGATGCATGTTATAGTTTCCCACATTATATCGTATAGTTTTAACACTCATTGAACAAAGCAAACTGCTGTCACAAAAGACGCGCTACCCGCCACTAAGTGAACACTTTAAACACGGTGAAAATGAGCTCTTTCATTCATAATAGGTTTTCTTCGTACCAGTAGAAATTTCATTCAACAAAGGAACATTCAACTTTCTATTTAACCTGCAGACTTTAGCAGAGTCCATTTATAAGTTCATCAACGTGTTATTTACTGGAAGGTTGGAATAAATAAATTAAATATTAATTAGAGGGTAACCTAGTAAATTTTAGTTACTTCATTTTAATCACGAACAAAATAACCGACTTCATTTAGCAGTTCCCAAACAAGTTTAATCCAAAAGACCTTTGTATTCTTAAAGCATTTTCAAGTGTTAATTAAATCTATTGTTTGATTAAATCTAGTAAAATAATACATAAACAAGTAGGCAACAACATTTTAACATTACAGGAGATTGAATCTGCACCAATATGTCATATAAATAATTAACCTCAGGAGAGTGTAATTAAATGTTTTTTAAACTTTCTTAAAAAATTGTATCTTTTTGTGAATAGAAAATTTTGGAAATCAGTGAAATTACCGATTTGATACGATTGCTCACGTAAAAGTACGGGGCTTGATAAATTTTCGCGGGGCAATGTTTTCAAAGATTCATACGAACATGAGCCCTTGGGAATCTAGGTTTGGGTTAGTCTTTGAAATTTTATGCGTCCGTCACCTTTTTTCGGCAAATTCCGGTCCCTGTCCGGACGATGCCTGCAATATATCATGAAAGTAATATAAAATCTTATAAGATAGTTAAAAAAACATGGCCAAAAATTTTCAGTGTTTCTAAAGAACTTGCACGATTAAAGAAATAATTTGAAACTGTTGCAATAATTGTTCTAAGACAAAAATATAGTAGTTACGAGTATATGAGTAAAGTAGTGGGTGTGTGAGTGTTATGTAAGTAAGTGTTATTATAAGTTTGAAAACAATTAATATTATTTTTAAGGTTCAACTTACCTATTTATCTAGCAACAATAGCTAAACAATATGTATTTTGCTTTATACAGTAAAGAATTTTCGGCACCATAAATTCAAAGTGAGTGTTTGCTATTCATCACCTGCTCCAGTTTACAAGCACAGCAACGATCGATGGATGTTTCCGGAATACAATTTATTGTGAGATCAGACTACAGCCATGCTTTTCCGAGGATTTTCGTATGCTAAAAGTGAAATATCCAAAGAAAGCTGTATAATTCTGACCAACTTTGTGGATTACGCGTATCATCTATAATTTTCACTTTCAATTTACATCTTAAAAAGAAATTCAAAAGTTTTGACCGTAATACTTCAAAATCTCTCCTCTTCAAAAATCCCGTTTCTTTCATTTGATTAAAGAAACGGGATGGATAGGTAAGATGTAAAACTTTCAAAGAGTATTTGATAATTTTTGCGATAGTCATCATTTAAGGAGAGCCTTTTTGAAAGTAATTTCGGAAAAGTGTTTTATTACCAAAGGAATTATCCATTTCATTGAGCTATTAGCTATCAGTATAATTGCAGACCACATTATCTTTGGTAATTAATTCCATTGATTTGCATAATGACTTGCTCTGTGAGGCTCGTCTATTGGTTGTTAAAATCGCGCTAATATACACATTGCACACATTGTGACATTTTAATGTTACCTCTTCGATTAAAACTCACATACTTACTGCAGGTGAGATAGTTACGTGTTTTGAGCGATGTTCGTGACCGTATCATCGTATTATTCAGTTAGGTTAGGTTACCTTCCCTTTACAGTCTTTAACCGACTTCAAAAAAGGAAGAGGTTCTTAATTCGGATGTTCATGTAAAAGATGTAAAGATCTGATGATGAGTTTGGGAGACAGACAACGGAATTCTTTAATAAATGCCAGCTCATCAACTGCGGACGCTGCTATCGCATACGTATGCATTGTCTACGCAATCACACAACATAACATCACGCCTGTATCCTCTAAAGGGGTTACGCCTATGGGTTACGCAGATGTATTCAATAGCTTTCTGTCACTGATATTCACATAGCAAGCAGTGTTATATGAATTTGTATGGGGTAGGTAGGTATAACTAAAAGTGAAAAGTAAAATGTTTTTTTTTTTTTTGTAAAAATGTTTTTTATAATGTTCGAAGGAATGAAATTTTAATCTGTAATGATTCCGTGGATTTCATATTAAATTGTGATCCTTGTGGTTAATAGTTACTCTTAAGCAGATTGATGTAACTTTCAAACTAGTAAGGTACTACTAAGACGCCTCACAAAGTAACAATACTTAAACAAAACTTTGGATCCGCCTCAAATTGCTGTTCGTTACATGAACTTCTCTTCTTCAATATCCCGCTGCGTTCAACAGACCGGAACATTTAAGAAATAAGTAAGGCTCTATACTAACTTGGGACTCACAACCCAGCCCCTTTGTGAGGTCTGAATAACAAATTACCTTATATAATCATCCAATATATTTGATATTAGCTAAGTTTCTCGCGCACGAGTCACGGTAGCTATGAGATACATCTGTCACACCAAACACTTATTTAATCTTCAAGTGATTTATGGAATCATAATTTTTAACAATTGCGTTGTAATTTGAACCATATCTCTGTGGAATAAGGTCTCAATTGATATGTTAAAGGTCTATTAATTATGACCAAGTGACGCTTGTCAGAATTAATTAAGGATATAACGAGTGGAGTGAATCAAAGCAATTATTTTTATCTTGGATATTTTCATCCACCTGACAAATACTCTTATTCTTAGCACAGAGACAGAATTTTAGTTGTTTTGTTGACTATCCAAGCTAAGCATCTACGTAAATTAAATTTTCACCATTCCATTCCATTTCTTTGTAACACCACGCTTTTTATGTTAAACTACACAAAAGCTGTAGAGCTCGTCTTCATACTGGACACTCTCCCACCGATCGTAATGAATTCCCAAGAAGTGTTTTGCCTTGTCCCCTTAGGTGGAACCGACTTAAACACTATCATGTCATGTAACATAATTACGAAAAACGAAAATTGTATCAACCTAGGGTCATATAAGAACAGTCACATGTTATATAAGCTAAGTTATTGCATTGCACATTTGTTTAGTGAACACAATATTTATCGCATTTTTCGTAGGTAGGTAAAGTGATTCACATGGAAACTTGTTTCCTTTTTTTAATGTGCTTTTTAATAGTAGTAGTAGTATAATTTCCCAAGAATTTAATTATCTGGAGATTTATTTACCTAAAATAATCACGTTTATCTGACACTGAGCTTGACAATTTATAATAACTTAAGAAACTCCATTTGAGCCTTAACTTCCCCTACTGGTTGAATTCATGCTCGCGAAACTCCCATCTAGAGCGAACTATGCGTAAATCGTTCAGTTAAAACTAGACAGTTAATTTTGGCCTCATATTTATAAAGTGAAATAAACAATCACAAAGACCTGATTAACTATTGCGATTTGTTTTGCAGTAAATAAACGCTGGATCATAAAAAAAAAATTGGTAACTCTTTACGTCATGAATAGAACCAAAGGAATTACCTTCATTAGCATATAGGTACATTGTTTTATGTAAGAGTAAATTGACGCAGATTGAGTGTGGTTACACTCTGACGTTGATGTATATCAGAACTACATATTCCCACTATCTATTAGATTTACCTGAACTACTAAGTATCTCATTCTGAACACCTACATATCTAATTCATAACTAAACCAAACTGCTCAGCGTCCTCTTGTACAATATATATTCACTGTTCGTCCAGATAACCGAAATACCACTAAAAGGCTGAGCACGCAAGGTTAGCTCCCACCACAGTATTCATTATCCACAAGGATTACCAAGATCAAGGGAACTGTATTTCTGTGGCAGAATGTTCAGAGGATATCATTAGAAACATGGTTGTGGCGCTTTAGATGTTGGTTAAATCTGAGTTTTTGTCTTTGAGTTAGAGTTTGTATACAAATAGTGATTTTGTAGTAGATTAAATTACTACATGAAATCTCTATTACCTGTATCACAGTTATTGGAAACTTTATTGATAAATACCTAAATAATATAGTTCATCGTTGAAAGTGATAACAGCGGTTCATTGATTAATCTTTCACACAAGTTGGTGTTCGTAATTGGTAATTACAATGTGAATATTGAAACCTCTCGAGCTTCGTGTTTAATTAAAACGGAAGGTGTTCCACAGAACGGTCCCCGTTCTGTGGAACAACTTCTATGCTAACAAGTCCCCCGACTGCCATATGAATTTATCTGTTTTAGTCTCGTTACCTAGATTCTTTAAGTTGGGGGTTTTTAGTTTTTAAATTATTTGATCCTTTTCCAATTACTTACATTTAATTTTATAATTTTTTTGTGTCGGGGGTTTTTTAAATTTTTAGTTAATTTTTTTTTTGAGCATTCAAACAGCAGGAAATAAAATGGGGAAAAGAGTTTTACCTGAAATAGAAAAGCAGGAATTGTATGGCACTTATAAAATATATTCCGAGGGGATACCCACATATCCAGGTGCACAAAGGCGACCATTATGGACGAGTTAAATCACGCGGACGCGATCCAAACGATGTTTTATTGAAACTCGACGGAATCAGAGAATAGAGGATATAGAAGCTCAACTTTTGTAGCACAACGTTATCAAATATAAAGGTTAGAGTTTTATTTTGTCTCGTCGGTCTATTGGTCGTAAGCGCTATTGCTGAGCATGAGGTTGAGGTTGAGGGTTCGATTCCCAAGTCGAGCAAAGTGTTATTGGGTTTTCCCATCAGGAATTTCTCAGTAGCAGCCCGGAGTGTGGATTTGTGCCCGGTTGATGACAATAAGCTCGCCCCCTATTAAGTACATGGGTCTTAAACATAACTGGCGAAATCTGGGTTTACTTTAGGTACACCTAAATTTCTAACTTAACTAACTAGGTAACTTTTGGGGATTACAGGATTATTATGTTATGTTAGAGTTTTATCCTGAATTATTTACCTATTTATGATAAAAGGATTATAGAGATGTGATGCCACGTTGAAAAAATCTTGATAGTGATACTTAGTTCGACGGTTAGATGAAGTTATTAGTTAACCTACCCCATTACAATGTGAAACAAAGTAGAATTTTAAGTTTCTGTTCGCATATTATATGTAAACCTATTGAAGTCTAAACATCTCGCGGATAACTCTCTAGAGATGCCCTCAGTTGGAAGTAGAATAGATCGTTTTATATCCCAAGGGATGCTGCGTGATGTGAACACAGAGAAAGGTGATCGGGTTAACTGTGATGTATGAACAACAGTAGCGCCGAGTTAATATTGTACAAATAGTATTTACATTATGGATTGCTTCAAAAGTGAAAAGTATTTTTGTATTTTGTCTGCTTGAAGCATAAGGCGACACCAAACAGAAACTTTTGCCCAACAATTTAATCATGCTTTACTGCCGTTTATAAATAATGACATCTACTAATGGGATTTTTTACTTTAAACAAAACAAAATATATTGTGCCTGCTAAACTTCTTACAATAAGCCGTTCTGAATTGGTTGTACTGAACGACGTTTCCATTGTACCTACTTGAACCATTAATTGAACTTGCAGGTAAGCAATGTTATGTTCCGAACTACTTACATTTTTATTAAATTCTTTCATTTTGTTTTCATATACAAAGGAAAAGCAATCGAAGAAGGAAGAACGCAAAACAAAACTGTTGTTAATGTCAGTATCAAAGCAAGCTTGTAATATCAAATCGACAATCGAGCTTCAATATAACTTCTCTATTTAATTTGCTCTTCATCTCGAATTTATGTTCAAGAAAGAATCCGAGGGGAATCGTATATTTTTATTGGTTAAGGAAAAATGGGTTCCGCAATCAATTTTGTTTGGCTGTGAACCAGACGTTATTGAGGTATTTGTTGATTAAGTATAACGACGCAATCGAAATAGTTATAGTATAAACCATATTCCACAATCACTATTAAGGAATACGACTCGAACGCCTTAGAACAAACAATTCAGAATATAAGATTACAAATAAGCCTTGGCAGTTAAGAGATGACCAGTCTCAACAGACGGCGCCCTTTCACGAACTTGAAAACGAGTCATGGTGGTATGACTTCATTTGTGTCTTTTTTTTTACATTGTTCTCACATATAAAAGCAACAAGAATAATGCACCCAGGACTTTGTAATATTTTGATTTAAAAGAGTGTCCACGGAGTTTCTTGCCCGTTCTTCTCCATAGAGATCTACGTTTAGGAATGGGCAACTAGCTTCAACTTTCTGACTAACTGACAGACTATTAAATTTTTTGACTATTCAAAAGTGCCTGTACATTAAGGTTTAATTGAAATAAAAGTTTTGTGTTTGAGTTTGAGTTATAACAACAACTAATTTCCCAAAATGTCTACATTCAAGCTTTATTTCAGACAAACAATACAAACAGTCACTAAACACCACAGAACTGAGACCCTCACCACGAAGCTCCATCAATACTTTGTGTATTTGTGAACAAACGTTTACCTTTTTAAGTCGACCATTGAGTTAACAAACGTAGGGGTAACGTCAGTCCCTTGAGACTGACCTGTTACCAGTCGTTTGTAGTGAGAGACGATGAGGAAACAAACCTACAATAAAAACAGATTTAATTGCACAACAATCGGCTTGATTTGTTTTCTAAAAGACTAATTATGTTGGTTATGTTATTTTTTGTTGGTATGGCTATTTCTTCGGGAAATAATAGCAAAAATCTTTTTTTTCATTCTTTTCTTTGTCAAGGTTTTCCACAATTGGTGGGTCGCTTTAACTCCGGATTGAGCTTAGCTGAAGTAAGTAATGCTTTCAAAGGGATAAACTATTGCTTGTAAATATGAAAACCCAACAATGTTGCCACAAATCCAGTACGATCGTGATGTGCATTTTACATAACACACGAAAGTTAATTTATGTATACAACGCTATTTACATCGTCTAACGATTTCATGAATAACAGCCAGTGTTATCATTTTTTTTGCCTTGTAGAGTTATTATACTTATTCAATATAATGGCTAAATGAAATGCCACTGTTATAATATCATTTAATTATCATCCTAGAAACAAAAGATTAAGTCTAATGGTAAGTGAATAGGATAAATTATCAAGTATTAACGTGGAAAAAGGCCGATACATTTTACTTATTTTAACAGCCTACATTGTAAATTCAATATGCCACAGAGCACTTAATTTGTCTGTTACATTCAAATACGAGGTGATACATAAACTGCGTGATGACGTCATAGTTAAGTGGCGTGTTACATTTACATATTCACTCACATTCTAACTGAAAATGAAATGAAATGGCAACATACAACTCTCGTGAGAGCCGTGAAGGTCGTCGTAATTACATTTCCATCTGCAAGAAAAAAAACCCAAGGGAGTTCATCCTTTGACACTTTGAAGTCTAGTAGCATTCTCGTTCAAGGGTTCAGGAACAAGGAAATCATGGTTTCCTTCATTTCTCTCTAAAAAAAAAAATTAACATGGTGAAGAGTGTCAGTAGGCTCTTTATCATGTTATCGTTTTTCAAAACAAATAGGTACGGAATATCTATCACAAAATAGGTATATTATTTCTTAATGTTCCTAATTTTGAAAACCCAAAACAATTGACTCTTGTGTTCCATTGAAACAAAACAAAATATTATAAATTGGACGGCGCAGCAAGTGGTGCCGTCTAGTTTTGTTACGAAGTTATTGTAACCACCAAAGAGGTCGGATAAGAGTGACACTGGCTGATTACTGTCACTCTAGCAGAGCGTCGCATCGATGGTTGCGTGATGGCTATCTTCTGATGACAGAGATTATGTCAGAGGAGCAGCTGTCTTACCACGTCCACGACGAACTGCCTAATGATCCTGAAGCTGCTGAACCACTAATACGATGACCACTTCTGGTAAAGGCTATCCTGCGCCGTTACATTCAAATATTATTTCCGTTTATTATATTTCTTGTCCCATCCTCTTACCGTTCACCTTATATAAACAGAAAACTGACGTGGGTCGCGTTGGTGACGTGTCAATACCGCTCTGTGACTTTACACGCTGAACCACCGCGTTATATTGTAGTCTTTGCGCTGAACGGATCGCTTACCACTATCCCGCGTGGGGTATTTCGCGGTATTGACATTTATCACACCCTGTCTGGATGATACTCGAATTCTTGTCAAACTACAGACGAACTGTCGAACTGTCACGTTTTCCAGATACGGTAAAGATTCTCATAGGTTAATCTTTTGAGAAATTATATCTTTACAAACGATGCCTTTATTTACCCTAGATTTAAAAATCAGGTCTTCTTGTAAAACTACTTACCTAATAGGTACCCTCTACTCTATATAAAGTGAACCCTCAATGGAATACCTTATAACGTTGATAACCTTGGCAAACAACAACAAACAGCCTGAGCCGTAACCTTTTATTTCGAAATTTTTCAGTAGGTAATAACAAAATCTTTTGGAATATTATTAGAAGTCACGGTTATAATATTCACTGACTCTGGCTTCGTTAATAATATAATGTTATAAAAGGAAGTAGGCGGCTTAATGTTCATTGATTTTTTTTTTCAATAATTTAAGAACTCTATACCGAAGTATAGACTCTTGGCTTGGCTGCTAGACTAAAGTTGAATTGGACTGGCCATAAATATCTGCCAAATGACGGAGCAGCAATACGCAAGAGCCATCACTCAGTGGATACCAAATGGCATGAAACGGCCACGCGGCAGGCCCAGAAAGAGATGGCGGGATGAGCTGAACTCCTTCATAAAGTATTGGCCCACAATAGCAGTAGACCGGGAAAAGTGGAAAGCGGGAAGGGAAGGGAGGTTTTTGCCCTGCAGAGGGACAACACAGACTCATAACAGTAACTCTACGTCGGCGTCGTGGTGGGGCTTGAGTGCTCCGAAAACTAGGCCTATGTCGGTAGAGTTTATCTTGTCGGAAAAGATCTAGGGTGAGGAGCCAGCCCAAGAGAGATACAGAAACCCTCAGGGCAGCATGTGCTGAATTGTTGGGCAGTAGCGACCCCACGCATCCTATCTCCCAGAAGTAGTCTTGTTCCTCACCTCTGGCTTACCGACAAAAAGTGCACGACATAGACTCATTTTGCCACTTCTTAATTTAGAAATTACATCTCATTTTCCCTTTTCTTCAAAAGAAGGTAGGTAACTTACTATACTATATATTTTCTGTTTTATCACAAAATATCATGTAGTTTAGAGAAGATATCTAATGTTCCGGTAGCAAAGTCAGGGTAATAAGTTCCGATTTTCAGACTCGGAAAGAAAATGCCAAGAATATTTTGTTTAGTGTAAGCGAGCGAGGTGAGTAAAGGTGGAATGAGGTATAAAGTTCAACTGGAAGACAAAATTGAGATGTATTTGTTCTAGCTTCGTGGAAGCGAGTCATCTCGGTTGTTTGATGTCCGCAAGCTCAGGACACCATTCTTTACTCAGAAACTATACGCTCATGAAACGTTTAAAATTATCTTAGTTTTATGCTATGAATAAAATTATGTTTAGATCAGTTTAGAAGTTATTTAATGTTTGATTGTATGGTTGCCTTAATAATGCCTGTACATAGATAAGTTAATTTTAAAAAGTTATCAGTGAAAAGAAATTATAGGACACAAAATAATTACCTCGTACTAAGACAGAGAATATATAATTTCGACTTCAAGCATCATTTTCGCACCAAGCACATAAAAAGTCAATAAGATTATTTTGTCATCATAGCTTCGTCACGGTACAGTCGACAAAAACCTCGTTAAGTTGAATGTATGTAGTAACGAGGCACATTATTAACCTTCTTCCCAAAGTGAGCCGTTCAAGGTAGAAAGGAGAACAATTTTCTCCGTCATGTCAAAAATCTACGACTATTTGTCTCACGTAACTGCAACTAAGCTATGTACTTCCTTAACACATTAAAATTTTAAGGATATGTGCAATTCCATTCTATTAAAATGCTTTTATAGTGGTATGACGGTAGTGTCTCTTCTAAGATTGATAGTTGCTATTAAACTTAAGCGTGCTCTAGCATTAAATTAATGTCTCTAATGTGAATGTAGTGGCCTTCGCGTAATACTTTATTTGTGAATATCTCCCAAAGTTTATTTCTGAGAACCGACAAGTAAGTCTAGGTATAACTATCTTGTCTAAAGCTAGCAAATACCATACATCACATACATGGAAACAAACAAACAGAACTTAAAAAAAACTGTTTCAGAGAGCTAAACTAACATCAAAAGTACTTACAGGTATCCTTGGAGCCACACTTGATCCTGGTGATAATCTCGTCACCTCAAACGGTAAGCGCTCACCTCTAGCCCAACTTGTACGATTCGTCATACTTAATACATGTAGGTACTCAACGACCGTCAACCCCTTTTTTTTTTTTTTGTGGATGGGAAATCATCAAATGACTCCTCCCGCTCTGGGTGGAGCGGAAGGGAGTGTCAGACTCTTACTGACTAAAACCCACCCGTGTTCCTTCCTTAGCCCTTTATGTTCCGGGCCAGCGGTAACCCTTTCGGACAATCCCGCTGACCCGGCAGGCTTCGGCCCTAAGGGGCCCCTCCCCGATGCTGACATCTCTTTGAGGCGCGCGTGGAACACGTACGCACCGTCCGGCACGGGCCTGGTCCTGATCGGGCGGTGAGCTACCCATTACTCTCCGCCCGCAGGCCCACCGTCAACCCCTGGTAGTGTTCGTCGTTTCAGCCGATAGACGTCCACTGCTGGACATAGGCCTCCCCCAATTTTGGGAGGGTTTGCCATAATCGCCACGCTTGGTAGGCGGGTTGGCGATCGCAGTATGGCATGATGGTGGAATACATAGAGAACCCTGCTGCTCATTCTCCGGTACGATCCTTAGTCGCCTTTTACGACACCCACGGGAAGTAAGGGGTGGTGGTATTCTTTAAGTCCGGCACCACACAGACGCTGGTAGTGTACTGCTGATTAAGTATATCGATATAGTCCCATTCACATGTGTCATTCATATGTGTCATTCATATGTCGTATTCTATTATCCATTTACGGTTTATCGGGACGGGAAAAAAAGGTTGGGGAATTTTGGTGTCGTTATCATGCCCACGGGAGCCTTCAAGTACCCACCGCAGGTTTGTGGTCCCTGGTGCTTCCTGGCGCTCTGCTGAGCGTGCGAATGTTCTGCGGCAATGCTGAGCAGGTGCTGCGCAACGAGCCTAGAACAAGACCAACAAATGGTTTTATACTGTATTTTACACGTAAATCAAATTGGCGCTAACTAAAATTGGTTGTAAATTGGGTTTGTCTTACGAAAGAAAGTATTTTAACGCTCACCTCATGAAAACCTTCTCAATACTGTTAATTGTCTTTAATGAGCCATTTTAACTAGACTGCATTTGTGTTGTAATAATTTACGTTTATGAGGAACTATGAGCCAGATGTTCAATCTGTTTTTAACCACTGCTTGTACAGTCATGTTTAGTGTATGGTTAACTTTATGTATTTTTCATCTTTTTGGTTCATTAAATGATTATTATTATAATATTCATATGGCCTTACATAAATTTACCAATTCGCTTCAAGCCCGCGTAGTTGAGTACAGTCAGGCCCTCTCTAGAGTTTCAGATTCTCAGGAAGCACTCTTAAGTTTTGGTCTAACACGGCATTATTATTGTGGCAGCGACTATTGTTTTATTTTACTTTTTCTTTTTTTGTCTTTAGCACTTCTAATCTTTAGTTAAAACGTGGACAATGGTGTGGGTTACATGTTTGTTAATCTTATTTTAGTATTTTTCTGTATTTTGTATTATGTAACTGTTTTTTGTCCCTAATCAATAAATAAATAAACACAGGCGTGTGTGTACTAATGTTGCCTCGGCGCATCCCGCTGAAATATACTAAATCAGCATAATTACAATAATAATTAAGATGTGTTTGTGATTGAAATAACAATAGAGTAAATATGTGTGATTAAGCTTTGTGTTGTTTGTAGTTCAGTGTAACACGCATCACTCCGATCTTCAAACGCGTTGATGACACCGCAAAGCGGTAATAATACATTGTAATTATAAGTAATCATCAGTACATACTTTTAATTAAACATTGTGGTTCGAGAAACAGTTGTAATTGCTACTAACTTTAATTAAACAATTGTTTGTCTACCATTCGAAATATATTTGAGGGTGTATGCCACTGTGTGGTGCTGTTTAATTATTGTTTTGCTTACATTAGTAGTAATTAAAAACTGTAACAGTTCTATGAATTAATTAATCATGTTCAATTAATTATTAATGTTTCTCTGTCTAATTTACAATTAAAATCATATTATGTTCGGTACTTGGTTCTTGTTTCAATTTTCAGTGAAATATTTACATGAATAAAACAGAAAGTAACGTTAAAAGTGAAATAACTTTCTTTATTTTAATTTATTGAAACTTTGTGCACAAGTAAAAAATACTGTACAAAGGCGGACTTAATGCCTGTGTTCCGTTCAATTTCAAGTTATTAAAGACATCAAAGTAATCTGAAAATATATTAGAGGGATGCTCAGAGCAATATTAATTTCCTGTTAAACAAGAGTGGACAGATCAATCAATCAATCAATCAAATCAAATCAATTTATTTGCGATAAGTGTTGGTACAATATCGGTCTTAACATATATTACAATATCATTATCATTATGGATCCTTAACACTTAGTCATATTACTGTGACATGCAAACATTTATGTTCCTAAATATTATTAAACGAAATCGATTAAAAAAATAAAGATATGTTTCTATTAAAGTTATTCAAATTGCAATTGGATAGCAATATTATTATTATTATTAGAAATATGTCATATGGTAATTAAATTATTATAATTTTTATTTATTTTACAATGTTTTATTAAATGTATCGTTTACCGAGTAGAAATTCTTTTCCCTTAACCACGCTTTAAGACACCTTATAAATTTATTACCCGGTAAGATTTTAATACTTTCAGGTATAGCATTAAATATGTGACCGCACATTGCATAGCTATTCTTACTGTATAGTGCTGTCCTAGGAATTATGGGCAAAACTATTCTATTTTTGTGTCTAGAACTTTTTGGATATTGTTCATGAGCTTTTTTAAATAGTTCCGGGTGCATTTTTACAAATTTTGCGCATTCAAAGATGTACAGGCTAGGTAACCTTTAACTTTTTGAAAAAGGGTTTGCATGATTCCCATGGGCGTATTCCCGCTATGGCGCGGATGCACTTTTTCTGTGCGATGAAAACTCTCTGACTTTCCGTTGAGTAGCCCCAAGTAATCAACCCATATCTCAGCACAGAATCAACGTATCCATAGTATGCAGATAATACGGTTTTTTACGTGAGAAGAAAAGAGGACAGAGAAAGGAATGTCGGATGTGAGCCCGCGGGGACAGAGAACGATTTTAATTCAATTTTCTATACGTAGGATATCTGCTTTCGTTGGTTTTGCCATAAGGAATGTAGAATTTATGGTAAGACGAAATCATCATAATAATAATGTGAATGCGGTGCTTCTGATCAGACCATGTCCCGCTTGCTGGAGTGTCCTAACTGTAAGTATCACTCCTAAGTACACTTGCCTAGCTACACCTTTGATGACCCATATAATGATAATGATACCGCAGCCAACGTGGCCACTTACTAGGCTCATACAATATAAAAGCATAGTATTATCAACACGAAAAAAGGAGAAGAAGTATTAAACTATAGGATTTTTATTTAATTAATATTCAACTGCAAAGTTGTATGGAAAATTAAATGGTCTCAAATGAAAACTTATTAGTTTTGCAAAAGTTTACATAAACTATTCAAATAATTGTATTTATTAAAATGTTATTACTGATTTGATTTCTGTTTGTACTTTAGAAAGTAATTTCATTTATACTGTAATATTGTAATTAGGTACCTACAAATAGTTTTTAATAGGTTTAAGCGTATCTTTATAATTAAAATAATTCTTCCTCAATTTTCATGATTGCACCTACTACTGTTCGTGTCTGCATCACCCAAAGGGTGACTGGTAGATAATGCCTATAGCATTAAGTCCGCCTCTGTACATTTATGTGCTTGAAGTATTAAATAAATAAATAATGGCAACTTTAAAACATTTTAATAAGAAAAGCGTGCCGTTGGAATTTAATTGAATGGGCTCAACAATTTTATACAGCACTCGAATTATAGTGTACCTACATATTCTGTTAATTACCAGCTTAACCCCGACACTACTAACAGTTTAATTATATACAACTAGCAGCACCCCGCGGTTTCACCTGCATAAGTTTCAATGCCGTGGGAATATCGGGATAAAAACTATCCTATGCCCTTTCCCGGGACTCATACTATCTCTATACCAAATTTCATTTAAATCGGTTTTGCGGTTTAAGCGTGAAGAGTTAATAGATAGACAGGCAAATAGGCACACTTTCGCATTTATAATATTAGTATGGATAAATATTCACCCATTTCCACAGAGTTTTGGCATTTCTGTACACAAAGCAGAAATCTGTACCGTATCAACTGCAGCTGAAATAGGCTGGGAGGTAAAGTTAGGCCTGCGGTGGCCGCTACATGCACGTGACACTTAATAGCCCTTCAACCACACACAGAATTAGCTCGGCTCTTGTGTGTATATCATGTTTGTTATAAATTAATATGTAAATTAAATTAATAGGGTCAGTCGATTGACTTGACGCTGTGATACGAGTTGTCGTAATTATTTGTTTGACTGACTTGACCACAGATGAAATATATAGATGTATATTAACAGGTATCCGACCGCCGGCGCCGCTGGCTCATTGTTCATTAGAATTGATATAGGATGTCAACTTGCTTAACAATTAATTTTCTAAACTGTACATAGCCATATTGGTATAAAGCGACATACATACCTTGTTTTATTTCAGTGTTAAATATACAAAAGGCGTGTCTAATGTACGTACGATGTTCCGCAATTTCCGGTACTCTGTAACAATAATACGGAGATCCCTTAAAATTAAATGTTCGTTCTTGTTGATGTTGCATTCTCAGTATTTGTAAGGGTACGGAAAGAGACAATTTCGGACCATCCCAGATTTTTTGTTGTCACAATATACTGACTCACTTATTTTGTTTCTTGTTAAGACGATAAAATTAAAGAAATTGCATTTATGGATTCAGCCGGATCCGGTTAGTCGGGAAGCTGACCCCAACATAGTTGGGAAAAGGCATATAAAAACTATAGCACAGGTACCGCAAACTCTTAAGGGGCTTACATGACCTAAAGCGCGGTCACTTTCGGACTGCATAGAAAAGAAAGAGAAGCGCGATGACACAACGCGGGTAATTTATTGCAAAATATGAAGCAATTATTTAAGTACAAAAAAATCTATTGTTTGGACTAAAAAATTAAGACACTAGTATCTTAGTAGGAATGTTGCTTGTAGAATAATCTGACAAAAAATCAGAATGATTGTATGTGTATTCTAATATGGTTTTTATTGTAAAAAGAAAGTTTTTAGAGGTATCTTCATGATTTCTTCTATCGTATCAAATTAGTTGTATTATGTTTTCAACACACTATCTACCTAGCATATATCCTGAAGAATATCATATATTTTTCTGATTCTGTTTACTGTAGTCGATCATATACTTTTATTGTTTCTAAAACTTGCGTTTTTTGTTTAGGTCCTGTAAGCCCCTTAAGTTATAGGTACAACATTCTCATGTTTGGAATGCGGATTAACTTAATACCTTTTTATACATCTCTTTGTGCAAATAATATTTGGCGTAGAGTATTACAATTTTTAGGACCCTTCTGTAGTAAGCAGGCAAAAACTTATACCAAATACAAAATTTTATACATTTTTTATCTGAAAGGGTGCGGGAAAAGCCTGTAATTATGATTAACCTTTTCTTTCAGAAAGGTAGGTTAAGTGCCATATGTGTGAGGTCATATATAAAAGTTTTACCATCAATCAGAGTAATCACACTAATATTATAAAGACGAAAGTTTGTGAGTGTGTGTGTGTGTATATGTTGCTTACTTCTTCACGCTCAAACGGCTTGACCAATTTTGATAAAATTTTGCATGGAGGTAGCTGACACCCTGGATTAAGATACAGGCTACTTTTTATCCCTATTATCCCTACATTTGCGGGTGAAACCGCGGGGCGCAGCTAGTGGAATAATAAAAAGGCTTATATTTTGCAAACGGCGAAGGTTCCTGCATAATGATAGCATAGAAAAGAATCAATAAGAAACATAATGCTTTACGCTTCAGTTTGGATTTATTTCTGAGTGAATTATTATTTACTACTAGCTTTGCAATTAAAAGTACTCTAACTGTTAATCCAGGTTATAAACTATATGTGTAAAAAATTTCATCAAAATACATTCTGCCGTTTTTGCGCCAATTAGGAACATACATCCACACAAACATGCAAAAATTCTCCGTTGCTATATTATTATATTTATCTACTGAATTACCGTAATATCGTCTTGTGTCACTTGTATGTGGCGGCAGACAGACGCGGCTGACATGGGTCTATCCTTGCTTGGCTTTGTACAGCGGAGAATGATTGTGTTTGTCAAGTGTGTATCTTAGTTTGTTCCAAAAATTATAGATTAAGAGTATTTTTCCTCCTTTTAGTAAACCGCCGCAAGTATTCTTTTGTGTCACTTTACCCAATCCGTGACCTCAAAATGTACAGACGCCAGCACATCAAGCTTCCCGAAACTGTCAAATTTTCCCAATCAACTTTGAACCTTACGATTTAGCGATAAAGTTGAAAATCTATTAAATAAATTTGACAGATTGTAGTAGCTTGACGTGCTGGCGTATGTACCTACTGTTTATTATAACGATGACTTCATGTGGAATGGATCAGACGAAGCTTAAATAGTTAACAGGATTGTTGTGGTTGAATGTTTTTCAAATTTGCTTATAAAGGCAAAAGTTTTGTTTGTAAAGGATTTACTCTAAATCGGCTTAACCGTGGTAGTAATCTCCATAATTTCCGTATTGGGATGTTGAAGTAATTTACTAAAAAGTTGTTTACAGGAAGATATTTTTTCCCCTTTGTCTTAAGCTACCAGTTTCCTTAGTGCAATAGCAGTTACAAAGTACATATCTGGGAGCACGGGAGTGCCCCCGCCAAGACGAGCCAAGCGAAGCGCAAGGGCACTACCTACCTTTTCTCGAAGCACTTCGTCGTATTTTTGAACCCTCTTAACTTGGCTTTGGATTATACCAGATAATCAAAATTTTCGAGATATGATGTCAGTGGTTGACTTATTAAACCTATAAAGTTTCAATTGCATAGCTCTTATACTTTAGATTTTATTGATATCTAAAATACCCCGATTTCGTCACTGACTCACTGACTGATGATCATCAATATTCTTAAGGTTCTTCCTGAAGTCCTAGAAAGCTGAAATTTTGTATGTAAGCTAGTAATAGTACACAAACAACAAAAAAATCTTAAAACTTGAAACTTTTACCCCCCCAACCCCTTAAACTAGGGGGTGAAAGTTTGTATGAGACTTCCGTAAATTTTGATGCTAGAGGTCTGAAAATTTATATAGGGTCCTTGTTATAAATAAACCTCAAAAAAAAGAAAGAAAAAATGAACAACAGAAAAAATACTCGTATAAATATCATAAGCAACTTACAAAAAGAAATGAAATCCCACAAAAACATTTCATGTTAAATGTTGCCAAGACGAGACCATGTAGCTCGCACTGTCAAAAAGTAATCAGATCTCATGTAGAGCCAAGCTTCTAATTCTACACGCCCTAACTCTACAAGGCCTAACTTCGCAAACTCTACACCTTAGTCAAAATATATGGCTTGGCCATTTCGCTACATTCACATGAGCGTAAGGTGAAAAACTCTCATACTGTTAATGGTTCTTGTAGTAACGAAACGGCCAAGCCATATATTTTGACTAAGGAGTAGAGTTTGCGAAGTTAGACCTTGTAGAGTTAGGGCGTGTAGAGTTAGAAGCTTGACTCTACATGAGATCTGATTACTTTTTGACAGTGCGAGCTACATGGTCTCGTCTTGGCAACATTTAACATGAAATGTTTTTGTGGGATTATACATATACGGTATTGTTTGCATTAAAAAAATCGTACTACAATCGTAAACAGGATTATCACGGCTTGTGACAATCCTGAAAGCTGAAATTATATCCGTCTGACATACATTTGATGGAATAGTTACATTTGAACTCAATGCACCATTGAAAGACAACCAGATTGATCTCCATACACAACATATTGATTGCTGGTCTAATAAAAGCTTAGTACAGCTTTTAACAAAATATGAAATTGCGATTGCATATTTCGAGATTTAAAATTCTGACTATTAGGGTTGAGCTTCACAGTAACTTAAACTCTAAAAGGCTCTTTTAAGATAAAGAATGATCCACGAGTAACCCCGTTCTACATCTACAAAGACCTTTTAAGGAGATACCGTTTTCGTTAGGAAGAGGGTAGGTTATTTGTATTAGGTTACACCGTTGCCTCGGAAATGTGACCGCAAAACTAATTTATATTTTTAGCTACAGATCTTGTACCACATACATTACTTGATTGCCTTTGAGGCTATGGACACGAAGTAAAAGGGCGCGGGGCGGCGGCGGCGGCGGCGGCGCGATGATTGGCGCGTTTCAATGGATAGATTTATATGGAACTGGCCTCGAAGGCAGCGGCGCGGCGCGGCGTACGAGCGATGCGCAACAGTCTAGCGGTGCCCACAGAGCATGTAACACTAGCAGTGCCCGTGCGTCTGCATTAACGTAGTGTTGTGCATTTTATTTTTTGCTTTTAACGACTGAAGTTTCTAAATGTTGTATTAAAAAGATGTTGTCGTCGCTGTTTAGAAATTTCGTTGGCGAAAAAAGACACTTATTTCTCATAACACAACACTACGCCGCCCTAGCGCCGCGCGATTTGCTCGCTGGCTTCAAGGCCGGGTCTGCTTTGCCGCCGCGGTCACCACCCCGCAATCGCTGACTTCGTGTGCGTGGCCTTATAGTCTATCTTCAACAACATCATCTCAAACAACACCGACTGCAATGTTGCGTCCTTAATAAAATACGCAGGAATAGTGAAAGTAGTACAAAAACAGCAAGGGAGATTAGGTTGGTAATAGGGCAAAAGAACAACCTTGACGATTAGGATGCATGAAGATCTAGTTTTAGATCTACATTTTCACGAGACAGTGAATGAGTAAACCACTAGAATTAGATTGATACGATATCATTTCTGATGCTGTGAAGAAGTTAGTTGTTAGCCCAGATTTTTTTAACGCGACGATTTTTTATCGTGCGCATGGTTTTCAACTGTTGGTATCGAGGGTTAGGGATATTATTTAAGTCATAGCTGTTCGTCCGGAATAATCTGTAACAATGCATCAGTCAGTGTACTAGTGTTGTGCCATTATTCGTAGGTAGTATATGCAGGAACGCAGGTGTTAATTAATTTGCTCAAAACGAAAGACTTCGCAAGTAAAGGGACATTACTACTAAGTCAAAGTCAAAACAAAGGCTGCGGGTCGACCTCGAGAAGAGCTGCTCCTCACACGGACAACTACGTCGCTTGCTCCCGCGTCACCAGATTTACCTTTCTTCATATTTTATGTGCTGAGACCAAAACTACAAAGTTTTATAAAAATGCGGCAGTTATTTTAGTATATATCTATGATGGTGTCTAACGATTTCCACACAAACGAAATCCCAGGCAAAATATAGTTAAAAAATAAATAACTTGTTTTTATTAACGTAGAAATTGCAATGAAAAATAAGATAGATTGATAGTGTTGGGATTAAGGCAATCGGTTTTTTATGCTTAGGAAGCTCATTGTTATAGATCTGTATGCAATTTGATAGAACGTGCTACGAACCGCTACGCCACCGCGTCTTGCTACGAAATGCAACGAACGGCTACCACTTGCTACGAACGGCTACTACGTTAGTCGCTAGTACTTCGGATATCTATGCTAGTACTATACTAAATTTTAAGAGCCAGATAAATTGATGGTAATCAAGTTTTGAGGGACAATGATTAATCTAGTAAAAAATTGATCATTTCATTATTACGTTGTAAATTACTATTGGGTTGTTTCGATAGTTAGGGTTTCCTCAGGCAATAATAGTTACCAAGAGTAGTTTATAAAAAAAAAAATTTAACACCAACTACCACGTATGTCTCAGGAGATTGGAAGTACGTAAACACATAGGTCATAGAACTGTACAGTGATGTTATTGATTTAGCTTTCATTTAGGTACTCACAATAATCTGGGGGCACGGGAGTGCCCCCGCCAAGATGGGCCAAGCGAAGCGCAAGGGCACTACCTACCTTTTCTCGAAGCACTTCGTCGTATTTTTGAACCCTCTTAACTTGGGTTTGGATTATACCAGATAAACAAAATTTTCGGGATATGATGTCAGTGGTTGACTTATTAAACCTATAAAGTTTCAATTGCATAGCTCTTATACTTTAGATTTTATTGATATCTAAAATACCCCGATTTCGTCACTGATTCACTGACTCACTGACTGATGATCAATATTCTTAAGGTTCTTCCTGAAGTCCTAGAAAGCTGAAATTTGTTATGTAAGCTAGTAATAGTACACAAACAACAAAAAAATCTTAAAACTTGTAACTTTTACCCCCCAACCCCTTAAAATAGGGGTTGAATGTTTGTATAAGACTTCCGCAAATTTTGATGCTAGAGGTCTGAAAATTTATTTATTTACAGAAAAAATACTCGTATAAATATCATAAGCAACTTACAAAAAGAAATGAAATCCCACAAAAACATTTCATGTTAAATGTTGCCAAGACGAGACCATGTAGCTCGCACTGTCAAAAAGTAATCAGATCTCATGTAGAGCCAAGCTTCTAACTCTACACGCCCTAACTCTACAAGGCCTAACTTTGCAAACTCTGCACCTTAGTCAAAATATATGGCTTGGCCATTTCGCTACATTCACATGAGCGTAAGGTGAAAAACTCTCATACTGTTAATGGTTCTTGTAGTAACGAAACGGCCAAGCCATATATTTTGACTAAAGTGTAGAGTTTGCGAAGTTAGGCCTTGTAGAGTTAGGGCGTGTATAGTTAGGGCGTGTAGAGTTAGAAGCTTGGCTCTACATGAGATCTGATTACTTTTTGACAGTGCGAGCTACATGGTCTCGTCTTGGCAACATTTAACATGAAATGTTTTTGTGGGATTATTGTTTCTTCAGTATATTTATTTCAATGCAATGAATTTATCAATGAAAATCGGTCTTATTTGTATTTATTGAACTTATAGTACAAATAAAGAGAAGTACTTCACTCATAAGCACTTACTATATTATTTTAGAATAGAGTTTAAAATTCCCTAAAGAAATCTACGCCACGTTACACATAGCAAAAATCAAAGTAGGTAAGAGCACTATTCAGAAGCTCACAATCACAAACTAAACAGTTATAGTCTCAAGTATTGAGACGACAGACAAACAGATTGCGGTCTGCGATCTCTAATCTGTATGTCAGAACGGTACCAACGAGTACACTAGACTAGATGAAATCGATCGGTCACAAACGACTATCTACTCAATACGAAAGTGGGTTTATAAATCGAGGGTGAAAGAAAACAGCGCTACAGCGCAGCACAGTACTACAACACTGCGCTGTTTGCTTTGCCCTCCATGAATAAATAGCCCAATGGCAATTTATTTAGAGAGGCCAATATTATGCGGAAGTGTTGTTTAGAGGAAGAGATAACAAGATATGGGGAGGCTTTGTTGTGCGTGACCCTTTCGATTAGCACTTGGTATAACCAAACTATTCGGCGTAATAGCCATTTTTTACTTCGTTAAAGATTTATTTTTTGTTTTATTTCTAATTTGTCAAAGATGAACAAGGATCTTTTAAGTCATTGACATATTTTGTGAAGTAAATATATAGGTATAATATTTTCGTGTCCTGAAATAAATTACAACTTTAATTAAAAAGCAGACTGTGGGCCCAAAATTATTCTGAAATTGCCAGTTTATTTCTAAGGAGAATTTTATCAAAATACGTTAAAGGTTACGAAAATATTATTCAGAAGACCACAGAATGTTTGCAGACACTGAAGACTTTAGCCGGATAAGAGTCCGAGTATACACATAGTTAATCAAGTACGGTTCGGTGGTGTTATTTGAGTATCAAAACTGTCCTGACCTATTTACGATTTTCAGGTAATTAATGTTGCTTGCTCCGTTTTAACTACTTTCACTTTGTAACTACGACACCTAATAACTGAGAGCTTTAAATAAATACTTCGTAGAAACAGAAAGAGTAAGACGCAGTAAACACAAATGTTGACCTTTCGAACAATTCCATCACAAAATCAAATTCATTCGAATAGTTTAAACGAATAGCAAATGTGTAATTAACCAGCAATGTTCAATCTCCTAATCAAATGTGTTCATGAAACGAGTGTTGTTGAGTTCATAGGCACAATGGATGGGATAAAATTAATAAATGATTTGATTTACTGTGCTGTTAGCACTGGAGGAGTGCTAACAATACTGTTCTACCCCACATAAGAGATGTGGGGGTGTTAAATAAGAAATAATATTGTATTTCTTCCATTATTTTTATATTTTTATTTTTCTACTTGTTCACTTTCGCGCGTCTCAATTTTTTTTTCTGTTTTTTGAAACCAAAAACCCAAATAATCTATTTTAAAAACAAATTCCGAAGTGATCGAATGCAACCAGAGTTATTCATCTACCAGCTTGGACGATGTAAGGTCGCCTTTTGCAGACCACCTTTACAGTACGTACTGTATAATGTCACGCCGATTCTAGCACATTTACATTACACTTCTTTAATGTCCATACGTTACTTTTGCACGAAACCTAGATGATCAACATTTCATGATGGAAAGTATATTATGTGAACCACATTCTGCGAAACCTGTAGCACAAAATTACATCTCAACTCGCACTTTACCCAATGCACTACATGCCACTTTTGACAGCATACAGATTTAAGTGACCATCACAATAAATTCTTACTAGCTTTCCCGCATTCTTAATTATACATTTTTATTCTTTCAGGTCGTGATGACACATTATCTTTCGCGTACAGTGGATATAATAAGCAACCGACACAATAATAATAATAGTTTCATTAAGATTTCCTAAGGGGCCTCTGCGATTTGGCTTCGGCCCCTCGTACGCCTTCCAAAGGACCGGGACCCCATGGTCCCGAGACATGTAAAATATAATAATAATAATTGCCATTTATTTCGGACAGAATCCATATAAGTGTCAGCAACAATTTTCTTAAGATCTACGTTAGTAGGTATGAAAGTAAAATTAAAATGAAAAGTTTTTTTTTTTGCAATTACAATTTTACTATTACCACCCAGTGTGCCTGTATGGGACAGTCATAACGAGATGCAATCATTTGCAAAATGCTATCGGTGCTACTGCGCAGTCTATGAAATAATGACGTTACTTTCTTACGAAATATAGCGTGGAAACCACATATATAGATACACCTAGATAACGCAAGAGCAACTACTTCGCGTGCCAAAAATCGCACCAGCTTACGTTCCAAAATCATAAACCGCCACTTTCGCGCTCAGTCCTGTGTACTGCTGGCTGGGTAAGCGTGAGCGAGAGCGCGAACTTGTAACGTCATAATAGGTAGTCAAAAAATTGAACGATTGGTTTTCATACAGTTCGTGATACTTGCGTTATCCTCATTATTATTATTTATTTTTACTGCTCATAGACGCTCAACTCAACCATAATCCTACGCTTGATGTATTAAATACACTTTCGTAATTAAAGCGTGGGTTTGAAATGCAGAACTTAGGTTTCATGAATGAATTCTCACAACAGAAACAGGTTCGAAATACTTATAGAAATTGTCTAGAACTTTGGTGTTATCGTAAAATTTACTTTAATGCATTTGATTTAAGATCCTCACTTGAAAAACAAGTTATTTGTTGTGCCGAAGTGGTGCTGATATAATGGATGAATTGCCTTTCTATTTCTCTAATTCCTTTATTATTTCAGTAATACTTAAGCACAAAGGTCCATCTTTTCTAAGCTCTATCACTTTTATAATTGCAGGCAAAATGGGGTTGTATTATGGTATTTTTTTTAAACTGGGTAATAAGCAAGGGCTGCACGGTTTTACACCTTAGACTTTAGAAAATTTAATAGCGACAAATAAATATAATTTTAATTAATCACAATTATGTAAATAACGAAGATTTGACTGAAAGGAATACCTGAAGGATTTTATATTGTTTACACTTTTAACACGCTGAGAGTCTCGCATATTCAAACTTTATTAGTGTCATTGTAACTGATTAATGTAGGCGTGATGATTATCAAATCAGCACTTTTTGAACGTAAAAATTACATTAAGACAGTCCCCCAATACCCCCGCCCTTCCTTTTCTTAAAGCTCTATTGCAGGGAAGAAGAAGTGACGCAACCAGAAAAAAGAATAAGCAGACATAGCACACCGTATTACAGCAAATATGTCCATTACATGTGTACATTATGAAACATACTAAGGCGAAGAAAGTCCGTGTTTTTTTTTTTCGCAGCACAACGAAGGTATACATTCGTAGTGCAAAGAGATTGGATTTGGATTTGGATGGGATTGATTGGTATTTTAGCACAAACAAAAAAAATAACTGAAAAATCCTTCACCAATGGTATTTGATACGATTAACTTAACAGTTAACTGTCCATTATGATTCATACCTAATGTTATTCTTTTACTAGCTGTGCCCGCGACTTCGTCCGCGTGGAATAATGACTTTTCGGGCAGCATATTTTGAATTACATATACAGTCTACAGACCAGGCATTTGCTGTCCGAACCCTCTGAGAACTCAGGCGAATTTCCCTATCAGTGAAAGTCTCAGACTCACGCGATAGTGCTTGAGCTTCACGATCGGCAGTGAGACGTATTTCTCGTTCTTCCTGTGTTTCCTGAGACCGAGCATTTGCTGTCCAAACCCTCTGAGAACTCAGACGAATTTCCCTATCAGTGAAAGTCTCAGACTCACGCGATAGTGCTTGAGCTTCACGATCGGCAGTGAGACGTATTTCTCGTTCTTCCTGTGTTTCCTGAGACCGAGCATTTGCTGTCCGAACCCTCTGAGAACTCAGACGAATTTCCCTATCAGTGAAAGTCTCAGACTCACGCGATAGTGCATGAGCTTCACGATCGGCAGTGAGACGTATTTCCCGTTCGTCCTGTGTCTCCTGGGATCGAGCATTTGTTGTCCATACTCTCTGGGAGCTCAGGCGGGTTTCCCTGTCAGCAAAAGTCTCAGACTCACGCGATAGCGCGTGAGCTTCGCGATCGACAGATAAACGTGCTTTTCGTTGTTCCCCATTTTCCCTATTTCGAGTTGTCATCATTCGAGAATGATTTGAACTCAGTCGAGATTCCCTCTGAGTCGAAGTTTCTGCAGCACGAAACCTAGCCTGATGTTCCCGAGTTGCAGAGAGCCTTACCTCACGACCTTCCTTAGATTCCTGTGATCGAACTAATCTCATCCTTTTAGCATTTCTGCTATATTGGGAGAGGTTGGATCTTCTTCGAGGCATTCTTACAATAAAATAGTACTTACTACTTAACACACAGTTATTTAGTAAACACGTACTATCGTAAACAATTAAATTATAAATAGGTACTTACAGATTATTGTACAGTCTAAAATTATCACAGTTTAAGTAATAAGTGTTAAAACGTGTAAACCAAACGTATTAACTTTATAAAACAAAAGAATTGCTAGAAAAATTAATTACTAACCTAAGCTGAACTTATACTTAATAAAGAAAATTAAGAAAAGAAATGTCTAACCTATACCAAATACTTATAATATTTAAATACAAACCCTAAATACAAATTAAGATAAAAAGATAAGTATACCGAAAATCAGGGAAAGAAATACCTAACCTATAATAAATCATCATCTGCCTAGCCTTTTCCCAACTACATTGGGGTCGGCTTCCAGTCTAACCGGATGCAGCTGAATACCAGTATTTTACATGGAGCGACTGCCTATCTGACCTCCACAACCCAGTTACTGGGTAATACTGGTTGTAACTAACCTAACCTTTTTTTTTTTTTGTTTCGGGGTGGAAAATCCTCATGGATGTCCGCCGCTCTGGGGCGGGCGACGCGGTCTGTCAGACTCTTACTGACTAAAAACCACCCCGGTGTTCCATCTCACACCTGCGCCAGGGGTCGCGGGAACGTTCGATCCTTCCGCAACCCCCGGCTCACCGCGGCGCCACCGCGGGCCTCGTCGGGTCAGGGGGTGGGGAGTGAGGTGTTTGACTCCCCCCGTGACGTCTAAGAGGGGCGCGCGTGGAACACTACGCGCCGCCACCTCGGGTCCTGATGTGTGGGGGGCGGCGGACGTCCCCGAGTCCGTCGCCCCTGGACCCATTTAGGGGGGCTGGAAGAGGGCGTTGTCCGCCCTCCGCCGACGCCCGGTGCGCCTGCTGCGGGCTGGGTGAGTGGTCGAGATCTCCCTCTCCCTTTCCGCAGCCTTCTTCTGCGACATGACCGTTTCGCAGAAGAAAACCACCGCGTCCCAGGACTCTGCGCTGCCGACCATCGACTCGACCACGGCCGGCAGCGACACGTCACTGCCTACTTCTGAGATGAGGTCACGGCGCGGCTCCTCCCAAGCGGCACACTCTATATGCCAGCGAATGCCACGCCATGTCCTCCCGGCAGTCGACGCAGTGGTGACACCGGGCGTCCGGCTCCCTGTTTATGCGACACAGGTACTTCCCGAAGCAACCATGCCCCGAGAGCACCTGCGTCACCCGAATCGACAGGGAGCCGTGCCTCCTCCCGAGCCAGGGCTCGAGTACTGGCCGGACCGCCTCGATAGTGCTGAGGCCGGCGGTAGGGCGTGAGAGCCTGTCCCGCCATTTCGCCACCAGGACCTCGCGAAGCTGAGACTGACGCAACTCCATATGGCGCTGCATCAGCCTTTCGCCTCGCGCCCGCGCTTCCTGGCGCCACCGGTATAGTGACGCGAGTACTTTCGCCTCCAGGTCCCAGGGCGGGGATCCAGCCAGTACGCAAGCCGCCTTGTAGGAGATCGTGCGATATCCGCGGACGACTCTGACGGCCATCGCTCTCTGCGGCTTCCGCACTGACTTCCGCACGGACTGCGATGCTACCGGCCGTCAAGTCAGTCGCCCAGATCGGGGCCCCATACAGGGCCATCGATCGCACGATCCCCACGTAGAAACCTAACCTAACCTAACCTATAATAAATGCTTACAATATTTATTTACAAACCCTAAATAAAAATTAAGATAAGTAAATACCCAAAAATCATGGAAAGAACCGCCTAATCAAATACTTACAATATTTATTTACAAATTTTTAAAGAAAATTGAGAAAAAGAACCTAACCTACAAACCCTAAAATATAAATAAATGAAATATGCAAACAGTCAGCATTCAAGTGAATCGCAATAATCGAATGCAACTATTCGCCTATACTCTCCAGGATACGTGCGTTTGCTACGAATAACTGAATCCTTATGGCAGCGGCGCGTCATCTCGCAGTTCAACCTGAGGGGTTGTCAACTGCTTAACCAGGCTTTCCTGTGGATGCCTCAATAAATTAAGGCCTCCAGTCAGGGCATAATACACTTAAAAACTTAACTACACAATATAAACTTAAAAACTAAGCGACTACACGCTAAGGGCACCCCCTGTGGGGTACGGACCTCGGCTTAGGGCATCGCTGGGAGAGGGCAGCAAGGGACAGGCTGGATCGGAATTATGGCAGCGGCACGGCTCTTAGCGCGCTTTATATAGCCACGGACGCGCAGGCGCGAGGCGTGTACGTACTCTGATAGAATACCTTAACAAATGTTCGCCGTGATTCTTTAAATTGACATAACTTTTTTATTTATAAACCGATTGACATGAAATAAACACTAAATGTTAAGTGAAGCTTACTACAATATATTAGTGAAAACCGCATCTAAATCGAATAAGCCGTTTCTGATATTAGCGTGCACAAACACACAGACAAACAGACAAAAAAAAATTCATTACAATTTCGGGTTCGGCATCGATATAATAACAACCCCTGATACTTTTTTTTTATATATTTCCATTGTACAGACACCACTATTCTACAATTTTATTATATGTATAGATGATTTTGCCAAAGTGGCCTTTTTAGGCCCCCAGGACGTTTATAACAAGTTTTAACAGTCAATGTCACTGATAGAGGCGGAGAGGTCGAAGAGTGGAGTGTAGGAAATTACATAGAATGTGGGTAAATGACAAACTTAACATTAATACAGATACGAATCTTGTATTCATGTAAGGAGATAAATAATTCTGACAAAATAAATTAAAGCTAGAAAATACAAGACTACTATATGCAGCCTTCAAAAGATGCTCGTTTCATATTTTCTAGACAGTGTAGTTGTAAACTTGTTCCGACTTTATTATTGTAATCTTCCACTTTGGAGCAGTACCGCTGTAGTAGTCAACATAGTTTAGTCGAATAAAAAAATTGTATCGCAAGCTTAACACTTGCCCTTTTCTAAACCTTCATTTCCTAGGTTATGTGGGATTAAAGTGTTGTCATCATTTGTCCGCTGCAGGCGTCACAACAATTAATCAATACGCGAGTTTCACTTTCACAGCCCTTAAGTGTTACCATCGGGGACGCGTACGGAATAAATGTGAAATTTATTCAAGAGGGAGCCACTGCTGCAACTAAGTTTCGCAATTTATTGCTCAAATACGTGTATGGTCCCGGACTTTGTGTACTTATTATAAAATATATGAGCTTCGCTCTAGAGTCCGTCCGCGCAGTATTCGAAAGATGGAAACCATTATTAAAATTGCTGCTTGTCTCTTGCATCGCTGAAAAGAAGTCACGGTGATTGTCGGGTCTTACAGTTTTATAAGCAATCATAAAATAGGACAAACTTTTAATAACATTATATAACAACTAGCTGCACCCCGCGGTTTCACCCACATAAGTTTCGATCCCGTGGGAATATCGGGATAAAATGTAAATCCAGGGTGTCAGCTCCATACAAAATTTTATCAAAATTGGTCTAGCCGTTTGAGCGTGAAGAAGTAACAAACATAAAAACACACACACTTTCGCCTTTATAATATTAGTGTGATTTTATTACCAATCAAACGGTCCTTGTTATTTTTTTAAACGCCGTTTTATGTATCGTTTATTGTCATCTGACATCCATTTAGTGGACATTTGAGGATGACTGTCTAAACACTCACCTTGTACAGCTCACCAATGACCAATCAACAGATTTCTCTCTTTGGAAAGCTACAAGGAAACTTAAAAGGCCGATTATGCAAATTCCGCCCATCAGAAACAGCGACGGAAAATGGGCCATAAGCAATGAACAAAAAGCGTTTAGGTTTGCCCAATACTTAGAAAACACTTTTCAACGCAATGAGAGCTCCATAGAAATGCTTGAGAGTGAAAAGTTATCACAAAGTCAAAGAATTCGACTTGTTACTCCTAAAGAAGTTCTGAGAGAAATTCAACATAACATAAGTTCGAAGAAATCTCCGGGTTACGATCTCATAACAGGAGAAATACTAAAACACCTCCCGCGCAAAGCTATTGTAAAGCTGACCAGACTTATTAATGCTGCATTTATGCTAAAATATGTGCCTGAGTCATGGAAGGTTGCTGAAGTCATTATGATTGCGAAGCCTGGGAAACCGCCCTATGAAGCATCATCATATAGACCCATTTCCCTGTTGCCAGTATTATCAAAACTTTTCGAGAAACTGCTATTAAAACGGTTAAAACCAATAATAGAAGAAAAAGAGCTAATACCAAACCATCAATTTGGCTTCAGAGAAAAACACTCTACGATAGACCAGGTACACAGAATAACTAACATCATTGAAAGAACACTCGAAAACAAGCAGGTCTGCGCCACCGTATTCCTAGATGTCGCGCAAGCTTTTGATAAAGTTTGGCATGAGGGTCTGGTATCTAAACTCAGACGCATGCTACCTCCAGAATTTGCAGACATTCTAGAATCATATATCAGTAACAGAATGTTTAGAATAAGGCAAGAGGATGCATATTCTGAGCTAAAAACTATAAAAGCTGGGGTGCCACAAGGAAGTGTGTTAGGCCCATTGCTCTACTTGCTATACACATGTGACATTCCAGAGCTGGAAAACAACACCATAGCGACCTTTGCAGATGACACTGCTATTATGGCTACCGGATCAAGCCACAAAGAAGCAGTAGAAAAAGTTCAACTAGCTGTGAATAAAGTTTATGACTGGACACAAAAGTGGAAGATCAAACTGAATGAGTCAAAATCAATTCATATTGACTTCACTAACAAACACTGCGATTACCACCCAATCTACATAAACGGCATGCAAGTGCCTTATGCTAACACAGCCAAATACCTTGGCATAACTCTTGACGACAAACTGCGTTGGAAATCTCACGTCAAAAAGAAAAGACAGGAACTCGACATACGTTATAAAAGTATGAATTGGTTACTCGGAAGGAAATCCTGCCTATCAATACATAATAAAATTATATTATACAAGCATATTCTTATGCCAATATGGACGTATGGCATCCAACTTTGGGGCTGTACTAAACGAAGTAACGTTAAGATAATCCAACAATTCCAAAATAAAGTACTCAGGGATGCTGTAAATGCTCCATGGTACATTAGAAATGACGACCTCCACCGTGACCTTAAAATGGAACTCGTCACAACCATCATTCAAAAATTTGCTGAAGCCCACGAACACAGACTTCACCGACATGTGAATGTAGAGGCAATTCAGCTGCTAGACAACACAGACATAGTGCGTAGGCTAAAAAGAACTAAACCATTTGAGTTAGTGTAGTATTTATATAGTGAATGAATAATAGTGCGGTGCTAATGGTGCTATACACGTAACACATGAACAAAGTGTTTCATATATTTATCAGACCCTAAGAAAGTGCCACGAAACTGTGTAAAAGTGCAAATTGACACTATTCTTAGTTATAACATAAGTCTCGTAAAATATTAAGTTAGAGTTAAATTGCTTATTAGTCTATTTAGGCTAGATTGTAATCAATTACTAAGAACTTTAGTTCTTATTAATAACAAAAAAAAAAAAAAAAAAAAAAAAATTAGTGGACAGTACGATGTTCTCGGGAGGGCCGTAAGCGCGGTTTATTTCCCAGACACGGAAAGTGAATTCCGAAACTAAAGTAACTTTGCTATAATATTAGAAAACGACTTCGACAATAATATTCCTCCTTATTCCAATAGGGCATAGTCGATTATGGCCGATGTAGGTAGATACAACAGCACCCTAATTGCGTAACACACTATTACTCTCAATTTAAATCATTTTGAAGCATATTGCTAATCCGTTGCTCCATATGTTCGAAAAATGTGTCTGCTCAACAACGTAAATAATGCAATGAATGTTAATGAACTGTCAAAATGAAACCCATTGCTACTGATAGTGTGTTACGCAACTACCCTGCGGAAGATGAATCGTTAGTTAGTAACACACTCTAAATTGTTTCTATAACGTCTGTCGCCAATTCGGTTTTATTGTATACCTTGAAAAATTGATAAAATAGCTGTTTTTATTGCGGATCGGCCTTCATGCTAGATGATAATAAAAGCTCGCAAGCAAGATAGGTACACGTGTCTTGTGTTGTACTCATATTATTTTTAATAGAGATAGAAAATAAAACGTTGAATCATGTGACTTTATTATCATTGTCTTTACTTTCAAGTTAATAGGTACCACTCATTACCGCACAGACCCTCGTATTTACGCGTCTCTTGTTTATATAAAATTACTGCCATTAATTTACCCTCGCATCATGTGTTTTCCATGCTCATTTCCTGTAATTATTTTTACTTTACTTTAATTATTAACAACGTATTTAAGGTATTTAGCGAATAATTAATAAGGTGACAATTTACCGGTATTTGCAATGAAGAAAATGGGGCTGACTTTTTTTTGTTGAATTGGTAATTTATTTGTCATATCTGCAGCATTTACAGAACATAATATATATTCCGTGTGTTGCGTTGTTGTGTAAAAAGATAAATCAAATAAAAATATTCGAAAACCAGTTATATGGAAATTTTAATATTAGATACTGGACTAAACTTTGAAAAAAACGGTGGCTTATAAAAAAAAAATGAATTAAAAAACCTTTAGCTCCGGACAGCGAAAGAGTCAACTTTTTATTCTCTGTACTGCTAATTGGTTGATAGGTACACAAAGCTGAACCCGAAAACTCGTTAATGTCACAATAGACTT